>CP106713.1:49696986-50896986 GCA_025503065.1 Gossypium bickii
AAGGCAATCAAGGGAATCAAAGGCAACAACTTCCTCAAAACTTCTAAAATCAGCCCTATCCATGAGAGAAGGAACCAACCTACGAGGAGGAACTAAAAAAATCGGCAAACACAGAAGAACACCTACAAGATATTGATAGAACAATTAAAAGCAATGGGAGCTGAATGAGTGAAATTACTAAGTCGGTCAAGGAAGTAACTAATGCAGTCAAACAACTCACATAACTCATGTCAGAACGATCGCAAGGACGTCTACCAAGGAACATCGAGATTAATCCAAAGGAGCAAATTCAAGCCATCACATCTCAAGAAAGCGAGGAGTTAGATGAACCAAAACCAATTCCAGAAAGTAAGGTAGATAAAGGTATAACAGAGGTAGCACAAGAAAAGTCAAAACCGGTAATCAAGGAGTACAAACCTCGCATATCTTTTCCCGAAGCATTAAAAAGAGACGATTCAGAGGAACAGTTCGGTAAGTTTCTTAAACTTTTAAAGAAATTACACATTAACTTACCTCTTCTTGAAGCTCTTTTTTCGGATGCGACTTCGAGGAAATTTTTAAGACAGCTCTTGACAAACAAATGCAAATTAGACGAAGAGCCACACATTGAACTCAACGCAATGTGCTCAGCAATCCTACAAAATAAACTACCACAGAAATTAAAAAATCCAGGGAGTTTTACAATTCTATGTTTAATTGGTAGTTTAACTATTGATAATGCATTAGCTGATTTAGGGGCAAGCATGGTATTCAATTCTATGTTCAATTAGTTTTACAATTCTATGTTTAATTGGTAGTTTAACTATTGGTAGTTTTAGCTTATGCAATTTTTAAACGACTAGGTCTAGGGAAGCCCAAACAAACTAGGATGAGTATTCAATTAGCTGATAAAACTGTTAGAATTTCTAGGGGCATTATTGAAGATGTTCTCGTAAAGATCGATAAATTTGTTTTCCTAGTAGATTTTTTTGTTTTAGACATGGATGAGGATAATTCAATTCCCTTAATTTTAGGAAGACCTTTTCTAGCAACTGCCAAGACTAAAATTGATGTTGCCACAGGAGAACTCATACTTCGTGAAGGTGATGAATCAATTAGTCTTGAAGCTCTTGACTCGGCCAGGGCAACAATCGATTAAGGTAAGAAAGTCAATACAGATGATAACCAATTTGTTCAACTTTCATCACAGGACAAATCAAAAGGATAAAAACCTTACCGAGACACGAACCCCAAGCTAGAGAAGCACTCGAGGAACAAAGCCTTAGGGTCGATAAATTAGATGAGCAGGAGACACAGGTCAAAGAAGAACCCGAAGCACACGAATTGAAATCAGAGGAACCACCAAAAAGGGACGCGATTGAACCTGATCTTCAGTTCAGTACTAACAAAGAAACAACTCACAAGGAGCAAAGGATTCAAATCAATGACTTAGACGAGTGGAAAACACACTTTAAGGAGAAATTAGGGATACAAGAAACAGAATCAAAACCACTCTACAAGATAGACAAGTCCAAAGTTAGAGATCAGGTATTGTCAGCCAAAGCAGACCCACGACTATTCCCTCCAGACCCTGACACAAATAAAGAAATCATTTTTAAGGTAATCAATGTTCTTCTACACGGAACATTCGAGGTAAGCAATCCTATTTTTGGAAATATTAAAATAAATTCTATTCGACCTAAAGAATACAATGAAAATAAAACTATAAGCATGAGGGAAGATATTCAAACCTTCAAACCTCCCTGAATTTTTCAAAGCTGAAAACTATAAACGAGCGCTTCTCGGGAGGCAACCCGAGTACCAACCTTACTTATTTTGCATTTATTTTTATATTTTATTTTTCTTTTTAAACTAACCCGAAGTGTAGTATCCCAGACCACACGGTCTTACACACGGCCGTGTTCGTGGCATGTGGACCACCAGAACCGCCACACTGATAGGACAGAGGCCGTGCAATTTAGTCCAACCACCCACCAACATTACGGATCCAACCACCCTCCCCACGGGCACCGATAGAAAGGGCACGGCCGTGCCCTCAACCGTGTGAAGCTACTGACTTATTGAACACGGTTAAAACGCCCGTGCAGACCTACTGTGCCAAAAGAAAAACTTGACTTACACGAGCGTGGGTGATGCACCACGGGCATGGTGTGACAAACACACTCATCGACACAGTCGTGCGAGGTGGCCGTGTACATCGACACCCCCTAGGACCATGGCCGTGGGGAAGCACCAGATTTGAACCTCTATTTAAACTCCTCAACTCTTCCCCTTCCCTCTATCTGATTTTCATCCTTATTTTCTTTGCTTCTCACTCTCTTCTATCTCAAATTCTTCACTAACTAAGACTCTAGATCCTTGAGCAAGCCAACAACATGCCGAAGAAGCGAAGGAAGCTAAGCATAGGCTCATTAACAAAGAACGATCAACATGAGTTCATGCCGGCAGCTTCGTCTCAACACCAAGCCAAGGATCTTTGAGACCAATTAGTTTTTATTTTCCATTTCTCTTTCCTTTCATTCTCCTTTTCTTTAATAATCTTATGTTTAATTTAGTTTCGTAGCGTCAGGTTCGTCAGGCTGCTAGGGAATCACACCGACCACCACGATAACCTCTTCACTTCCGCCATCGCCAACACCTCCCCAGCCTTAGAAGTCACACCCACCTTGCAAACCATCCTTCAATAAGGACTTCATAGCCCATTAATATTTTCTTTTCATTTTAGTTTCCTTCTTTGTCTCCTTCCCTTTAGTTTGTTTTTCTATAACTTTATATTTAGTTTATTTTTATTAGGTCTTAATAAAGCCTGGCTACTTCTCAAAGTGCTACCCAATTTCTTCATCTAGCGCAGGTTCGTTATCTCGACTGATCATCACCGTCACCAAAGACACTCATCCGGGAAAACATCCACAATTTAGGGAGTAATTCTTTCCCCTTCTCTTTTGATTTATCCATTTCATGTTATTATCTATGTTTGTACATTGAGGCCAATGTACATCTTAAGTGTGGGGGTGAATAATTATTTTGAGAAAATACCTAACTTGCTACATTATTCTCAAACCCTGAGGATAAAAATGCCTAACTTTTTGCATGATTCTTAAATCCCTGAATTTAATCTTGTTTTAAAGTAATTTTCTCATATTACTAATTAAGATGAAATTTCTGATGATTTGTGATTTTTATTGATGTGCTTTTGAATAAGTCATAGTTAATTATGCATTGATGATTAAATTTGAAGAATACTAGGGAATCAAGCATGATAAGTCTAATTTTCTAAAAATTAAAATTTTAGGTTGTCAACCGGAATTTGAATGTTATCTTGAAATTTGATATTTACAAGGTTGATGTCAAAAACACCCATAATTTTTGTGAGATTTTGAGCCTTATAGAGCATACATTCTTTTTCATGCTCACTTCTTGATTATGAGTGTGTCAACTATGAACTGTTATTCTAGAAGTTGCCTTGATTATACATGTCAAGACAACAGTTATGATTTGATATATCGAGATGATAAAGGCACCTAGGTTTTAACCCATTAATTCCACTAAATAGCCTACCCTTACAATTGACCCCTAGTGAACCCTGTTGATCCTAACAAACCCTTTTTATTGACTCACCTACTAATATTAACCAAAAACCCTTTTGTATTTGTTATCACCCTTTCCTTTGACTATCCCTTAATCGAGATTTGATTTGCTCAGTTACATAAGTATATTATTCTGATAGTTAAAATTATCTTGTATTCTTTTTAGTTTGTTCTTAAAAAAAAAATCAAAGTATATTCAGTAATTAGTTTTATGTATATTCAGTAATTAGTTTTATGAAAAGTGAGCTTACACAATCAAAGACTATTTTCAAAAGAAAAGCTCGTATTAGTAGGATTATTATTTTCAGTTTATGTAATTGTTATCTTAGAAATTTTTAGGTAGGTAACTTATCAATTCAATCTCAATTCTAACCTTCTAATTTCAACCTTTATCCACACCTTTAACCCTAGCCCCGTTACAACCCTAACAAAGACCTTTTGATCTGTTTATCACATCATTTTACAGTGGTGCAGATTTGATTTTTAGGCAAGCCTATGGGATTAAATTTTTAGGTTCGATTTATGAGTGCTTAATTTTGACCCTTAAACACTTTTCGAGTGATTTGAGTGAATCTTTTGTGAGGATGTCAATCCTTGTAGTTTTTGAATTAAAGGTAGTTTTTTAGATAAAGGGGAACACTTTGTTTTCATGCTACAAAAATATGACTTATCTTGTTTGAATCTTCAGGACTCTTTGAATTGAATTATCCATGTATAAATTATCTATGAATTAGGATAAGGCATTGTTGATAGGAATTTTGAATCATAGAAAGTTCGTTTTAATTGTAAGTTGAGAATTTTGCTTGAGGACAAGCAAAAGCTTAAGTGTGGGGGTATTTAATAAACCGTAAAAGTAACATATTTTAAGCCCACATTTAGTATGCTTTTGGTTGATTTATCCCTTGATTTATGTAAAAAGGTGCTCTTAATCCTTTATTTTCATGTCTTATACCCAAGAAAGCACCCGAGGATGAAAAGAACATAAAACGGGCCCATATCATGAATTCGACACGGCCTGGCCTGACGACCACACGGCTGTGCCACGCCAAACATCTAGAACACGGCCTCTCCCCCGATTCACACGGTCGTGCCTCAAGTTAGAAATTCGAACACGGCCTGGAGTCGAACCACACGGGCGTGCTACATGGCCGTGCCTCTGTCATCAGAATGAGCAATTTCAGTCGAAAAAGGATACTTAGGGAGAAAGAATCGCATTCTAGAGCCTATATATATCCCCTAAGTACCACCTTTGAAAAGACGTCAAAGCTAGGCCAAGGAGCCAAGCCGAGAAGGTCAGAGTTAGGAAATACCGCGAGGGTAGCCAGTTGATCCATCCCAAGAAGCCGGAATTATACTCAAGACGGCGGAATTCTCATTCATTTCCTTCAGGGGGTTTTAGGATTTTCTTATGTTTTGTTTTATCTTTTCTCTTGCGATGTTTTGTTTATTCATTATGAACTAAACCCCTCAGATACCTGAAGGGGATGAAACCTAGATGAATCTATTTATTTGATTTTTAAGTTATATGATAATTACTTAGTTTGTTCTTAATTATGTTGCTTAATCCAAATCTAATGTGCTTAGGTGGAGGAGGAATAGACCCTGCCTAAGAGTAGATCTAACATAATTAAGCGGAGTTGATTGAACGCCTAGAGATAGGGTGACGAGATTTTCCCGGATTAGGGTGAAACCTAATATGGGAGTCCATTGATTGATTTACTGCTATCATAGGGGGTTATTATAAGCGAACGAGAGTTCCACTAATTAACCTAGGGTTAGACGTTATTCGCATCGAGAGAGTGTTTAATATAGGTTAGGGAGTCTTACGGATCAAGCTAAGTAAAAGAAATCATATAATTTAGGGTTAATTAATAAGTGAAGTCTAGGTGAATTCTTCCTAAGGGTATCATCGTAATCAACTGAGTTTTCCTTCAAAGTTATTTTCTTATTCGTCCTTTTTGTCTTTGTGTCCTTAGTTTAGTCTTCGTCAAAAGCAACTTCACTCTATTTTTAAGGCTAAATAATAAAAAGAAAGTTAGTATTAGTACTTTTAGTTCCTTTGGGTTCGATATCCGGTCTTGCCTAAGCTATACTACCGTTCGATACGTACACTTGCCTTTAATCGTTGTCAGAGTTAGTTTTCAGGTTTTGATCATTCTTTTATAAATTTTAAAACTCTGATTTACAACGATCATATAGTAAGTGTATATGTATTTTATGCTATTGAATAAGTGATACAACTAGTACCAAATGGTAAGTTTTAGTAAATGATTTACATGTTTTGTATTAATGCGATTAGACATAAAATTTAGTTGATTACTTGGTTACATGGATTATATGGTTAAACATAATTGTATTGGTCATTTAAGGTGCCTAAGGGCATATTGATTTTATGTGAATTTACTACATGTTTAGGGATTGATTTGAGATGCTATTATATGACTTGTTTATATACAAAATGTTGAGTTAGGTTGATGACCAATTGGGTGAGAAATGTGGCTTAGAAAATATCCTATTTTTGTTCACACAGGCACGGACACGGGCTGAGACTCGGACGTGTCCTTATTTCAAATGTCCACACGGCTTGAGACACATGCGTGTCTGCTGACCGTGTGAGTCACATGGCCTGGCCACACGATCGTGTGACCCCTGTAGTGTTGAAAATAGTAAAAAAAAAATTTCGAGTTTCTAATTTAGTCCCGATTTGTTTCTAATGAGCATTTTGAACTTTGGGACCTCGTATAAGGGACAATATGTATGATTTGATTGGTTTTTGACATGAATGATATATGCTATGAAATGTTTGCATTTTCTGTCTGTTTGATTTGTAAACTTCGGTAATACTCCGTAACCTGATTCCGGCGAGGGATATGGGTTGGGGGTGTTACACAACATATTATATGCAGTACCACAAATGCCAAATTAACATTATTAACATATAAACCATCTACCCTTTTCATGATTTTAAGTATACATACATGTTCATTTACTTGACATGTAAGAAATAATTCAATCACAAGCATAATATGGTCAAATGGGCAAGTAAACCATCAACTCACTAAATTAATACATATAATGCCACCAACATAATGGTCATATTCAAAATATAAGCATTTTCTATCATATGGACCAAAACATCCAAAATGGACCTAAAGACCAATTCAAGACCTTAGGTACATGTCACTTGCTTTAAACTTAACAAAATATATACAAACTGTCTGAGTCGAGAGTTGAAACTGGATGTTGCTGATCATTGTGAGACTTCGAGATCTACAATACCTGTGCAAGGAAATAAACAAAATCGTACACTAAGCAATAGTGCTCAGTGGTGCTAACATGATTTAAATCAATAATCACATATAAACAATACAAAGAACATACAATATGAAATCCAATTCTATTTAAATCAAAAGTGCATCTCTTGTTTCATGTGAACAAAACATTAATCTTTAAAACTATTTAACATGCCATATTCCATCATTCAATCACTTTACTATTAAATCTCATTTACATGAATGTCATAGCATATCACAAGGGTTATGACACTTTTTTTTTCTATTATGGAATCTATTGATTTGTTATATAACCAAATCAACCCTCAAAGCTTGTAATAACCAAATTATGTGTCATTTCATATGTCGTCATTTAATGCTTAACATTAAGAACAAATATACAATTCAATAACCAATGTCAATAGGCAAGATCCAAATTTTCATAATCCTTATTAGCCGGACACAAACTCAATATGGATACATGGATCATCCAACCATCACACCAATATATTTGACACCTAGTGCCTCATTGGTACGTCTGAAGTATAATTTGCGCTCTGCGCCTCATCTGTATAAACTAAAGTACATTAATCCTGTGGCATGCCAACTATACCCGACTCTACTCAAGATCATTAATAAGGTATCCAATGTTTCAAATATGTGCACAAGGTTCACATGTCATAGTTTAATACACAACAATTCATATCATACTCTATTCAATTTATATAATTTCATATCATTATACGCATATCATCACATTTTCCATAAGATTCCAATCATTTAATACTTACCTAGTCATGAGACAAGTAAGATCATTACTTTAGGCATAGCTAATTTCAATAATCCATATTGTAATTGAATTTAAATCATGAGGGCACAAACAAAGATAGCTACTCGTCTATTGCTCTTGTGTTTTATTTATCTCGAGACAGCTCGATGTCGTCTTTAGCTAGTACAATAATTCAATAATAAGATGGTATTAGTTTTCACCGAATCACATGAAAAACACATAATCAAACATATTTTATATTTTATTCATTTTAGTCCTTATATCTGAAATACTCATGTTTTTCGATATTTAGCATTGGATCAAAATCTAATTTCATATTATTTCATTAGGGACCTTGTACTTTTAATCTATAGCATAATTTCTTAACAACTGTGAATTTATTCAATTAGGTCCATAATGACATAAAATTAACTGATAAGTTTAATTGAATTTCAAGTCAAATCTTACACTTTTCTCTAATTTCCAACTTAGTTTCTTAATTTAGTTTCCTGACCGTCCATTAATATATTTTTATATTAAATAAAATAAATCCTTTTAGTCATAATTTCACTAACTCAGTTTACGAAATTGAATTTCGAAACGGCATTTTTTGACACTGACTAAAATCAAGTCATTACATTATGTAATATTCCATTGACTACTATGGAGAATATTTATAAAATTAACATTAAGGGTACTCATTTTTGTTTGTTGTGCAACAAGGAGGTTGAGTCTATGGAACATATGATGCTAATTTGTGATTGGACCAGAGGAGTTTGGTTTGTTGTAAGGATTGGATTAAAATTGATAAAGAGAATATAATTGGTTTTAATAGGTAGTTGTTGAGATGTTGGATGAAAAAAGAGGTAACTATTGAGAGTAGAATTAAAATTTCCTTGATTTCTTGAAACGTTTGGAAATATCATTGTGATATGATTGTAGGTAAGAAAGTGTTGAATGTAATTGGTACTATTGAAAGAATTAAAAAGGCTTTCCAAGAGGTGATTGGAGCTTTGACTTCTAAGCTTGGTGAAGAGCATAGTATGGGTGGATTTGAAAGTGTGGAAAGATGGAATCTTCCTAATACAAGTTGGCTTAAAGTGAATTGTGATGGTGCAGTTTTGAAGAATGCGGGTAAAAGTTCGATGGTATAGTCGTGAGGAATGATAAGGGTGTGGTGGCTGGGGGTGAAAGAAGAAAAGATAGGTTTGTGTAGGTGATGCTTTAGTTTTTGAAACTATGGCATTGTGAAAAGGGTTATTATTAGCTGTGGAAAATGGTTTTAAAGATATTATTTTAGAGTCTGATTCGATATTGGCTATTGATGAATACAGAAAATCTACTGATAAAAGAAGATGGAATCTAAGGCCGTTACTTGAGGATATTGATGATTTGAGATCTACGTGCCAAAGGGTTCTTTTATCAAAGGTTAAACATATCAATAAAGAATCAACAAATTGGCTTGCTAGATGTTGTAGGAATAGATTTGAGCTTGACAGTTGGGTTAAGAAACCTCCATCCTCGTTTATGTTCATCTTAAATAAGGATGGCCTCTATTGCCTCCATTTATTCTTTTCTTTGGGAGTTGAAGGATGAGTTGCAGGGATTTTTATATCCACTCTTTGTTTATCCTTGGCACTTTTATTCTATGGTGCTTTATAGTTTTGTTATGTGTTTCTTTTTTTATTTTACATTGGGACGTGTCTTTGTATGGTGCTCTGTTTGCAATGTGTAATCTCTGTGTTTTGTTTTACAATTAGATTTTGTGATGAGTGAAAGAATGTTTCTTTTGGAAAAAAAATAGTAGTTTGATTTAGACATATGACATTTTTCTAATAGCTGCTAGATTTTCAATTTTTAACACAAAGGAACTTTCATGTAAACTTTGTTAGGATGACATGTCATATATCTTTTTTTTTTTGTAAGAAAAATAGGCAACTAACTAGTTTAAAATTTGAAATTGATAGTAGATGATGCCAATGTTATTACTAGAGCAATGAGTTATCATTTGTGAATAAGCTTGTTTTGCAAACAATTACTTTATTTTGCAGATTGTCTTAAGCTTTTTGTGTTAGAAAATAGAATTTACTTATAACAAAATAAACTATAAATATTTATCTAGTAATTTTTTTTAAAAATAACTTTGAAATAATGAGTTGACGTTGTAAAGACCAGAAAATGATTAGATAAGCAACAATTGCAATTTTTTTGTTTTCTTGTATCTTGATTAAGTTAATTAATACCCTAAATGCAAATAAAATTGTCTTAGAAATTTCCTATTACTTTCCATTTACATGAGAAAGTAACTTTCCCAAAAATTAACAACTAAATTACTTTCTATTACTTGTGGGAAAGTAACTCCAATGGAATGTTACATTCTAAGGAAAGTAAACTAATTTTTTTCATGCCAAACATTGAAATCATATTCCAATCAATTAAATTAATTGGAAAGTGATAACTTTTCATCTTACCAAATGCCTTTAAATACAAAGTGAAAGGTTTCTTAGTTGCAAAGGCTAACAAAATTTGAATTTAGCAAGAGAAATTTGCATATAGCTTTATACAAGTTTTTTTTTTTGCTATAACTCTTAATTTTATTTGGGTTAAGGTAATGAATATATAAACTTATTGAATCATATATGTTGGTGCAAAGTTTGGTTAGTGGTAGAGGTGGTCGATTATCTCCATTTAGGTACGACAAAGAGTCGATTGATTTGGTGGTTGAATCATGGAGGAAGTGAGTTCTCTTATAGAAGAGAAGAAAAAGATTGGGGAATACGCTGAAAAGTCTATAAACGGGGCCTTGGTGGGACTCACACAATGATGCTTTTCATATGTAAGATGGCTATAGGCAATCAGATCTGATAGGTTATAAAGCTAGTATTATGTATAACAATTGCCCTCCAAGTCGAGGGAGAGGTTATAAAGTAACCTAAGACAAAAGTATGGGCGAAGCCTTTGTATTGTACACTATTTTTTTTTACTAGATAAATGAAAATGGCTTCGTAACCTTTAATAAGTGTAGAGAGTTTTGATTGCTTTAGATATTCCCACACTTAGGATATTTCGTAAAATATTCTTCGAGAATTTGAGCGTTTTTCTTTTTGAACTTTGTACAGTTTGCTTTTAAAATTACTGATATTTGGATAAGTGCCTTAAGAGGCTAACATTGTTTTTTCTATTAACTTAATGAATAATATCCCTAAGGGGTGGCAATGTTTCTACTATTGACTTTGTAAAATTTTAGCTAAGTGTAACATCCCGATTTTGGGGCTAGCCGAAACAGTGGTTTCGGAACCACTAATCCGAGGTTGAAGAAAATTATTTTAATATTATTTTATGTGTTATAGCATGATTATATGAGTGCATGAAAATCCGAGTGATTTCTTGCTTAATTTCGAAAAAAAGACTAAATCGCATAAAGTGTGAAAGTTTTGTTCTACAAGCTAAAGGTGTCAAATAGCTATAAAATATTAAATTGGAGGTCTTTAATGTGAAATTAGGCCTTTAGGGGAGTGTTGGCCGACCATAGGGACAAAGAAATGACATTTTCAAAGGGTAGGTGAAGTATTTGGTGACTTAATTGATAAATAAAATAAATAGAAAAATGATATCATCTTTTTCATCTGCCTCTACCATCGAAAATTTCAGAAAAAGAGGAGCTTTGGAGAGCTTAAAATTTTCAGCAACTTAAACCTTTGCAAGTAAGTGATTTTGGTGATTATTCTTGATAATTTTTGTACTTTTGGGACCCTTGTAGCATAATCTAGCTAATGAGGGGACTATTTTGCAAAATGGTTGAGAGTCTAGGGTTTTTCCATGTGAGTATTCATGTGTTTGCTGAAATTTTATGGAAGAAAATGAATCTTGGTTGTTTAATGAACAACTTTTGTGAAAGGATTTATCATGAAAACACCTAATAGGACTATTTTGTAAAAGTTATGAAATGGATTGTAAATGTGTGAAATAATTGGAATTTTGAGTTGCTATAAGAGAGAATATGAATCGGCTAGGCTTGGGTGCAAAAAAAATGAACACATTTCATTTTATGAGCCTAGGGGCAAAATTGTAATTTTGTGAAAATCTAGGGGAAAAATGATAATTTTGCCAAAATAGGAATTTTTGGAGTGATTTGATTAATGTGGTTATTTAATAAGCTAAATATGTCATTATAGAGAGGAACATGGAATCAACCTTGACCGAGGAAAAGGCAATGTTTCGGACTAAACTTCAAATTGACATATTTTGTATCGAGGTAAGTTTATATATAAATGATACATCCTTTTTATTTATGTTTTTACATAATAATGTATTATGTGAAATATGAATGAATATTATTGATATATATTAAAATGATAGAAAGTGAGGAAATTCTTGGATGAACCTTCGGAATAGGAAAATAATACGGATAAAAACCATGAATAAGTGATTATTGGTGGGCTGTATGTGATACCACCATATTTATTATTATTGGTGGGCTGTGTGCAGTACCACCGTGGATATGTAATTACTGGTGAGCTGTGTGCGATACCACCGTGTTATTTATTAAGGACGGGCTGTGTGTGAAACCATCGTGTATCCAGTATTATTCCGAAGTGTTCATCGATAAACTTTGACTAATTGAAATTATGTGGCTATGTGGTGAAAAGTGCTGGGTATAAGTGCATGTAAATGTGAGCAATGTTTATGATATGTATTTGGAATGCGGTAAGATTTAGAATGAGTAAGTACAACTACGAGGATCTGAATTGTTCTTGATTAGTATGTAATGTTCATGATTAATAAGTATGTGGTATGATCTTCATTGTTTACATATAGACTTACTAAGATTAAGGCTTACTCCCTTCTCTTTTTCCTTGTTTTATAATGTCTAAAAAGCCAGCTCGGGATACGGAGACCGTCAGAGAATCACCCACACTATCCACACATTTTGGTATATTGATATATTTTGAATTATGGTATGTATAGGGACTTGGTCTTTTTGGTTATATGTCATATTGGTTTTGCCAAATGTGTTGGCTTTGGATGATATTTGATTCATTTTGTATAAGGCCATGAGATGTGGCACATAATGATTATTTGGATGTAAACCTATTCATATATGAATGTATGTGTCATTGCCATTATGATATGGCCTACGGTTATTGAGGGTTGAATGATAATATGTTGTATGTGATTATGGATGTTGGATGATGGTGAAGCACTTAGTTATGCTATATTAAATGCGTTGAATATATATATTTGGATTGGTGTGGTTTGATGTTGTGTAGGTTGGTGCAAGTATGGGTGGCAAAAAGGCTTGGTAAATAGACGTATTTTGTCTACACAGGTAGACACACGGGCATGTGTCTATGTAACACCTCTTACCCATATCCGACGCCGAAACGGGTACGAGGTATTACCGTACTTAACTTGCTCAAACATACAACATCGAGCCATAAAATTTAATTTCAACTTAAAACTTTTCATTCGAGATCATAACATCCCTATTATAGGTCTATGAGACCCTAAACATACATACAGAATGGTTCGGGACTAAACAGAAACTTTTGAACGCTTAAAAAATTTTTGCTTAAACCAGGGCCACACACCTGTGTGGAGAGGGACACGCCTGTGTGGGTATGCAGTGTGGTCAAACACGCCCATGTCTCTAGTCCGTGTGGATTTTGTTTTTCATTTTGAACCTACAGGGGTTTTCACACCGCTTGGCACACAACACTCCCGTGTCTTAGACGTGTGCCAAAACCTTGACATTCTGCTTCTGACGTCATCAACCTAATAAGGTCACATGGCCAAGGCACACGCCCGTGTCCTTAGGCAGTGTGGCAAATTAAATTTCTAAGTTCAGGTGCAGACTTCTCACGGCCTGGGCACACGCCCATATCCTATGTCTGTGTCTTCCACACGGTTGAGACACATGGTCGTGCCTCAGGCCGTGTGGTTACGACTGGGCATTCTGACTTGCCAACCTAGGATGTAGGGGGACACATGGCCTATCAACATGCCCATAAGGCTAACCATGTGTCACACATGGCCTAGACACATGCCTGTGTGTCTACCCGTGTGGACAATTATAAGGTTATCTACCAAGCCAATTGCCACCCTATAAAGCAACCCCACTTATACCATTTCAATGCAACACACAACATGACAATAAGGCACCTTTAGTATCTAAAATCAAAACATCCACACCTTATTAACAACCTACTTCATCATGTACATACTTCAATCATAACTCATTCAATTTCACAACTTGTACTTCATGAATTTTATCATCATTGATTATATAAAAGCTTAACAAGTATTGGCCAATTTCAATGGCCATTTACAAAATGAATGAGTAGCATTAATAGCCAACACATTGGCTAACAAATATGACATATCACAAAATAACCAAGTTCCTATACATGTCATACCCAAAATTAATCAACTTTACTATACCAAAAGAATAGTTGATAGTGTGAATCGAACTCTGACTTCCTTCGATTCCCGAGCTAGCTTGGCGATACTACAAGGAAAAGGGAAAAGAGAGGGGTAAACATAAAGCCTAGTAAGTTTGCATGAAATAATAGCAACATAAAGGCTTATGATAACATCCATTTATCTCATTAAATAATAACACAAGTTCTCAAGCACTTTGACATAACTTACTCATGCTTACTCTTACTAATCACATATCACATATTGGATTCATTTATCATATTTTACTCATGGGTACCTGTATCACTTCATCACATAACTTTAGCACTTTTTCCATCTTGAATATAGACTTAGCTCTTTATCCCGTTGAACTATTTGGAATATCGAAGGATACTCAATCTCATAATACATGTAACATCATGCCAATGTCATATCTCAGATATGGTCTTACACGGGATATCATATCTCGATGTCAATGCCATATCCCAGATATGGTCTTATACGAGATTGTATATCGATGTCGATGCCATGTCCCAGACATGGTCTTACACGAGATCTCCATTCGGTGCCGAGGCCATGTCCCAGACATAGTCTTATACGGGACCTTCTTTATATCATGTTGTGACAATGGTATCCTTGCTATTTCTAATGTTCAACCGAGACTTCGACTTAACATAATATCATTATAATTTTCTCATGATATTAAGCAAGTAAAAATATAATAACATTATATAGCTTTAATTTCACACAAACTTACCTCGATACCAAAATATATGTAGCTATTCAATTTAGTCCAGCACCTTGTTCTTTCCTCGGTTTTGGTTCAGACTTTGTGTTTCTTGATCTATAATGACAATTTCACTTATTTCATTATAACATTGACTAAAATAACTCATGAATCATACTTTAGCAAAATTACTATTTTGCCCTTAGACTTTCACAAAATTATGATTTTACCCTTAGGCTCGTAAAATGAAATGTGTTCATTTTTCACACACCCAGGCCTAGCCGATTCATATTCCCTCTTATATCAACTCAATATTTCAATTATTACACATATTTACCACCTATTTTACAACATTTACAAAAAGGTCCTTTTAGGTGTTTTCATAAAAAATTCTTTCACAAAAGTGGTTTATTTAACAACCAAGCTTCATTTTCTTCCACAAAAATTCAGAAAACAACATAAATGTTCTCATGGCAAAACCTTAGACTCTCAACCATTTTGCAAAATAGTCCCCTCATTAGCTAGCTTAAGCTACAAGGGTTCCAAAAACACAAAAATCATCAAAAATAACCATCAAGATGACTTACTTGCAAGGATAAGAAGTTGCCAAAAATTTTAAGCTTCCAAAACCCCTCTTTGGCTGATATTTTTGGTGGAAGAAGATGAAGATGAAATGTGATATCATCTTTCTCTTTATTTTATTTTATTTTATTTTATTTTATCAATTAGTCACCTAATTCACCTACTTTGTCCAATTTCTTATTCTCTTGTCCCCTATGGCTGGCCAACCCTTTCCTAAGGGTCTAATTGCACATTAAATATCTATTAGACAGCTTTAGCTTGTAGAACAACACTTTTGCACTTTATGCGATTTAGCCTTTTTTCGCAATTAAACATGAAATCACTAAAATTAATGCGCCAAAGTTTTCATACACTCATAAAATCCTGCCATAACACATAATAATATTAAAAATTATTTCTCCAACCTCAGATTAGTGGTTCCAAAACCACCGTTCCAACTAGCCCCAAAATCGAGCTGTTAAGGTCTAGGCCGTGTGTGACACATGGTCTGCCCCATGGGCGTATGGTTTGGTCGTGTGTCCCCTTGCATCCTAAGCTGGCAAAATAGAATACCCAGTAGTAACCACACGAGCTAAGGCACGACCGTGTGTCTCAATCGTGTGGAAGACACGACCATAGGACATGGGCATGTGCCCAGGTCGTGCGAAGTCTGCACTTGAATTTAGGAATTTAATTCACTACACGGCCTAAGGACATGGGCATGTGTTTTGGCCGTGTGACCTTATTTGGTTGATGACGTCACAAATAGAATGTCCCTTATTTTTGACACGGCCTGAAGCATGGGCATGTGATATGCCACACGGGCGTGCCCCTTCTCCCACACGAGCGTGTGGACCTTTTTGATGAAAATTTTCTAAGTTTTTCCCAAAAGTTTCTAAAATTCTCGGTTTAGTTTCGAACCCCTCCTTATGTATGTTTTGGGCCTTGTAGGATCGTTTAAGGGGTGATATGAATGTTTAAGAAAAGCTTTAAATTTGAGTGGAAAAATCATGTCTCAGTTTTGTATGATTGCTTGCTTATAAGTCCAGTAACACCTCGTACCCTGTTTCGGCGTTGAATACGGGTAAGGGGTGATACATTTAGTGGTATCAGAGCTATGATTTAGTCAGTTTTTGGACTACCGTAGAGTGTGTAAGAGTATAGCTATATATGCCATGAATATATTATGATAGTGTGGTGACTCCTGACAATTTCAAACTGTGTTTTCATATAGTAAATGACTCCTAGTAATGCGCCGACTCCTACGTAAGGGACCGCGCTAGTAGAAAGTAGACTTGAGACCTTGGGTCAAGGAGAGGAGGCTCGAGAAGCCTTTCTCCATATGATGAGTAATTGGTATACTGAATTTGTTCGAGCAAATCCTAATGTTCAACCTCCTCCACCCCCTCCTATACCTCTGCCAGTCTCCGTAGCTCCTCAAGGTATTGATTTGGTAAGACTGACTAAACCCCATGTAGATAAGATTCAAAAGCAAGGGGTCGAGGAATTTAGAGCCAACATAAATGATGATCCTGAGAAATAGAGTTCTGGCTTGAGAATTCTATGCGGGTATTTGATGAACTTTCTTGTACGCCCGAAGAATGCTTAAAATGTACTGTATCATTACTGAAGGACTCAGCATACCACTAGTGGAAAATGCTGACGTTTGTAGTTTCGAAGGAGAGAGTGACACGGGATTTCTTCTCAGAGAAGTTCCGAAAGAAATACATAAGTTAGCGGTTCATTGATCAGAAACGAAAAGAGTTCCTCGAATTGAAGCAAGGCAAAATGTCTGTGGCAGAGTATGAACGTGAATTTGTCAGAGTCTACCGAAGCTATTATGTGTAAGAGATTCGAAGATGAGCTGAATGAGGATATTAGATTGTTAGTCGAGATCTTAGAGTTGAAAGAATTTGTGGTATTGGTCGATAGAGCTTGCAAGGCTGAAGAGTTGAATAAGGAAAGGAGAAAAACTATGATTGAAGCTCGAGATGTACGGAAGAGGCTGATGAGTAAGTTGTTCCAATCCCAATTAAAGAGGTCCCAAGAAACAAACCCGTAGATGACCGTTTCAGCTGGGTATTCACACTGAGATCAGGGTAAAACATATTCGAGCTATAGAGTTCAAGCCACCTCGATGGCAAGTATGGGTAATACGAAGACTAATAAACCCGAGTGTCAGAATTGTGGTAGAAAACATATTGCAGAGTGTTGGGGAAACAATTGAGCTGCTACAAGTGTGGTTCTTGAGAACATTTTATCAGAGACTGTCTTGAGAATGTTGAAGGAGAGAAATTTCAGAGTGTTAGACCGAGTAACACTACTAGCAGAAGTAGACCACCGCGAAATGCTGGAAGTGGAGCTAGTAGTAAAAGTACAATAAAAGATTTAGTTGCAAGGTCAGAAATGAGAGCACCTGCTAGAGCTTATTCCATACGAGATCGTGAGGATGCATCATCCCTCGATGTGATTACGGGTATATTTTCTCTTTATGGTACTAATATTGTTGCATTAATTGACCCCGGATCCACTCATTCTTATGTCTGTGTGAATTTGGTAAATAGTAAGAAATTATCTGTTGAATTGACTAAATTTGTGATTAAGGTGTAAAACCTTTTAGGTAAGTATGTGTTAGTAGATAAGGTTTGCAAGAATTGTCCTTTGACGATTCAGGGTCACTGTTTTCTGGCTAATTTGATGTTGTTTCTATTTAATGAGTTTGATGTTATTTTAGGCATGGATTGGTTGACATTACATGATGCTAAGGTAAATTGTAGAGAAAAAACTATTGAGTTGAAATGTGAAAATGGTAAGATTCTTTGGGTTGAAACATATGACTCAAATAAGATACCTGTGGTGATTTCGTACTTGACTGCTTAGAAGTGTATGAGAAAAGGATGTGAAGCATACCTTGCATATGCATTGAATACTGAGATGTCTGAGTTAAAGCTTGAATCTGTGCCAGTAATTTATGAATTTCTTGATGTATTTTCGGAAGAATTACCTGGGTTGCCTCCAATTAGAGAAATTGAGTTTGCTATCAATTTGATACTTGAGACTGCACCGATTTCTATTGCTCCATACAGAATGGCTCTGATCGAATTGAAAAAGTTAAAGGCTCAGCTGCAAGAGTTGACCGGTAAGGGATTTGTTAGACCGGGTTTTTCTCCCTGGGGTTCTCCCATATTATTTGTAAAGAAGAAATATGGAACAATGAGACTTTGCATTGACTACCGTCAACTTAACAAGGTAACTATAAAAAACAAGTATCCATTGCCGAGAATTGATGATCTGTTTGATCAACTGAAGGGAGCAATCATGTTTTCGAAAATAGATTTAAGATCCGGCTACTATCAGTTGAGAGTCAAAGAATCCAATGTGTCGAAAACTACTTTTAGAACGAGGTATGGACACTATGAATTTCTGGTGATGCCTTTCGATTTAACTAATGCACCAACTATGTTTATGGATTTAATGAACCGAATTTTTTGGCTATATTTGGATAAGTTTGTGATAGTGTTCATAGATGATATACTGGTTTATTCTCGAGATGAGTCCGAGCATACCGAACACTTAAGAACGGTATTGCAGATTCTACGAGAGGAGAAATTGTTTGATAAGTTCAGTAAAAGTGAGTTTTCGCTTCGTGAAGTCGGATTTTTGGGACCTATAGTTTCAGGTGATGGTATCTGGGTTGATCCGAGCAAAATTTCGGCGATTGTTAATTAAAAACCGCCAAAGAACATATCCGAGGTTAGAAGCTTTTTAGGCTTAGCCTAGTATTATCGACATTTTTTCAAGGAATTTTCAATGATTGCTTCTTCAATGACTAAGGTGTTGCAAAAGAATGTTAAGTTTTAATGGACTGATAGATGTCAACAAAGTTTCGAGAAGTTGAAAGCACGATTAAATGAAGCACCGGTTTTGGTACAACCCGAGTCAGGAAAGGAGTTTGTGATCTATAGCAATGCGTCGATGAATGGTCTTGGTTATGTGTTGATGCAAGAGGGCAAAGTAGTAGCTTATGCCTCAAGACAGCTAAAACCACATAAAAAGAATTATCTGACGCACGATTTGGAATTGGTCGCCATCGTCTTTGCTTTGAAGATTTGGCGTCACTATTTGTATGGCGAGAAATGCCGAATCTTTACTGATCACAAAAGTTTGAAGTACCTGATGAACCAAAAGGACATGAATTTGCGATAACGGAGGTGGCTCGAATTATTGAAAGATTATGAGCTAGTGATCGATTATCATCCGGGAAAAGCGAATGTATTCGCAGATGCCCTGAGCAGAAAATCCTTGTATGCTTTGAGGGCTATGAGTATGAGTTTAGCTCTGTTTGACGACGGTTCAATTTTGGCCGAGTTAAAGGCTAGACTATTATCTCATCAGCAAATTTGTGAAGCACAAAAGAAAGACAAGGAATTGCAAGTTAAAAGAGGTCAGTGTGAATCGGGTAGTGATTTAGATTTTTGAATCAGACCAAATGATTGGTTGATGTTCTGTGATAGGGTGTGTGTATCGAAAGATGATGAGTTAATTCGATAAATTTTACAGGAGGTACGCAATGGTTGTTTGTCAATACATCCAGGCAGTACAAAAATGTATAATGATTTGAAGAAGTTGTATTGGTGGCCGGGTATGAAAATAGACATCTCTGAGTCTGTGACAAAGTGTTTGTAACAGTTCGGTTTGTACCCTAGTCGGAACAGTGGTTTCGGTACCACGAATCGGAGTCCTAATAATATTTTAATATTATTTTCTATGCTGTTGAAATGTGAATTAGTATGTGTGAAATTTTCGTGCACTAATTTGTCTGTCTGTGTGTTTAATTTGACAAAAGGATTAAAATGCATTAAACGTGAAAGTTGCTTGCTGTTTTTTAAAGTGCTTAAGTGATGTGGCTTTTAAGTGTTAAGGACTTATGTGGCAATTTAGCCACTATTTTGATTAGTGGACGGCATGGGTAATGAAATATGTATATATATATGTTTTTATATATGTATATATATATTAAATTTTATAAGTTAAAGTTATATAAAATTTATTTTATAGGTTATGTTTATTTTATAATAAAAGAAACATGAGAAAATGGCCTTATTTCATCACTTTCTTGCCGAAACTCAGAGAAAGAAAAAGGAAGCTTTGAAGCTTTGTATAAGAAAAAGGAAGCTTTGAAGCTTTGTATTTCCGGCATTTCTAAGCTTAAATTCAAGGTATGTTTTAGTCGATTTTTGATAATTTTGATGTTTTTGTAATTGTTGCTTCGAGAGCTATCAAACCCATGTACTAATTTTGAGTATTGATGATGTTTGTGTAAGATGCCATTGTTGATATGTTGAGTTTTGAAATGAGTTTAGTTGATAAATGAAATATTTAAGCTTGATGAACAAGTTCTGTTCTTGAAGTTTTGATGAATTTAGCTAATTAGGGCTAAATTGAGAAAATAGAAAATTGAAAGCCTAATTTGTGAATTTGATGAAAGATGTGGACTTGTATGTGATGTTTATATATTCAGCTAAGCTTCGTTGTGCATTAATTTTGTGAATTTGATATTTTGAGAAAAATGGACTAAATTGATAAATTGTGCAAATGTGAGGGTTAATTTGCAAAAATAGCCCTAAATGTGTGTTTTTGGATTGAATTGAATGAATTAGTGAATAAAAGGGTTAATTCTGAATGTGTTTAAATCAAGAACCGAGTAAAACGGACTTAGATCGCGGGAAAGAGAAAGTAACCGAGTAGCCGTTTTCATTCCGATATATTGAATCTGAGGTAAGTCACTAATGTTGATAATGAATGCCTATGAGAAGTTTTGCATATAAATTATGAGATAAGTTCGATATAGTGATTAAGTCCGAGAAGTCCCGTATGAACCTAGAAATAGATAGGATTGGCTAAGTTACAACATAGATATCTGTTTTGTTTTTATCATGTAAGACCACGTCTGGGATGATGGCGCTGACTAGACACTCGTGTAAGACCCTGTCTGGGATAGTGGCATCGATAACTGATTATGTGTAAGACCACGTCTGGGACGTTGGCATCGTTATGAACCTTACGCGTAAGATCATGTCTGGGATATCGACATTGTATTAATTCGTATAAGACCCTGTCTGAGGTAGTAGCATCGATATCCGAGTACATGTAAGACCTCGTCTGGGACGTTGGCATTGTACGACTATTCCAAGCTTTCTGAGTATCTTACTAGATTCTTAATGGTTCAATGGGCAAGTCTGTGATACAAATGGCAAATTTGAGCTATGAACAAATATGTGATTGTAAATCCAATTCAGGTATGTTGAATATACACTAATTGTGTATACAAGGTAAGCATCTATATGTTCTTACTATGATGCTATGAATATAGAAATGATGATATGATATGTAAAGTTTTGATTAGATGTGTTATGTGTTTATATGATTCTTGAATTGTGAATATGGCTAATGTGGTCAAAAGTGTATGAACCAAAGCAAATATGTAATAGTATTCTAAGTTTGTTTGTATATTGACTTACTAAGCTTTTGGAAAGCTTACTCTGCGTACGTTTTCTCTATTTTATAGGTCGTCAAAGCTACTGAAGGCTCGGGACCGTCACGGATCGTCATCACACTACTAAACTTATTTTGGTACACTTTAGAAATGTATAGATTAGATATGGCATGTATAGGCTAGCATTTTGGTATAGACTAGTTTTGGTTATAAGTTGCTATGTGAATTTGACCTTGTGATTTGGTTAGTCATGAAATGGGATATATGCATTAAAGACTATGTTAAGTGAGGTATGTTTTGGCATGATGAATTGGTCCATGATATGGTTAAGTTTTTGGGTAAGCAAATGAATGTATTATGCTTGTGATGAGCTAAGTTTTGGTATTGAATTTATTATGGTTGGAATGGGAATTGAATGCACAGATTGAATAGTCATATTGGTATGTATTGCTTGTAGGTGTGACCCAAGTGGGTAACATTTTGGCCTTGAAAATGGCCTATAATGTCACACGGTTGTGGCGCACGGGCGTGCCTAAAGACCGTGGGTGAATAGTAGGATATAGCTTGGTAGTACACGGCCTCGACACGGTGGTGTCAGCTAGCTGTGGTGTACAAGTCAGTAGCTAGCTAAGAGTACACGGCCATGGCACACGGACGTGCTTGGTGGCTGTGGTGGGGAAGTCAGTATATGGCCTAGTAGCACACGACCATGGCACACGGGCGTGCCTAGTGACTGTGGAGATATAGTCAGTATATGGGCACGGGTGGATACACGGGGGTGTCTAGAAGCCGTGGGGGGCACACGGTCTCCTTCCACGGGCATGTAACCCCTGAATCTTAGAAAAGTTTCAAATTTTCCATGGAATTTGTATGTGTTCTGGTTGAGTCCGACCCGGGTTATAAGCATGTTTGAGGTCTTGTTGATCATATTAAGGGACATTATGTTCGAGAATGATAAATGTATGTATGAATTTTCTGTAAATGCTTCCCGATCTGTCTGGTAACGCTCCTAACCCTAATCTGGTGACGGACTCGGGATAGGGGTGTTACATTTAGTTGGTATCAGAGCTACGGTTTAGTCGATTCTCAGACTAACGTAGCCTGTCAGAGTCTAGCTATAAATGCCATATATCTGAACTGTGATAGTGTGATGAATCCTAACGTGAAGAGTATGATTTTTGTATAGTAATGGATCCCGAAAGAGCCGTAGCTGACGACGTAGAATGTAATACACCTGCTCCCGCACAAGTGGACGCTACGAACCGAGAGGCCGCCACGAAGCGGTCAAGAGGGAGAAGCTAAACAAGCTTTCTTCCAGATGATGAGTGAGTGGTTCACTCAATTCATAAAAAATAACCTGACTGTTTCGCAACCTGCGCCCCCAGTTAATCCCCCTTAGACTACAGTTGTGCCACCGATTATGCATTCGAATCTGTTGAATAATCCTCCTGTTGATAAGATTCGTAAGTATGGGGCAGAAAATTTCGGGCTACTAAAGATGATGATGCTGAAAAGGCTGAGTTCTGGATTGAAAACACGATCCGGGTATTTGATGAAATGTCTTTGACTCCCGAAGAATGCTTAAAATGTGTTGCATCATTACTCCGAGATGCAGCTTATCAATGGTGGAAAACTCTGATTTCTATTGTTCCGAGAGAGCAAGTTACATGGGATTTCTTTCAGATCGAGTTCCGAAAGAAATATATTAGTGAAAGATTCGTTGATCAGAAATGGAAGGAATTTCTGGAACTTAAACAGGGTCGAATGACTGTTTCTGAGTATGAACGAGAATTCGTGAGACTAAGTCAATATGCCCAGGAATGTGTATCTTCTGAAGCTATAATGTGCAAGAGAATCGAAGATGGTCTTAATGAAGACATTCATTTGCTAGTCGGGATTTTGGAAATAAAAGAGTTTGTTGTACTTGTTGACAGAGCTTGCAAAGCTGAGGCACTCGGGAGATTAAGATAAAAGCTGAGTCTGAAGCTCGAGATGTGAAAAAGAGATTTCAGAGTAAATCATTTCAGTCTGCTCCGAAAAGATTCAAAGATAATCAAAGTCGTTTCAGAGATAATGTGTGACATTCGAATAGAAATCAATCTAGACCGTAAATGAGTTCTAAAACTCCAGCAACTTCAGTGGCTAGTGTGGGAAATGTTCGATCCGAGAGACCTGAATGTAAACATTGTGGCAAAAGACATCCGGGAAGCTGTAGATTAAATAATAGAGCTTACTTTAGATGTGGATCACTTGACCATTTTATCCGTGATTGCCCTGAGTCTGTTGAGCCAGAGACTGTTCAGAATCCGAGATCTGATAATGCAATTGTGAGAGGTAGATCATCGAAGAATGTAAGAAATGTTAGTGGCAGTCAGAGAACTACAAGAGACAATATTGTCAAATCTGAAGCTAGAGCGCCTGCTAGAGCATATGCTATCCGAGCTCGAGAGGAAGCTTCGTCACCAGATGTTATAATGGGTACTTTTACTCTTTATGATACTTCTGTGATTGCTTTGATAGATCCTGGTTCTACACATTCATATATATATGCATGAATTTAGTATTCAGTAAGACTTTGTCTGTAGAGTCTACTGAGTTTGCTATAAAAGTAACGAACCCCTTAGGTAAAAATGTCATGGTTGACAAAGCATGCAAGAACTATCAGTTAATGTTTCGAGATATATGTTTCCTTACTGATCTGATGCTTTTGCCATTTGATGAATTCGATATTATTCTCGGTATGGATTGGTTGTTTATGCATGATGCTGTTGTGAACTGTAAAAGAAAGACTATATATTTGAGATGTCCGAATAATGAGATTGTACGAATTGAGTCTAATGATTTGAATGGATTGCCTGCTGTGATATCTATTTTGAAAGCTCAGAGTTACGTGAATAAGGCTTACGAGGCATATTTTGCTTATGTAATTGATTCGAAAATGTCTGAAAAGAAAATTAAATCAGTGTTTGTGAGTTTTCTGATGTGTTTCCTGAAGAGTTACCGGGTTTACCTTCGATTCGTGAAGTTGAGTTTGGTATTGAGTTGTTGCCTGGTACTACACCCATTTCAATAGCTCCGTATAGAATGGCACCAACAGAGTTGAAAGAGTTAAAATCATAGTTGCAAGAATTGACTGATAGATGGCACGATGAGGATGTGTATCAACTATCGTCAGTTGAATAAGGTGAAAATAAATAATAAATACCCGTTGCCCAGAATTGATGATTTATTTGATCAGCTAAAAGGAGCTACTGTATTTTCAAAGATTGACCTGAGATCGGGATACTATCAGTTGAGAGTTAAAGATTCAGACATTCCGAAGACTACTTTCAGAACGAGGTACGGGCATTATGAATTTTTAGTTATGCCATTTGGACTAACCAATGCTCCTGCTATTTTTATGGATTTGATGAACAGAATTTTCAAACTGTACTTAGATCGATTTGTCATGGTATTCATAGATGACATATTGATTTATTCACGTGACGAAAATGAGCATGCAAAACACCTAAGAATTGTGTTGTAAACTTTGAGAGATAAGCAATTGTATGCGAAATTCAGTAAATTTGAATTCTGGTTGTACGAGGTTAGTTTTCTTGGACATATTGTGTCAGCCTCTGGAATCCGAGTGGATCCAAGTAAGATTTCTGCTATTCTGAATTGGAAACCTCCGAGAAATGTATCTGAAGTCTGCAATTTTCTGGGTTTAGCTGGTTATTATCGCAGATTTGTAAAAGGCTTTTCGACAATAGCTACTACGTTGACTAGATTACTTCAGAAAGATGTCAGATTTGAATGGTCTGATAAATGTTAGAGAAGTTTCGATCAGTTGAAAACTCTGTTAACAGAAGCTCCAGTGTTAGTACAGCTGGAATCGGGTAAAGAATTTGTTGTTTACAGTGATGCTTCGTTAAACGGTCTGGGATGTGTTTTGATGCAGGAAGGCAAAGTTGTAGCTTATGCCTCGAGACAATTGAAGCCTCATGAAAAGAATTATCTGACACACGACCTTGAGCTTGCTGCGATTGTGTTTGCACTTAAGATTTGACGCCATTACCTGTATGGTGAAAAATGTCACGTATTCTCAGATCATAAAACTTTGAAATATCTGATGACTCAGAAAGATTTGAATTTGCGACAGAGAAGATGGCTTGAGTTGTTAAAAGATTACGAGCTTGTGATAGTTTATCATCCGGGTAAAGCAAATGTTGTTGCAGATGCTCTGAGTAGAAAATCGTTGTTTGCATTACGAGCTTTGAGTACTCAGTTGGATTTGTCTGATGATTGTTCTATGATAGCTGAATTAAAAGAAAAATCGTTATTCTTACAACAGATATGTGATGCTCAGAAATCTAATAATGAATTGCTAGAGAAGCGAGGTCAGTGTGAAATGAAGTCCGAATCTAAATTTCAAATTGTTGATGATTGTTTAAGATTTCGAGATCGCATCTGTGTTCCGAGAAACCCAGAGTTGATTCAGTTGATTTTGAATGAAGCGTATAACAGTCATTTATCTGTTCATCTAGGAAGTACTAAAATGTATCATGATTTGAGACGACAGTACTGGTGGTCTGGTATGAAACGAGACATTTCTGACTTTGTTTCAAAATGTTTAGTCTGTCAGCAAGTGAAAGCCGAACATCAAGTTCCATCTGGGTTGTTACAGCCGATTTTGATTCGTTGGGTGGAAATAGGATAGAGTGACCATGGACTTTGTTTCTGGTTTACCTCAGACTCTGAGAAAGAAAGATGCGATATGGGTCGTGGTTGATAGATTAACGAAATCTACCCATTTCATTCTAGTAAGATCTGACTACTCACTTGACAGATTAGCTGAGCTTTATATTTTTGAGATTGTGAAATTGCACGGGGTGCCAATATCTATTGTGTCAGATAGAGATCCAAGGTTTACGTCGAGATTCTTGAAGAAACTGCAAGAAGCTTTGGGCACAAAATTACAATTCAGTACAGCTTTTCATCCGCAAACAGATGGTCAGTCTGAACGAATTATTCAGATTCTTGAAGATATGTTGAGATGCTGTATACTCGAGTTTAATGGTTCGTGGGAACAGTATCTGCCGTTGATCGAATTTGCATACAATAACAGTTTTCAGTCGAGTATCAAAATGGCACCATATGAAGCTTTGTATAGACGAAAATGTCGAACACCTCTGTATTGGACCGAACTCAGTGAAAATAAGCTTTACGGGGTTGATTTGATAAAAGACTCAGAACATAAAGTGAAACTGATCCGATATTGTTTGAAAGCAGCATCTGATCGTCAGAAGTCTTATGCAGACTTGAAATGTAAAGATATAGAATTTGAAATCGGAGACAAAGTATTTCTGAAAGTGTCTCCGTGAAAGAAAGTACTTTGATTCAGACGTAAAGGCAAATTAAGTCCGAGGTTCATCGGACCGTATGAGATCATTGAACGTGTCGGGCCTGTTGCATATAAATTAAAGTTGCCCTCAGACCTGGAAAAGATACACAATGTATTTCATGTTTCAATGCTTCGTATATATCGATCCGATCCGTCACATGTGATTGCCCATCTGAAATTGAAATCTGATCTAATATGACATATGAAGAGGAACCGATCCATATCTTAGCTCGTGAAGTGAAAGAGTTGAGAAATAAGAAAATTCCGTTAGTAAAAGTACGGTGGAATCAACATGGGATAGAAGAGGCTACGTGGGAGCCTGAAGATTCATTGAGATAGCAATATCCGAATCTGATTAATGGCAAGATTTTCAGGGACAAAAATCCTTAAGGGGGCAGAATTGTAACGGTCCGGTTTATACCCTAGTCGGAACAGTGGTTTCGGGACCACGAATCTAGGTCTGAATAATATTTTAATATTATTTTCTATGCCGTTGAAATGTGAATTAGTATGTGTGAAATTTTCGTGCACTAATTTGTCTGTCTGTGTGTTTAATTTGACAAAAGGATTAAAATGCATTAAACGTGAAAGTTGCTTACTATTTGTTAAAGTGCTTAAGTGATGTGGCTTTTAAGTGTTAAGGACTTATGTGGCAATTTAGCCACTATTTTGATTAGTGGACGACATGGGTAATGAAATATGTATATATATATGTTTTTATATATGTATATATATTAAATTTTATAAGTTAAAGTTATATTAAATTTATTTTATAAGTTATGTTTATTTTATAATAAAGGAAACATGAGAAAATGGCCTTATTTCATCACTTTCTTGCCGAAACTCAAAGAAAGAAAAAGGAAGCTTTGAAGCTTTGTATTTCTGGCATTTCTAAGCTTAAATTCAAGGTATGTTTTAGTCGATTTTCGATAATTTTTATGTTTTTGTAATCGTTGCTTCGAGAGCTATCAAACCCATGTACTAATTTTGAGTATTGATGATGTTTGTGTGAGATGCCATTGTTGATATGTTGAGTTTTGAAATGAGTTTAGTTGATAAATGAAAGATTTAAGCTTGATGAACAAGTTTTGTTCTTGAAGTTTTGATGAATTTAGCTAATTAGGGTTAAATTGAGAAAATAGAAAATTGAAGGACTAATTTGTGAATTTGATGAAAGATGTGGGCTTGTATGTGATGTTTATATATTTGGCTAAGCTTGGTTGTGCATTAATTTTGTGAATTTGATGTTTTGAGAAAAACGGACTAAATTGATAAATTGTGTAAATGTGAGGGTTAATTTGCAAATATTTGAAACATTAAGGAAAAAGATAGCAAATTTCATACTGTAAGGGGTCACACGGACGTGTAACATTCGAAATAGAGACACACGGCCATGTTCCAGTCCATGTCCATGCCTGTGTAACTCTCTGACTTGGGTCACACGGCCAAGCCACATACCTGTGTGCTAGGCCATGTAACTATCGAAATGGCCTCACACGCCCGTGTACCAGGTCGTGTGCTAGGCCATGTAACTGTCTGACTTGCAACCTTTAAAACCTACAAAGGGCACATGGCTGAGACACAAGCCCGTGTCTTAGGCTGTGTGGACAAGAAAATGGCTAAAATTAGGCCATTTCTTTCACCCTTCCCAAGCATAAGCCTAAAGACTTTTGCACATATGATCAAGGCTTCTAAACATGCTCAAAACCTACATAAAAAGGTCCATACAATAGGCTAATAATCCATACAACCAATATGCCATTTAGACACCTCAAGCACATAGATCAAACATACCTAAACATATGCATATTTAACCATTTATCAACTAACTTGTTTCCATGCGTGGCAGTGGCTACAAGAACCCAAAGTCATTTTTTAAATTTAACTCGAATAAATATATTCGATTTAATTTGAATTCCATCTCATTCGACTCAATTTGAGAAAATTTCAAATCGAGTTAGGATGATAAAATAGGATTCGTCAACTCAAGTAACTCAAAAAATTTTCATTCGATTCAATCGAATGCTCACCTTTACCAGCAACAAATAAAATTTCAATTTTATCATTAGAGTGTGTTTGAGATCAAACTCTGACACAATAATGGCTTTCCTCCCCTATAGAACCTTCTGCTACTAAGAACACCTTGATGCATGTCATCAACAAATATATTGAACTTGTTATGCTAACTTAAGCATCAACAAATACATTTTTTAAACTTTATATAATTCAGGAAAATAATCTTCAATGAATTTGAATACATAATTATCCTTTTGAACTTTAACTTTTAAATAAATTTTATTTTTTAAAATTTGATTTAATAATTTTATAAATTTAAATAATGCTATTATAAATTTATCATTTTTAAAAAAAAAATACTTTTTTAATTTTAAAAAATAAGTTTTGAAATGAATCTCCAATAAAAAATAAAAAAATTCTTTTAATTTTTAATTATTTACTTTTTGCTGATGTGGCAACCGACGTGGCAATACATCAACAACTCTCACTGACATGGAGTGCCATGTCAGGGCTATTAACGGTCAAAGACGAAAAACATTGGTCAAAGGGCTTAATTGATGCAATTTAAAAGTTTGAGGGCTTAATTGAGTGTAGATTTTTTGTGGAAAGACTTAATTGGTTTTTTTCGAAAGTTCAGGGGCTTATATACCCCTTTAACCTATTTTAAATAGTGATTACATAAAGTAAAATTATATTATATGTTGAAAATAGTACAAATATTTTAATTATGATTTGAATTTATTTTAATATTATTTAAAAAATTGATCTAGAAAATATCAAATTTTTAATATGATATTTGAAAATGACTTTTTATTATATTTAAATTGTTAAATAAGTTAATATATTTAAATAATATTTAACAATTTAAAAAAGAATTTAAAATTTAATTACAATAATTAAAAATATTTTATTTAAAAACTAATTAAAATTAAACACATAAAATCATATGCAACATATCTTATTAGAAACTAGTAAACTAAAACATAGAACAAATTATTTTTTTTAAAAAAAAATTGTAATAGAAGGATAAAGTTAACAATTTGTAATTAGTTGAAACTTATTAAATAGAAATAGTTTCAATTTTGAATATTTTTCTCTTTCTCACTTTTCAAAAAAATATTACATTTAAATCTATATTAATGCAAGAATTTTAATTAAGTTAATGTTATAAATTAATTAAACATCAAATTAATTAGAAAATATTTTTACAAAATTATTATTTTAAAAAGATAATAAATATTGTTATAAAGATATTTATCTCTTTTAATAATTTATATACAAATTTTAAACAACTAATTAAAAACTCAATCACATGATATGAACCTAAGACCACAAGGTGTTAATAAAAAATAAGCGTTAATATATCCTTTTGATAAATGAGTTTAGTTTTTATGTTTAATGGGATACTCAATTTTTTTTTAAAAAAATTGGCACCTAAGTTTGACTTTTGTTTCAAAATAGTACCAACGTTAATTTTTTTATATTATTCAATAAATACTTGACACGTGGCCAATTTAGTATTTGACACGTGGCCAATTTAGTATTTGACACGTGGCGATGACGATGCCACAATAATATCATCAGTCAAAAATTATATAAAAATAGGCTTAATGACAAATTTGGCCACTAAGATTTGCATGTTTTGTCAAAATGGCCCTTATTATATTTTTTAGTCTTTTTTAGCTATCAACCTTTATTCTTTTTTTTTTTCAATATGCTTTTTCTAAAATAAGATATAAATATTCTCAATTAAATCATTAATGTAGATATAAAAAATACTTGGGGCTAAGTTTTGATTCAGAAAGTTCCAACTATTGATTCTAGAACAATCGTTTACTCCTTGCTCAAAAAATTTCTTTTTTAAAAATATAATTACATTTAAATACAAATTTTGTCACGTTAAATACATACAAGTTTCTATCCGACCCGTACCCGTCTGAGAAGTATAAATTGAGTTCGTTCCCTTGGTTTTTCCTTCTTCTGGGAGTTGCGTCGTTTGTGGTTTGCTTTCAACCGCAGCTTTTGGTTTTCCCATTTTTCCTAATTTCAAGATATGGGTAAGCTTCCTTCTTCTTCATTACTTCTAAATGGTCGAAGGAATCTTTCTATTCTCTACACTTCTTTTTTTTCTTCTTCTTTTAACGCCATTGCTACCCACATCGAATCTTTAAGTAAGGATTCTATGCCTGTAAGGGGATTGCAGAGAAAGCATGATCGCTTCCATAATCTTAATGGTGCTTTATCTTTATTTAACAAGATGATTGATGAGTGCCCTAAGCCTTCAATCGTGGAGTTCTCTATATTATTACAGGCCATTGTTAGAATGAAACATTATGCGCTTGTTGTTTTTCTGGGTAGCCAGATGGAATTACGGGGAGTTTCACATAATGCTTATTCTTTCACCATCTTGATTAATTGCTTTTGTCATTTAGGTAAAGTTGATTTTGGGTTTTCTGTTTTGGGGAAAATGCTCAAGTTAGGTTTTGAACCTAATGTTGTAACTTTGTCCACCTTGATTAATGGACTTTGTAATCAAAGCAGGGTTTCTCAGGCTGTGAATTTGTTTTATGAAATGATCGAAAAAGGGTATCGACCTGATTCATTTGCTTGCAATACAGTACTTAATGGGTTGTGCAAGTCTGGTACCACTGGTCGAGCTGTTAGAATGAAACATTATGCGCTTGCTGTTTCTCTGGGCAGCCAGATGGAACTATGGGGAGTTTCACATGATGCTTATTCTTTCAACATCTTGATTAATTGCTTTTGTCAGTTAGGTAAAGTTGATTTTGGGTTTTCTGTTTTGGGGAAAATGCTCAAGTTAGGTTTTGAACCTGATGTTGTAACTTTGTCCACTTTGATTAATGGCCTTTGTAATCAAAGCAAGGTTTCTCAGGCTGCAAGTTTGTTTGATGAAATGATCAAAAAAGGGTGTCGACCTGATTCAGTTGCTTACAATACAGTACTTAATGGGTTGTGTAAGACTGGGAACACTGGTCGAGCTGTTAAGTTTCTAAGGACGATGAATGAAAGAGGTTTCGAACCCAATATTAGAGCATATAGCACCCTTATTGACTGTCTTTGTAAGAATGGGTTACTAAATGAGGCTCTCGACCTCTTCTCTGAAGTGAAGGTTAAGGGCTTTAGACCAAATATTGTTATTTACAATTGCTTAATTCATGGTATGTGTAATTCAGGCCAGCAGCAGGAGGCAACCAAGCTTTTGAATGAAATGGTGGGTAACAATGTTTCTCCTGATATTTTCACGTATAACATATTGATTGATGCACATTGCAAGGAGGGGACAATTTCGGAAGCTGTAAATATCTTTAATGCGATGAGAAAGCAAGGCATCAAGCCTGATGTTGTCACCTATAATATATTGGTTGATGCATGGTGCAAGGAGAGGCTAATTTCTGAATCTTTGGATATAGTTCACACAATGAGAAAGCAAGGCATTGAGCCTGATGTTGTCACGTATAGTACATTAGTTGATGCACATTGCAAGGAGGGGAGGGTTTCTGAAGCCGAAGATATTGTTGAGACAATGAGAAAGGAAGGCATTGAGCCTGATGTTGTGACGTATAATATATTGGTTGATGCGTACTGCAAGGAGAGGAGTATTTCTAAAGCTGTAGATACCATTGCCACAATGAGAAAGCAAGGTGTGGAGCCTGATGTTGTCACCTATAATATATTTATCGATGCACTTTGCAAGAATGGGATGGTTTCTGAAGCTGAATGTATTGTCGACACAATGAGAAAACAATGCATTGAGCCTAATTTTGTCACATACAGAACTCTTATGCTGGGTATGTGTCAATTAGGGAGAGTTTCAACTGCATGTGAACTTTTAAGAAAGATGCTTACTTCTGGAGAAGTTCCAGATCTAATGACCATTTCGATTTTGTTGGATGATTTTTGCAAAAGAGGTAAACTTGACAAGGCATTGGAATTTTTTCAAGCAATGCGGAATAGTGGTTTGAAACTTGATACTGACTCTTATAGTGTTGTAATTGATGGCTTGTGCAAAGCTGGGCAAATTGAAGTTGCAAAGGAATTATTTCATGAACTCTCAGTCAATGGTTTAAAACCAAATTTTTACACATATGATATTTTGATTAATGGATTATGTAAAGAGGGATTGCTAGATGAAGCATACCAGTTGTTTAGAAGCATGGAAGATAATGAGTGTTTGCCTGTTGGCTGCTGTTATAATGTAATGATCCAGGCGTTTCTTCGAAATAGTTATACCTCAAAAGCAACAGAACTTCTTACAGAAATGGTTGGAAAGGGATTTTGTGCAGATTTATGCACTGCCACCTTATTTGTGGATCTCATCTTGCAATCTAATGAATCAATTTTGATCTGAAATGTTTCACTATTAGTGTAAAGATTGTCACATTGCGAATGTGGATCAATTTGTTCGGTAACCAACTGTACTTCTATGATAAGTTAAAGTTTCTGGAAACTACAGTGAGTATTAAGGTCTATTTTCAATTTTGTTAATGGACTTTAAACATTAAGGATGAAGCAAATGAGTGTTATACACCATGTTTCACGCTTCACTAGTGATTTTCTTGAGAATATTTTCTTCTTAGATCTTTGAAGTAAGTTTCTTTATTGGGTTGGCTGTTTCCTGCGAAGCTGAGTTTTTATTCAGCACCAATGACTATTGTGGGCAAATCCTCAACACTACATTGCAAAAGCTCGAAGCTTCACTTGCTAAAAGCTGAAGCAATCGGCTGGTCTCAATTGGCTGCTCAGCAGGTGCCTCTTTGCTTCATTCTTTCTTCTTACTTGGTTGTTATAAGAAGTAACTAAAATTAACAATAGAAATGCAAGAGATTCCAACTTTCCCACCACAAGTGGCCCAGACAAGTCATTATATACCTTGTCTGTTCTCACCATCATACCTAAACAGGCTGCTTTAACGCATACTTTAGTAGGTTTTATGATTCTCCCCTTTGAACTTTAAGTATGGTGCTCTTATATCTTTGCAGGATGCCTGTCATGAATGATGTAATTAACATGATCATCTTCCATTCTCAAAAGAAAAGAAAAAAGACCATATTCCTTGCATGGGGTATCAGTGCTAGAGCTGAAGATTATACTCAGGATGGAAGGTACCTCAGAGTGGATGCATTCTTAACTCATCCTAGCTGATCAATAAAATATTGCTTTCTTGTTTCTAAAATTTTTTCAAAATCAATTTTTTGAAGGCAGCATGAGCAGTTCTCTGAACAAAATAATGGTGCTCCTCCAGTCCTAGTTATGAACTAGCAGTAAGCGCATCTTGGAGTCCTGTCCATAGTGAAAGGTATTGTTTTGTACCTTAAATGTTTGGAGACATGTTGCTTCCAGTCATATTTTTCTAGGTGGTGCACTAAAAAGATCGTTGATGACAGGGATGGAGGAACTTCAGTAGCAGCTGATGCCAGGTTGTTTTCTCCTCCTGCTAGCAATAATCCAAACCAAGCCACCTGCGATTTGGTAACTCAGCATCTCCTTCAAGTCAAAAGGTGGAGACTTTCGATGAATTTGATCCACATGTTTCAGTTTCAGGTATGATTTTTGTATTTAAATACCATGGTTTGTATGTTCCAATCTTCCAATGGTATCAGTTGGATGATCATGGTCTGAGTCTGGTGCCCTTATTGCTCATCCAATATGAACACAGTTGATAAGGTGACATTTTGGCTTGAACAATCTCCATGCAAAATATAAACTTCTGAGTTGTTTAAGTAATAAGTTTGGTATCCTATGTTGCTTCACATTCCATTCCATTTCATTTTTTATTTTGCTGCAAAGTGTATATTTCCTGCAGAATTGATTTAATCATTTTATATTTTGATAGTTTTCTGGTACTTAAACTTTTGCAATTGGTTTTATTCTAGTGGCAGTTTAAATTATTGTACATGATAATTTTAAATCAAAACATAAAAGATTGCTACAATGGCTTCTTGTTTCAGATTTTTTCTTTACTCATTTAAAATTAAATTACTAGTTGGAGTTTCATGTGATTGTATGAGCTAAATCTCCTAGTTTTGAGGAACCTAAATTGGATTCTTCTTGATGCTATTGCATTTATCCCTTTAACCTGGAACTTATTTTAATCTTTTGCTCATCTGTTTCAACTGCCCCGATCCTGTTGCCACACCTCCCCTGCCCCTGCTAATGCTGTTCCTACTGCTTCGACTGTTTCTGAACTAGACTGTCTTGGTGCTCTGTAGGATTCGTTGGCCTTTGTGCCAACTATACTCGAGACCCCTGCTGCTGAGGCTGATGCCCTTGCTAAATCTGGTGCTTTACCCACCTTTTCTGATAATCAGCAGGCATCTAACTTTGGAAATCAGGTAGATATGATTTGTTTAATCTCAGACTTATTAATCACCTTTTTCTTTGGTTAATGTACAAGGATTTCATTCCATCTGTCTGCAATATATGCCTAAATGGCACTGTGAATATGGATATGCTGTTCTGTTGTTGCCTTGTTTGTTTTCATTTGATTTAAGTATCTTTAATTGAATCACCATGTAAGACAGCATGGATAGTTAAAATTGAAACTACTTTGCATAATCATCTTTATCATCTGCATATTTACTATAGAAGGATAACGTAAAAAGGTTTCCGTGTGAATTTCAAAATCTGCTAGATCAGCTGCTAACATTTACTACCAATCCGCACAGCCAAGTAGTAATCCATAAGGCCGGCCTGTGCAACCCAGTGCTAACCCATATGGCCAAAATGGGTTGCCAAGTACCAAACCCTGTGGCCAGCTAGCACAACCAAATGCTAGTCCATACAGAACCTGCACGAGCAAATGCTAATCCATATGACCAACCTGCACAGCAACATGCTAATCAATAGGCTCAAACTGCACGGCCAAATGCTAATCCACACGGCCAAACTGCTCAGCCAATGCTAATGCATATGGCCAACCTGTACAGCTAAGTGCTAATCCATATGCCCAACCTACATAGTCAAGTTCAAATAATAGATATGGCAATGTTACCTCCCACAGTCTGTCTGTGGCCCCCAAATTCCCGGGTCTGCTGCACAGGCTCCTGTTAGTTCACAAATGGCTGCTCAACCTCAAAGCCCTGCCGTACCAGCTGCTCAGCTTAACACTGGAAACTTTTTTTTATGGCTGGATCTGCTGTGCCAGTTGGTTTGCCCTCTGCTCCTCAAACCACAAATGAATCAGGTGCACATAGTAACAACAATGTCCTGGGAGGCTTCTTTTCACTACCTGGATCATAGACTTCAATGGCATAACAGACGGCTTCTCCCTTGTCAACAGCAGCACCTGTTATAGTTCCGCAACTCTCAGATGATAAATTTCAGCCCAAGTCAACTGTTTGGACTGATACATTGAGCAGTGGACTGGTCAATTTAAGCATATCTGGAGGTAAGTACTAACCTCTCTTTCTAAATATGCCCCTCCAACAAGAATTAACATCGTATGACAAAAGCATTTTATTTTCTATATGCAATGGTAAAAAAAACCTTTATTTTCTATATGCAGCTAAAAAGAACCCATTGTCTGATATCGCGGTGGACTTTGATGCAATCAATCAGAAGGAAAATAGGATGGAAAAGCCTGCCCTGACTGCAGTGACATCTACTGTCACGGTGGGTAAATCTAAGGAATCTGGTTTTGGGATTGGCTGTGCTGGTGCTAGTGTTCTCAGAGCTCCAGAGGATCCCATGGTGGGTTCCAGCACGGGCATGGGGTATGGGAGTGGGTGGTGGTCCTATCCAAGGCATTGGCATGGGAGTTTAGGATATGATGGTATGAATCGGCAACCTATGAGCATGGGAATGGGGATGAACATGGGCATGAATCCAGGCATGGGGGTGAATAGCCAACCTGATGATAAGAAGTGGTGGTGGTTACCGATGAGAAATCATTGCCTCAGACATTCAGTTTTTTTCAGTAACAATAATAGTTTTAGCATATTTACTGGGAAGATGCAAGGAAACACTTCCCAGTTAGAAATCCAAGTAATCACCTTGCGTAATCATATCTAATGTTGGATTTTTAACCTTTTTGTTTTTAAACTTTAGATATCACAATTGGGAATCTGATTATAGCTTTGACTGTGAAATGTGTGTTTAATATTCTGAAGAGATGTATCTAACTTTATCCTTCTAAACCAAGCATTGTCAGTAATTAGATCAGAAAAGATGAAGCTCAATACACTTCGGACGCATTTCAAAGTTCACTGCATTAAGGTTACATACATATAACGAAAATTTGCAATCTGGAAAAAAAAAATATACATACATTTGACTGGATTTTTTATGAGAGAAATTTAGAATACTATTAATAGTACGGAAGACAATAAAGAGGCAATCTTCAACGTAAGACCTCTTAAGCCCCTGGGTCTAGATGGAAAACCAGTCATTTTCTTCTAAGCTTGTTGGATTGTTGGTATTAAAAGCTTATCTCAGTGTTTTCAGAACTGGGAAAATGTTGAAAGAAATGAACACCATAGGCATCGCTTTTATACTCAAGCAAATCAATCTAGAGGTGGTAAAGTTACTTTCGACTAGATTTGTCCATGGTGGAGTGACTCCAATTTAAATTAATATAAAATATAAAAATATTAATATATTAATATATTATATTTTATTATTATTATTTTGAAAAGAGATTTTATTATTTTTAAACAATAATATAAAAGTTTCTGAACAAGTCAGGTTAGACTTGGGCCTCAGCTTAAAATTTTATTTAATATCAAGTTCTAACCTGATTCATAAACATCCTTATTTTAGATCCATCAACCTTTGCAAGGTTGTTTACAAAGTTATTGCCAAGGTAATGGTGAAAAACCTTAAATCCATCACGTCTCAACTCATTTCACTGTATCAAAACGCTTTTGTAGGACCAGTAAATATGTGATAATATTTTGGTGAGGATGAAAATTACTTACGAGAGCTAAATGTATTGGAATCTTAGGTGCTCTAGAACTTGATATGAATAAATGTTTATGATAAAGCCAATTTGGAATTTCTTGGAACAATTTTAGGAACCAATGAGTTCGGAAAATATTGAACAAATATTATCATGAAATGCGTGTCAACGGTTTCCTACTAGTTTTGGTTAATAGAGAATGCAAAGAACTTATCTTCTTTGGTCACAAGATGATGACCCATTATCACTTGGCTTGTTTGTACTATGTTAAAATATGTTTTCATTGTAACGTCTCAAATTTTTCAATAATGCATCTTGCATCATTTTGAGATCGAACATAGTAAAAGTTCAAAAAAAATTGGAAAATGAGGTAGATAGATAATTTTTTATGAAAGTATAATTTTTGTCGGAGATGGTAATCAATGCAAAGAGTTATGGATGTGAGAATGTATAAAAAGGGACTAAATTACAAACTTTGTAAAGTTTGAGGATTAAAGTGTAAATTTGACCAAAATGATAACTATGAGTTGTTATTGATTGTTTGGCATGAGAATAATTTGGAAAGTGTATTGGTGTGATGAAAATCATTTTTGAACCAAATCGGAAAAGATTTGAAAGTATAATGACCAAATAGTAAAATTTTCATTTTTACCGATAAAAGGACATAAATGTAATTTTCACTACCCAAGAACTTTTAATAGAGGTCAAATGTGAATTATGGGCTTGGAGTGTGATAAGTGCTTAATTTTGTAAAGAATTTGTGTTTAGAGGAAAAAAATGGGCACAATGTTAATTTTATTAGATAAGAGCATTTTGATATTCTTTTTTTATATATTTTATGGTGGAAATATTATTTTGATGCGATATTTGATTTATTGAATAAATATGGAGCCTTGGATGATGGATGATATGAAGAGATGGAATGTGAACCACATATTAAGATTTTTTTACTTGGGCTTTGACTTGGATATTTTGATTCAAGTGTTTTAAACTAGTAAAATAGGGATGAAAACTTATCCCTTTTAAGCCTCTCTCAACCATTCCCCATACTTCCTTTGGTGGAGTTTCTTTTCCTTTGCATTTTTTTTGCATTTTTTTTTTCAAATTTACACAAGATCTCAACCTCAATTTTGATATTTTGTTAAGAACAAGAAAAAAACACTTTTCCAAACTTAAGTTCACCTTCAAACCTCTAATTTTTAGCAAGAATTTTTATGGTTCTTAAGATAGAAAGTTGAAGCTAGAGGAAGAAAACTTATGTTGACTTGAAACAATTGTTAAGTAATAAGTTAAGTGTTGGCAAAATTGACTGGGGAAGTTGACACTTCTCCAATCTTTGTAAAACACAGAACGAAAAGAGGGGACACAAAAATTGTTTATGCAATTTGATTTTCTTATGTTTGCGGAGCCTAGCTTTATGAGAAGTATCCACTATCTTCAAACACTTACAATAAGTGAACCTAAATCTATCACACCCTTGTGACAATTTCATCACTTTTGCACCTTTGAAGACTAGAACTCTCACCACTAAATTCCCCCTTGAGAACTTAGCTTGTAAATCCACAACACAAAGGTTTAACAATCAAAATGCACTTTCACAAATAATATTTCCCACTTGAACAAAACAAATCAAGTGCTCTCTATAATTTGTACATCAACCTATACAAATCTCTCAATTATATAGAGTTTTTCGAGACTTGCTAACATCATGAAGATTTATCACAATACTGATAAAACAATAGGTAAACAAGTTGAATACAATATAATAATAACAAACAAAGTAAACAAAGACTGTTGGCAGCTAAGTCTTCAACATTTCAATTCGATCCAACTTTCTCAATCCATGGGATTAAACTCGATCCGATCCGATTCTCCAAATATGTTTACTCAAGTGATATTGTAACAGCCCGATTTTGAGCCTAGCCGGAATAGTGGTTTCGGGACCACAAATCCGATGAGAAAAAAAAAATTTTAAAAAAAAATTAGTATTCTTATATTTTTATGATCTACAACTTTATGAAATGATTTCGTAAAAATTTCGTTCGAAAATTTTGGTGTTTGAGCACTCAATTTAGTCAAAAGGACTAAATTGTAAAAAAGTGCAAAACTTGAGTTCTAGAAGCTAGAGGTATCTAATTGCTATGAAATTTTAAATTGGAGGTCCTTAAAAGGTAACTAGACCATTGGTTAACTTGCTGGAAAAAAAAATGGACATCAAATAGGTGAAATAGAATATTTTTAAGTTAAGGGCATTTTGGTCATTTAGTGATTAAAATGAGTTAAAAACAAAATTAAAAGCCAATTTTTGCTCATCTTCTTCAACTAGGCCGAATTTTTCAAGGAAACACCATATCTAGGGTTTATTCAACTTCTCAAGCTCATAGTAAGTGCATCCAAGCCCTGTTTTTAATGTTCTTTACGTTTTTGGAGTCCCGATAACTTGATTTAGCTTATTCTATTAATAATTTATGCTAGGGTTCATATTTGGAAAAATACCCATAGGTGAAATGTGTTTATTTTGATGTTTTATGATAGAATATGAAGTCTGAAAGTATGTTAAACAACTTTTGCTAAGTGATTTTAAGTGAAAACGAGTAAAACGGCTTAATCGGTAAAAATACCTAATGTTCATAAGTACAGGTTAGAGTGAGAATTTGATGTTGCCATAGAAGGGAAAAATGATCAGCATGCCATAAAACATAAGAATAAGGGATAAAGTTTAATTTCCGAGCTTTGAGGCAAATGTGTAAATATGTAAAAGTTTAGGGGCAAAATTGTAATTTTGCTAAAGTTAAGAATTAAGGACTGTTTTGATGAATGTGAGTATTAAATAAGCTAAATTTGCTATTATAGATCAAGAAGAACGAAATCCAGAGTTAGATCGAGGAAAGAAAAAGATAGAGGATTAAAACGATATAGTTGATCGTATTCTGTTTCGAGGTAAGTTTGCAGTAAATAAATGCAATATTCTATTATTTTACATTTAATATTATTAAATTCCAGCATTTACATATTTATTCTGCAAATTTATTATTTAAAGACTCAAGTATGAAATGACGAAAAAGCTATCTCAGAAAGTTCCGGTTGAACCTTAGGAATGTGTAGGATACAAATGTTATGACATTAGGGTTTAAGGAAATCATGTAAGACCATGTCAAGACATGGCATTGATATGTTACTATAAGGCAAAGGTCCCATGTAAGACCATGCCAAGGCATGGCATTGGTGAGTTCATAAGGCAAGGATACCACGTAAGACCATGTCAAGACATGGCAATGGTTAAGTTTCATAAGGAAAGGTACCCGCGTATCCTTAGTATTCCAAGTGGTTCAACGGAAAATTCAAAGAATATACCAAAGTAAAGGTAAGGCAAGTCCAAGCTAAAAAGGTAAGGTAAGATAAATTCATGTTAAAAGGTAAGGCAAGTATACAAGTTTTAAGTATATTGAGTTAAAAGCTTAAGTGATCTTGATAAGAAAAACATAAGATAATTCATTAAGAATATTGTTATCTATTTACATGTAAACTTACTAAGCTTTATGCTTACACCTATTATTTTTTTTTTTTTTAGTATTACAAGCCAACTTGGGGATCGAAAGGACGTCGGAGATCGTTACACACTATCAAAGGATTATGTTGGTATTTTGTGACTTGAACGTTTTAAGTTATGGCATGTATAGGGACTTAGCCATTTTATGTGTGTGACCTTATGATATGGCTTATTATGGACTTGTAAATGTTTGGTAATGATTAGCCATTAAAATGGTTAATTAAGAACATGTTTTGGATGTTATGAAATGCCTAGTTGATAGTTATTTTAAATAAATTATGTAATTATATGCGGGGGAATAGTTGGACAGCAGCAGTGACATGATTTTGAAAAATCACCAAAAATAGTAGAAATTGAATTAGGTTTTGCATGAGATATATAATTAAAGCTTATTGAGTCTATTTTTATATGAAATAAACGGTGTAGGAAAAAGAGTTGTATAATATGAGATAATTGATTTTTAGTGAAGAGAGGTCAGAACTGTCAAATTGTGTAACAGGGGAGACTTTAACTAATAAACTGTACTAATTGGCCACACCAAAAATTCTGGAAAATTTATAGTAAGAAGATATATGAGTCTAGTTTCAGGGAAAATTTACGGATCTAGATTTCGAGTTTCGTAACTCGAGTTATAATTGATTTAGTGAACATGACGCAGACGGACAGTTTCAATTTTTTTATGCCCCGAACTAGTAAGTTAAGTTTAGTAATGCCTCGTGCTCGACTCTCGGCAATGGTCTCGGGTAAGGGTGTTACATTTATTGGTATCAGAGCAAGGTTTAGTCGGTTCTCGGAATATTTAGTATGAGTAAGAGTCTATCTATGCATGCCATACTTATATTTTGATAGTGTGACGACTCTTGACGATTTAAATTTTTTTTATAGTTATGGATCCTGAACGAGCTGGTGCAGATGATGTAGAGAGTAGTGCACCCACTCCCGCTAAAGGGACGGTGCCACAAGATAGTCGTGAAAGGCCCGCTACGCTTAGTCGTGGAGGAGGGGCTCGAGAAGCCTTCTTCCAAGCTTTGAATGAATGGTTTCTTTCGAGTTTCGTTCGCATGCGAACTCGGCCGTTAGACCTCCACCCCCTCATGATCCACAGACCACCCATGTAGCTTCCCCAGTCACAGATACAGTCAGAAGAGAGAAGCCACCCGTTGACAAGATCAGAAAACAAGGGGCTGAAGAGTTTCGGGCTACCAAAGATGACGATGCAGAAAAAGCTGAATTTTGGCTCAAAAATACTATTAGAGTTTTTGACGAGTTATCCCGCACACCCGGAAGAGTGTATTAAATGTGTAGTGTCACTTCTTAGAGATTCACCTACCCAGTGGTGGAAGGCACTTGTATCGATAGTACCGAAAGAAAGAGTTACTTGGGATTTCTTTCGGGAGGGAGTTCCGTAAGAAGTATATCGATCAGAGGTTTATTGACCGTAAAAGAAAAGAGTTTCTTGAGTTAAAACAAGGTAAGATGATCGTGACCGACTATGAACGTGAATTTGTTCGACTCAAAGAATTATGCTCGAGAGTGTGTGTCTACAGAGGCTATCATGTGCAAAAGATTTGAAGATGGGCTCAATGATGATATCCGATGTCGCTTGGTGTTCTAGAGATAAAAGAGTTTGTTGCTTTAGTTGAACGAGCACATAAGGCGTGAGAGTTATTAAAAAGAAAGGGTAAATCTGAAATTGAGATGCAAGACTCAAGAAAAGACAGATGAGCAAGTCATTTCATCTACATCCAAGAGGCCTAGAGAGTTTTCTACGAGATCTAATTTTTCACCGGGTATTCTAGCCGAGCAGAGGTGGAAGATTTATGGATTCAAAAGCTCAAACCACTTCGATTGCGAGTGTTGGCAGTATTCAACCTGATAGACCCGAGTGTCCTCAATGTGGTCGACGTCATCCAGGTCAATGTCGAGCAACTGAGATTGGTTGTTTCCGATGTGGTGCAATCGAATCATTTCATTCGGAGTGTCTGAAATGGTTAAAGAGAAGTAATACCGAGTGCAAGATCGTAAATGCCCCGTTAGAGGCGATATCGAGAAAACCGGGAGTAGGGGCAGGTAGAGCTGCATTTAGAGATACAGCAACGAGATCAGATGTTAAAGCACCTGCAAGGACTTATGCTCTCCGTAATCGTGAAGAGGCATCCTCCCCCGATGTAATTACGGGTACATTTTCTCTTCATGATGTTAATGTTATTGCTTTGATTGATCCGGGTTCAACACATTCCTATGTTTGCATGAAATTAATGCCTAGTATGAACATGCCTATAGAGTTTACGAAATTTGTGATTAAAGTATCGAATCCATTTGGTCAAGATGTGTTAGTAAACAAAGTATGTAAAAATGCCCTTTGATGATTAGAGGTTATTGTTTTTGGTGATCTCATGCTATTGCCATTTGATGAGTTTGATGTGATTCTTGGTATGGATTGGTTAATCGCATATGATGCGATAGTGAATTGTGGAAAGAAATTCATTGAGTTGAAATGTGAAAATGGTGAAATCCTTCGAGTTAATTCAGATGAGTCAGATAGTGCAATTACCATGATTTCGCTTATGTCCGCTCGAAATGTTTGAGGAAAGGATGTGAAGCTTATCTTGCTTTTATGTTGAATACTAAAGATCCGAGTTGAAAATTGAATCGATTCTGTGGTAAATGAGTTTTCTCGATGTGTTCCCTAAGAACTACTGTGTTTGCCTCCTATCGGAGAAGTTGAGTTTGGTATTGAATTGATTCCGTACCACACCTATTTCTATTGCTCCTTATAGAATGGCTTCAATAGAATTAAAAGAATTGAAAGCTCAACTACAGAATTAACCGATAAAGGCTTTGTAAGACCTAGTTATTCACCATGGGGTGCACCAAAGATTATTTGTAAAAAGAAGGATGGTTCAATGAGATTGTGCATAGACTATCTGGCACTTTAACAAGGTTACCATAAAGAACAAATATCCATTGCCTAGAATAGATGACTTGTTTGATCAATTGAAAGGAGCCACTTTGTGTTTTCTAAGATAGATTTGAGATTCGGATACTATCAACGATTGCGAGTTAAAGAGTCGATGTTCCAAAAACGCTTTTGAACTAGGTATGGTCACTATGAGTTTCTTGTGATGCCATTTGGCTTAACTAATGCTCCTGCCATTTTCATGGATTTAATGAACCGAATTTTCAGACCTTACTTGGACAAGTTTGTAGTTGTGTTCATTGATGACATCTTGATTTATTCTCATGATGAGACCGAGCATGCAGAGCATTTGAGAACGATTTCTGATTTTGAGAGATAATTAGCTTTATGCCAAATTTAGCAAAAGTGAGTTACTCGTTACGGGAAGTTTGTTTTCTTGGACATGTTGTCTCGGTAAAGGTATTAAAGTTGATCCGAATAAGATTTCACCATTGTTGATTGGAAGCCTCCAGAAATATATCAGGTCGAAAGTTTTCTTGGTCTTGCCGGTTATTATAGACGATTTGTAGAGGATTTTCCATGATAGCTACTCCATTAACAAGATTGCTACAAAAAGATGTCAAGTTTGAATGGACCGAGAAGTGTCGTGAGTTTCGACAAGTTAAAGGCATTGTTGACTAAAGCTCCTGTCTTAGTACAACCTGTAACCAGTAAAGAGTTTGTGATTTACAAATGATGCATCCTTACATGGACTAGGTCATGTACTTATGCAAGAAGGAAGGGTAATTGCTTATGCATCTAGACAGTTAAAACCACATGAGAAAAATTATCCGACACATGATTTAGAGTTAGCTGCTATTGTATTTGCATTAAAAATTTGGAGACATCACTTGTATGGTGAGAAATGCCAAATATTCACTGATCATAAAAGTTTGAAATACTTGATGACTCAGAAAGATCTAAACTTAAGGCAAAGAAGATGGCTAGAGTTGATTAAAGATTATGAGCTAGTGATCGATTATCACCCGGGTAAGGCAAACGTTGTTGCTGATGCTTTGAGTAGAAAATCATTATTTGCATTGAGAGCTTTGCATACTAGTTTGACCTTATCAGATGATGGTTCTATTTTAGCTGAGTTGAGAGCTAAACCAACGTTTCTTAAAGAAATTTGTGAAGCTTAGAAGGATGACAGTGAGTTGCAAGCCAAAAGAGTTCGGTCAAAGTCGTGTGTAGTAGTCCGATTTTCGAGATCCGTTCGACGGTTGTTTGATGTTCGAGAGACGAAATATGTGTACCAAAGAATGATGAGCTTATTCGAATATCTTACAGAAGCACATAGCAGCTTCTTTGTCTATTCACCTGTAGTACAACAAAGATGTATAATGATTTGAAGAAAATGTATTGGTGGAGAGGAATGAAAAGAGATATTTGAAATTTGTTTCTAGATGCTTGATCTCACAACAGTAAAAGTCAACATCGTGTACCTTCGAGTTTATTGCGACTGTATTAGTTCCCGAGTGGAAATGGGACCGAGTTACTATGGATTTTGTGATGGGATTGCCTTTGACACTCGAGAAAGAAAGATGCGGTATGGGTTGTGATTGATAAGCTAACGAAGTCACTCATTTTATTCCATTCGTATGGATTATTCACTTGACAAGTTGGTGAGTTGTATATTTCGAGAGATAGTTAGACTACATGGAGTACCATTATCGATTATCTCGGATAGAGATTCGAGATTTACTTCACGATTTTGGAAGAAATTACAGGAAGTTTTAGGTACAAAGTTGAGTTTTAGTACTGACTTTCCATCCTCGGTGATGGTCAATCGAAAAGAGTTATTCGTGTACTTGAAGATATGCTTAGATGTTGCGTATTGGAATTTCAAGGTAGTTGGGAGAAATATTTGCCGTTAATAGAGTTTGCCTACAATAATAGTTATCAATCGAGTCCAAGATGGCACCTTATGAAGCTTTGTATGGACGTAAATGTCGCACACCTTTGTATTGGACAGAGTGAAGGAAAATCGATTTACTGGGGTTGATCTAGTCAAAGAAACAAGAGAAAGTAAAAGTTATCGGTGATTGCTTGAAAGCGACTTTCTTCAGATAGACGTAAAATCCTATGCAGATTTGAAAAGAAAAGAAATTGAATTTCAAGTTGGTGACAGGTATTCTTGAAAGTATCCCCTTGGAAGAAAGTTCTCGATTTGGCAAGAAAGGCAAATTAAGTCCTCGTTTCATTGGGCCGTATGAGGTTATCGAAAGGATTAGACCAAAGGGGCATATCGGCTAGCTTTACCAACAGAGTTAGAAAGAATTCATAATGTGTTTCATGTGTCAATGTTGCGACGCTATCGTTCTGATCCTTCACATGTGATTTCTCTGACAGAGATTGAGATTCAACCGGATATGACATATGATGAGGAACCGATTAAGATTTTGGCTCGAGAGGTTAAACAGTTAAGAAATAAAAGTATAGCTTTAGTGAAAGTGTTGTGGCAAAGACATGGAGTAGAAGAGGCTACGTGGGAACCAGAGGAAGCCATGAGAAAACAGTACCCAAACCTCTTTTCTGGTAAGATTTTCGGGGACGAAAATCCCTAAAGGGGGGGAGAGTTGTAACAACTCGATTTTGAGCCTAGTCGAAATAGTGGTTTCGGGACCACAAATCCGATGAGAAAAAAAAATTTTAAAAAAAATTAGTATTCTTATATTTTTATGATCTACAACTTTATGAAATGATTTCGTAAAAATTTCGTTCAAAAATTTTGGTGTTTGAGCACTCAATTTAGTCAAAAGGACTAAATTGTAAAAAAGTGCAAAACTTGGGTTCTAGAAGCTAGAGGTATCTAATTGCTATGAAATTTTAAATTGGAGGTCCTTAAAAGGTAACTAGACCATTGGTTAACTTGCTGGAAAAAAAAAATGGACATCAAATAGGTGAAATAGAATATTTTTAAGTTAAGGGCATTTTGGTCATTTAGTGATTAAAATGAGTTAAAAACAAAATTAAAAGCCAATTTTTGCTCATCTTCTTCAACTAGGCCGAATTTTTCAAGGAAACACCATATCTAGGGTTTATTCAACTTCTCAAGCTCATAGTAAGTGCATCCAAGCCCCGCTTTTAATGTTCTTTACGTTTTTGAGTCCCGATAACTTGATTTAGCTTATTCTATTAATAATTTATGCTAGGGTTCATATTTGGAAAAATACCCATAGGTGAAATGTGTTTATTTTGATGTTTTATGATAGAATATGAAGTCTGAAAGTATGTTAAACAACTTTTGCTAAGTGATTTTAAGTGAAAACGAGTAAAACGCTTTAATCGGTAAAAAATACCTAATGTCCATAAGTACAAGTTAGAGTGAGAATTTGATGTTGCCATAGAAGGGAAAAATGATCAGCATGCCATAAAACATAAGAATAAGGGATAAAGTTTAATTTCCGAGCTTTGGGGCAAATGTGTAAATATGTAAAAGTTTAGGGGCAAAATTGTAATTTTGCTAAAGTTAAGAATTAAGGACTGTTTTGATGAATGTGAGTATTAAATAAGCTAAATTTGCTATTATAGATCAAGAAGAATGAAATCCAGAGTTAGATCGAGGAAAGAAAAAGATAGAGGATTAAAACGATATAGTTGATCGTATTCTGTTTCGAGGTAAGTTTGCATTAAATAAATGCAATATTCTATTATTTTACATTTAATATTATTAAATTCCAGCATTTACATATTTATTCTGTAAATTTATTATTTAAAGACTCAAGTATGAAATGACGAAAAAGCTATCTCAGAAAGTTCCGGTTGAACCTTAGGAATGTGTAGGATACAAATGTCATGACATTAGGGTTTAAGGAAATCATGTAAGACCATGTCAAGACATGACATTGATATGTTACTATAAGGCAAAGGTCCCATGTAAGACCATGCCAAGGCATGGCATTGGTGAGTTCATAAGGCAAGGATACCACGTAAGACCATGTCAAGACATGGCAATGGTTAAGTTTCATAAGGAAAGGTACCCGCGTATCCTTAGTATTCCAAGTGGTTCAACGGAAAATTCAAAGAATATACCAAAGTAAAGGTAAGGCAAGTCCAAGCTAAAAAGGTAAGGTAAGATAAATTCATGTTAAAAGGTAAGGCAAGTATACAAGTTTTAAGTATATTGAGTTAAAAGCTTAAGTGATCTTGATAAGAAAAACATAAGATAATTCATTAAGAATATTGTTATCTATTTACATGTAAACTTACTAAGCTTTATGCTTACACCTATTATTTTTTTTTTTTTTTTTTAGTATTACAAGCCAACTTGGGGATCGAAAGGGCGTCGGAGATCGTTACACACTATCAAAGGATTATGTTGGTATTTTGTGACTTGAACGTTTTAAGTTATGGCATGTATAGGGACTAAGCCATTTTATGTGTGTGACCTTATGATATGGCTTATTATGGACTTGTAAATGTTTGGTAATGATTAGCCATTAAAATGGTTAATTAAGAACATGTTTTGGATGTTATGAAATGCCTAGTTGATAGTTATTTTAAATAAATTATGTAATTATATGCGGGGAATAGTTGGACAGCAGCAGTGACGTGATTTTAAAAATCACCAAAAATAGTAGAAATTGAATTAGGTTTTGCATGAGATATATAATTAAAGCTTATTGAGTCTATTTTTATATGAAAGAAACGGTGTAGGAAAAAGAGTTGTATAATATGAGATAATTGATTTTTAGTGAAGAGAGGTCAGAACTGTCAAATTGTGTAACAGGGGAGACTTTAACTAATAAACTGTACTAATTGGCCACACCAAAAATTCTGGAAAATTTATAGTAAGAAGATATATGAGTCTAGTTTCAGGGAAAATTTACGGATCTAGATTTCGAGTTTCGTAACTCGAGTTATAATTGATTTAGTGAACATGACGCAGACGGACAGTTTCAATTTTTTTATGCCCCGAACTAGTAAGTTAAGTTTAGTAATGCCTCGTGCTCGACTCCGGCAATGGTCTCGGGTAAGGGGTGTTACAGATATGATCTTCACTAATGGGCTTAAAATTATCCATGATCTCAGCTCAACTCAAATATTTGGTTTAATAAATTACCAATCACCTAAATATGAAAAGTTGACTGCCTGTCCCAATGGGTAGGAAAGTGCCCACTTCCTCAAGCACATTGCAATCATTACATATTTTTTAAAAGCTTCAATAAGGATGATGTTTTCCTTCACACCTAACTTGACTTTTGATTTGGCTTATGGTAAAGTTTGAAATTTTTAGATACTATTAGTTGGTTTTATTATTGTGTATGAGAAAATGAGGAATTGATGGAAAATGGAAATTCCAAGCTTGTTGATGATGTATTCAAGTGTTTGAAAGTTTGGATTTGTAAAAATACATCTAAGAGGTAAGTACTCTTAGATAATCTTACTTTACTATACTAACAAGTATATGTAATTTATGAACTTGTATAATAAACATGAAAGTGAGTGTGTAATGAGTGGTTGCAAATTCCATGGCTTAGAAAAATGTTGAAATAAGTGATTAGAAAGTTGCAGTAGTAAGCTTGCTTATGAAATTGTCTTATTAATAATGTGCTATGGTAAGTTTGGTTGCCATGGTTAATAACTATGATGATACGTGAATAAGTATGATATGTGTTATTAATGAGGAAAATGTGTTGAATGTGTCATTTGAGAAATTAGGTAATGAACAATTCCATTAAAAGAGTTTAGTGACAATAACGATGTACCTTTAAAATTTTTTCAAAAATTGTAGAAATTGAATTAAACGTTTATTCATATATATTTTAAAATATTAGTGATTCTAGTTTTTAATTGAATAAACAAAACTTGCATCCGAATTTTACATTATGAGATAAATTTGTTTTAGTGAGGAAATGTCAAAACTCTTGGCAACATCATTTGAATTTGAAAGCTTGTATAAAATGAATTAGAATATGAGCTTTATATGTCTGAAAAGATTATTGAGTCTAGTTTTTAACAAAACAAATGTTAATGCCATACAAATATTTTATTAAAAGATAAATATTTTTAAGAGAAAAAAAGTTGAAACTGCCTTGTAGCAGAATAATATCGACTTTAAAAAAAAAAACTCTAATATTAATTCACTCATGGTGAAATTATAAAAATTTTGTGGTGGAAGGTAAGTAAGTCTAGTTTCTAAAACATCATATGGGTTCTAATTTTAGATTTTTGGATTAAGAAATAAATAATTCAATAACTGCTAATCAAGTATACAACTCTTTTATGTGTATATGTGAAAACACCTATCACGCCTCTATGTGAAAATAGAAAAAGAAATGTCTAAATATTATCTAAAATCTATAAATTCTAAATTTGTCTATATTTGTATTTTCATAACATGTTCCTATTAAGATAGACACAAAAATATTCTAAATAAGGTCGCCACTAATGAATTTAAGGCTAAGTTTGTTTAGTCACTTATGAGTTTACTCATTTTAAAATTAATTTAAAGAAAACTCTAAAAGAACAGACTTGATCAACTTATTAGATTTAGGTTTGAAAGTTTGGTTACACAAAAGGAAGGCTATAACATCTCTAAGACGATTGTCCTAAAACAGTAGCTTTTTAACTTTTGACATTTTAATAAGACTTCTAAGTTTTTTATTAATCTAATTTCACTAAGTTAATGACTCCATTTAATCAATCCAAGTTGCTTAACATTTGCATCTTTGATTGCTTAACTGTGGATGTTCCTTCATGAGGAGTCTCCAAGATATCCCAAGTAACCTTTGCAACCGTGCACTTTGCAATCCTAAACTCCTGTATATCTACTCTACAAAAGATTGCATATAAGACTTTTGAGTTAGAATTTGCCAACTTTTCTTCCTCAGTGGTTCACTGTACATTTGGTTTCATGACCTTTCCACTTTTAGTATCCAATATGGGGGGTTCCATTTAGTCAACACACCATGCCATGCCTTTTCGTCAGTTGAATTAATATAAGCCTTCATGTGTGTTTTATGATGAGCATAATTGTCAACCTCGAGTATAGGGGTCTTGATGTAAATAAATTTTTCTTAGTTTGAATTTAAAAATAAAAAAGCTTGAAATAAAATAAAATAAAAATATGAACGTACTTAGAAGAAGAATCGAACTTGAGACTCAAAAATAAAATTATTATTAATTAATCATCTAATCAAAAAATCTAATATGTTTAAAATAGTAATTAAAAATAAAAGTAAACTTGAAACAAATAAAATAAAAATACAAATGTGAGTAGGAGAATAATTAAACTCAAGATTCAAAAATAAAATCATTAACATTTAACCATCTAACTAAAGAACTAATATCTCATTAAAATCGACCTGTTACCCTAAATATCCCAGAAATCCACTCAAAACCCACCAATATTTTCAATCTCAACCTATTTTGGCATAAAATTGACCTAAATCTCAATTTTGCCCAAATAAAACCCCTATACTATAAAAAAAAAATTATATTTTACAGATGCTTTTATAAATAATGAAATAAAAAATTTCCGCTATTCTTTTTTTTCATGATTACATTAAACCCTAAAACAACCAAAACTTGGCGGGATGGTCTCTTACATGGCTTACGATTGAGTGAATACGATCTAAAATTCAGCTCTCTCAGTCTCAGAATTTAAGGGCCCATCTTTTAAACAGACGGAGTGTAGATGATAACATAAGTTTTTCTGGTTTCATTCAAGCTCACCTCCTGCCTTTTTCATTTTCCTTAATTCAAGAGATGGGTAAGTTTAATCCTTCTTTACTTTTTACTTCAATTGTTAATGGTGGAAACAATCTTTCTTATTTCCGCTCTCCCTTTTCTCGTTATTTTAACACCTCTGCTACCCATGTCAGTGCGTTTAGTAAGAATTCCATTTCTGTAAGGGGGAAGAGAAAGAAGTATGATGGCCTCCATAATGTTGATGATGCTTTAAATTTGTTTTATAGGATGATTGACAAGTACCCAATGCCTTCAACTGTTGAATTCAATAGATTATTAGTAGCCATTGTTAGAACGAAACATTATGCCATTGTTGTTTCTATGTATAGCCGATTACAATTACTAGGGGTTTCTCATGATGTTTATTCTTTCAACATCTTGATTAATTGCTTTTGTCAATTAGGTTGTATTGATTTTGGGTTTTCTGTTTTGGGTAAAATGTTGAAGCTAGGTGTTGAACCTGATGTTATAACTTTGTCCACTTTGATTAATGGACTTTGTAAGCAAAGTAAGATTTCTCAGGCTTTGAGTTTGTTTGATGATATGATTGGAAAAGGGTATCAACCTAATTTAATTGCTTACAATACAATACTTAATGGGTTGTTTAAGGCGGGGGATATGAGAAGTGCTGTTAGGTTTCTGAGGATGATGGAAAAAAGAGGTTTCGAACCCGATATTGTAGCATATAACACTGTCATTGACTATCTTTGCAAGTGTGGGTTACAAAATGAGGCTCTAGATCTCTTCTCCCAAATGAAGGTTAAGGGCATTACACCAAATATGGTTAGTTATAGTTGCTTAATTCATGCTATGTGTAATTCAGGCTTGCAAAAGGAGGCAACAAGGCTTTTGAATGAAATGGTGGATAAAAATATTTCACTTGATATTTTCATGTATAATATGTTGATTGATGCACATTGCAAGGAGGGGACAATTTCTGAAGCTGTAGATACCATTGACACAATGAGAAAGCAAGGCATTGAGCCTAATGTTGTTACGTATAGTATATTGGTTGATGCACATTGTAAGGAAGGGATGATTCCTGAAGCTAAAGATATTGTTGAGACAATGATAAAGCAAGGCATTGAGCCTAATGTTGTCACGTATAGTATATTGGTCGATGCACTTTGTAAGGAGGGGATGGTTTTTGAAGCTGAAGATATTGTTGACACAATGAGAAATCAAGGCATTGAGCCTGATGTTGTTACCTATAATGCATTGATAAATGGCTATTGCTTGCGAAATAAAATGGATAAAGTTAGAAGTGTATTTCAGTTGATGATTAAGAAGGGTTGTGTTCCTGATATATGTAGTTTCAACATCATGATCAATGGATATTGTAAAGCTAAAAGGTTGGGTGAAGCAATGGAACTCTTTCACAAAATGGCTCAAAAAGGACCAATCCCTGATACTATCACCTACAGCACTCTTATGCAAGTAATGTGTCGATTAGGGAGAATTTCAGCTGCATGTGAACTTTTGAAAAAGATGGTTGCTTCTGGGCAAGTTCCAAATCTAATGACCTGTTCAATTTTGCTGGATGGTTTATGCAAAAGAGGCAAACTCAAAGAAGCATTGAATTTTTTTCAAGCAATGCGGAACAGTGGGCTGAAACTTGATATTGTCTCTTATAATGTCCTTATTGGTGGCTTGTGCAAAATTGGGTATATTGAAGTTGCAAAGGAAGTATTTCGTGAACTTTCAGTCAATGGTTTAAAACCTGATGCTTACTCATATGCTATAATGATTAATGGTTTTTGTAGAAAGGGATTGTCGGACGAAGCATACCAATTGTTTAGGAGTATGGGAGATAATGATTGCTTGCCTAATAGTTGCTGTTATAATGTAATGATCCAAGGGTTCATCCGAAACAACTATACCTCAAAGGCAACACAACTTCTTACGGAAATGGTCGATAAGGGCTTTTCTGCAGATTCATGCTCTGCCACCTTATTTTTGGATCTCATCCTACGATATGGTAAATCAATCTTGATCTAATAGTGTAAAGATTGTCATTTTTGAATGTGAATAAATTTTTTCATAACCAATTGTATTGCTGTGATAAGTTGAAGAGTTTCTGGAAACTATAGTGAGTGAGTTTAAGGTCTGCTTTTAGTTTAGTTGATGTACTTTAAACATTAAGGATGAAAGAAACAGATGATATACACCATGTTTCACTTACAACACTAATTAAAATGGAGATCGACCTTGTCTTTTTATTTTTTATATCATCCTAATGATTATGTAATGGGATAGTTTTGTAGTGATTTAAATACATCAGAATATGCCATGTTTTAGGCGATTCAATGTTTAAGCATGAATTAAGGGATGCTTCTCATAAGAAAAACTGAAAGCAGCTATGCCCTGTTTCTCAATTCATTTTCACAGCTGAAATAAGACAGAATCATGGCATAAAAGAGTGAAACAGAATCATGGCATAAAAGAGTGAAACTCTGTTTCATATTCGGATATGGATTAGGAGTATGATCCTTGGTGTAATTGTACTCAGGATGGGCCAACATACAAGAGCTAAGCTATCAAGGTGAGCTGGAAGAAGTTATGTTTTCTGATATGCAATGAGAGATGAGCTCAAGTTTTCCATTCCATAGTTCAAATTAGCAGTTAGGAACGTTGAAAGTGAGTGTTTCACAAAGCAAAAGTACCATCAATTTCAGTTTAGAAATCCAAGTAAATGACCAACAAGGGGACGCTTGCTTAATCATTTCCAATGTTGGATTTAAACCTACGAAAAATAAGGTTACAATCTTACATATATACACACAGGCGTGTGTGCAAAAAGTCGCAATCTAAGAAAAAAAACTGCAGATTATTACAACTTAAGAGTGATTATATGAATTGACCAAGCTAAATCCAGGTGTGAAATATTGTATGTTGCAAAGCCTAACAGAAATCACATTAGGTCAAACTGTGCTATTGAAGTCATTGGGGGTGCTTGAAAATGGTTCAAGATCTGATCTGATCTTCAAGTGACAGGGCTGCTTCACTTTGAAGTGAAGAAGACCTTAGGTCAAACTGTTAGAGACCTGTAAGTTTGGTATTGGATACAGAGCTCCCCCCTTATAATTAATATTAATTTACTGTATTGGATATTGAACAGTGTAAAGCTATCTCTCGTTGCAACTTAGAATATACATAATTTTGAGGCCCTAACCTTTTAATCATACTAGATTAGCTCAAGGAACGTGAGTGATATAATCTAATTTATTTTAAAAGAATTATAGAATATGGTAGTTTATTTCTATTTATCTAAAATAAATATAAGTAAATTAAAAATTATAAAATATATCATTCAAACAGTACTTAAAATGTATCCAACATAATAATTTAATCAATTTTTTACATTAAAAAAATAATTTAACTAAATAAAGAGGAATTACATTTAAAGTGACAAAAGAGGTAAACATAAACAACTTTTTCATTATGTCAAAGTAAAAATACTATCATTTCAAGGATAAAAATTTAATTAATCATAATTTTAAATAATAGTTGTGACATATAATGACACAAGCATATATAATAATTTAATTTATATTTATTATATATATAAGATTTATTCACCAACTAAATTACTTAATAATGAATAGTAGACAATTTACTTACATAAATCATTAAATTAATCATAAAGAAAATTCTGATTAGTAGTAATTTTCATAATGTATATAATTTTTTTATAAAGAAACCTCAGAGTAGAAGTTAAAGGGTATAGTGGCTTTATTGAGAGATGAGGCATATTGTTGGTGGCAGTCAGTAGTGAGAGGTACTCAGGCTAAGCGTCTGACATGAGAATATTTTCAAAAGGCCTTTCAGAAGAAGTATGTGGGTACGAGGTAAGTTGAGGCCCGTAGACTAGAGTTCATTGAGCTGACAAAGGGTGATAGTGTCACGGGGCTAGATCTTTCATCTCGCGATCCGTGCGGTCTTAGGCGATCTGTTCGCTCCAAACTCGCCTAAGTCAGCCTTTACTCCCAAAAGTGAGGATTCCTTTAGAATTCCTCTAAGGCACCAATTTGTATAGCGGAAGCGATTGTGCCAAAAAAAGCTACAAATGAACAACAGAAAGCCAAAGAAAGAATGCACACAAAGTGTTTGAGTAAATGCTCAAAGAATTCTATAACTCTTAAGAATTCAACTTACAATGGATGAGATACGAATGAGGGGGAGGCTCTCTATTTATAGTTGAACTCCCCCAAAACCGATGGTCCAGATCAAATTACATCGACGGACGAGATTAATCTATCCCTTGATTTTAGAGATTTGCAAGATTATACCATACCAAATCAAATCTACAAGATATGATTCCTCTACTTACTAAAAATAGCCTAAGTTGCTCTATCTTCATTATCGGGCTAATCAGACTTCAATTTGACAGGCTTCTCTAATAGTTCTTTGAATCGGGCCAGTTCTCGTTGGCTAAATGTTCTCCATCTAATCGATAGAACTCCATGAGGCGCATCTTGTGCCATAGTCACGGGATTTGCACTTTGGCCCGTGACATTCTCCCCCACCCATTCTCGCAACACCCTCGTTGCGATTTCTGAATGACACTGACTTGATTCACATTGGAACTTTCTCATTGCCTTGGTTTCTTCCCGACTTGTCTTGCTATCGGGTTGTCCTTTCTTTCAAAACCTTTGCCTCGATTTCATTCGCCTCTTAACTTGAACCGTTGCACTGGTTGGTACATCTCATTGGCAAGAAGTCTCTGCTCTAACTTGCCCTAATTTTGACTTGTTCCCATTGGAATCCCCTAGATTCTTACCCTAATTTTGACTTGTTCCCATTGGAATCCCCTAGATTCTTACACTTTAGTTTCGTACCGCCCACAATCCCTCAGCCTTATTGCTTAAGAACTTTGAAAGGGCCCCTATGACCTTGCCAAGCCAACAAGTCAGAATTCAAAACATTATCAGAATGTTTGCAATGTACCTTACTAGCGGCATTTACTCGTTTCGACTGCTTTTGCATCGCTTCTTTCCCCTCGAAGTCCGATACACAATCCACATTCCCCAAAGGTGACGGCTCCACAGTCGAATCTACAGGTCTCATATCGGTCTCATGCTCTACTAACTTTTTCGAAGGGGATTTCGTAGCATTCCGTTCTATAGAGTTAATGTTTCTCCCATACGAAATGTCTTCGACTAGTTGGATTGACGACAACACCTTGGCCCCAACCTTCATATCCCGATGCACTAGCACAACAATCTTTGATAATGGACCAAAGACAATGTGAATTTGATCGACCCATGGAAACAGAACTGCCTGAATCCTATCAAGGAAGTTTAAGCCAAGTACATAATCGTAATCATCTAATTGGATTACCTCAAAGTCTTCATTGCCCTTCCATTCGCCGATTTGTAGCTTCATATTACAAACTACTCCCACAGTTGAGGCCTCCTCGAAATTCACTATCTTGATCTTCTTATTTGATTTCTTAATCGATAAACCAAGCTTCTTCGTAGCCTTTCTCGATATGAACAAGTCTGATGCTCCCGTATCAATAAAAGCACTTTGCTTCTGACCTGCAATGTTGATGTCCACAAACATCAACCCTTCTTCACCATTCCTTTTCTTAGGAATAAGCACCATCGATGTTTTTCCCTCAATTGGCTTCGCCTCTTCCTTCGGCTTATCTTTCTTTTTGATAGTCGAAATCATCGATTTCTTCGGACATTTTCGCGCCATGTGTAGTCCTTAACAAAGGAAGCATTTTTTCTTCTTCCCATTGTCTCTTGGGCTGTTAGATCATCGCTTCGCATCTCGTGGTTTCACATTGCCACTTGTGCTATCGATACTGTTGCCATCATCGCTATGTCCCTCTTCATCTTTCTCATGGTTTCTCTCACCATTGCCCTTTCCAATGGGTTTAGACGACTCAAACTTGTCTTTCGTTGGACCAAGCTCAACAAAGGACTCTGCTTCGACCATGGCTACAGTAAGTTTGGTGATTCCTTGCCTACATAACTCATGTTTTGCCTACGACTTTAACCCATCATCGAACCAATAGAATGTTTCTTTCTAGCTCAAGTCGGATATTTGAAGCATCAACTCACAAAATGCCCGAACATACTCCCAGACAGTGCCTTGTTGCTTGAGATGATGCAATTTAACCCGAGCCTCTTTCTCGGCATACTATAGGTAAAACTGCTTCTTCAACTCTCTTTGAAACTCCTCTCAAGTCCCAATTGCGTTCCCATCACGTTTCTCATCCGTAGACCTACGACACCACCACAAGAGAGCCATATCAGTAAAATAGATTGAAGCAATGTTTACCTTAATGGCATCATCATCGATGCCCATTGCTCGAAAGTATTGCTCTATTTCCCACAAGAAGTTGTCCACATCCCTTTATAGACCTTTCACCCTTAAACTTCTCCGGTTTGGAAACTTCCATTGCTTGTTGCTTCGGCCTTAAAGATAATATCCTATTACTCAAAGCAGTTTTATAAATCACGAGCTCCCCCTTAAGTTCTTGAATTTCCTTTTTCATGGCTAACACCATATCCTCGAGATTCTCATCCCTCTCTGCCAGCTTTTTTGTAGTGGAATTGACTAATGCATTCATCTTTTCTGCATTGACATCGAGAGAATCCAACACAAAATCTTTGAGTTGCTCTTCCATTGAGTCAAACTTATCTGTATGTCTGTCGACAAACTCAAGCGTCTTCTTTATGTTCCCTACGGACTCTTCGAGATTAACCACTTGATTTTCCAAAGCTGTCAGCATGTCCCTCGAGCGGCTTGCTTTTCTGGCCCTCCCACAGGCCTACATTAGCTCATTCTAATCAATAACTTCTTTCAGCATCCCAACAGTGCCTTCGAATCAATAGCTTGAATACTACTTGTCACGGGGCTAGATCTTTCGTCTCATAATCTATGCGGCCTAAGCCGATCTGTTCGCTCCAAACTCGCCTAAGTCAGCCTTTACTTCTAAAAGTGAGGATTCCTTTAGAATTCCTTTAAGTCACCAATTTGTATAGCGGAAGCGATTGTGCCAAAAGAAGCTATAAATAAACAACAGAAAGCCAAAGAAAGAATGCACACAAAGTGTTTGAGTAAATGCTCAAAGAATTCTGTTACTCTTAAGAATTCAACTTACAGTGGATGAGATACAAATGAGGGGGGCTCTCTATCTATAGTTGAGCTCCACCAAAATCGACTGTCCAAATCAAATTACATCGACGAACGAGATTGGCCTATCCCTTGATTATAGAGATTTACAAGATTACATCATATCAAATTAAATCTACAAGATATGATTCCTCTACTTACTAAAAATAGCCTAAGTTGCTATATCTTCATTATCGGGCTAACTAGGCTTCAATCTGACAGGCTTCTCCAACAGTTTTTTGAATCGGGCCAGTTTTTGTAGGCTAAATGTTCCCCATCTAATCGATAGACCCCCATGGGCACATCTCGTGCCATGGTCGCGGGCTTTGCACTTTGGCCCGTGACAATAGGACTATGGCCAAGTTTCTTAGGTTGAACCATTATGCTCCGGCTTTGGTGGCTACTAAGCAGGATAAGATCCTGCGGTTTAAGAATGGGTTGAGGTATAATTTAAAGGTTCAAATTGCACCGCTACAAGAGAGGGTGTTTGAGACCTTGGTAGAAAAGGCTAAGATTGTGGAGGAAGTTAAACGATTGGAGAGGGAAAAACGCGATAAGAACATGGCTTAAAGTAGGAGGGATTCAGGTTCTGCTGGCTCGGTTTCGCGACCTTAAACGAGCTAAGAAGGACAGATCACAGCAGAATGTTGTATGGGGTAATGTCGGAGTTATACTTAGATTATGGACACTCACAATATAGGTGAAAATTTTATATAAAAATATATTTATAAAAAATGTTATGTAAAAAATAAATGATGTTTTAGTTAAAATGGTAAAGTTGGGACTTTGGAGGTCATGGTGTCATAGGTGCAAATCCCACCACGTCTAGATTCTTTTCTAGATTTTTTCTGGGTTTAGATCATGGTAGTTGGTATTAATTGATATCGATCGTACCAGGGGCGAAGTTAAAAAATTGCTTTAAGGGGGTTAAAGTGTAAACTTACTATTATACCAAATTTAATGGAAAAAAATGACAAGAGAAGAAGAATAGATTGATGAAATTGTAGGAATGGGATGGAAGATGAATTGCAAAAAGATGGATGGATGAAGATAAAATAACAGCGGATTGTATATTTGTAATTTTTGGATTATTTGAATCCATAAATTTATCTAAAAATCTTAATATACAGTTATTTGTAAATTATCTGAATATTATTCTCTGAATCCAAATTCACAAAAAATATGAATTTAATATTTTTTATTATATATTATATATTTGAATATGAAAAAAATCCAAATTCAAATCTGCTAAAATTAAAATTTTAAAAATAATATAAAATAAAAAATTAATTTTAAATAAAATTTATTCATAGTTAACAATAAATAAAGACAAAATAAATTAGCAAAAATAGGTAAATATCCAAGGGCAAAGGGAGGGGTAGATAGGGGCTTGCCCCCTCCAAATGGAAAATAGTTATTTTGTTGGGAAATGTGTCTTAATTGTAGTAAACATATAATTGTTTTCTATTTATTTAAACGATAAATAAATAAATAAAATTAATTTCACATTTCACTATTATGTCTTCTGTATTTCTATCTTTTATATTTTGCATGCAGAGCGAAATTGTGACAAGTATATATTAGCTCATTTTGTCTAAGTTCAAACTGTAGATAAGTGACATTGTAAAAACGTTTACATTGTGAGAAAGACAACTTATTTCAGTAGATAATCTAAATGAGTCCGTAATCTCGTAAAATAATTAAAGTAAGCATTTGATTCAAATACTGGAAAGGATTATGTCGTCTACAATTCCAATTGGGGAGATGATTAGTCTTGGCTATCGGAGCAGTTGACTACACGGGTAGAGAAATTGATATATTCATTAGTATAATGATACATTGGACTGGACCCAAGATGAATTAATTCTGAATCCGTTTGTGAATTAATTCACTTGTGACGTTCATAGTGTGATTTACCTAAATCCTGAGTTAGTCACTGACCATGCGTATGCAACTCATGTGCTTTAATATAAGTGGAGGCTTATGCTCTAAAGATGATCAAGCCCATAGCCGATATGTTGGGTACATGACTTGTGTATGGCATGGCTTTACTAATAACAGTGGAATTCATAGCTCAATTAAAGAGTTAATGATATCCTTTCATTGACATTGTCTGGATTGATAAATATGGAACGTGGCCACTGATTGCTTGTTCTCAAACGAGCAATTTATCACAGTCATTTGTTGACAGTGATCATATTAACACTACACCAAAACAGACTTTTAGCGGCGTTTTTAGCGGCGTTTTAAAGGAAAACGCCGCTAATATTACACATTAGCGGCGTTTGAAGAAAAACGCCGCAAAAAACTGAGCAATAGCGGCGTTTATTATGAAAACGCCGCTAAAAAGGATAAATAGCGGCGTTTTTCTGTAAAACGCCGCTAAAAGTCTGAGCTTTAGCGGCGCTTGTGGAAAAACGCCGCTAAAAGTCTGAGATTTAGCGACGCTTGTGGAAAAACGCCACTAAAAGTCTGATCTTTAGCGGCGCTATGAAAAACGCCGCTAAAAGTCTGAGCTTTAGCGGCGCTATGAAAAGCGCCGCTAAAAGTCTGAGCTTTAGCGGCGCTATGAAAACGCCGCTAAAAGTCGATCTTTAGCGGCGCTTACGGAAAACGCCGCTTAAAAGTCGATCTTTAAGCGCGCTTGTGGAAAAACGCCGCAAATAATTTGAAAGTTTTTTGGGTATATATGATTGGTATTAAGGGTTTCATGGGTTAAGGGTTAGGGGTTCTTACATAATTGTAAAATAGATATATTAATTTTAATAAATTAAATTAATTATCATTATAGTTTAGGGTTTATGATTTAGCATATAAAATTTAGGGTGTAGGGTTTAGGAGTTACTATTTTAAATGTTTAGGGATTATGGTGTATAGTTTATGGTTTAAAGTTTAGAATTTCATGAGTTTAAGGGTTAATGGTTAAGGGTTATGGGTTAATGGATAGGGATTAGGGGTTAGGGGTTTATGTTGCATGATTTAGGGTTTATGAGATATAAGATAGAGGTTTAAGGTTTAGAGTAATTAGGCTCTTTTAATTTATATATTAAATAATTTATTACATAATTGTAAAATAGATATTTAATTTTAATATGTTAAATTAATTATCATTATAGTTTAGGGTTTATGGTTTAGCATATATAATTTAGGGTGTAAGGTTTAGGAGTTTCTATTTTAAATGTTTAGGGATTATATGTATAGTTTGTGGGTTAAAGTTTAGGGTTTCATGGGTTTAAGGGTTAATGGTTAGGGGTTAGGGGTTAGGGGTTTAGGGTTTAGAAATTAATCTCTTTTAATTTATATATTAAATAATTTCTTACATAATTGTAAAATATATTAGTAGTATAAAAAAATCAATAATAGATATTAGTAGTATAAAAAAATATTTTATTCTTTGAAGTAGTAAATTAAAATGATTATAATAAATAGAGATGTCAAAAGTGTGTAAATTAATTATAATTAATGTATGTAAATTAATTATAATTAATCAGAATGAGAAAAAAATTTATTATGAAAATAATAACAATAAGATTAATTTTAAAAAAAATCCTTATAATTGTAATAATTTAAAAGTTATTTTATTCAAAAAATTTAAAATATATATTATTTTTTCAAAATTATTGAAAAGATTTAATATTATTTTAATACCAATTCAATTTAAAAAATTACTAAACAATATTATTTTAATATTCAAGGTATTTTATTCTTTGAAAATAATAAATTAAAATGATTATAATAAATAGATATTCAAATGTTAAAATAAATAGAAGAAATTTGTGCCAATGAACAAATTAATTTATGTAAATTAATTATAATTAATCAGAATATGAAAAGAATTTTATTATGAAAATAATAACAATAAGATTAATTTTAAAAAAGTCCTTATAATTGTAATAATTTAAAAGTTATTTTATTCAAAAAATTTAAAACATATCTTCTTTTTTTCAAAATTATTGAAAAATTTAATATTATTTTAATACCAATTCAATTTAAAAATTACTAAAAAATAATATATATGAGTTTTTAGATTACCAAAAACTCATTTTATATTATGTTTTAGTATTAGCGGCGCTAGGGTAAAAAACGCATACAAACTTTAATTTTTTTAATCAAAACGACGTCGTTTGTTTGTCTTTGGGTTTTATTCGGTTCCATCACCCGAAATTCCTTACTGTCTTCACCTTATTTTCACCCTAAATTCCCAATTATCAGAATCCTCCTCAAATCCTCTCCTGCTTTGCCTTCATTTGTCCATTCTTCCTCATCACGTCGGCCTTCATCTGTCTCGTCGCGATGCTTGATCATTGTCGCCATCGACCAACTTGTAAGTCGCCATCGCCGCTTTTTATTTTCTTCAATCTTTGACATTAGAAAAATAGATTATTTTTATGGCTACCAAGCTCTCCTTGACATTCCGATTCCCTATAGAGAAATCCCTAAAACCAAGAAAATCAAAATCGGTGAAAAGGCAGAAAGGCAGAAACTTGTTTGTTCTCTTGAAGATTAAGCATGCCATCTGAGGACTCGAAGTCGGTGAAAAGAAAGGAACCCAAGAGGATAATGAGGACCTCAAAAGCTTTGAGTATGGCGAGAGAATCGTAAGAAGAAACCCTCGAGTAATAGCAACAATGCTGCTGTTTCTAACTCGAAATCACGTCCCAAAAAACCAAAGTGAAGAAAGAAGAGCCCGTAGAGACTGATGATGAAGACAAAAAACCCATCTCTAAAAGGAGCTCCGCTACTAAAGCAACCAAGCTCAAGAAGGAAGAGAGCGACGATGAAGACGAAAAACCCATCTCCAAAAGAAGCTCCGCTACTAAAGCAGATAAGGTTTTGGAATTCCTTTTCTCGCTTTCTCTTTGTCAAAAACTTACGCTACGTTTTCTATTTGCAGGAAAAAAAAAAAGATAATGTGTTTGGTATTTTTGTTTCCGCTATAAATTTTTGAAGGAAAGGGAAATAAAGAAAAAGAAGAAAAGGGGGGAAGAAAAGGAAGCGGCTGCTGGGAAGGAAGTGAAGCGGGAGAAGAAGGTTTATGATTTGCCTAGTCAAAAGAAGGATCCTCCTGAGGAGGTACCTGGACTTAAGCATTTTTTTGGGGGGGATTTATTTTCCTAATTTTTGAGTAATTTATCGTTGTTTTCACTTGTTGAATTTCGAGGGATCCATCATGGATATTTTATGAAACAATGTACCAAAGAAATTCCCATAGTGAAATGGCACAATTCAGTAAGACATAATTCCCCAAATCCTGCATTTACTTTTTATGGATAATGTAGTTCATTTACGTAGGCGTGTTGTAGTTACGTAATGTATGCAATATAAGGATTGTGAATGCTTAGAAGTCATTTTATCATTTGTTTGTCTTGTGATCTCATTAATTTGAGAACCGAAAAATGGTTCTCTACTTTCCTTGAGGCGATATGTGCTTGAATCTTTGTGATAGCTTTGCCTTAACAAAGACCGTGCGATTAAGAATGGTGAATAAACAAAATCTATAAAAGGCAATTTAACTCCCACGTTACTATAGCTGCATTCAAAACATGAATGGGCCTTTTGCCTTCATTTTTCAAAATAGAACCACTCTCTTTTCCTTTTAGCTCTACATAATGTCCAATTTCTTCAAAACCAGGACCACCTTTTTTTTTCTTTTTGATTATAAAGTCTAACCTTCCCTTACCTCTTTTCCCTCTTTATTTGTTTAGCTTCAGCACGAATCCATAATGGTCAATTTATAGAGGATCACTTGACTTAGATGAAAGTCTACCTTTTTCTCTCCCTGATGTTTATTAAAAATCAATCAGTACAAGGTAAGATTTTGGAGTTATTATTTATTTATTGGGCATGCGATTTCAAATGAGTTGGGATCTTCTATACCATCAACTTTGGGCTAATGTATTACCGAAAGAGAAAGGCGAATACATGGGTAGGTGTTGGGTTTCGATTAGGTATGGAACCCATAAATAACACCCAACGCTTCCTTGCACATCATTCTGTATGAAGTATTCACCTTCTTTTATATATATATATAATATGGCAAAATTTATAATAAGTTAATCCAACACTAGTTTGATTGAGAAAAGATAATGAAAAATATTAACATATTATAAGCATATTTATTTACTTCAATGATTTTTTAGAATTAAATAAATTATATTACAATAATCTTGAGATGAATGTGTGATTAAGTGAGAGATTTAATCTGTTTTGGTTGTAGATTTGCTGGATAAAGTTTTTATATTTTTTCCATAAATTTGGTTGTAAATTTATATTTTTTATAGTAATGAAGCGAGGTTGAGAGATGTTGTTAGATCTATCAACACTTTGTAATTGGTATTTTTGTTTCACCATCCGTCTTACTCCATTATGAAATTGATGTTGGATGTATCTCACCCAAATCAATTTGAGTTTTGCTATTTATTTATAAGTATAATAACAAATTTAACCACTTAATATATACCTCTATTGTTTAATTAGCCCTAAGTTATATTTCACCTTCAACATTTAAAAAAAAAAAAGTTGAATTACTTTTTTAACAAAAATACTAACTGAAATATTAAATTTTTAATATTGAAGCCAACATAGCAATTCACATGTACTTCATGTATTTTTATTTTTTGAGTTTTTATGAAATTTTTAATAATTTTTTTATTTTTGTAATTTTTAAATTATTTATTGACATGGCATATAAGACAAATAGTGTAGCATTAAAATATTTTGAGAAAATTAGGTTTATTGTATTTTTTTTTCTAGGTTGTTTGCATCTTTGAACTGCATCTTGATGATTGAAGAACCCAAATTATTCCTACCATCCTTCTGGATATGATAAAGATGAAACTTAATTTAGTAAAACTTCCTGCAAATTTATTTACAATAATTTGGAGGACATCTCTTCTTTTGGTTAATATTTTACAGTTTTACATTTTTGATTAATATTTTATATATTAATAAACTAAAAAGATTTATATATTTACTTTTAAGTATATTTGGTTAGCTGGAATAAAAAAAATCTAAAAATATAATTGTAGGTTTTTGGGATGTTGCAGCACACTTCTGTGGGCATTTGCTATCATCTTCTTGCTTCTAAACGTTTACAGTTTGTAATTCTACCCCTTTCGGATTAGCATATCATAAATTAATAAATGGAGTATTTATAACATAATATACGTGGTGCATGCAGAATGACAAACTCTCACCTGGTTGTCTTTAGTCCCACTGACTGTAAGCCACCCACATCCTTAATTAAACTTTATGTTATGGATTGAGAAATAAAAGTAGAAATATTTGGTGAATTGTTATGCATCTCCCTTTTCCTTGGCATGTAGCAAATTGTTAGTCAACTCTTCCACAAGTTCAGTTGCATATGGTTTTTTTAATTGTGAAGGAGGATCATAAGTTCTATAAAATCTTCATTCAATGCTATAATATGTGAGATCTTATTTTATATTCTATTTATTTCTAGACTTGTTAGAATAAATCTTCCTCCTGGGCATTAGGACTGAAAGTAAAGCAGTAGTTTTTGTACTTAAATTATAAAATTTTCCTCGCAAATTGGAAAAGACCAGAAATAATAGTATTGTGTGTTTTAATTGTTTTTACAGAAGAAGATTCTGACATCTAATCCTTATCCTTCGTTTAGGTAGTTCCATTCCATTGGTGGTTAAACATTTGATTTTGCATCAATAAACATTTTACACTTATGTTTGGTCTCACTATGGATAATGGCATATGCATATGATATAAGACTAACATGTTTGTATAGAATATGACTAACATGCTAAAACTTAATGTTCATGCATTCCGTCATTCAAAGAAAAATTGTCCCACGAGCACCTTTGATCTTTATTTTCTTTGTTACAATTCTCTTAGTATTATCTACTCTCTGATGTAGGAGCCAATGATTAATACATACGCCAACTTTAGAAATGATGTTCTTCCCCGTATTAAAAGACTTGGGTACAATGCTGTTCAGGTCATGGCTATTCAAGAGCACTCATATTATGCTAGCTTCGGGTATTACCTCCATCGTAATGTGCTTGTTATTAGGAGCATTTTTATAATTTTAGGCAAATCTCAAATGCTTGTTACTAGATGGAATTATAGAAATATGTATTCTTCTAAAATTTTCATTTTAATGTCTTCAAATTAAATTATACATTTTTAAATTAGATTTTTGGTGTTTCTATAATATATAATTTTTTTTAATTTTATTGACTTTTTAGTGGCGTTTTTAAAAGCGCCGCTAAAAGTATAATAATTTTTTTTTATTTTTCATAACTTTTAGCGGCGTTTGTAGGAAAAGCGCCGCTAAAGGTCATGTTTTTAGCGGCGTTTTTATAAAAAGCGCCGCTAAAAGTCTAAACCTTTAGCGGCGTTTTTATGAAGAGCGTCGCTAAAAGTGATGTTTTTAGCGGCGTTTGTGAAAAAAGCGCCGCTAAAAGTCTCCACCTTTAGCGGCGTTTGTATGAGAAGCGTCGCTAAAAGTCATGTTTTTAGCAGCGTTTTGTGGGAAAAGCGCCACTAAAAGTCATGTTTTTAGCGGCGTTTGTGGAAAAAGCGCCGCTAAAAGTCTTCACCTTTAGCGGCGTTTGTCTTAGTAGCGCCACTAAAAGTCATGTTTTTAATGCGGCGTTTGTGGAAAAAGCGCGCTAAAGTCCTAGTTTCTAGCGGCGTTTTTTCAAAAAATGTTTGTTAAATTTTCATGGCGCCTCTTTTAGCGGCGTTTTTTGTGGCGTTTTTCAAAGCGCCGCAAACTCTATTAGTGGCGCTTAAAAACGCCGCTAAAAGCCTAAAAAAACGCCGCTAAAAGTCTATTTTGCTGTAGTGTAATCATTAAGAAGACACAAAGGTGACAATGAGATAAAATAGGATTGTATTGAGTGAACGGATTTAACTCAAATGAATCAATGATATTATATGAGGGTAACACATACATGACGAGGTCATTAGGCAAAACAGTTAGATGAATTGTTTTCGTAAAGAGTATATAATGAGTTTTCAATCATGGTACTTCTTGTGGACTGACTCTATGATTAAGTAATTGCGAATTATCGAAACGATGCTTTTGGGCATAATTGCAATTACTAGAGCCTAATTGTATATGTCCGATTGGTCCCTCTGCTAGCTCAATAAAAGCTCGATCGAATTGCTTTTGAATTAGAAGAAAATTTCACGACTTTGGAAATAATTTAATTGAGTTGATTTATTCGATGTGGAATTAAATTAGGTGGTCGTGAGAATTGTTCAACTAAAAAATTTTCTTGAAAAATTAATTTGAAAAATCTAAGTGATTTTTGAGAAAATTAATTTTGATCAAGTAAAATTAAATTAATTAAAATTAATATGATATTTTTAGAAATTGATTAAAATTAATATGATATTTTTAGAAATTAATTTTTAAGTCAGACAATTGGCACAAGGGGTAATTGAAATTGAAAAATAGATCTGAAATCGTAAATTAGGCTCAGGAGGCCAAAACGAGACTAAGACCCAAAAACTGGTTGAACCGGGCCCGATATGTGAAATCGGGCCGACGGTCTAACCGGTAGCTAGACCTGACCGGTTGGGTCATAACTAACCCAGACTAAATCGGCAGTAGCCGAACCGGCTCGAGGTGTCATAAGGGTGTCGCACCTGCATCATTGGACACGACGGTATAGGTGGTTGTAACGGCGACGTCCGGGTGGCCAACGGCAGTTGGCCTTCGGTGGTGAAGTAGTGGAAGAGTTACACTCCTACTGGGACTCTATCAAAAAAATTCATTTCAAATTAATTATTCCAAAAATAATATTATTTTAATAGTTTAATATTAAATTAAATTAAATATTTATGTTAATACTATTATATGAATTTAATATTAAAGTGATCTTAATATTAAATTTAATATAATGTTATAATTTTAATAAGATTTAATAACAAAATTTAATCTAATATTAAATATTATATTAATTTAATATTAAAGTGATTAAGTTTAATCATAATTGAGCTATCTAAACTCTCCCTATATAAAGAGAGCATTGGGTCGTTATTTTATACATACTTAAATTCAAGAGAAAGTTATAAAGTCTAAATAGATTATTTTAGAAAATTTCTAAAGATATTTTTTTAATTTACAACTTGACCCAAAAGTTTAGAGAAATTGAGAAATTACTCTACTGGTAATTTTTTGTGAGTTTTTTTTTTGAGTCGAAACGAGCCCACACTCGGCAGATGTGAGCTTAAAGATAGTGGAAAAGACTACTCGGTCGAAGTGCTCATCCTAGATGAATCGAAAAGTACAATTTTAATTAAGTGTTTATTACTTTAGATATCACACTAAAATCTTGTTTTGAAAAAAAAATTTAAAATTCTAGTTTTTCCCCATTTTTTCCAACAGCTTTAGTCCCCTAAAATCTATAAAATCTTAAGTTAATATATAGTTCTTTTGAAAACTATAAAGATATAAGTTAATGCAAAGATGAAATTGTATTTTAGCTCTCATAAAAATATATAATTTAATCTCACCTCCAAAAAATTTTTTTAACTTCGCCCTTGTAAATAACAATCCAAACAAATTAAACATAACAATTTCACAACAATTTAAATATATCTAACAACTTAAATGTAAGAATTTCAAACAAATTAATATAAAAATGTACATTATAATAACATAGTTGTGTACAGAATTGGTAATAATTAATAACATACCTTAATTATATAATGCTAATTGTATATATTATATTGTACCATAGATTCAGTTATACATCTAAGGTTTATGTATATCATTAATAAAAGAATGCAAATTATAATAGAATGACAATTATTTTATTTGAAAAAAAAGGCTTCCATTTATTGAAACATAGAATGAATACATAAGGACGCGAGCCAAGTCCCCATAAGCCAAAACAAAAACAACAGGAGTCCAACAGACCCTTTAGACGCAACCCAATGCTCCCAAAACAAAAACCCTAGAAAGCAGCCAGAAAGATAGCTGATAGAAGCCAAAATCCCCAATGCACAAGAGGCGACAAAGATGAGAATGACAATGGAGAAGTCAAGGGCGAAGTAGGACGAATCAATAGCAAGGATCTACTTCGGCAAAGTACAAACCGAGAAACCTATAGAGGAGGGTCGACTCACTCAGTCTCTGCAGCAACTGCGTGTTCCACCTAGAAAGGTACCTCCTCTACCCAGAATCTATCCGAAGGCCAGCGAAACCCCCAAAGACGCAAGCTGGTGAGCGATAGAGGAGGGACACGGGCCTTCCACAACCTTGTAAATAGATCTCGGGGACTCATAGGGTAGATGGTAATGGGGAGAGAGGTACAGGCAATCGAAGAAATTTTTACCCACTACGTACAAAATAGCAACCCGTCGAATCCCCTTTCCAAACTACCATGTCATCTCAGGCAAAACGAGATAGAGGAATACAGATGATGTGAGCAGCTTCATCGTCGGAAAATAACTCTCTTATTAAGGTAACATTCCATTGGTCTGAATCATGTCGAATCAAGTCGCTTGCCCAAGTAACTGAAGTGTTAACAGGTGTGTTTTCTATACGACAGGTACTAGTCCTTGGAAGCCAACAATCATTCCAATTAGAGATGGAGTGTCCAGTGCCCACCCTCTATCCAAGGCCCTTCTCCAACAAACCTCAAGAGCATCAGATGCTACGCCAGGTATACGACGACACGCAAAAAATCCACATTAGGGAAGTATCGACCTTTAAAAGCCCGACTCATAAGGCAACCTGAATTTGTTAAAAGACATCAACCTTGCTTTGCCAGAAGCGCAATATTAAATTTTGCCAGATTACGGAAGTCCAGACCCCCTTCATGCTTCAAGGTGCACAACGATGCCCAAGGGCACCATGGAATTCCTCTATGGCTCCCCGATTTCTGCCACCAAAACCTATTCATAATAGCCTCGAGGTCACGACATAGAGAGATAGGAAACAAAAAGCATTGTATTGCGAACGTAGGAATTGCTTGCAAAACCGATTTAATAAAAACACCCTGTCCTCCCTGAGATAGGTATCACAAATTCCACCCATCAATGCTACTTCGGAAACGATCATTAAAAGTTGTTGTAAAGTCTCCCGCTTGCGCCTCCCGACCATGGAGGGGATACCCAATTACTTGTCTGCATGATGGACGATACACAGCCCTAAAATCGAACCAATAAGAGAGCCATCCGAAGGAACAACATTGGAGCTAAAATAAATTGTGAACTTGTTAAAATTAATTGAATTGTCCAGAGCATCTCTCATACTCGTGCAGGATAGACTGACCGTGGCAGCGCTCTCTGTAGTAGCAAGCCTGAAAATCATACAGTCATCCGCAAAAAGGAGATGGGTGACATGTGGACCAGATCGGCCAATACGAATACCCCCAAAACCCCCTCCCTCATGGCCAACCGGAACAAAGCAGAGAGACCATTCCCACACAAAAGAAAAAGAAAGGGACTCAGGGGATCACCTTGGCAGAAGCCTCTCGATGGCAGGAAAGGTGCATTCAAACATCCATTGAATACCATAGAATAAGGAACCGTGCTGACACAAAGCATGATCAATGACACCCAAGTAGAACAAAACCCCATCTGAAGCATAACAGCCTCCATCAGGGCAGTTTAGGAATGAGGACAAGATTCGTACCATTGATGTCAGAGAAAGGTATGTCCCTTCGCAGCACCCCTAGACAAAACTTCATGACATCAGGGCTGATGAGATGCTAATTTTTTTGATAAAACAAGACCGGGAAACCATTCCTACCAGAGGCTTTCAAAGGAGACATCCTATTGAGAGCAGACCGAATTTCCTGAAGAGTAAATGCGGACATCAAACCTTCATTCATCGAAGGAGTAATGCAAACATCAATACCCCCAATAAATGAGAAAAATCTCCGGATCAGATGAGGAGAATAGGTCACGAAAGTAACTTGTGGCCACCCCAGGCATGGCTGCATGATCCATGTAATTGACACCATCCTCACCAACCAATTTATATATATATAACAATTGATATATTTTGTCTTGACTTCAATGGAGTTGGTAGTTAAAGCTTTTATTAAGCAATTGTGTGGTATGAGTTTGAATCGTATTACCTCCATCATTTGCTCAAAATATTGTATAAAAAATTTGATAAATTTTATTTTCTTAAGCATACATGTATACTTTTTTTTATAACATAAAATGTACTAAATATAATTAAAATAAATTCATAACATATTATTTATTTTATAAATATTAATTAAAATTTTATTTAAAGTAATTTAAATAATTGAGTTGATCAAATAATAAAAGAGATATGGGCAAATTTAAGGATTCCATTTTGTCTTATTGTTTAGTTAGGTTTACAGATACAAAAGAATAAGATTTAAGAGAAGCTATATAAAATTTAAGAGAAGAAGATGGTAAAGAAGATATCTTTGTTTGATAAAAAATTAAACATATTTTAAATAATTACTCTAATTTTATTATTAATTATTATATTTATTTTTGGAAATTAATTTTATTATTTTTTATACATTATTTATTAATTTGCATAGATTATAATTTAAGTTTAAGAGGAGTATTGATGGTTCAAACATGATTTTATAATTTTGACTAAATTAGTGTCGCCCATAATTGAGTCCCAACTCAGTTATTAAATTATTAAAATGTCTTTATTTTAACAAAAAATAAATATTAATTTAAAAATATTTCTGTTTTTTTATATAAAATTTAGAAAATAATTCGTACTTACAATGTGATTTAAATCCAAAACACCAAATATAAACTCTTTCAACATTGCTATTTCAACTAAAGTAACATTTAGTATATACCACATATGCGTTAGTATTAGTTTCAAATATAACATTTCATTATTTATTTTATGTTATCTACAAACGTATTCATGCATTCTAAATACATGATTCTCACATACATAAGTGTGTAAAGAAATTTCTAGTATATATAACAAGTCTTGAATTCAAAGCTTGTTAAAAGCAAAATTTATGTATTTTTTAACACTAATCAATAGATTCAAATTTGAATTATGGGTGATAATATCTAAAAAGTGAATCCACAACGAATATTAATTTTAATATGAATATTCGAATCTACAACCCCAATCGTGAGATATGACTTGATAAATTTAAAACTTTTTAAGACAAAAATTCCCCGCTTTTTGCCTTCAAAGGGTGTCTTTGCATTAAAATCATGAGGAAAAAGGCCTCTTCAATAGAATTTCAAAGCACACAACAATGGATTTAGGAGTGATTGACCTAAAAAGGGTGAAGGCATTAAAATAAAACTAAAGGAGCAATGCCCCCAAACTACTCGTTATTCAAACATTTTGAATGAAAAAGTCAACCCAAAATTGATGCTGCCGTGTCTCCCTGATCCTTTTTATATACGTCCTATAGTAGATAACTTCCCCATTCTAGAGGGCGTAACCTATGTTATCCGAACTAAGGACTGAGTGTCGGATACGATATGTATTTGGCATAGGGTGTTATCTATGCCATTGGTATGTTGAACAAAAAATGTTTAAACATAAATAGTTTTAAAAAAATGAAGAGTTCGGGTGACAGTCTAATACATCATGACTTCTTCCCTTGCACATCTTTTCCGATGTTCTTGTTTTCAATAGTTTCACTTCTTTCGCCACTAGTGATACAGTCATGCTTGCTAGTATCGCTGGTTTTTGAGCTTCCGGCTATAGCTCCTCGATTGATGTTATCAAAACCAGCCTCCTCATCAAAATGCTTGCTTCTTCCAGCATCTTCGTCACCAACACCGGCTATGCATTGATGCTGATCCTCTTCCTTGTCACCCCTGCATACATTATGATGAATTTCAAATATACAAAACAAATTCCCCTCCATAAGCTCTACAAGCCAAGGTAATAGTCGGTCAGTTACTTGGGCTCGAACATAATTGTTGGATAAAGGTATATGTCCAACACAAGTATACTCAACTTTTTCTAAGATTTTTTCACATATTTGGAGGATTGTATTCTCATATCCATGTCTTAGTAAGTTCCAGAAATGAATACCGGACACGATATTTCAAAGAAATGAAGTACGTAGTTCACAATAGTAATATAGAACAAATTAGGAGTAAAAAGGGTTACTTACCCGGAATAAATAACAAGTCCAACAGCTACTGCAGCAAAGGCTAAAAAGTACATCCAATCAACCTGAAAACAATATCCATTTTCAGAAAACTGATCCTCGGTCTATCAAAGTTATTTCAATCTCAGCTTTAAATATCTATATCTATATATAATTTAGATTGTCAACCTTTTCATGGTAAGCAAAAATGCGGATTATGACAGCCCACATGTCTGAGGTCAGCAAAGAGAGATTGAGCATTGTGGAACCGCTCATCTGCAAGGAAGAAAACCAAACTTCAAAATATTGTCACCAAATATTAGATTCAGGAAGTTCATTAGAATAATGCCGCAGAGCTTAGCCCATACCTTAAGTAACACCGGGACAAATGAGTAAAACAAAAACATGGCCAATGAAAATCCAAAAAATGGAAATGCCTGGAAAAAAGAATAAATAAAGTATATTAAGGAAACAAAAACTTGAGCATACTTAAGAGGCAGCATGTGTAAGAAAAAGCAACTTTCTTGCCACGCAACGGAATTCAAAATGCATATGATAATTCTAAGATAGTTGTAGAAACCTATGTTATTTAGACTCAAGGGTGAGTTACAAATACATGTCAGGCACAGGTCAACATTTTCGGAGCCCTTCAATATTAGAAGAATCATATCCCCATGCCCATATCTGAATATATGTTGGACATAGGCACTTCAAAGAAAATAAAGAGATGTAGTAACATTGGTAGAAACATATTTTATTTGTGCACGAGAAGAAAAAGGTGGAGTGATTTGACGTTTTGAACAAACTTACAGCACCAGCCGTCCAGTGAATAGATTTGAGTTCATTGCGTTCGATTATGCTTCTATAGACATTGTTAAGGGTTGTAGATTGACAATATTATTGCATTGAAGAAATCATATCATTAATCAGCTATCTCTGGAATTCTACAGATCTGTTAACTTTAACAAAATCTTGATGGCATCAATAACACAGGATATTTCAAATTGTCTAACATTGTGTAGATAGGGATATGCAAGTTGATGAGAAATCATAACTTTGAAAACCGTAAATGAGTTTCAAAAATGAAATATAAACTGTAATGATTGGATGTCATTGAATTAAGAGCAATCAAACAAAGAAAGCAAGGATACATTTGTATTGCACTGATAATGGCACCAAAGAGGCCCAAGAATGACATGAGTTCAACTCTATTCGCATTCTTCACAAGAAACTCCTGCAAAGAAACAAACAGATAAGAAGTTTAGGGAATGCTAAGGATAATAACTGATATAAACACACACATATACATGGAGAGAGAGTAACACAGGATAATACAGTGCTTTGACAATTGTACAAGCCTATGTTGCTCTAACTCTGCTTTGATTTAAGTATCTATGTACATCATATATTCTGAATGAGCGCGGATATGATCATCCAAATACTTGAAAATTTTTTAAGAAAAATTGAACATACCCGTGTTAGATACATCTGCTTATCCAACACTCACACCCAAGTCTAAGTAACATAGACACAAGCTACAGCCTATAGACTAAAAAAGTTGCTAAGGCAACTTTATTTACAAATAATGGTCATTCTTCAAACCATAAAACAAAATTAGAGAGAGAGAGCGCGAGGGAGGGAAGGAGAGCCCTCAATATTTTATATTCAGTCATTTGCCATACAATACATAAAACAAAATTATTTAACATTTCAAAATCCATTTCCAACATGAGGATATTCAAAGCAGAGAGTCAGGTAGGTTCTAAGCAACCAGCCAGCACTCTAAGCTATAACCGGTCTTGAAAGCAAGTTAACCCAGTAAGGTTGAGTCCGTAAACTATCTAAGCCTGTATTCCACTAGCAAGTAGTTAATTGAAAAAAAAGAAACTTGAGGCAGGGATCAGTGGAGGGAGAGAGCAATGGAAGTGAGCCACAGCAAGGATAGCATAATCAAATGAGCAATTGGGCTCACTTAAATCGGAAGACTTGAAAAATATTGATTTTGACTGCAATATAAACCAGAACAATTAACATTTCAACTTAGTAACTAAAAAACAAAGAAAAATTATATTCTGTGATAGTTAGTATTGAAATGCATGATGCTAATAAGAGGGGCAAAAAGTTTCCAGGTTCCTCTGCAGATCAACGTAAATGTAATTACCTCGCTGACATTACTAATGGCATAGAGTGTTGCCCCAGCAATAACAAGTAAATCTCCTTTGCGAGGGTCACGGCCTCCTACAACCCACATCGGCAATTCTCATATCAGAATATTGCCCCATATTGACCTAATTCCTTAAAATAAACTAAAATATAGAAATGACAATACGTGGTTTGTATAAAAGAATCCATGAAAACACAGGAAAGGATGACCGCATGTCAGCGGCTTATATTAGACAAAACTTTAAAAGTAAACAAAGGAGCAACAGGAAGAGCAGTTCCACAACTACATCCTAAATATGCAGATCAAAAGAGTTGTACAAACATGTAGCAAATCCCGGGAGTTACCTGATCGGTCACCCGCATGAACATCTGAAAAAATAACCATCACAAGACCAGCAACACATACAATTACACCAGCTATCTTTCTGAATCTGTACTTTGTTTTCAAGAAAATAAAGGTAAGAAGCATGACTGATGGGATAGACCAACAGTCGAGCAGCATTACACTCGTTATAGATGTGTACTGGTATGCCTTCACCACTGCACATGAAGTAAACTTGGTTGAATTTAAGAGTCTGTCCTGAATGACAAAGAAGGTTTTACAAAGCAAAATAAAGCGAATAAGCTTTTGCTAAGGACTTCTCTATGAATCAAATAATATCCACCATATTTCAGACGTGTCCCTCATTTCTTTTACTTTTTAAGTAAGAATATAAGTTAAAAAGTTTTTAAAAACAAAACTAGAAACCATATGCAACAAGATAAATAGAAAATCAGCCAAGCTCACTGGAAGAACATGACAGACTTACCAAGATAATTGGCCTCTACATCTACTAATCCAAGAACAACATAATAATACCATTTAGCCTGCACACACACACACACACAAAAAAAAAAAAAAAAAAAAAAAAAAAACCCACAGATTTAAGGCATCAAAAATAAAAATAACGGAAAAAAATCCATGACCAAGAGCGTTAATACGAACAAAAACTACCTCAAATCCATGCTAACCCGTTTATTTTCCACTTACGCCCAACAGCACCACACATGAACTTGTAAGCCAATAATAGTCATATTCATCTATCTAAGAAATCGCAACTGAAGCAAGAGACACATAACTTTGTTCACTAGACATAAAAAAAAAAAAAAAAAAAAAAAACCCTTTTTAGTTGCCTTCTTTACATTCATGACCACTAGTATTTTGTTTACACGTGGAACTAATTTAAAGAAGTTCCAATTTACATGCTGTTTATAGATACGAGCATTGCAGGTGATTAAATATTTAATCCCAAATGGAGGTATGCAATCAAATTCTGCATATTTAAAGTCCATTTAAAGCTGAAATGAGAAGAGTAGATGTGAAAGCTAATAAATACCTTAAGTGCTTGCCTCTTGTAAAGCATAACACTTCCATAGACGACAGTCAAGAGTACATAATTTAGAAAAGATTGAGATGTTGGAGCATTGATTCCTAAGATAAACATAAAAGTAGAGCAATAAATATCAAAAGTGTGAGATCACTCACTAAACATATGGAAAATTAGCTTTAAAACAAGAAATATAGAATCTCAAATTTAATGGGCAAATGAGTAAAAACAAGAAGAACGATAAGAAGAAATTATCTAAATTAAACCAGGAAATATAGTTTAACAAACAAAAAAAAAAAAAAAAGAATGTTTTTTTAATCTAATGTCTTGAACAAGCAGTGGCAACAAGTTTCAAAAATCTACTAGTGCATTTTTTGCAATCAATTAGCAAAAGAAACACATATACAAAGTGTAAAGCTCTACAATCAAGTAAATGAAGTAAAGAGATAAAGCTAGAAATCAAATGAAGCTAATAGAATTATATATCTTTTTCAGTCTTTCAACAGGTTTTCAACATTAAAGGCTATATTTTCATATGATCACCATTGACAAAACAATAAAGAAAATTAACAAAAAAGTTAAAGCCAAAGCAAGAAAAGAAACCTCTGTTAGAAAGTTCAGATGAAGAGAAACCAGTGGAAGTGATAAGAAGAGATAGAAATTGCCCCAAGCCAAGCCCAACCAAAGTCTTCTTTGTCCAAAACTGCTTTAAACTCATCATTTTTCCTCTCTCAAAACACTCAAAACCGAGGAGTAATCACCAAAATGTTGGGGAAAAAAAAGTTAACCAACAGACTCAACCATTGGCAGAAACTCCATTAAAAGCTGCCAAAGGCACCCAAATTGTCCAAAACGTAAGATACCCACTAATGGTTTTCAGTTTAGGTAGTGAAATGACTCAAAAGTTAGCTTTGAAAGTGAAAACTAGCAATGAAGCAATGGCTCTAATGAGTTCCCAAATTCATCTTGAAGTCTATCACCATTCACCAACACGTAAATATTGTAATTATAAAATAAATAAATATAAACTGTTCTTTTAAATAAAGTGCTGTCGAATATGGACGTTTTCTTTTGTCATAATTTGTTTATGAGATTTATCAATTTTGTTGGATGGTTTAATGGTAGAAACCAATGTGATTTTGATAATACCAACAATGATGATAGAGCTTTGATCATAACTAAAGGCCACGCATTTCAGTCCAAAATTTAATCTTTAGGCCGATTGTTTAATCAAAATAGAACATTGAAATTATGGAACTTTCATCATAACTAAAGTCCATGCATTTGGGTCCAAGTTTTAATTTTTACGCCGATTGTTTAATCACAAAATTTATATAAATACTAGATTTATGGCAATCTGAACGAAGAAAAATAATGTAAAAAATATATTTATTAAAAATTACAATTGATATTTTAATTATAATTTTTAAGTAATTGTATATGTAACTTAATTTATATATAAGAGAGTTTGACACATAATAAAATACTTAAAATAAATATAAATATAAATTGTTTTTTTTAAAAAGTGCAGATATATACTAGGCAAATTTGATAAAAATGTCAATTTTAAAAAATAATTAGTGATTTAGGTTGATTTTTCCAATTTTTAGGTAAATAGGTCAATTTTAGAGAGAAAAAAAACGTGTCATGGATAAAGTGCTTTCCTTCAAGATACTTTTTCTGTTTCTAAAAAATCATTTTTTTCTTTTGTTGAGTGTTGAAAATTTGGAGAAAAAAATTATTTGTATTTGTGTTTGAGGTAAATATTGTAATAATTTTAAGGTATGTTTGAGTTCACAGTGATGCGATGGCACTGGGAGACCCACACAATTAATCTGCGATGTGAGGATAGAACCATCACCTTAGAAGCTCATCGCATTGCAATTCAGGCTCCCAATTCATGATGGTTATACAGTCACGAGTTGAAGTATAACTAGGGCTCCAAGTTGACGGTGGTTATGAGGTCACGAGTTGAAGTATAACTCAAGCCCCCCAGTTGATAGTGGTTATGCGATCACGAGTTCAAGTTTCATGATACCGGAAGAGAATACTTTATAAACCCAATACATAAGTTTGAGACCATAATCATAGGGAAAAAAAATGGGGCATTCCAATAAAATCAACTTATTCTTTTTCTCCATCTCCTCTAAAGTAGTATCATTAACCTCATTGTCTAAAATATGTGGCAGAGTTGGGGGCAAAAGAACTTTGAAAGCGAGCCTTGTAGGATGCATTTTCCATTGAGGTGGCTACCAAGAAGCTAAAAGCGCGTCCTACAGGGCATGTAACACCCCTCACCCGTTTTCTCACCGAAATTGAGCTATGGGATGCTACCGTAATTAACATAACAGGAACATGCAATTTTAAATAAAAATTCTTTAAAAAATTAATTAAATTTCAATCATTCAAAACAAAACATGTTTGACATACAATATTTGACTTAAATCGAGCTTACAAAAGCTCCAAAATCAACCTAGAATCAATCAAGGATTGAATTGAAACATTTCACAAAAGAAGAGCAAAAATACAAATAGGGGTCACACGACCAAGTAGCCAGGCTGTGTGACAGGCTGAAACCGTGTAGCATTGAGTCACACGGTCATGTGGTAGGCCGTGGAACTAACTGTGACTGTGTAATAATTTGACATATTAAGTCTATAGTTATCACACGGGCATGTGGCCAACCTGTGTGACTGTTGGAAAATAGGGTTGGAAAACGCAGCGGAAAATAAATTTAAGGAAAAACAGAGTTTTTAAAAAAAATTCCAAAACAAAAACTTAGTTGTGATATCTAAAGTAATAAACACTTAATCAAAATTGTACCTTTTCGATTTGTCTTGGATGAACGATTCAATTGAGTAGTCTTCTTTGTTATCCTCAAACTCACGTCTACCGAGTGTGGGTTCGCTTCGAATCAAAAAAAATTTCACAAAAATTACCAATTAGGTAATTTCATAATTTCTCTAAATTTTTGGGTCAAGTTGTAAATAGGAAAAATATCTCTAAAATTTTTTTAAAATAATTTCTTTAGACAATTTTCTCTCTACAATTTTTTCTTGAATTCAAGTGTATGTAAATAATGACCCAAGGCTCTCTTTATATAGAGAGAGTTTAGAGAGTTCAATTGTCATGACATTAGGGTTTAAGGAAATCATGTAAGACCATGCCAAGGCATGGCATTGGTGAATTTATAAGGCATTGGTGAATTTATAAGGCAAAGGTCCCATGTAAGACCATGCCAAGGCATGGCATTGGTGAGTTCATAAGGCAAGGATACCACGTAAGACCATGTCAAGACATGGCAATGGTTAAGTTTCACAAGGAAAGGTACCCGCGTATCCTTAGTATTCCAAGTGGTTCAACAGGAAAATTTAAAGAGTATACCAAAGGAAAGGTAAGACAAGTTCAAGCTAAAAAGGCACAAGTAAGAATTTAAGACTTAAGTATATTAAGTTAAAGGCTTAAATAATTTTAGTAAGAAGAAATATGAGTCTAGTTTCAAGGAAAATTTACGGATCTATATTTCGAGTTTCGTAACTCGAGTTATAGTTAATTTAGTGAACATGATGCAGATGGACAGTTTCAATTTTTATGCCCTGATCTAGTAAGTTAAGTCTAGTAATGCCTCGTGCTCGACTCTTGCAACGGTCTCGGGTAAGGGGTGTTACATCAATTATAATTAAACTTAATCACTTTAATATTAAATTAATATAATACTATCAAGTTAAGCATTAAATTAAATTTAATATTAAATATATTAAAATAATATTATTAATTCTTTAGTAAAGTTCTAATAAGAGTGTAATTCTTTCACTACTCAACCACCAAAGACCCACCACCGCCGACGATTTTCTAGCCACCTGAATACCATTTTCGCAGCAATTGGCAACCCGAGCTAGTTCGATTTTTGCCGGTTCGGTCCAGGCCAGTGACGGCCCAATTGGTGGTTGGACCATCGACCTGGTTTCACATATCAGACCCGATTCAACCAGTTTTTGGGTCTTGGTCTCAGTTTTGGGCTTTTGGGCCCAATTTACGATCTCAAGTCCAAATTTTCAAGTTCAATTACCTATTGGGTCAATTGTCTGACTTGAAAATTAATTTCTAAAATATCATATTAATTTTAATTAATTTGATTAATTTAGTTTTACTTGATCAAAATTGAATTTCCTAAAAATCACTTAAATTTTCCAAATTAATTTTTAAGAAAATTCTTTAATCAAATTCTCTAGTTGAACAATTCTTACGACCGCCCAATTTAATTCCACATTAAATAAATTGACTCAATTAAATTATTTCCAAAGTCGTAGAATTTACTTCTAATTCAAATGTAGTCAGATCGAGCTTTTGTTGAGCTAGCGGAGGAACCAATCGAACATATATACAATTAAGCTCTAGTAATTGTAATTATGTCTAGAAGCATCGTTTAGATAATTCACAATTACTTAATCATGGAGTCAGTTCACAAGAAATACCATGATTGAAAACTCCTTAATTTATACTCTTTACGAAAGTAATTCATCTAACTGCTTTGTCTAATGATCTCGTCATGTGTGTGTTTGTAACACCTTTAACCCGAAACCGTCGCCGGAATAGGGTTAAGAGGCATTACCAAACAATCAAAACATTTCACCTTCATTTTACAACACATAGTCAATCATCATTAAAACGTATCGCAACATAATCATATAGTCTCTTATTGAGGTCTACGAGACCTTAAACACGTGTTAGAAAGAGGTCGGGACTAAACCGAACACGTAAGAAAATTTTTAGAAATTCAAACATTTTTTAAAACTGCAGAGGTCACACACCCGTGTAGGCAGGTCGTGTGCCTCCCACGGCCTTCAAACACGCCCGTGTGTCTAAGCCATGTCAAAACAAGGCATACATACTGACTTGTCCACACGGCCGCCAAACACGCTCGTGTGCTATGGCCGTGTGAAATTAAACTAGCTACTGACTTGGTCACATGGCCACCAGGCACGCCCGTGTGCCACAGCCGTGTAACCTGCCCAGGCACACTTCGAAGTGGCCCTTGAGCCACACGGCAGAGACACACGCCCGTGTCCCTTGGCCGTGTATGCAAAATAGGCCATTTGCAAGGCCAAAATGCCACCCACAAATGGGTCATACCTAGAAACACATACAAGCCTATCTCCACACACAATTGGCAACCAAATACATGTCAAATGATCAACATATCATCCCATCCAATCTCATTTGTAGTCATGCCCACTTATATACCAAATAGCACAACTAAATCACATGTAAAACCAAGCATGATTCATCCACATTATCACTATATCACTATAGCATCAATCCATCACTAAGCTTACCATTCATAAGACTATTTCATTGCCATCAAACCATTCCAAAATATACTTCACATACCATAATCACTCATGCATAAAACCAACATTTATCTAGCCACATCACATGGCTATTTACACATCTCAAACATGTTTCAAAACAACTAGCCTATACATGCCATATTCAAATATACACATCTTCAAAAGTACCAAAATAGATTGTCGATAGTGTGATAGAGATACTGACGATCCCCGGATCTGAGCTAGCTTTACTGACACTGTAAAACAGAGAAACAAATCACGCAGTAAGCTTTCAAAAGCTTAGTAAGTTCGTAATACAATACATATTTCTCAATAATACCACATCAATACATAATTAAACCGTCACATAGATAAATGCAAAATTAGGCTCATCATCAATCTCAACCATATACTCAAGTATCTATTCATTCAACTTTTAAGGCTATCATCAACCACATAGGTTCAAACGTACATTGATCAACACATAGTTACTCACTATTCATGCTACTCAATTGCTCGATATTACCTATCGTTCAACCTTTGCTATTCCTTTGATTTATTCGCACACTTAGTGCCAATTTCATAACCGAAACATAATCGTCACCGCACACTTAGTGCCAATATGTTAAACAGAACTTATATCGGTATCGCACACACAGTGCCAATTCGATAAGCCGAAGCTTTTATCTTTTCGCACACACAGTGCTAATCATCTCTGTCTCGTTTCTAATTTCGCACACTTAGTGCCCTCTAATTCAATTCCACACATAGCATTTCTAATCTCATAGTTATATATATATTCATTCAATTCACATCACATAGGTATAGTTTACAACTAGTATTATATCCGAACTTACCTCGGACGTCGAAATATCAAAACGGTCGATTAATCGAGCACTTTGTCTTTGCCTTGATCTCGATCCGAACCTCTCCTTTCTTGGTCTATACATATAAAAAATTAACTCATTTAATCACCAATTCATTCAATTTAGTCCAAACACACATATTTTGGGCATTTTACAAAATAGCCCTCAATTTTCACCTTTCGACACTTTAGTCCCTATTTCATCAAATCACAAAATACACTAAATTTCTATTCACACAAGCTTAGCCGAATTCTTCCCATGCTAATACAAACCCACACATTTCATTTATTTCACATTTTAGTCCTTCAATTTTCACTTTTCTCAATTTAGCCCAAATTAGCCAATTTCATCAAAAGTTCAAATACAAACTATGTTAACCGAATATTAAACTTTCATATTTCACCAACTATCAACACAAAGCTCACATATTCATCAATGGTACATCTCCAAATCTTCATCAAATTCTAAAATTAAAGCATGGGTTTGATAGTACATTAAGCAACGATCACAAAAACAAAGAAATTATCAAAAATCGAGCTCAAAACATACCTCAATCAAGGACTCAATGTGTCGAAACCTTCAAAGCTCCTAACCCTTTCTTTCTTTTCTAATTCCGATGGAAGAGATGAGAATATTCATTCATTGATTCATTATGTTTTTAATTAATATTAACATTATTGACATTTTACTATTTTACCCTTAATGAATCTTAATAATAACACCAATTGCCATGCCATTATCATCCATTAACTATTTAATGGTATAATATCATCATAAGGACTTTTCCTTTAATAAGACATGTCAAATTAGCACTTTAACAATCAACACACGGCTTTTACAATTTACACGATTAAGTCCTTTCTCATAATTCGGTACACAATCAACAAAATTTTCACACATGCTCAATCACATACTATTAACACAGAAAATAATATTAAAATATTATTCTGATCTCAGATTTGTGGTATCAAAACCACTGTTCTGACTAGGGTCTAAACCGGGCTGTTACAGTGTTACCCTTATATGATATCCTTGATTCATTTGAGTTAAATTTGTTCACTCAATACAACCATATTTTATCTCATTGCCACAATTATGTCTTCTTAATGATTAATATGATCAATTCCAACAAATGACTGTGATAAATTATTCGTTCGAGAACAAGCAACCCCTGGCCATGTTCCATATTTATCAATCCACACAATGCCAATGAGAGGATATCGTTAACTCTTTAATTGAGCTATGAATTTCAGTGTTACTATTAAAGCCATGCCATACACAAGTCATGTACCCAACATACCGACTATTGACTCGATCTTCTTTAGAGCATAAGCCTCCACTTATATCAAAGCACATGAGTTACATACGCATGGTTAGTGACTAACTCAAGATTTAAAAAAAGCACATTATGAATGTCTAAGTGAATTAATTTACAAACGAATTCAGAATTAATTTATCTTGGGTCCAATGCAATGTATCATTCTACCAATGAATACATCTATGTGCCTACCCGTGGAGTCAACTGCTCTGATAGCCAAGACTTGTCATCTCCTCAATTGCAATTGTAGATAATGTAACAACCTATTTTTGGTCAAATCAGAACAGTGGTTTCGGACCACAAATCCGATGTAGAAATAATGATTTTATTATTATTTTAATTTCTATAGTATGATAATATGATTGTCTAAAAATTTCATTAAGAAATTTTATTGTTTGAATGCTCAATTTGATAAAAAGGACTAAATCGCGTAAAGTGTAAAACTTGTGTTCTATTTGCTAAAGGTGTCTAATAGCTATAGAACCTTAAAGTGGAGGTCCTTATGTGGTAACTATACCATTAATGAGTTAGTAGAATGTGTTGTCTTGGCAATTGAGTAATTTTTATATGTTTTAAAGGTTAATTAAGTAATTAGGTTATTAATGATAAAAATAAATAAAACAAATTTGTGATCATCTTCAACTATCATCTTCCACCGATTTTCATAAGGGAGAGAAGCCATTTTAGGGCTTTATAATCGACTAATCTTCCTAGCTCAATTGTAAGTCTGTTTTTGTCCCATTTTTAATGATTTCTATGTTTTTGAGATCGTTGCAACTAAGTCTAGCTAGCCCAGGGACTAATTTGAATTTTTTTTTAAAGATTGATAAAGTTTCCATTGATGAATAAGCATGTATTTTGATGTTTGATGATAGTTATATAAGTTTTATTAAGTGATTTTTAGTGAAAATGCAAATTATGGATTAATTTATGAAAAATGTAAAATTCATGGTTAAAATGTGAAATAATTGACAAAATATGGGCTGCTTTGGTAATAAAAGAAAGTTGGCTAGCATGGGTAGGGACCTAATTGCATGAATTTGTGATTTTATGAAATAAGGACTAAATTGTAAAAGATGTGAAATATTAGGGGCAATTGTGTAAAAATGCCTTAAAGTGAATTTTGGACTAAATTGAATAGAGAGATAATTAAATAAGTTAATTTCTATTACATATAGATGAAGAAAAGTGAAATTCGGATCTAGATCGGGGGAAAAACAAAGTTATCGACTAATCGACTCGTGTTGTCGTTTTTACATCTGAGGTAAGTTCGTATGTAATAAGCATTGTTATACTTATGTTTTAAATGCTTTGATATTGTATGAACAGTGAATACGAGACTACGGACATGTTCGACAATGATTTGATGACGATTCGGCATTGGAAATCCCGGTTGAACCTTAGGAATAGATTTGGATACTAATGACATGTCATTAGAGGATTATTGTGATTATGTGATTCGGGTGCCGGCCCTGTACGTACTACCGGTGGCTGAGTATACCGGCATGTGTTGCAGTTACTTGACAGTTTGTGTGAGCAGCACTGTGTAGCTACGTCTTGACCCACAGCTTGTGTGAGCAGGCCCATCGATAGCTCGAGATTGAGCATTTATGTCATGTGTGATTGAGATAGCTTCGGCTATATATGTGGCACTTCGTGTAACAGTCCAGTTTATACCCTAGTCGGAATAGTGGTTTCGGGACCACGAATCTGAGTCCGAATAATATTTTAATATTATTTTCTGTGTCGTTGATATGTGACTAAGCATGTGGTAAATATTCGCGAGTTAATTTATCCGTCTCTGAGTTTAATTTGAGCAAATGATTGAATTGCATTAAATGTGAAAGTTGTATGCTATTTGTTTAAGTACTAATATGTTGTGGCTTTTTAAAGTTATGGCCTTATATGGCAAATAAGCCATTATTATGCTAGTGGGTGGTTATGGTAAAAAATAACCTTGTTTTATATGGATAAAATAGGAAATTGTTTATTAATGTTTTATTAACAAAAAAAATTGGCATGAAAATAAGCATTCATCCATGCATTTTCTACCGAATTTAGGAAAGAAAAAGAAAGCTTGAAAGCTTTGTGATATTCGGCTACTATCAAGCAAAATTCAAGGTTCGTTTTTGATCAGTTTTCTATAATTTTTACGTTTTTGCAATCGTTGCTTTGAGAGCTATCAAACCCATGTTTCAATTTAATGAATTGACGATGTTTGTGTGATATGCCATTGATGATTTGTTAAGCTTGTTGATGATTTTTGGTGTTAAATGAAAGATATGAGCTAGATGAACATGTTTTGTTCTTGAAGTTTTGATTAATTTAGCTAAATTGAGAAAATAGCAAATTGAGGGACTAATTTGTGAATTTGATGAAAAATGTGGGCTTATATGTGTGGTATATATATTCAGCTAAGCATGAACATGGGTAGATTTTGTGAAATTGATATTTTGAGAAAAATGGACTAAATTAATAAAGTGTGCAAATTTAAGGGTTAATTTGCAAATAGCCCTAAATGTGTGTCCATGGATTGAATTGTACGAATTAGTGAATAAAAGGGTTAATTCTGAATATGTTTAGATCAAGAACCGAGGAAAATAGATTTAGATTGCGGGAAAGCGAAAGTTATCGAGTAGCCGTTTTCATTCCGATATATCGAGTCCGAGGTAAGTCACTATGCAAATAAACGCATTTATATGAAATTGTAAATGTTCTTATGATTTTTGTGGAGAATGAATATCTATGTGATGTTATGCATATGGATTCTGAGATAAGGTCAATATAATGACAATGTCCGAGAAGTCCCGTACGAACCTAGGAATAGATAGGTTTAGCTATGTCATGACATAGGTATCTGTTCTGTTTTGTCATGTAAGACCATGCCTGGGACGTTGGCATTGATCTGAGGCTCCTGTAAGACCACGTCTGGGACGTGGCATCGATATAAGCTTTACGAGTAAGACCACGTCTGGGACGTTGGCATCGATATGAGACTTTACGTGTAAGACCATGTCTGGGACATCGACATCGTATTGATTCGTGTAAGACCCTGTCTGGGACGGTGGCAACAATATCTGAGTGCATGTAAGACCTCGTCTGGGACGTTGGCATTGTACGACTATTCCGAGCTTTCTGAGTATCCTACTAAATTCCTATTGGTTCAACGGGCAAGTCTGTGATACGAATTACAATCCAAGCTACGAACAGTTATGTTTTATTGAATCCAATTCAGGTACATTGATTTTGCACTATTTGTGTATAGAAGGTAAGCATCTAAGTGATCTTACTATGATGAGATGTATATGGAATATATGATTTGATAGGATTCGTTTTGGATAGATGAGCTATGTGTTTACATGGTTCTTAAATTGTGAGAATGACTAATGTATTTAGAAGTTTAAGAATCAAAACAAATAAGTGAAGAGATTGCTAAGTGATTAATATGTGCCAATGTACTTATTTGCATATATGCCTTCCATACCAAGTTTATTTGTATATGACTTACTAAGCTTTTGGAAAGCTTACTTTGTGTATGTTTTCTTTGTTTTATAGGTCGTCAAAGCTACTGAAGGCTCGGGATCGTCTTGGATCATCATCACACTATAGAACCTATTTTGGGTACACTTTGTAAATGTATATATGGCTAGATATGGCATGTATAGGCTAGTCCTTGATGTGAATTGTTATGTGAACTAAGCCATGTGATTTGGCTAGTTATGTTTTGGTAATATGCTCAAAGGATTGTGTTATATGAAGTTGTTTTGGTAAGATTAGTTGATATATGAAATGGTATGATATGGTAAGTATATAGATGAATGGTGTTTGGGCATAATTGTAACTTGGTCATGCAAATTGGTATGTTTGGAATTAGTTTTGATTGTATAGATGGAATGGATATGGAATGTATCATTGTGTGATTTTCCTTAGTTGCCAAATATGCATGATTTGGGATGGCTATTTGGTATATTTTGATGGTTATATGTGAATGAAATGGGATGTTATATGTTGCTTGTAGGTTTGACCCTTATGGGTGGTATTTTGGCCTTGTAAATAGCCTATAATGTCACACGGTCGTGGCACACGGGCGTGCATGGAGACCGTGGGTGAATTGACAGGATGTAGCTTGTAGTACACGGCCTCAACATGGGCGTGTCAGCTGGCCGTGGTGTGTAAGTCAGTAGCTAGATAAGAGCACACGGCCATGGCACACGGGCGTGCCTAGTGACCGTGTCGATATGTCAGTATATAGACACGGATGGACACACAGGGGTGTCTAGAAGCCTTGGAGGGCACATGGTTTCCTTCCACGGGTGTGTCTCCCCTGTATTTTAGAAAACTTTAAAATTTTCATGAAATTTCATGTGTTTCAGTTTAGTCCCGGATCGACTTCTAAGCATGATTAAGGTCTCGAGGACCCGTTTAAGGGACATTATGTCTAAGAAAGATGATTGAATGTATGATTTTTGTCTGTGAATGTTTCCAATCTATCTGGTAACGCTCCTAACCTTAATCCGGCGACGGACACGGAATAGGGGTGTTACACTTCGGGCGTGATTTTCCCATGTATCCGATTGCATTTCGAATGGTTCAACGGGTAAATGAAAAACGTGGTTGAGTATGAGATTGATACAAGATGGTACAGGTATGTAAATAAACCGTATAAGCTTTAAATCGAAGAAAGTGTGAGGTGCACATATAAGCATATGATTAAACATGTGAAAGGTTTGTTAGTTATCATGAATTACATGCTGATATGTTCAAATTGATGATTTGTGTATTTATGATTAGTTTGAGTTTATTTCATACGAGCTTACTAAGCTATAAAGCTTACTTTGTTTAAATTTTTTCCATGTTTTATAGTGAGTTTAAAGCTAGCTCGGATTCGGGGATCGTCGGAGACTACGTCACACTATCCTACTATCACTTTGGTACTATTGAGCTTATGTTTTGAGTATATGACATGTATAGGGACTTTGGTCATTTTGGTTATGAGTTGTTAATGATTTTGTTTCAGAGATAGCAGGACATTTTGTAATTGGACCCGTCAGTCAGAGCGGGTATAAGGTGTTACATTGTAAATAAGTATACTATTGATGTAAAATACAATAGAAAAACTTTTTTTTACATAATTGGAATAAGTACATTGTGGATGGAAAAAATTTAATACAATACAAATTAAAAGTTAACAGACTAAATAATGATTTACATGATAAAAATTTTTTAAAAGAATCTCATCGGTGTCGTCGGGCCGATTGTGTAACACCCCCAACCTGTATCCGTCGCCGAAATAGGGTTACGAGGCATTACCAAAGAGTACAGAACACTTACAGATAATTTGAAATCATTATCTTTACACAAATAGTACACTTGAGGTGTACAGTTCTATAATTATGAATAAACACATTTATCAAACATATTCCATGTTTTTATATATCACAATCTCATATTTCCACATGCACTTACTTTTCCACATTATGAACTCAAATAACATATACAAGATATACCAATGTATTTCAAGTACGGTTTCATAATATTTCATTTCAAATTTCAGATTATTTCATATTAGAACTTTTCTCATTAACTCATTTGGAATACCAATTCATACGGATAATACACTCAAGGGTGTACAAATATATAATCACAAATGAACTCATTCATTAACCAAGTTCTATGTTCATGTCTTATCAACTCGTATTTCCTTATATCACATAATATATACCATGATTGATGAGTTCATCAATACCATGATTTCCATTTCCTTGTTATTTTTCCATATTTATCCCGTTGAATTACTCGGAATTTCGATGGATTTTCAGAGGTACATTTTAGTGTACAAATCCGGGTCCGTCAATTCATTCATGTGCGCACATTTCCATTTTAGAGAGCACACTCCCGCGAACCTCATCTTTACAGCGAGATTACCAGTCCAGGCTAAATCCCCTGCAATGACAATTACTCTAATAAGCTTGGATCTGAATTACCAGTCCAAGCTAAATTCAGACCCTAATTTGGATTACCCATCCAGGCTAAATCCATTTTCCACATATTCTTCGGGAGGGCTATATCAGGATAGGATCACCCGTCCGGGCTAGATCCTTTTTACCGTCAATTCCTTTTCAGAGATCCATCGAATTTTCCTTTCATTCAACCGGGATTTCTTCCCCTTTTTTTATCAAATATATCAATGTTTCATCAATTTTCATACAATGAACATTCAAATTATATTCACATCAATAACATACATTTCAAGTATTTAAGAATATAATTCAAGTAACATGAACTTACAATTCGATTTTTATACCATAACCATAATCTTAGTTTCATAATAAATATTTGAAATAAAACATTACATCATTTCTAATTCAACGTTTATCGATTATAATCAGGCATGTGTTCAATTTATACATAAGTCATTTATATATTTTCCTCTTCCTCCTCTCCATACCACATTCTTAGTATAAACAACACACTTGTAAGTAACATTGTCTATAATTTTCACTATTTACTTATGTGAATATTCAAGCTGTCCATCCATGTCATAGTCATTAAATTATTTTTATTTTGAGCTAAAGAACTCCAAATTAAGATCCGTAAATTTTTTTTGAAACTAGACTCACATATATTTTTACTATAATTTTTCCAGGTTTTTTGGTGTGGCCAATTAGTACAGTTTATTAGTTAAGTTCTCCCCTGTTACACAGTCTAATGGCTCTGACCTCTCTTCACTAAAAATAAATTATCTCATAGTACAATTTTTATATAGTGTTTCCGATTATTTCCAATGAAAATAGGCTCACTAAGAATACAAACATATAAATTTTAACTCATAATTATTTTTGTACAATGTTTAGTGAATTTCTAAAGTAAAAGCAGAGGATCACGAAGTTATTCTGAACCAGTCTTACAAAAATTTAAATATCTCAATATTTAGACTTCCTTTGCTTTCTTTGTTTCTTTTATATGAAAATAGACTTAACAAGATTTAATTCTATATCTCACTCAACTTCTAATTCAATTTCTACCATTTTTGGTGATTTTTCAAAGTTAGACAACTGCTGCTGTCCAAAACTGCTTTAGTGTAACATGTTGGTTTCTATTTTGTCCCAAATTCCACAATTCATACAATTCAGTCCTTGCTCAATCAACCCCGCAATTGAGCTAATTTTCTCATTTAATACTTTTCTCTATCATATTAAACTACTTCATAACCTTTGAAAATCAGAACTTTAGTATTAGACCTTAATTCCAAACTCTTTCACAATTAGGTCCTAAAACCAATTTCCATCAATTTTACTTGATAAAATCAACATATATCAAAATTAAAGCTTCAGTTCTATGTTTATTCATCATATTCTTCCAGCACTAATCCATAGAAACTTTAAAAATTAGCCATAGAATCAAAAACTAATGACATAGTAAGTTGGACCCAATTGTAAAAGTCCAAAAACATAGAAATTTCAAGGAGAAAGTAAGAATTAAACTTACATGAAGCTAGAGTATGAAAACCAGCTTGAACCCTCTTCTATGGCTGTTTTTCAGCTGATGAAAATGAAGAGAAATGAAGAGAATTCTAGATATTCCAATTTGGTCATATTTTTTTTTTAGCTAATTTTGGCAATTTTCCAATTTTGCCCTTATTTCACCCATTTCCTTATTTTTCTCAGCTATTGCCGCCCAAAATATCTCCTTTGGGCTTATTTGCACTTTAGGTCCTTCCTCATTTGACAATTAACTATTTAATCCTTCTAGCAACTTTTACACAATTTTCAATTTAGTCCTTTTTATTTAATTAACCACCCAAACGTCAAAATTTTCTAACGAAATTTTAATACTACCTTATTAACATTCCGTAAATATTCATAAAAATATTTATGACTCGGTTTATAACACCGAGATCTTGATACCTCTTTTTCTCGATTTCTTGACCAAATAAATCTTTATAAAACACAATTTACTATTTCAAAAATATTTTAAAAGCTACATTTGGCTCGTAAATATTAAATAATATAGTCTACAAGTTCATTTGTCAGATTTGGTGGTCTCGAACCACTATTTTTGACATCTCTGAAATTTGGGCTATTACAGAATGTGTACCACAACCTTGTGGGTGTCAGTTGCGAGTATGATTTCTTCGTATTTGGGGTTCCCTCTCCTTATCTTATTCATCTTCATCTTCACCTCAAGCTCCATCTTCATCTTCAGGTCATTCCTCCATGTTTGAGTGTCATGTCGTCCTAGGTTGCCATCGTATATTGTCTATTGTAGTAACAGGTGGTTGCGAAGATGAGCCACCTCGGTAGAACAATGATGTTGGGGGTGTTTGTAACACTACCGACTAGTAAGTGTATGATGTCACATAACCCGGTTACAGATAAAATATTGGAATTGTTAGAGATGGTGGATACATTAGTGTTGTTGTCGACATTGGCGCTCCATATAGTGCTAGGGATGGAGTTGGTGCAAAAAATACACTTAGAGAAGGTGTCTATGCAAGGTAAGGCGGTGCATAATGTGGTGCTTGTGTAAAAAAAATGGAGTTTGTGAAAGCACCAGAATAATATGAACCATACTAACCTGGAGGTGGTGCACCCATCGGTGCCTCGTGTTGTGTTGGAGTTGATGATGACTCCATTAAGGCATGTACTCCCAACCTAGGATTCATGTGGGGTCGTCTTAGCCTCCTACGATAACATTGCCTACTCATTTCGTCCTCCAATAGTAAATATGGCTGATGTCTAAACCATGTCATGTGATCTGGAGAGGTCACCAAATCCGGTGCAAGAATTGGTTCCCGCGTAAGTATGAAATCGTACCTATGCTCCTAAATGTAGATATATTTTGCGCGGAATTTTGCCCAATCCTCATCAGTTCTCCCCACAACTCGACCTTGTGCAGTTCTTCGATCTCTTGGGGTGACGGCAAAATACTTTGCCTAAACCTTAACTGGCGCATCGCTTGATCGGATTTGTGCATCTCAACCGTCACGAAACTATTAATGGCACCTTGACATGCCAGATATTGTGATTGGCCAAAAATTTGGCCGAGATGCATTCTTGAATTCTCGAATCAGCGTGTAGCATCTATCTAAACTATAATATGAAATTAAAAATTTTATTAAGTACCTAATATTAAATTTTAAATCCTTACGTAAATATTATATAATTTAAAAAATTAAAAACTCTTTTACAGAGAAGGATATAGCTCCCCTTCACCTAATTGGGAATATGTTTCTCCCATATTTTTGCAATCGAATTAGGAGAAAAGGGATACCTCTCCACATTAAGATGGTCCCACCAAGAGAAAAGAAATGTTTACCTCACCATTAGGGGATGTAAGTTTCAATGAGCCTCCTAGAGCAGCACACTGTGCATTGCGGACTGTTTCAAAACTTGACTGAGTAAATGGTGGTCCTCGTAAAGGACTTATTGGCAGAACATAGGGAGCAAAGGATACTGTAGTGCCTCCCATAGGTGTTTGCTATCTTTTCCCTTATTGCGACAAGCTTCCCTCAAAATTATTGCCTAAACTCTTTGTCATTGTTTCCCTCCAAGCTGATGAATTTTCCCCCCATTTTTTGTTTCTTTTCTGCACCTTCGCTACAGTCGCCTATTGAGGCACTAGGTTTTTTTTCTACCTTGCAAGTTCTGCACAAGTGACCCGATATCTATAATATGTCTAAGTTCCCAAATAAGCTAGTAGATTCCTCCGAAGCGCCAATAGTGCTTACATCACCAAAAAGGTTGTAATCGACAACAATATTTAAGTTACGAGAGCTCACAAAACTTTTCTAATTACTTGTAGATAAGGAGGATTAATTGTGAGGTCTCAACTTATACTAAGAATATAAAAAAATTCTAGACTCCTTTTTTCTTAATAAAATTAAACCTAGATCGTCAGAGGCACCATGGGGCAATGCGAGCTCTACAGGCAACACACCATCAAGGTCCGCGTTGTTCCTAATAGCAATTGCCCGACACCTATTAGAGCTTAGTCATTAAAGGCAATATCGAAAAACATTCCTCAAAATCAACAAATTTTCCACTCTTAAAACGCGACCTCTACGTAACCTCAGGTACTGGGCAGCGATAATCTTAGAATCGATGGGTTGGCATTGTGTACAGTAGTTGTACTCGGAAGTGACCACTTAATGGGGAAATCGAAATCACCACCATACTTCTTACTCATCCTGATGTATTTGCAATGGTTAAGTCAGAGGTTGGATGCCCAGTTCTGAATGATTGATTTGCATCCCTCGCGAGTACTGAAGCACACCATTCCTAACGAGCTACCCCGGTTGGAAACTTTCAACTGGTAAATATTTTGGAAAACACACAATAGCGGAGGCTCCTCCCAGATGCAACAATCAATTAAATACGTGATCAACATCCATGACTAAAAACCATCAAGCTTCCCTAGTGCAATTCTATTTTCACGAAGAACTCTACAAAAGAAAAGATGAAGGGGAAGATGGAAACCAGCCTCCAATAGGTGTAAAGGCAAAAAGAAACCCTCCTCATTATCGCTTAACCGCCTTTCACCTTTGATAAAGTCAAAATCAAACACAAAGTTCGGTAGCCTGATCCCCTGAACGACGAGATACTGAACCATATATATTTCTTTAGTATTACATCATTACGCATTAGCCTACACAGGTGCACAAACCTTATAACCCTTTTCCTTCCCTCTGCTTGATTGACAGTAGGCATATCAGAGTATTCATTATTGTTCCATGGGCACGGAACCTTCCCAAAAACATCTACCCTAGTTGCATGATGCTTCCAACACAACCCTGAGGTAAAGATATTTACACTTCCCCTCAAAGTCGTGGAGAAAGTCTTGCACTTCACGGCGTCTAAAGCTCCCAAGACATTTATGTAATCGTTGTACTGCATTAGATGTGCTCGTGGGTCCCTTCTTCCTTCGAAGACCTCTTTTGGGACTTTAAATTCCGGAGGTAAACCCACAGTTGCAATCTCTAGGGCTAATGGATTGTTAGAATAGAAGATCCAATCCATATCTAGACATCGAAATGTAATGCTTGGATATCTCAACGTAAAACGTTTACCTCTTGCACTCCATAGCTCTCCTCTTGTAAAGGCATGTTGTTATTATGATGATCAGAATGGTCTGACTGCATCTTTCACATCATTTCTTCATTTTATCTAAGTTGCTCTTAGTGAAAAGGTTGTTGTTGCTCGTACTTGATGTTCTGCTATAACATTTGTTCTTTCAAAAGACGTACCTACTCTTGCAAGCTTACGAGCTATTGTTAGGAAGTGTCATAGTTGGAAGGATTAGTAGTTCCCCGGTCTGAAGGGAAATTAAGGTTGAAAATCCAGTGGGTGTCCTACTAGTTTGGGTTACCCAGGTTTTTCAGCTAGTTAGTAAACCAACCAGGGAAAAGATTGAGTTCTTGCAAATGGTTTCTAGTCTCATTTCTCTCATTTTGCTTTGAAGATGGCTGGTTCAGGAATCTCTCATTTAGGTGAGCCATGTCGACTTTTTGTTTAATCTGGAGGTCGAAAGTGGATCAACGCACATCGCACTACTCTTCATATTTATAAGGTACGGTTCCCTAATGTGATATGCTAGGGGGTAAATAGATGACATGCTTAATGGCACGTTACCGCTTAGGCTCAACACGTATATTTAGAGATATCCCTAATGAGATCTTGCGGTGTGCAAGATGATGCCGCGAGGTGCCGAGTTGTTGTTGAGAGGTAGCAAGTCGGTCAGTTGGGAAGTGGCAAGCTAGGAGGTTGTAAGCTGGAAGCTAGAAGACAGTGAACAAGCAAGTAGCAAGCTAGCGAATTGGAGAGCGGCGAGCTAGAATATAATAAAATGTAGAGTGACTAGCGAGCTAAAAGGTGGCGATGTCATCTTTCCTTAATCAGGTTGAATGTCAAGTCACCAGGAAAGATCAAATTTTGAGTCGGGTCGTGATATATTCTGTAACATATATGTGTTGTGCCTAACTCTTTTACACAATTCTATAATAGATCCAATCTTGAGCTGGGTTGTGATATATTCTACAACAGTTGAAATACGTGATCAGTATCCACCAGGAAAAACCAGCAAGCTGGCTTGGTGCAATTTCATATTCACGAAGAACTGTACAACAGAAAGGATGAAGGGAAAGATGGAAACCAGCCTCCAACAGGTGTAAAAGCAACAAGAAACCTTCCTCAGTATTGCTTAACCGCCATTCACCTTCGATAGCATTGAAAAATGCAAAGTTCGACAGCCTGATTCCCCGAATGACGAGATGTCGAACCACCTCTATTTCTATTTTCGTACATCAGTACGTAGTAGCCTCCACAAGCGCACAAACCCCACAACCCTTCTTTCGACCGTCGCCCTCAACATCCAACCCAAACCCACAACCCCAATTACCACGACCACCACGGTTGCCACTCCTCCCACCAAAACTCATCCTAACTCTAACCATGGTGAATAGGCGCACTTAAAACAAGAAAAGAATAGTCGAAGGATAAGTGATTTACCTAATAGGGAAGGATATCCTCACCGACAGTACTCGCGAAAACTGGAGAAGAAGAGAAATACACAAACTAAAACAAGGAAACACGGTTTTGAAAGACAATCCAAGGCCTAAGTAGAAAATCTTTCAAGGAAATAAAATTTTGAGACGATTTGTTTCCTTAAAATTGGTCCCTCAATAGTCTTTTAACTCCAGTACCATACTATCAGATAACAAAACTTACACACTAAGTTTTAAGCTAAAAATTAAGAGGTAAGTTTCTAGTTACATGCTAACGCACCCGTCTCAAAAGAGTTACTTTATAACTCTTCTTCAACAATGTGGGGGGACAAATTGTTATAGAGTATATCACAATACAGCTCGAGATTTAATCTATCCTGGAGTCCGACCCGATCAATGAGATATGACACCGCCACCTTCAAGCTCGCCATCTGCTAGCTTCAACTCGCCACCTTCTTGCAACCTCCTATCTCGCCAGCTTGCCACTCCGTAGCTTGTTGTCTTCTAGCTTCCAACTCATCAGCTTACCACCTCCTAGCTCGCCAACTCGCCACCTTCCAGCTCGCCACTTCCTAGCTCATTGTCTCACTACCTTTCGTAAATAGCTCAATACCTTGCGGCATCGCCTCTCACACCCCAAGATCTCAACAAGGATACCTCTAAAGATACGTGTCAAGCCTAAGGGGATAACATGTCATTATGTATGTTATCTATTTACCCCCTAGCACATCACATCAAGAAACTGTACCTTATAAATATGAAGATTAGCCTCCATGGGAAAAGGACCGAATCAACAATCAAAGTGCCTTCCACCCCTTCAAGTGACACATTCTTTATCAGGTGTATGCCTGTTTATAAAATGTAGAAACAGTGCGCTCAGCTTAACTGTGATGGAATAAAGTCTTCAATTATACTATCAAAATTTTATATTTTAGCTTATTAGATATTATATTTAAACATATTTTAAGTTTGAAATGTTCCCTCTTGATCTTTAATTCCCGTATGGTTTTAGGAATATGACATTGTTTTATATTTAGAATTGAACTTCTAACACTATCTTCTGACTCGACTCATCTCTTAAGAGGTGAACAGAGTTTTGAGCATTTATAAGTACTATTTTTTGTTCCCCTTTTATGTTGTTGAACAAGATTAATACTGCATTGCAAAAGGGAGTTCAAGGATTGAAGTTTCTTTTATCAAAAGGGTTGATAGAGAGTGCAAAACGGTTCAAGACTGAACAAAAGTACAAGCATATAAGACTACAAACTATGCTGACTTGAAGAATACGGGTGCCATCCTTGTAAGATCATTTCAAGAGAGCCTTGGTTGTAGATTTGTGAGACAATTTTGTGAGTATTCTATTTTTACTTGCTTGAAAAAAGAAACGATTACAAAGATAACAATGCAATGCAATGCAACTGAAATGTGATTGTTTTATTAATTAAGATTAAATTTTATTTTTTTGAAAATTAAAATATTTACGGGTTTCTATAAAGAGAATTACTTACCTACTGAAAGTGAAAATATTGTTTCTTATTCTATGTTTGGTTCTTGTTGCATACTTGGTACAATTCGTGATACGAGAATAGCAGAGGAGGTCGTTTAGTTGACAGCCAGGATTGGTTCAAATACATTTTGCACAAAGCACATGTACTTTTCGGTAAAAAAATTATATTGCTATAAATATCACAAATCAATTTGGTTTTGAAATTTTTTAATCGTCCGCTGTAACTGTAAAATTTTCTTAATCAGATCTTTTTAACATAAACTACACATGAACTTTGGTTTAATGTGCAATTTAATACATGAACTTTGATTTGATGCAATTATACAAATGAAACTTTGATTGTGGTTCAGATGTATACATTAAACTTTAATTTTGATTCAATTGTACGCATTTAAAGGAATAAATACATCAATTTCTTTTTATATTAAGATACATATAATTATTCGTATTGCAATGTGTATTCTTAAAATGGTGCTACACCACTATTTGTGGTAATAATTTACAAAAATTGAATTAAATTAATATTTCATGTATAAAATTATATAAAATTAAAGTTAATGTATAACATCGTACTTAATTTTAAGATTTATCTGATATTAAATATAAATAAATATTATACATAATATACACAAAAGTAATAAATATTATATAAGAAATGAAGAATTAGGCAATTTAAAATTAGTTTTTTTTTTGGTAATATTCAATTTTTGTTAAATTAATTGAGATATATTTAAGTTTTTTTAGGGAAAAATTCAATAGTATTGAACAAAATATTGAAAGAAGTACAAAAAATAGAGGAAGAGATGGCACCGCTAAAGCCCGAGTCAATAGACTCTCCCCATAAACCTATGCCTACCGCCTCACTTCCTGATCGATGCCATTACCATCAGACAAAATAACAGAACTCAAAAAAGATGGCACAGTATCATAAACAATATGGTTTACATGGAATAAAGCCTCCCACGCTAAGGTGAGCAGCTCTATTAGCACTCCAATGAATCCAATGAAAGTAAGTGTGTTGGAAAGAAGACACAACCAGCCACAATCATCGAGTATCAAACCAAACTCAAAGCTGACTGACTCAATTTTAAAGCATTAATCACCTTAATGTAGACTGTATTATCGAAACCAGAAGTTTTGAGCCACGATAGGGCCTCGCAGATGCCCAACTACTTCGGCAATCACTGCACCACCTGCTGCAATTAGCTATTTCGACAGCCCCCCATTCATATCACAAATTACAGCCCCGAAGCTCACCCTCTAATCAGCGGCATGCCGAGCCGCATCAACATTGTATTTAAGCAGCCCAATCGAGGGCTAATTCCACATAGCAGCGGAACTAGGCTACGACACAGCAACGGGTAACAATCGTTGGTACATCACTCGTGAAGCTTCCCAATCGTGGATAAAACACACAAAAGAAGGCCACCATTGATGTTACAATCGCATCCTCCCAGCAGTCATCGCGGCTCTTTCCAGCAAGCTGTTATCAGCAAAATCTAACAGCCCAAAAATCCAATGTGCAAATGGCGTGGTATCAACAGTGACCGCAAAAAGAGACCATACTTGGGTGGCTAAGGAACAGGTTCGAAAACTGTTGTCACAGTCCTCAACTTCTTAGCAGCGGGGACATAAAACCAAAATCTCATAGTCTCTTTCGGTAAGTCGACACCGCGAGGGCAAAAATCCCCGCAAACAGTGCCACAAAAACTCAACAACCTTAGGCGGAAAACGAGCATTCCACAAATGCAACCAAGGTCCCTTAGCCTTAAAGGCTAAAGCTAGCCGAACTTGGTTGGGAGTCGAAAACAAGCCGATATGCCAACTTAACGATGTACTCCCCCTTTTATCGAAGTGCCAAATAAGCTTAACCCGGGGTTATACCAAGTTGATGGGTTGATTCAAAAAACGGGTAAAAGATACATTTTAAGCAAAAGAATTGGGTAAATTGTCAAAATAGACTGATTACATTTTAATTACTTATGTTTAAAATATTTTGTTTTAATAACTTATATTATTGTATTGTAACATTTTAGTCACTGAGCGTTAATTTCGACTAACTATGTAATGGTAAGTTGACATAGCACGTTAAATCATCATTTCAAACAAAAGTTTTAGATTAAATTATACAATTGGTTCTTATATTTTTTTCGTTTTAAGCAATTTAATTTTTTTGTCCTTTTATATTAGTAATTGCTTAACTTGTAATTAACTCGGTAAACACATTTACCAATTTGGCAATCCCTTGAGTTCGATCCTTAGAATACTCGGGTGTTCCATTGTAACACTATAAATATTACAACTCAACATTGCACACTTGCAATTACACTGTCCATGGACTGGGCCACCCAGCTCTACTCAAAGGCCCACTCAAAAAGTGGGAGGGTTTTTACAAAAATATAGTCCCGAAAAATTGGCTTGGACAAAAAATAAGGCCTGTTTAGAAAACGCGTCGGGCCTCTGGTAAGGTTTTTTTTGCCCGAGTTCGACTCGAATTTGCAAAAAAAATTGTTGCTTTACTGTTGTTTTCCATTGTTTTGCTATTGTTTTTCTCTTGTTTTCCCATTGTTTTGCTACCATTTCACTATTATGTTGCTACTATTTTATTGTTATTGTTTAAATATTGCATAACTCTTATTTTATTGATAATTTTACTACTCTTTTAGAGGCATTTGCTTGTTAAATTGTACATATTTTAGTGTTATTTAAGAATAATTTTTTTTAAAATTTATTTTCAATTTGTTGGGAAACATTTATTTTAATGCTTTTAGTATTTTTGGTGTATTATATTTTAAATTTTTATATAAAAAATAAAATAAAAATTTTAATACGGGCAGGCCGGGCTGGGTCTGGATTTTAGCATCCTAGCTAGGCTTGAGCAAAAATTTAAGCCCATTTTTCGGGTCAGGTCTGGGCCTATCAATCAAGCCTAAAATCTTGTTAAGACCCGGCTCGAAACCCGACCCAACCTGTGGACAACTCCATTTACAATTAAAACCACATTTTTAAATTGTTTTATAAAATTGTCTATTTTGTGCACACACGCGCATGCAGTCATTGCTTACTATTTTTTTTACTTTATCTAAAAACATGTCTTTCCGTAGCACTGGTACTAAGTACTCTCTAGTTCGGTTCTTTAGCGGGTTTGTTGATAGAGATCAATCATTGTTCCCAGATGCGTTAACATTCTTTTGTTTTTTTTTTTAATTTTAGTTATTGCCGCAGGACGGGGCGAAAAAGGTTAGATCGAGATACAATCAAATATCTGTGACTACTCTCTCGCCCCCCTGTAACACCAAAACTCGGCCTGGACGTTATGGCCGAATCTAGTGATGTCACATTGAAGTGTTTTTCATAAAAACAAGTTGTCGTTAGAAACTCTCTTTTCTATTCAACCTCTTTTTATTATATTTCGAAGACATGTTATTCATTTCCAAAACATGAATCATTATCAAGTAGTTATTACTTCCAGAACGATATTAATTTTCCAAAACGTTATTAATATCCAAAACATCATTTGTCGCGGAAGCTCTTAAAATAGTTTGCGTATTTGTGTGAAATTTGTTAAAACACCTGACTCTTTTGAAAACCCGATTACCCCTACTTCTAGCAGTTATAATACAAATCAGTAAAAATCCCAAATTAAAATAACAATCTAAAAATGCCATTATTACAGAAAAATACCCAAAATAAAATTAAAATTTATTTAAGTACTAAAATAGCACGAAGTAAGTTGGGTGGCCACCGCCGAGTCCTCCGCCGCACCGACCCGCTTAAGCCTGGGGATTACCTGTACAGTCAAGTCAGAAGGGTGAGTTTACGAAAACTCAGTGTTTAATCCCTTATAAATCAAGCAGACAGATGGCAAATACAGTCTGTGCCTAAGCCCCTTTTTCAGTAACAGTGACAGTAACAGTTTGGGCCTTAGCCCATTTTAATATAGAGCCAGTCATGCATTTGGGCCTTGGCCCATTACAGTATCAGTAACTAACCATACAACATGCAAGTCCTACCCAGCCAGCCTATACACTCCATCTCCGTCCAACTCTACACTCCATGTGGCGAAATAATCAACCAACCCATCCCTACACTCCAGAAAGTACCGAATACGGCACTAGACAGTAGTTTGCAGCTGAACTGCCAGAAAATTAGGCTCGAGGCATTTCAGTACACTTCCTCCGATCAATTAAACCCCCAACCCAATGCAATACAATATACATAAATGGCATGCTATAACATAAAATCATATATGTAATCAGGGCATACAGTGTTAAAAATCAATGGAACATTATCATGCTTGTTCATATATAATATACAGTCATTTCAGTCAATTTGGGGTCTAGGTACTCTTACCGACCCTACAGTAGGTCCACAGTCGACTTGGGCGACCCGTGCAACCTTAGCAATTAATCAGTGAAAATGGGCCCACAGGCCTATATAATTTGCCATGTGGGCCCACACGTCTGTGTGGCCCACAAGGCCCAAAATGGCCTTAGTCGTGTGGATCACACGGCCTGGCCCAATAATCCCATACGCCCGTGTAGGGCCCACACAGCCTAATTCGGCCTTTCCCATGAATCGCACATGACCTGCCTCGTCAATCACAAGCTCGTGTCTGATCACACGGCTTACCACACGGGTGGCCACACATTCGCCGATTTTTGTTTGCAGGTTGTGTTTACAGACCTGATTACGAAAGATGCGCACACAATCCTTGAGCAGTCCGAAACCTATGTTCAACCATGGTCACACAATTAATTGCACCTCAAACAAATTTAAAACAATCCCTATTCTAACACTTATGCACTTGATTGACAACCACTTACCTTGTTTGAATAGCCTAAGCCCTACTCACCTAAACCGTTGGAAAAGAATGATTACAAGCTCCTCGATTAATTCTTGCAATTCTAGTCGAAACCCCTATTAAAAGATATCTACAAGAACAGCCTAAGCCAGAACGAGTACCACTTACCAAAAGTGCAACCTGTAGAGTAGAAATGGAACACTAATTCGGCAAAGAGCAGGATAGACCGAAAACGAAAGGTAAGGGGAACACCTAAAGTTTCGGCAACTAAAAGAGAGAATTGGAGAGAAAGATAACAGCAATGGGGAATTTCGGCTAAAACAAAAAGAAAAGAAAATGATGGAGATGGAACAAATCAGCAGGTATAGGGGAAAACACTTAAAATTCTGCAACAACACAGGGAGATTGGAGTCAAAGGAAAAACAAAAAGGAGTGGGGGAAAGAGGGATAGGATTCGGCTATGAAGGCAAAAAGAAAAGAAAGATGGTAGAGGAGGGAGTAACGTTAGAAAAGAAAGAGGGAAAGAGGGATAGGATTCGGCTATGAAGGCAAAAAGAAAAGAAAGATGGTAGAGGAGGGAGTAACGTCAGAAAAGAAAGAGGGAGAGGGATTGCCAAACTTGTAAATACAGTTTGAATGTGCTCAAACTCCTCACTCCTTAATTTCCTCACCAAAATCCCTTTAATCTTCTCCCCAAAACCGTCCACCCCTCCCTCAACCACCTAATTCAAATTCCACTCAAAGTCTTTAGTGTTTCGGTCAAACCACAACACTCTTATGGCACCAGCAGTAAAAATAAATTCTATACTTGCGTCAGTACTCAAACTCCAGACCTCCTGCTTATTTGCACTCCACTTAACCACCAGACCAGTAAGCCCATTCTGCTATATTTTATCAACATTTATTTATAAGCCTATTGTCTAATGATAGGGGTTTATTCAAATAAAAACAAAATTTTCCCAAGCTAAGGCTTGAACCCAAGACTTCTCAGACACTCCCAGAACACATAACCACTGAAGCAGATAGACATTCATGTCACAAACATACAAAAATAAATATTAAAGATTTTTGGGGCGTTAGACCCCTATTTTATTTTATTTTATTTTTTAGGTTTTTTTTTAAGAATTAGATAAGAATTAGATAAAATAAATAAGGAAGGTAGAATGAAAAAAGTGGATTCAACCTCAGCGAAATTTGGGTTCAAGCTCCAATTAAATTACGAGCTATATATCCTCGTTTCATTCTAGTCATTTAATAAAAGAAATTTTAATGAATAACTATTGTATTCTTTCAGTTATTCTTTTCTAGTCTATTAATAACAAAACGGATTCTTCTAATGTATAAAATAAAAATTCCAATGGCTTTTGCTACTTTAACCGTCCCGACCATGATTTTTCCTTTTTTTCTAGGCATTTCATTTCGCCTTGAAATAAGAAACTGTATTGATACTAGGTATTAAAAAAAGCATATTAACTAAAATAAATGAGTAAATAGAAATGGATAAATAAATCGTGGGTTCCATCGTTTCTATGGTTACTTCTTAAACGGTGAGGTCCTCTCTATACACCGGAGCTCATTCTTTCATTTAATTGGTAACTTGTATAGTTCACGCTCTTCGACTCTACTCATAAATTTTCCAGTAATAGATCTTTCAAAATGAGATCTATCTTATATAGTAATGGTATGTAAGGATGAGGATTAATTGGGCAGCTAACCTTGTTAGTCCGTTCTTTGCAAGAGTCCGCTACCAATGGGGAATTTTTTTCTCATCTTAAATTCCAAGATTAGATTTGCGCCAATGGAAACCATAAATTTCATACACAATAGAAAGATATGGTCGATCTATCTTTTTTAGATAGTGAATGGACGAACCCCATTCTATTCACTAGTACGGATCGTTGATACTGAAAAAGTTGTTTCTTTTTTCTCAGCCCATGATCTGAACAAGTCACACATACACCCTAGTACATGTTCCTCGGCGTTGAGGACATTCCCCAAGAGCAGGGGATTTCGTGACATTTCTAATTGGCTGTCTTGCATTTCTAATAAGTTGTTTAATAGTTGGCATACTGAATCATATACATAATAGACTGGTTTAGATCGATCCTAACCAGATGATTCTGAATTACTTCTTTTTCTATTTAATAGATTAATAAAATATTAGCCCCTTAGGCTTAAGTTAATAAGGAAAGGAAGAAGAGAGATTAAATCAATCTTAATTAAATTGTGGACTGGTGTTAAATCGTTGACATTGCTATTTGTTATTTAACTTATTTAACAGCTACAAGATCCACAATTCTATGAGCTTGGGCTTCTGCTGCTGACACAAAAACAGATATTTCCATGTCTTTCTATACAACCCAGAGGGGCTTGCCTGTTCTTTATACATAAACCCTTGTAAGGCTTTCGCGAAGTTTCAGTAGTTCTTCTGCTTCCAAGATAAATTCTCCTGTTTGTACCTCATAAAAAGAACTAGCAGGTTGACGGATCATTACCCTGATGATATAACATAATAAAAGGTTCTTCTAACTCATATAATCAAGCAAGAAGAATAGCTAAAAATAGCTAAAGAATAATAAGAAAAAAAATGAGATAGAATTGAACAACCATACAGGCATTTTTTGTGTATTGCATACGGCTTTACAATGGAATTCTCTTTTTTTCTTTCATCGAAAAAAGAAAAAGAAAAAATATAGAGAGCATCTATTAGACCTTGATCACTGAATAATCCAATTACCACACTTCTTTATCACAAAAGAAAAATTTCAAAAATATGATGGCTCCGTTGCTTTATATATTTATTTCGTCTGTGATTCAGCAATCCCAAAATTTCTTTTTTGTTCAGAATGACAATTAAACTTTTTTCCTTTTTTTTTTCATTTTTATTTATCTACATATTTTCAATAAAATATTTGGAGCAATTGATTTCTGACCAAATGACTAAAAAAGGCCCATTTCCAAAAAAAATTTACAGAAATGGGACGATTTTTTCAAATAGAATGGGAATGATCCTTTTTACAAAAACGCACTGAGTTGGCGCCGTTTTCAAGGGAAACGTAAAAAAACACGTCTAGCTCAGCGCCTTTTCCCTCATGTCCGGTAAAACGTGCTGTTGTGGAAGCATTTTACTAAAAAGCCTCCACGTGGGCGTCCTTTTGCACATGCTCCAACGTCAACTCCAATGGCTATTTGAACTAGTCGTTGGACCCCTCAACGGTCCCAAAAAAAAGTACAAACCCCCTCTCACACACACATTTTTCACACACAATTCTCACAAATTCTCTCCTAATTTCTCAAATTTCTCACAATTCTCAAAAAGCTCTTAAATTATTATCATAAATTCTATTTTTATCTAAATTAATATTTTTATTATTTTTTATTAGTAATTCCAAGAATTAGTATTTTTTATTAAAAATTTGTTCGTGCTCAATTTAGCAATGGTCGGGTCTCTAATTCGTCTTGACAACAAGCATATCTCTGTCAATCAATTGCAAATGGTAAGAATAAATTTTTAATTTTTAATTTTTTTTAAAAAATTATTTCATAGTTATAATTGAACTTAATACTTTTTATAACTTTTTATGTAAACAGGTGGAAGATCAAATTTTGCAATGCCATTTTCGTATTCTTCCTGATCCTCCATCACCGTTGATGGAAACATACTTGAGGGAAGCTAGTGTTTTCAATGTGGTCTACTTAGGCTGGGGGTGTAAGTTGGACCCGAAACTCACAAGTGCGTTAGTAGAGAGGTGGAGACCAGAGATGCATACCTTCCATCTTCCATGCAGTGAGTGTACTATCACTCTAGAGGACGTACAGTTACAGTTGGGGTTACCCGTGGACAGATCAGTAGTCACTGGGTCTATTCAGTCTACTAATTGGGGGACCGTATGTTATGAACTTTTGGGTGTGGTACTGGAGATGATTACCGGAAGTCAAATGAAATGGCTTGGTTACGAAATAATTTCGCGGAGCTGGCGAAGAATTCTACTGAAGAGAGAAGAGTACAATATATGCTCAGGCGTACATCCTTCAGATTATCGAGGGTGTTCTGATGCCTGATAAGTTATGAAACCTTGTACATCTAAGGTGGCTGCTGAAACTCGTCGATTTTGGACAGGCTGGTGAACTTGGTTGGGGGTCCATAGTATTGGCACATTGAACTGGGAGATGAGTCAGACGAAGAAACCATAAAAAATCAAAATTGTTAGTTTCCTTTTACTACTACAATCATGGGCTCGGTACCACCTTCCATTTTTATGTCCTCGAGTGGACTACCCGTATACATTCCCACTCGTAACAAGGTAAAATTTAGTATATATAGCCATTATTAAATTGAATTAAAATAAAATTATTATGATAATAAGTTATTTAAATAGGTGGAACCATGCCCCGATTCACGTCGGGTTACCTACCGAGTTTAAAGGTATATGGCTTTTATTGGACCAACAAACAGAAGCGGATGTATATATTTATTTAATTTTGAACTATATAAAAATAACGTAATTGATTTCGTATTTAGTATTAAGTAGCATATAAATTACTAATGTTTTGGTCACTTTCATATAGTTTGAATGGACACCATATGAGGACCTGGCAATTCGGGCATCAATTCTTCATGAATTCCTTGTAAATCCCAACATCTAGCACGTTAAGGTCTCATTGGTAGTATATGCTATCGTTGAGATGCATAAGGCGAATAGAGTGTTGCGATAGTTTGGATTCTGGCAATCGATTCACGTGGCACCTCAGGAGCTTGATGATCTGTATCGTATCGACTTACGGTGATCAGATAAAAATTGGTCGGTATTCGACTCGCAATACATCGAGATGTGGAATAATTGGTATGATTTTTTACCTAATCGTGACGCAATTCTCGTTCAAGAGTTAGCTTCTGATCCGGATCACATGTCATGATTTAGGATCCATGGCAAACCATATTTATTGACCGAAAATGAGAGGAGTTGGTGTCCTCATACGAGTAGGCCACGATGGCACCTTTAAATCCAAGGGGTGCTGAAACGAGCCCATCATCAGCACCCACGCAAGAATCGGCCTCGACGGCCTCAGCACCACTACCCTCATCACAACCCCTTCATTCTGTACCATCTTATTTTTGTCGGTATCCTATCTCTTTTATTTTCACACAAGCACAAAATATTGCACCACATTTTTTTGTTTCTAGTCTTAAGTCAGGTTGGACTATTGGTCATCCATCACCAATGATGTACACACCCAGGTCATCTCATTTCCTGATGACGACGACGCATACGGTGATGTATAGGCCATCTATGCATAAAGCACCGACAGGGAGTCCACTCGTTATCCCATCGACTTATGAGACTCAACATAATTACGCTCATTCATCGTGGGTGACGCAAACACCTCCAGCATCTTTGTTCTATCAAGGTGCGTCATCTTCCTAACCACAGAGGTATAGGTCGGAGGTTACACGAATGCAACGATCTACATCAACCGAAGGCGAACCCTAACAACCACAACCTCGATCGAACGTTGAACCTAGAAGGAATCCAACGTGTAACCATCGACCACCCCGATGTGGCACAGATTCTGACCAGCATATGAACTGATGAATTGTAAATTGTATCATTTAAATTAATATAAGTTATTTTGAATATTTTTTTGTACACTATCTGATTTAGCTATCCATTAAACCCTAATCAAAATTCGAATTTACCTTGAATATTTTCACATAGCATTGTAATAAGATTTGATTTAAACAAAAATATCAAATGTTTTTGTTGAAAATTCACATGAACAAATATTAAATTTATTTTGGATCAACAATGGCTAACAATTCCCATTAAGACATATTATAATGTTTAACTTCGATGTGGACAGGATGACATTGTATAACCTGGGTTTCTACACCACTCACATAACCTCTGCTGGTTTGAGTGCTCCCAAATATCCATGTTGTCGCGTATTCAAGTCGAGCACGGTCAATCTTTTGGTTTGCGATACAGATATCTATCGGGTAACAACTTAAGTGGAGTAAGTGATACAGGCGGACACTTACGTTCATCTGGGACCGATGGGAATATGTGTCTCCACACGTTGTACGAGTTTTTTAACTTGTACAAATCGTTGATAAAGCTCATTGGATCCAAACAGATATTCATACAACCTGCAATTGCATGAGCGCATGTATAACGAAGTGCATCACATATCCTACAGTCGCAAGTCCTATTTCTCAGGTGTACCCTGTACACCCCCCAGGGCAATACCTTGGTCCAACTTGTCGAACTCTGTCATCCGAAACCATAGGCCATCGCCTGAGTTACAAATTGGGCGCATGCAGTTTGCTCGTGCCTTACCATTATTAATTTATTGCACTACCTTTAGATACCATACATGGCCTTTTTGCAATTTCTCGACATAACTCATCGCTTGTTTTGGGAACAGTTCCACCAAACGTAAGTATATTTCTTTCACAACTGCGGTTATCGGCAAATGATGAATTCCCTTTAAAACAGAATTGATGCATTCTGTTAGGTTCAATGTCATGTGGCCATATTGTAGCTCACCGTCGTATGCTTGTGTCCACTGTTCGAATAGTATGTTTTTGAGATATGCTACCCTTACCAAGTTAGTTGACCGCAATATTGCCAATATCTCATGAAAACGGTCCTTCATGATCTCATACCCTGTCAATATAATTGCATAGCGACGATTACATACCAAAATTTATAAAAATACAAACGAAATATTACAAACCAAATAATATTGTTGGAAATCAAATACCCATATTCGTCACTTCTTGTCATTCAATGGTAGACTGATGTTGCTGGTAATAGTTGGACATAACGTGCCTTAGGTAGTACCGATGGTGTGTGCAATCCCAGAGGCTTCCCTGTCGTTCAATTACAGACAGTATTCTAGCTCCACAATTTGAGATTATGCATATATCAGGTTGGGAGCAAACATGCCTCTTCAACCTAGACAAAAAGAAATCTCAGTCGCTTGCTTTCTCCCCTAGTGTTTTTGCAAACACAATTGGAAGGATCCTCCGATTACCATCCTGTGCCACAGTAAACAACAACCAATGGGTATATCTATCATACATGAAGGTATCGTTTATTTGTACCAATGGCTTGCAGTACTGGAGTGCATCCTGGCACTGCTTGAAGGTCCAAAACAAACTCTTGAACACTCGGCACCCATGGAGCAAGCGATTGTTGTAGTATGCGAAACTCATTTCAAGATTTGTTATACAACCAGGTACGTACCTCTTCAACCCTTGACACCACTTCCATACCTCGTTGTATGGTGCATCCCATCCACTATGCATCTTCTCCAAGGTCTTCTGTTTAGCTATCCACGTCTAGCGGTACAAAGGCATGTAGTTGAATTGGCTCCGGATATTGGCAATTAAAATCGACATGTTAGTCCTCATATCCACTTTCACTATCGCTAGTATGAGGCCCGCGATCATATTTGAATCCAGCTTTAGATGATCCCATGAAACACTTGCAACCCCACGAATACGTCAAATTAATTGGAAATAACCTTAAACCCTAAATAAAACCCTAAATCCCCAGTGATAATGTATCAAAGGCAACACATTATTACGGGCCGATGAACTTTTTAATTGTCTACAACCCCATCTTCTTCTTAATAGAAACCATGATTTTCCATAAGCAGTTGCCGTCAAACGCTGCAAATTTCCCCTTGAACTACTCAGATTTGGATTTAACCACGTGCAAGTTAACTCTGTTCTTGATATTGTATCATTTCAATGCTGCAAGAAAACCATATTTACTAGAAAGCTTCCAACCCACTTCCAAATCATCCGAATCCAATGGTCCACTTCTGTGGCCTGGCCTCATGTGTGGTAGGTCTGTAAACTCCAACGTATCCTCTGCCAAAAGATCAACATTATGCATGTGGGCTAACAGCGAGTATGACGTGAATCATGGATCTTCTTCTTCATCTTCATCACCCCCTTCAGGTTCAGTTGGGACAAGCTCCGGTTCAGAAAATAATCCAACTTTTGAACCATCAGCACCAGGTTCTCAGGGTGGACCCACTTCGGATTAATTGTCATTTTCATTCTCCTGCCCACTAACATCTGCCATGTTGGAGATCCCTTCACTGGTGGATGTTATAGGGAGTAAATTATCCATTTTCATGTGCATTTTGGAATGTCCAAAATCACATATTGATTACCAACCACTAAAAGCTGATATCATTCCCCAATAAGTATTCCCTGTGTCGAACATCGACCTACCAAGGTGCATGTCCATTCACTAACTGAGTGGGGTCATGTATTACGTTCTACCACCAAAACTTGATGGTTCGGTGTTCTGCCTCCCACGATTGAAATCTAAGGCTGAGACAAATGAGTGTCTTCTCATTGATGATCCTGGGATATCATAATGGGAACTTTCTAACAGAATGGTTGTACTATCGACAATTTCAACCGTTCTCACCTCTCGGATAGGAAGAAGTCGCAAGTCCTTCATCTGGTCTTGAAAATTCCATATATAACTCAAGAAACGGTGATCCACTTTCAAGGTGCGTCTGCATCATCGACTCTAAGCCCCGAGCACCTTTGATATCAAATGAGTCATATCTCACGGGATCGACCGAAACACAAAATTGATACTTAATAGACAAAACTCTCATTCCAATAGATCTAAAGATTTTTCACCTAATTCTTTTACAAAGTTCTGCAACCCTATGTTCTGGTCAAAAGCCAATCACGTTGTGTTCTCTGATAAAAAATTCACGTCACTCTCAGTGTCACGGACCTCACCGTTGTAATACATAATAGCATTAATCCATCCACTCATTTTCAACCAATTTATTTGTCGAGAGAAATTCAAAACATGAAAAATTAACATGAAAAATCAAAGCATTATGCAATAAATATAATGCTTCATATAAATATTAACACGAAAAATCAACTTATACCTTCAACCCCAACTTCTATTCTTCTGAAGTTATAGCCTAAGGAAATGCATCTCACTCATTTTTGTAAAATGCCCCGGATGGTGGGGGTTGAAATTTGTAGAGGAAAAATGCTCCAAGCAAGACGCACTATCAGAAGCAGTATTGAAAAGAGCGTCTAGCTAGAATCGTTTTTGATACTTTTACAGATAGTGCATCCTAAGTATATTTTATGTTTCCTTCCAATTGTGTGTTTAAACTGATTACAATGACCTTTATATAGGCTAAACTCAAAATATTAAAGTGCCTAAATTTTCCTTGAAATTGTTAGATTTCAACTAGGAAAAATACATCTAATTTCCCTCCAAAGCGTAATTATCACGTGCACGATTTTTTTGGGCTGCAGAGGGGCTATGTTGCAACATAGGGGGTAAGTCACGACATAACAAGGAGCATGTCGCGACATCAAAGGCAGTTTCACTCCAGGACTCGTTTTTGGCTTCTATCTTCAGTGTTGAGACATCAGTGTCTTGGTATCATGACATAGGCATCAATTTTGGCTTGAATATGCATCTTTGGCTCCTGATTTGTCCTACAAGACTATGTAATCTTATTTAGATATATAGAATGTAATAAAAACTACTAAAAAGCATAAAATACTACTTTAAGCATGAAAACTTAAATATATACTAAGATGTTTTGATTTAACTTTTAAAAAGCTAAAGTTAAGTGTAAAAAGGATGTAAATAATAGTATAATTCATGCCAGATCACTCCCCCATACTTAACTTATTACTTGTCCTCAAGCAACCAAAACACATATATTGGGAAAAAAAGCAAATAATAAAAAAATAACACGAAAATGACTTAATTTCTTTCTTTAAATAGGCTAGAGTTAGTGAAGATAGATGTAAATAAGAACCTCACACCTAAACTCCCCCACACTTAAATTTTGGCTTGTCCTCAAGCAAACCAAGTCTAGACACATAGCATGCCATAAGAAGAAGTCCATAGGATTTTATTACTACTATGAACATGGGTGTCAAATATTAAAGGTATAACAATTCTTATCGCACATGTAACTTAATTTTGATAGTTCGATGCTTTGAAACTTTTTAAAGTAAATTAGGATTAATTTATAAAGTTACAATATTAACAAATTAGAAGTAATTCCCACGACAAAATATTTAATAATATCTCCATTAACATAAATCAAACAGATATGTAGTAGACACAATCATGTGAATAAAAAATATTCATTAAGTATAATTGTTAGCAATTCTGGAAGTTATGCATAGAACGCTTAAGTCACATTGGTCTTCTAGGCTTGTAACGTTCTGAGGCTCAGGACGATATGAGTTTAAAGAAAAATATGGCTCAAAATGGTTCAAACACTAGAAATAGTTAGGCACGTGACATTGTTCCCTCTCTTCCCCCTAAATGTCCCATCCAAGCTGGCATTTTGTCTCCCTCTCACACCTACCTTATTTATCTATGTAGGAAGATACACTATAATACTAGCAATTATGGTCGACTTAACGAGTTTTGGTGCATTGATAACTGAATTTTCTTTCACTTTTGTGACTTTTTAATTTGCCACTTTGACTTTTTACTTTTTTTCAATCACAATGCTTTTGTTTTCGTTCTATACTTTTTCTTCCCATTTCTAACTTTGACTTTTTCTGGATTTTTATTTTTCACATTTTTTTTTCCCGACCTATAGTCACTGTATCACATTGTTTCTTCATTTTTCACTTTTTTTTACTCCACCATGATGTATCTACTTAAACCCTCAATATTTATGGCTTGACGTTTATTTTGTAATGTATTAAAAGACCAAGGATGGGGAAGAGTTCAAGTTTTATGTGTGGTCTTTGGGTTTGAATTTTTTTGGTTCACCAAAAAGGAGTTATCAGACTCAAATAATGTGTAACAATCCGGTTTAGACACTAGTCAGAATAGTGGTTTCAGGACCACAAATCCGAATTAGAAAAAAATGTTTTAATATTATTTTCTGTGTCTATTGTATGTGATTAAGCATGTGTGAAATTTCTGTAAATTAATTTATTCGTTTGTGTGTTTAATTAGAGAAAAGGACTAAAATGCATTAAATGCAAAATTAGCATGCTTTATGTAAGGGAATTTATTTGTTATTGTCTTTAGTATGTGAAGTCCTTAAATGGTTATTATTCCATTTTAAAGTTAGCGGACACTTATGTCCATAATTCAAGTGTTTTTCATTAAGGTTTCATTAAGGGTAATAATGGACATGGATAATTGTTATGATTAATAATAAAACAAACATGAAAATAGATGAATATCATCTTTGTTGCATCGAAAATAAGAAAGAAAAAGAAAGAGTTTGAGCTTTGTTACATTCGGCCATGGTCTAAGCATAATCAGGTATGTGTTTTTGATCGGTTTTTGATAATTTCTACGTTTTTGTAATCGTTGCTTCGTATACTTCAAAACCCATGCTTCAATTTTGTGAATTGATGATGAATGTGAAATATGCCATTGATGATTTTGCAAGCTTTGTGATAGATTAACATAATTTGTCTTTGAATTTTTGATGAATTTGAGTAATTTGGACTTAATTGAGAAAATAATATTTTAAGGGACTAAATTGTGAAATAAATGAAATATATGGACTTAGATGAGTATGAGTAAAATTCGGCTAGGCATGGGTAACATGAGATTTTGTGTATTTTGTGATTTTGTGAAATAAAGACTAAAATATCAAAGTGTGAAAATGTGGGGGCTAATTTGTAAATTGCCCTAAAAATGTGTTTTTGGATTGAATTGAATGATTTGGTGAATAAAGGGATTAAATTTGAATATGTATAGATTAAGAACCAAAGAAAACGGACTTAGATCGCGAAAAGTCAAAAGTGATCGAATAGTCGAGTTCGTATGTTAACCGAATCCGAGGTAAGTCAATATACAAATAAATGTATTTGAATTGAGTAAATTGTGCATATATGAAATTTAACTTGTTTTGAATATGCTCGAGATGTTATGCACATGGACTTCGAGATAGCATTGACAGTGTATTCATGTCCGAGAAGTCCCGTACGAACCTAGGAATAAATAGTATTACATATGTCATGACATAGGTTTCCGATATGTGAGATCATGTAAGACTACGTCTGGGACATTGGCGTTGATTTGAGATTTCAAGTAAGACCACGTCTGGGACGTTGGCATCGATATGAGATTTACGTGTAAGACCATGTTTGGGACAATGGCATCGCATTTGATTTGTGTAAGACCCTATCTGGGACAGTGGCATCAATATTTGAGTACATGTAAGACCACGTCTGGGATGTTGGCATTTTATGATTATTTTGAGTACTCTGAGTATCCTATTTAGTTTCGAACGGTTCAACGGGAAAATCCGAGAAAAGAGAGACTATGTGAAATGTATAAACGATTCAGATACGTTTGAAAAGTACATTATGTATGTGTGTGAAAAGTAAGTGTTTATATGAGCTTACTAAAGTGAATATGTGTATAGATTTGATGAGATAAGATATGATACATGCTTGAATGAGCTACGAGTAAAGTGATACTTTGAGCTATGAAATGTGGGTAAGTAATGGCTAAATAAATAAGCCAAAAGATATATGACGAATTTGCAAATGAGAAACATTAATGTCATTGTATCAATGTGGCTATGTGCATTTTATGTTAAGTTAATTTTTATATGACTTACTAAGCTTTTTAAAAGCTTACTTTGTATGTGTTTACTCTGTTTTATAGATTGTCAAAGCTATTGAAGGCTCGGGGAATTGTCAAGGATCGCAATCACACTACTCAATCTTATTTTGGTACCCTTTTGGAAATGTATATACTAAAGTATGACATGTATAGGCTAGTTACCTTCAGTTATGTTTGAAATATGTGTTTAGCCATGTGATATGGCTAGCTAAATGATTGTGTAATGAATGAAGAATCATGCTTATGATGTTTATTATGGTTATGAAATAGCCAAGGTAATGGTAAGCTTATTAATACAAATTGAGTATATGTGTTTGATGAATAATGGTTATGATGATGTGGTAAGTTGTGGATGAATCATGCTTAGTTTATTTGTGAATTAGTTGAGCTATTTGGCTTATAATTTGGTATGCTTAGAAATGAGATTAAATTGGGATAATATTATGACCATTTGGTGTGTTTTTGGTTGCCAATTGTGTTTAAAAATATGCTTGTATGTGCTTGTAGGGATGATCCAAGTGTGGGTGGCATTTTGGCCTTGAAAATGGTCTATAATTGCCCACACGGTTAAGCACACGGGCGTGTGGCTCGACTGTGTCCCTCGTGGTTGTAATTCAAAACAAGTTAGACTCGACCACGAGCAAGACATACGGGCGTGTGACTGGCTGTGTGGTTCAAGTCAGTAGCGACCACGGACTGGACACACGGGCGTATGACTGGCCGTGTGGTGCAAGTCAGTAGCGACCACGAGTGAGGCACACGGGCATGTCCACGGCCATGTGGACAAGTCAGTATGTATGCCCTATTTTGACACAGCTTAGAGACACGGATGTGTCTGAGGCCGTGTGAGGCACACGGGCGTGTGACCTCTGTAACTTTGGAAAAATTTTAAATTTCTGAGAATTTCCGTATGTGTTCGGTATACTCCTGGCCCTATTCTAAAGCATGTTTAAAGTCTCGAAGACCTATTTAAGAGACACTTTGATATGATTTGTCGAATTATGTTCTGAAATGTCCGTAAAAGTTTTTGATTTTAGGGTAAAGCCTCTTAAACCTAGACGGGCTGTAACACCCCATAGCCGTGTTTTACACCAAAACCAGGCCCGAGGCATTACCGAAGTAAAACCACTTGATCGCCACATAGGCTCAACATGACCACTCTCTTAGTCACCACTACAACGTCATTCTCGACTTACGAGGCCTCACTCATACACACAAGGGCTCTTGAGACTATATCGTAAACTCTTACGATCTTGAAATTTTTCATCCAAATAGGGACTACACGCCCGTGCAAGATGTCACATGCCTGTGTGTAGACACACATGCCCATGTCCACAAATCGTGCATGATAACTCAAGCAATCTGCCAAAGCCCTACGGCTAGGGCACACGCCCGTGCTCTCCACCCGTGGTGAAGACTGACTACTTTACACGGCCTAGAGTCTAGGCACACGCCCGTGTGGCCAGCCAATAGCCTATACTGATTAACTCACACGGCCTAGGCACACACTCGTATGACTAGTCCGTGGTCTATTCTGACTTAAAATGCGAACATGCAGGGGACACACGACCAAATCACATGCCCGTGGGCTGACCGTGTGTCACACATGGCCTAGACACACGCCCGTGCGTCTATCCACATCGACAAGAACAAGGCTATATGCCAAGTTCTTTTCACCCCTCTAACATACACAACATGCACTCATTCAACTCATCCATAAACAACTCATATTAAAGTGCAATCTCACATGGATAACTACATCTTTTCATATAATAAAGTAGCAAACAGCTATGGCATTATACAAAATAGATTATCCATCTAAAGGCTAACACATTTTAGCCATTTACGACAAATATCACTAACTTGTCTAGCCCCTATCCATGCCATATACAAAACATTTAGTCTATTGTACTAGAGTGTGCTGATAGTGTGGGCGATCTCTCGATTGATCCACGTATCTCGATTCAACTCTTTCGCTCTATAAGACAAGGGAAAAGAAAGAAAGTAAGCTCTAAGCTTAGTAAGTTTACACATAAACAATTTATGCATCATAGTATAAGCTAAGCAACAATTAGCATTAAACTAACATATAAATTAACATCCACAATTATGCTTACTCTTTCTATCCCTTACCACATTTCCAACACATCGAGAGTCAAATACTCATATTCATTGACATGCACCCATGCATTCAATATCACATTTACTCGAAGATACAACATATCATCAATTCTCAATAATACATCCACACAGCTAATTTACTCATAACACATCCACACGACTAATTTCTCAGTGGTTTCGCACTTTGTAACACCCCAAACCCGGCCCAAACACTACAACCGGATTCGGTATGTCACTAAGGAGATTTTATAAATCACGTCGCATTTTAGGAAAACAATTTATCAGGTTTAAACAATTATACCGGAAAACTTAATAATTTAATAAGTCGTATAAGATGTGAATTTTTATAAGATGCCTTGGTAGAAAAACAAACTAAATTTGTTACATGCTTTAACTTAACTAAAGGAAAAATTTAAACGTCTAACAATAATAAAAGCCCAAAATAAAACTGAAATAAAATAAGCTAATGGCCCATGGCCTTATTACAATGGAATTTAAAACCTATTAATTAAAGATATTAAAAAAAAAACTTCTAAGTAAAGTCTTCTGCTGGATTTAATTACTGTCTCGCATAGCCACCTCGCGCTCCCCTCCAGCCCGGTCCGATGCACTAAGTGCTACCTAAAATTGTTAAATAATAGGGTGAGTCGCGACACTCAGTGTGCAACCCTCGTGCATCATTAGATTTTGGGCCTTAGCCCCACAGAATATATAACAGAATATAATATAACAGAATGATGCAAAGCCCAACCCAAGTCCTAGGTTTCCATCCGCTACACGCCACCCTTACCTGCCAGTCACACCATTGGGGATTCCTACAATCAACCCATGCCGCTGCACACCATTGATGGCAGTCATGCTGCTCATGATCAGAGTTGTGACAGAGTCATCAGGCTGAAATGGCATTAGCCACCAGAACAGGTGACAGCAGAAGCCGCTACAACAGAACACTTCCCCTTTCAATACACCCAACCCCATGCAATCATAAAACAGCATACTTATCACATATGTCATCTTAACAGGAACATTCACTTAGGAATGACAGAGATCACTAACCTGGTTATTCGTTTTTACCCTCCTTGGGTTTCAATCATTATACCGAGATTTCGGCATTTATCAGAATATAACAGATTAATAAACATATTTTAACAGGCAATCTAAATGGTGTGAAAGTGTTACACACCTGATATCACGAAGTACTAAACTCTTAGTCGGTATCCTTACTATCCAGATTTATAACTTGGTTCAACAAAAACCGAAAAATCACAAAGATTTGACCTCCCCTACATTCGGCCAAGGGTTAATAAATATCCAAATTTACACGTTAAAAGTCAATAGATCTCCTTACCTTGAAATCCCGAAAGTAACACTATTCGAGTGTTACTGAACTACGACTTAGAGATCTACGCGATTGACTCCTCTTCAGATCCTGGAATGCCAAAAATAAGAGAAAAACAATAGATTAGTCACTAAACAGCCATTCGGCTAGAGATTTTCAAAAGCCGGAAAAGATTTGGATCCCACGAATCAATACTTACCTAAAATTTCCTTCAGATTTCGGCACGAGCAGACACCTCAGAGAGAATTCGACAAACACAGGAGATGAGATCTAAGGATTTCAGCTTTTATGAAAATCTCGGAAAAGATGAACTGATGCGCTTTCAGCTTTTCGAAGATCTAAGTAAAGAGTTTCCGCTTTGGCTTAGAAAGAAAGAAAACAAGGAGAGATTTAGAGATTTCGGCTAAAGAATTTGAAAGGGAAGAGGAAGAAATTATCAGAGAATTCGGCAATGAATGAAGCTTTAGAGAGTTTCGGCTAGATGGGAAAAAGAAAAGAAAACAGAGAGGAAGAATGGAGTGGTGATTTCGGTAGAGAAAGAAAAAGATGACAAGAACTTAACCACTAATTTTCAGCACAAAGAATGAAGAAAAGAGTAGGGTTTAAATGCCAGAATTGATGAACTACCCCCCTATTTATAGAAATTTCAGCACCCATATATACTAAAATAAATAGAATAAACCTACACTCCCTAATCAACTCAAACTTATCACTAATTAAATTCCTTTATTATCTCCAAAATTTATCCTCATCAAAAAGTCCTTTTATTTAGCCAAAAATTCAATTTGAATTTCATTCAAATAGCTTCCCCAAACAGCAGCCATCTTTTGGGCATTTTTGTCCACTTCAAATACCTTCCCCACGCCAGCAGCAAAATAATATATTAATATGCACAAGGTTACTCGAACCCACGACCTCCAAGCACAACCACACGCCCCCTGCCACTGCACCACAACCATTATTGGGACATATTCCATTCTCAGCTTCTTTTAAAGTATACTTTCCAGCGACTGAGTCATCCAAAGAAATCCAAAAATATTTACCAACACCCAGATTCGAACCTCCGACCTTTTCACTATGAGGTACGTCCCTTGCCACTACGCCGCCCGTTTCATTTGAGTCATAATTCCTCCCCAATTAATTATCAACCTTTATTCCGTGCTCCAGGTTTACTTAAAAAAAACAAACATTTAGCGCGCGCCGCGGCTAGAACCATGCTCCCCCTACTACTCCTAATGCCTTTGCCACTGGGCCAGGCGTTTCCTTGTGTCATGAAACAGCCCCAACTAATTATAAGGCCTAAACTCTGGCCTTCATACTAACATATGCGCAATAAAAATTTTTGCCATACCCAAGACTTGAACCTTTGACCTCCAGCTTATTGCGAATGCCCCAAGCCGCCACCTACTTCATTGGGTTATCTTCAACCCAAAAATATTTTAAAAGCCTTCTAACTAAAACACCAACCACTCTTAAGGGTAAAACAAAATTTTTGCTAAATCCCTCGATCGAGCCTAGGACTTTTCCAACACTACCAACCCTTCCTAAATCACCTAAAAATTAAACTAAACATTCAAATCATAATTTTTTTTTAATCACACTTAATTCATTATTCCTTTTTTTTTTCGATCGACAAAAATCCATTTTCTGAACACACGAAACCCATTTATTCTAGGCCCAAATTCAGGATTTATAGTTCTACCCTCCTTAAAGAAATTTCGTCCTCAAAATTTCCAACTAACTCGTAATCATACTACCTAAGTCTCACCACTATGCTTTCGCTGCGCACTCTAATTCTAAAGCCAAAATAAACACTTAGTATACTATGGTAGGGTACGCACCATTATTCGCATCTGGAGCGACCTCGTCCCCTTGTACTCATGCTATCGGTTCGCGTTTATCTAATTAAAAAATTTTATGAATTATTGATTTTCTTCCACTGATTATCCACGAACAGTCTTATGATTACTAGTTTTAAGAGTAGTTCTTTCGAATTCGCAATTCAGTCTCAAGTTCACCTTTCCTAGTTATATAAACTACATACATTCAACAATCAACATACAGACAACATCCATACATCCACACTCAATGCATAGTGGTATTCTCGTTATTCCACTACCCAGGGGTATTTTCGTAATTTTATCCTACAGGGGTATTTTTGTAATTTTCAAAATAGACTTCCTTGTTAATTTCATGAAATAAGGGTATTTTGGTAATTTTGCAATCTAGGGTATTTCGGTAATTTTAAAATCTAGGGGTATTTCGGTAATTTTAAAATTCGGAGGGTATTTCGGTAATTTTGAAATCTGGGGTACTTTAATCATTTTATAAATTAGGGGCAATTTAGTAATTTTCACAAATCAGGGATATTTTCAAAAATTTTACAAACTAAGGATATATATATATTTTTTAAACAGGGGTATCTTGGAGAATTTGATTTCAAAGGAATAATAATAGTGTTCCGGTGTTTGTGGGTTTGTTGTCGTGTGTTGTGTGAGTTTTTCTTTGCTAAGGAAAATTTTGTTTGACTTTGTAAATCGGGGTATATTTGCAAATCATGAGTATCTTGGTATTTGTTTTCAAAGTAAGGATATTTTAGCAATTTGTAAAAAAAAAATAAGGTGGCTGGTCCATTCCGGGTTTTAATTATAAAGTTTAGCCCATCAACAAGTCCTCGTAGCTAGGGTGAACAGTCACTACGCACCAGGTAGGACTCAAGCGAAGAGGAGGGGAGTCACTAGGACTGCTTAAGTACCAGGCTCTTCCGGATCTAATCCTAGACATGCGCATGCCTGTTGCCACACCCTAATCTTGCGACTCGTTCACGGGTTTGTTTAGTGAAATTAAGTCTTATAGGATTTAAGGAGTTGTTTTAACTAAGCCTAGAGTCCATCAAGTTCTAATCTAAGTAGTCTACGTCCCATAAAGCCCATCAAACCCACATTTATATATCACACAATGGTTCAGAATACTTACCTGGCGGACTTGGGCCGGAGACACAGGTGCCATGCTGAGAAAACCCTCCTGTATGATTTATAAGTATACATATTTCAAAACCTATTTTTGGAAAAAGTTTTGAGCCCAAAAACCCCCAGAGCGGAGTTTTGAACCCGGCTCTGATACCAATTTGTAACACCCCAAACCCGGCCCAAACACTACAACTGGATTTGGTATGCCACTAAGGAGATTTTATAAATCACATCGCATTTTAGGAAAACAATTTATCAGGTTTAAACAATTATACCGGAAAACTTAATAATTTAATAAGTCGTATAAGATGTGAATTTTTATAAGATCCCTTGGTAGAAAAACAAACCGAATTTGTTACATGCTTTAACTTAACTAAAGGAAAATTTTAAACGTCTAACAATAATAAAAGCCCAAAATAAAACTGAAATAAAATAAGCTGGTGGCCCATGGCCTTATTACAATGGAATTTAAAACCCACTAATTAAAGATATTAAAAATAAAACTTCTAAGTAAAGTCTTCTGCTGGATTTAATTACTCTCTCGCATGGCCACCTTGCGCTCCCCGCCAGCTCGGTCCGATGCAGTAAGTGCTACCTGAAATTGTTAAATAATAGGGTGAGTCGCGACACTCAGTGTGCAACCCTCGTGCACCATTAGATTTTGGGCCTTAGCCCCACAGAATATATAACAGAATATAATATAACAAGAATTATGCAAAGCCCAACCCAAGTCCTAGGTTTCCATCCGCTACACGCTTCCCTTACCTGCCAGTCACACCACTGGGGATTCCTACAATCAACCCACGCTGCTACACACCACTGATGGCAGTCATGCTGCTCATCGTCAGAGTTGTGACAGAGTCACCAGGCTGAAATGGCAAAAGCCACCAGAAACAGAGTTGTGACAGAGTCACCAGGCTGAAATGGCATTAGCCACGAGCAGTCACGCAGGCCGCTACAATAGAACACTTCCCCTTTCAATAAGCCCAACCCCATGCAATCAGAAAACAGCATACTTATCACATATGTCATCTTAACAGGAACATTCACTTAGGAATGACAGAGATCACTAACCTGGTGATTCACTTGTACCCTCCTTGGGTTTCAATCATTATACCGGGATTTCGGCATTTATCAGAATATAACAGATTAATAAACATATTTTAACAGGTAATCTAAATGGTGTGAAAGTGTTACACACCTGATATCACGAAGTACTAAACTCTTAGTCGGTATCCTTGCTATCCGGATTTATAACTTGGTTCAACAAAAACCGAAAAATCATAAAGATTTGACCTCCTCTACATTCGGCCAAGGGTTAATAAATACCCAAATTTACACATTAAAAGTCAATAAATCTCCTTACCTTGAAATCCCGAAAGTAACACTATTCGAGTGTTACTGAACTACGACTTAGAGATCTACGCGATTGACTCCTCTTCAGATCCTGGAATGCCAAAAATAAGAGAAAAACAATAGATTAGTCACTAAATAGCCATTCGGCTAGAGACTTTGAAAAGCCGAAAAAGATTTGGATCCCACAAATCAATACTTACCTAAAATTTCCTTCAGATTTCGGCACAAGTAGACACCTCAGAGAGAATTCGACAAACACAAGAGATGAGATCTAAGGATTTTGGCTTTTATGAAAATCCCGGGAAAGATGAAGTGATGCGCTTTTGGCTTTTCGAAGATCTAAGTAAAGTGTTTCCGCTTTGGCTTAGAAAGAAAGAAAACAAGGAGAGATTTAGAGATTTCGGCTAAAGTATTTGAAAGGGAAGAGGAAGGAATTATCAGCAAATTCGGCAATGAGTGAAGCTTCAGAGAGTTTCGGCTAGATGGGAAAAAGAAAAGAAAATAGAGAGGAAGAATAGAGTGGTGATTTCGACAGAGAAAGAAAAAGATGACAAGAACTTAGCCACTAATTTTCAGCACAAAGAATGAAGAAAAGAGTAGGGTTTAAATGCCAGAATTGATGAGCTACCCCCCCTATTTATAGAAATTTCAGCACCCATATATACTAAAATAAATAGAATAAACCTACACTCCCTAATCAACTCAAACTTATCACTAATTAAATTCCTTTATTATCTCCAAAATTTATCCTCATCAAAAAGTCCTTTTATTTAGCCAAAAATTCAATTTGAATTTCATTCAAATAGCTTCCCCGAACAGCAGCCATCTTTTGGGCATTTTGGTCCACTTCAAATACCTTCCCCACGCCAGCAGCAAAATAATATATTAGTGTGCACAAGACAACTCAAACCCACGACCTCCAAGCACAACCACACGCCCCCTGCCACTGCACCACAACCATTATTGGGACATATTCCATTCTCAGCTTCTTTTAAAGTATACTTTCAAGCGACCGAGTCATCCAAAGAAATCCAAAAATATTTACCAACACCCAGATTCGAGCCTCCGACCTTTTCACTATGAGGCACGTCCCTTGCCACTGCATCGCCCGTTTCATTTGAGTCATAATTCCTCCCCAACTAATTATCAACCTTTATTCTGTGCTCCAGGTTTACTTAAAAAAAAAACAAACATTTAGTGCGCGCCGCGGCTAGAACCATGCTCCCCCTACTACTCCTAATGCCTTTGCCACTGGGCCAAGTGTTTCCTTGTGTCATGAAACAGCCCCAACTAATTATAAGGCCTAAACTCTGGCCTTCATACTAACATATGCGCAATAAAAATTTTTGCCATACCCAAGACTTGAACCTTTGACCTCCAGCTTATTGAGAACGCCCCAAGCCACCAGACCACCTACTTCATTGGTTTATCTTCAACCCAAAAATATTTTAAAAGCCTTCTAACTAAAACACCAACCACTCTTAAGTGTAAAACAAATTTTTTGCTAAATCCCTTGATCGAGCCTAGGACTTTTCCAACACTACCAACCCTTCCTAAATCACCTAAAAATTAAACTAAACATGCAAATCATAATTTTTTTTTAATCACACTTAATTCATTATTCCCTCTTTTTTTTCGATCGACAAAAATCCATTTTTTGAACACACGAAACCCATTTATTCTAGGCCCAAATTACTTAGCCCACCAAAATCAATTTATAGGGTAGTATCGCACTTAGCCTACCAACAAAGATAATCATAGTGGTTTTGTACATAGCCCACTAGACAATATACTTAACAATAGCATCGCACACAGCCCAGCTCATCTATGTTAAGTATTAGGGTGGTGTCGCAGTTAGCCTACCAACAAGGATAATCATTACACATTCACATATCTACTTACTCATTCATTCATTCGCAATATCTACCACATTCATTCCACTTAAACCATATAGGTTCTCAATCATTATCAATCCTTCTCAATCATTCTCAATCATGCTACACACTAACTAGCATTAAGAATGTGTAAGTATAAATGCATTATTTGAGCATAAACTTACCTCGGTACTCAAAAGTATAGAGATGTGAAATTTAGTCCACCACATTGCTCTTGCCTCGGTCTCGATCCGGGCTTCGTCTTTCTTAGTTTATAATGAATAAATCAACTTATTCAATACACACATTGACTAAATTGACCCTTATCTCATACTTTAGCAAAATTACCATTTTGTCCCTAAACTTTTTATAATTACACTTTTTCCCCAAGGCTCGTCAAGTGATTTTCATTCAACTTTCTAGCCTTTTATGCTTAGTCGAATCATTTACTCAACTAGAGCAATCATCAATTCTGACTAAATCACATATGTATGACCAAACTCAAAACTTTCACAAACTAGTCCCTACATGCATTTTTCATGGAATTCACTTAGCAAAAGATGTTTCTACTACATCAAGCTTTCATATTCTTCCATAAAACATCAAAATACATGCATGTCATTCATGGGTACATTTTTGAACGTCCATTTTAGCTCATCATATAGCTAAAAATAGTTTACTCATGCTACTAGGACTTCAAAAATACGAAGAATATCAAAAACGAAGCTAGAATACACTTACTAGCTAGCTTGAAAAGTTGAAGAGCCCTAACAATGGCTTCTCTAAATTTTCGACAGCCTTGGAGAAGAAGATGAATGAATTTTGCCATCTTTTTTCTCATTTTAATCATTTAATTGTCAAATAACCAAAATGCCTTTTTTGACAACTTTCTATTTTAACTCATCCATGCCCAATTTTGTCCAAAAATTACAAATTGGGAAAATTGCTCATTAAGGACCTCTAATTGATATTCTAAAGCAATGTCACACAAATAGCTTCTAGAATCTCACATTTTGTAACATTTGCAATTTAGTTCTTTTGGACAATTTGACCGCAATTTAACAAAATTGCTTCATGAAACTTTCACACTATCATGCAAACATAGCATAAACCTTAAAACTCATACATTTACCTCGGATTTGTGGTCTCGTACCACTATTTCAACTAGACCCTAAATCGGGATGTTACACCGGCGACGGCTACGGGTTAGGGGTGTTACATAATGAGACTAGGGATTCATAGGAATAAGGTATGGTCATTTGAAAATTAGCTATTTGTAATAACCAATTTTTGCCTGGGCCCAATACAAATTAGAGGCCCAAGTGATAAAACAAAAACAATAAAACCCAAATAGACCAAATGTCCAATTACAAGCTTGAAATTAAGCCCAATAAATAAAAAGTCCAGTCCATTTACAGAACAAATCCAGGGCCCAATTACAAAACCAAATATCAGGCCCAAATCAAAACAAATAATGAAAACCAAGACAAACAAATTCAAATCCAAACCAATTCCAGCCCAAAACCCGTCAGATCTACTAAGCCCAATCCAAGCTCTAACCCATAAACAGAAGAAAGTCCAAAAAAACAAACAGCTTCTACAAGCCCAATTAACCCAAATACAACCAGCCCAAATCTTATTCTACTAACCAGCCCAAATCATTAGAAGATGAAAAGGTAACATTAGAAGCAGTCCCCAGATGTCGACCCTCCGCATGCCTCCTGGCCTCCCTGCGTCCCTCAAACGCACGCCTCGCCTCGTTTCGGCCACCAAGCGCGTCGATTCCCGCACCCACAGCCACTATGCATGCCTCTGACAACCTCCACTAGTGGCCTCCACGCTCCTATCCACTACCATGCCCTCATCCATGCCTGTCAATGTCACCTGCAAGGAAGAACACGCAGCAACACGACAAAAAAGAAACGACAAGCACAACAAAGAATAAAATAGAAAAGGTAAGATGGAATCATTTGTAAAATCGGTTATAAAACCGAAGGAGAACGATTTGTACAGGGGGACCGAATAGAGGAAAAGAGAAAAAGAAAACAAACATTCAAAACAGATCCTTTTGATGCATCCAGAAAAAAAATCAAGAAAGGAACCAAAAAGAGCTCTTGTAATCTTCCTTTTTACGAATATCAGCAATCGAAATAAGCAAGAAATTCTAGAAGGTTGATTTTCAATCGATTGTCTTTTTTCATTCTCGGTTGTTTGCCAAAGTTTCTTTCACCTATTTATCTTTCTTTACTTACTGCCTTCTTGAAACTTAGCATAAACATTAAGTATAAAATGAAAAAGAAAGGAAGAAGAGGCTTGCCTGAAACCCTCACGTAGGTAACGCCAGAAATCCATTTTCCCGTCAACGGAACTTTACTCGTGGAGGAGTGTCGAAGGCCCCCTTTCCCTTTCGTTTTGGGCACCGAAAGACGAGACTTCAAAGGGCTTCGAAACAGGCCCGAGGCCCACCGGCTTGAGCATCGCTGGCCATCAATCTGGTAGTGGTGCAGTGGCGCGATGAACGGCCTAGGGAATCCAATCGACGGGCAATCTAAAGGAGACCAATCGTTCGACATCGGAAGAGAGAAGGGGAGAAGTTAAAGTTTTAGTTTTTTTAAGAACAGAAATTGGAATGAATAAGAACAAAAAAATGGGTTTAAAGATATTAAAGGAAACAGCTGTTAGGTAGGGGGAATGAATGCGAATATACTCACTTCTAAAAAGGGTTATTTGCGCGCTTGGTCCCTTCTCCTTTGCACGATTATTCGATTGGGCTCCTTTTGATTCTTTTCTTCCTTTTAATTTCTGTCCCATAATTTTACACAGTTTTAATTTAGTCCCGTCCTAAATGTCGCATTCCAGGACTTGGGTGAATTTCATTTTAAATCCCCCCTAGTTTGGGCGCATTTCATTTGAGTCCTCTGATTTTCTTTTATTCTTGATTTTCGCCTCAGATCTTTGCTTCGGTTTTAATTTCATCTTTTTATTCTATCTTCTTTAATTATTTTGCTATTTTGTCATTATTATTACTATTATTATTATATATTTCCCATTATTATTATTGGTATTTTTGTCATTATTGTTACTGTTATTATATTATTTTATATATATATATAGTTTGTTTATCGCTTGTCATTGCTATTACTGCTTTCTTTTTTATTTTATTATATAGGGTATTGTATAGTTCGTCGATCAATATTTTTTAATCCGCGTATTTCATGATTAATGTTTACGTTTCTTGCCCTGGAATTGTATTTCCAACTTCAACATGCTCAAACCTTTCTCCAAGTATTTTATTACGTTGAAAATGAATATTGAGCAAATTTTAAGATTTCATATTTAAAATAAGGCAATATTTGTATGTTTAGAAGTTCGAAAGATCACATCCTAACCTGCTGGGTGTCGATTTTTTGTTCAACTAAATAACCAAATATCCTTTTTATACGCTTTGAAGACCAAAGATGATCTCGGTGTCAGAGTACAAATGTGTTATATCCTAACGTGCTAGGTATGGTACTTTTATTCCTTTGAAACGAGTTAATTTTGAGATTCAATCCCGATTTAATTAACCCATTCTTTTAATTCTTTTTGCCCTAAATATTTTCAAGTTTTCAACATCAGGACAACATCAATCGATTTGGTACCAAATTTGGGCGCTGCAAGGGTGCTAACCCTTCCTTGCACGTAACCGACTCCCGAACCCATTTTCTCGAATTTCGAAGACCAAAATATTTTTATAGGTGACCTGATCACACCTAAACAAAAAAGATCGGTGGTGACTCCCGTTTTATTTTCAAAACCAAGTCGATACCCGTTTTTTTCAAAAAATGGTTACGACAGCTTGGCAACTCCACTGGGGACCTCGAAAGTCCGGCCACAAATTGATTGATTTTTGTCATTTTGATTGAAAACTTGAAAAATTATTTTTTAAAAAATAAAAAAATCATGTTTCTCCTAAAAGCATTTGTTTGTGCTATAACTGCAATAATGTCGAGTCTCATAATTCTTGCACTTGCATTGCATGACCATTGCGGTCACACCTTTAAGTGGGAGTGAGAAACTAAGCTTTCGTGAGGTTTTCACCTCCACATGGGCTAGTAGACTACTTCTGGGACACATCAGTACCTATGTGCTTCGTGAGGTTTTCACCTCCGCATGGCTGTAGGGAAATGTATCCCCCTGAACCGAACTCGGTCCATACGAGCCTATAATGGGTGAGGATTGAGGAATCTGTTGGTTCAGGTACCCCTCTTTAGAACCGAACCTCATATCGTGAGCCTTAAGAGCCCACATTGGGTAGAGTCATCCCAAACCCCTAGCGGTCACCTGGATAGCTGTTCTGTGCTTGTTTTTCCTGCACTAACGTGTTTTCTTTTGTGGTTGTTCCTCTCTCCTGTGCTAACGTGTTTTCACCTGTCTTGACTCCATTGCATTACATCGCAAGAAAGGAAGTGTTGATTCATATTCGGTTGCTAAATGGAAGAGTTTGTCATAAGGAAATGTGTTACTTGATAAAGTGGATTGTAATACGGTCGTACGAACATGGGGACATGGCCGTATAGGCGATCCGTTTTATGTAAAGAAACGTATCTTCTAAGAAAGTTCTTCTAATGGAATCGAATTCATGATCAACACCTTTCTTTCTTTTTGCATTCATACCATGCATTTGCATTGCATTGCATACAGCAGCATCATATCACCCTAATCATTCACTAAGGCTAAAATCGTATAATTTACAGTTGCGACACTACGAATCTGAAATCACATCATCCTTAAAGGACATGGCAAAGAGCTAGAGCTATGGATGCTGAACTCAATGAAAGAATCGAAAGAATGGAAAGAATCCAGAGAGAGTTGCAAGAGCAGTTGACCAAGTCGCGTGAAGCAAGCAAGGATCGATGGTAAGATCCCGAGAGGAATTGCTCGAGCAAAAGGATCAAATGGCCAAAATGATGGAGATAATGGCAGCTCTGGTCAAAGGAAAAGGACCCGCGCAGAGTCCTGACATCACAGAGCCCCAATCAAGAGTTAATCAGGATCTGCTCTATCCCCCGGAATTCACTCTGCTTCACGCTCATGCTACGCAAAGAGGGTATCCTCAAGTGGAACTGATAGGCCTAGAGCCACGACCTGCACCATCTGCTCATCTAGGGCAAGGTATATTTGTATCAAACTCTAGAGATAATTCTGCTAACCCAATGGTTCCAGATTTGGATGACCCGGTTGAAATAGCCAGGTTGAAAATGGAAGATCGTGATGCTCAGGACAAGTATAAGAGTCTGGAAGAAAGACTCCAGGCGATAAAAGGTACCGAAGTCTTTTTTGCACTAAGTGCCAAAGAGCTCAGTTTGGTGCCCGATCTGGTTCTGTCTCCGAAATTTAAAGTGCCAGATTTTGAAAAATATGATGGAACGAGATGTTCAAAGGCGCATCTTATCATGTTTTGTCGGAAGATGGCTGGTTATGTGAACGAAGACAAATTGTTAATACACTGTTTTCAAGATAGCTTGGTCGGATTAGCCCTCCGATGGTATAATCAAGACAGCAGAGTAAGGATCCGATCATGGAAGCACCTAGCATCAGCGTTTTGTGAACAATACAAGTATGTCTCCGACATGGTGCCCGATCAACTAACGCTGCAGATGATGGAAAAGAAACCAACAGAGACTTTTAGACAATACGCTCAAAGTTGGAGGGATATCTCGGCTCAAGTAGAACCCCCCACTGATTAAAACTGAGATAACGGTCCTCTTTATCAACACCTTGAAAGCGTCATTTTATGACAAGCTGGTGGGAAACGCCACAAAAAACTTCGCCGATATCGTAATGTCCGGGGAACTCATTGAGAATGCCATAAAGAGTGGGAAAATAGATGCAAGAGAAAGTGTAAAAAGGTCAAACTCGAGAAATATGGAAAATGAAGTGAACAACTTGAGCAAGCGTTCCAAGTCAGTCTCTGCAAGTCAACTGAGGGCTGTAACCACTGGTCATCAGGGATCATCAAGTCAAGAATCCAAGGCAAAGCGTCTCCAGTTTACACCAATTCCAATGACATATGGGGAGTTGTATCAAAGCCTGTTTGATGCACATAGGGTGGCTCCTCACTACATGAAACCAGTGCAACCCCTATACCCCAAATGGTATGATTCGAATGCTCAATGTGAGTATCACGCGGGAATAACGGGTCACTCAACCGATAACTGCATTGCATTTAAGAAATTGGTGGAGAGGCTTATTAAAATAGGGGTTTTAAAGTTCGATAAGTCGACCGGAATAATAATTTGCGATAATTGAAGGAGAGGGCGAGAGAGTCTCGATTCCTTAAAGAAGTTGTCAGAAGCCTAGAAATCGAGAAGTTAGAACGCCAATGACACATTCGAAGAGAAAACGGGGCATAAAGCTTACACACTTAGGAGTGTTTTGAACAATAAGACCATAAAGCTTTCCGAAGCTTTACACAATTGGGAGTGTTTTGAACAATAGGACTGCGGAAGAAAACTGCATTTTTAGGTAATCTGGAGTAATATTCAAAACATGCTTGTTGCTTTAAGCCTAGAGGCAACAAGAGTCCTTTCGTGAAACGGGCTTGTTTCCAGAATTGTTATTTCAATAAAATGCATCTTTATTTTCACTCCTCGCATTTCATACTCTACATCGTTTCATTTTCATATCATACTTTTAATTTTCTACCTTCATGCCCACAATGGGTCCCCCAAATAGCAATGACATGAGCAACGCTGTTTCTGACTCTCTTTTTATCGAGATATGTGTCTAAAGGGATTGGAGGACTGGGGAGATGACAGAGGTCACAACTTATTTCCTAAACTGTCAAGAATGGTAGGTCCCATCTTACGAAGTGTCAGCAAATACTACAAGGGAGATGAAGATGGAAGCTTAGCTTGCCGCAGGAACAAGGCAAGGAATCATTGAGTTATCTCCAAGAGTTCAAAGATATTTTCATATGATTACGCCGGGACTACTAATGCACGATTATGCTGTCAAAGCTAAGGAAGCCACAGAAGAAGTCCATAAAGATATTTGAAGATCACATGCTGATGGTTCTACCCTGACTAAGCCAATCAAGAGGTTCGAGCTACTAGTCTACCAGAAAGAAAATTTGCATCAAACGCCAAATCAAGGACAGAACTTATGTGCCTTTTCCTTCTTGTCTACACGTGGGGCAGGGACGTTATCAAGCCAATCTCCTCGAAAGCTTCAGGTCCGCATCGATTCATTTTTATGGATGTCGATCTCTTCACTAAGAGGGCGAGGGTCACTTCATATGCCAATATTACAAAGTCGATAGTCATTAGACCAAAAAGGAAAAAAAGAAAAAAAATATTAACAAAAAAGGCGAAAAGGTCATATTTAACTGCAAAATCTCAAAAGTTTGCGGCCTTTTCAAAGCTCAAGTGCCATGTCATGGTGTAAAAAAAAACAGGGCAACAGAATAAAGATTGTTAGGAAGATGACCTAAACTTGTGAATGTTGGCATATAGAAGTTACGTTTACCCTTTTATGATCATTAAACTTTGGCCAGGACCTTTGCTGGGACAACGCTTTCCTCATTAGGTTTTGCCTAGTGAAGTCAAAATTCTCTTATCCCCAAGTACAGGCCGAGCCAAAATTGGATAAGGTGGAATGGATCCAATCCCAATGTGATCAAGTGAATTTGAAAAGAAAATGTTGAGAGATATCTGTCACGATCAGATGAAGCGAGTTTACAACAAAAAGGATCGCCTTAGAAAATTTCATGATAGGGCTTTGAAAGAAAAATTCTCTCATGCAAAAGAGACTTCAAAAGAAAGTAAATGTCAAACTAGGAAGGACCTCATACAGCAAAGAAAGCCTGGATATTGACAGAGATTGACGGCAAGGACTTGTCCAATTCGGTGAATTCAGATTCGACCTAAAAAAAAGAGGATAAAAAAAAAGATTCTCATCAAAAAAAGAAGAAAGAAAAAGGAGAGGCCAAAGGCGAAAACCCGCAAAGGGCGCTTTGAGACCAAAGGTGGGTTTGAGTTGAAAACCTTAAAAGGGCAGCTCAAATTTTGATAAAAAATGGGGCATACAGTAGTCTTGCTACGCTTGAAGTAACAATGAAGAGGAATGTTACGCCTTGGGGCATCGACAAAGTACTCCGGATCCCCTAAACACATATTGAGTTTAGAATAGTCCTCAAGAAGTTTGAACAGAGAAGCTCAAGCTGCGATATCTGGGGCACCTAGTTTCCATTTTACCCATTTTGAGTCTGCTATCTTTGTCTTCTCAAAATACACTCTAAATAAACTTGTTTCTTCATTGCATTTGCTAGCTTTGATTAACTTGTTTGTTTCGAGCTATGCTCTCAATAAATTTCCATTCCATCCATTATTATGGCCCTTTTTGAGCATTTTGCATTGAAATAACGATTATTGGACTAATAATACTTTCATGAAAGGAGTTTCGCATATTACTCTGGAAACCTCTAAACAATACAGGAATCTGAAATAGGATTATTATTTAAGATTCACCAAGCTTAAGGGTTGGAAATATCTGAGTCCAAATTAAGGTTATCACTTCGGATTTTTGTCAAAAATGGTGATTGAACAAAATGACAAAGCATCTTTGCGTCGATGACACAATCTGGCGCGAAAATGGGCATTGTTAACCCAAGTGCAAAACCAGAATCATTCTCGAAAGGAAATGATATTCTGCATTCATGCGAGCATCATGCATATACATCTGGTTGGGTCACCTAACGAGAGATCGTTAGAAGGAAGTTGATACAGATCCTGTACCTTTGAATAACAAGAGGGTGGGTTAAAGAAGAGACAAATCCTATGCTTTAGAGTCGCAGTGGGATGAATGGAGGATATTCAAATCTCCACAAAAATGAATCGAGAAATGCAAAAGGATATTCAAACCCCCAGGTCACAATGAGATGAACCCTGAAGCTACAGTGGGGCAAAAGGGTGATATACGAGAAACACAGATTACTCCTGAGGTTTGAGGACGGGTACAAAACCTGAAAGGGAAGTCAAGAACCGAAGCAATGAATACAGGTCATCATGAAAGTCGTGACGAAAAAGAGATACATAACAAACAAACCCAGGGCGAACGGCATAATCATGTAGGCATAAAAGCATTTAAAACAAGCACGTGCATAATAAGATAACATCACGCATGACACATACAGGTACGCCATTAAAGCAAGAAGTTTTGACGATAGCTATATTGAATCAAAGGAAAAGAAGACATCTGAGTTCCGCTAGATGATATGTTATTCAAAACTCAACTCATATAACGAGAGGTGGGTTGAGCCTCGAGTCGCACGTCAAGGTACTTTCAATTTCTATTTTTCAATTTTTATTTTTTAAATATCAACTCATAATACGAGAGGTGAGTTGAGCCTCAGGTCACACCCTGAGGTGTTTTTCAATTTCTGCTCAAAAATTAACTTATAATATGAGAGGAGCAGATCGATGATAGCAGATCTTACCTACCTAAGTGAAGCAGATTAAGCATAACAAATCTTGCCTTCCTAAGCAAAGTAGATCGAAGAACAGATCTTGCCTTCCTAAGCGAAGCAGATCGAAGATCGGATTTAGCCTTTCTAAGCGAAGCAGATCGAAAAGCAGATTTTGCCTTCCTAAGCGAAGCAGATCGAAAAGCAGGTTTTGCCTTCCTGAGCGAAGCAGATCAAAGATAACAGATCTTGCCTTCCTAAGCGAAGCAGATCGAAGATAACCAATCTTGCCTTCCTAAGCGAAGCAGATCGATGATAGCAGATCTTGCCTTCCTAAGCGAAGCAGATCAAGCAAAGCAGATCTTGCCTTCCTAAGCGAAGCAGATCGAAGATAGCAGATCTTGCCTTCCTGAGCGAAGTAGATCAAAGATAACAGACCTTGCCTTCCTAAGCGAAGCAGATCAAAGATAGCAGATCTTGCCTTCCTAAGCAAAGCAGATCGAAGATAGCAGATCTTGCCTTCCTAAGCGAAACAGATCGAAGATAGCAGATATTGCCTTCCTAAGGCAAAGCAGATCAGAGATAGCAGATCTTGCCTTCCTAAGCGAAGTAGGCCGATGTATTTTTAATTTCTGTTTTTCAATTTCTGTTAAAATCAACTCATAATGCGAGAGATGAGTTGAGCCTCAGGTCACACGCTGAGGTGTTTTTTTTAATTTCTGTTTTCAATTTCTATTCAAATATCAACTCATAATACGAGAGATGAGTTGGGCCTTGGGTTACGCATGCTGAGGTATTTTCAATTTCTGTTTTTCAATTTCTGTTAAAATCGACTCATAATACGAAAGTGAGTTGGGCCTCGAGTTACGCACGCTGAGGTATTTTTAATTTCTGTTTTTCAATTTCTGTTTTCAATGTCGATTACCAAAAAAAAGGGGGGGAAAGGGTAAAAGGTCAACTCATATTGCGAGAATAAAGAAGCAGTTTGAAAAGTTCAGGTTTCATTGAAGTCCCAATGGAGCAATTAGTAGATCGAAGCTACAAATCTCTTCGTGTCCTGAAGTCGTATTGGAGCAAGTTAAAAAAACAAACAAGATTGAGGAAAAGCGAATTGAAGCTACGGGTCATGTCTCGTCGAAGCAGCGGTAGAATGGATCAAAGCAACAGGGTTTGAAGATGTTTGAGGAAGACGATGACCAATAAGTCAAGGCTCGGCCAAGACCGGGAAAAATTGGTTCTTCTATTTTCTTTGCTCTATTCTTGTTTCACGATAATGAGCTAAGAGGGGTAGCTGTAATAACCAATTTTTGCCCGGGCCCAACAGAGATTAGAGGCCCAAGTGATAAAACAAAAATAATAAAACCCAAATAGACCAAATGTCCAATTACAAGCTTGAAATTAAGCCCAATAAATAAAAAGTCCAGTCCATTTACAGAATAAATCCAGGGCCCAATTACAAAACCAAATATCAGGCCCAAATCAAAACAAATAATGAAAACCAAGCCAAACAAATTCAAATCCAAACCAATTCCAGCCCAAAACCCATCAGACCCACCAAGCCCAATCCAAGCTCTAACCCACAAACAGAATAAAGTCCAAAAAAACAAACAGCTTCTACAAGCCCAATTAACCCAAATACAACCAGCCCAAATCCTATTCTACTAACCAGCCCAAATCATTAGAAGATGAAAAGGTAACAGTAGAAGCAGTCCCTAGGCGTCGACCCTCCGCATGCCTCCTGGCCTCCCTGCGTCCCTCACACGCATGCCTCGCCTCGTTTCGGCCACCACGTGCGTCGATTCCCGCGCCCACAGCCACTATGCACGCCTCTGACAACCTCCACTAGTGGCCTCCACGCTCCTATCCACTACCATGCCCTCCTCCATGCCTCTCGATGTCACCTACAAGGAAGAACACGTAGCAACACGACAAAGAAGAAACGACAAGCACAACAAAGAATAAAATAGAAAAAGTAAGATGGAATCATTTGTAAAATCGGTTATAAAACCGAAGGAGAATGATTTGTACAGGGGGACCGAATAGAGGAAAAGAGAAAAAGAAAACAAACATTCAAAACAGATCCTTTTGATGCATCCAGAAAAAAAAATCAAGAAAGGAACCAAAAAGAGCTCTTGTAATCTTCCTTTTTACGAATATCAGCAATCGAAATAAGCAAGAAATTCTAGAAGGTTGATTTTCAATCGATTGTCTTTTTTCATTCTCGGTTGTTTGCCAAAGTTTCTTTCACCTATTTATCTTTCTTTACTTACTGCCTTCTTGAAACTTAGCATAAACATTAAGTATAAAACAAAAAAGAAAGGAAGAAGAGGCTTGCCTGAAACCCTCACGTACGTAACGCCAGAAATCCATTTTCCCGTCAACGGAACTTGACTCGTGGAGGAGTGTCGAAGGCCCCCTTTCCCTTTCGTTTTGGGCACCGAAAGACGAGACTTCAAAGGGCTTCAAAACGGGCCCAAGGCCCACCGGCTTGAGCGTCGCTGGCCACCGATCTGGTGGTGGTGCGGTGGCGCGATGAACGGCCAAGGGAATCCAATCGACGGGCGATCTAAAGGAGACCAATCGTTCGACATCGAAAGAGAGAAGGGGAGATGTTAAAGTTTTAGTTTTTTTAAGAACAGAAATTGGAATGAATAAGAACAAAAAAATGGGTTTAAAGATATTAAAGGAAACAGCTGTTAGGTAGGGGGAATGAATGCGAATGTACTCACTTCCAAAAAGGGTTATTTGCGCGCTTGGTCCCTTCTCCTTTGCACGGTTATTCGATTGGGCTCCTTTTGATTCTTTTCTTCCTTTTAATTTCTGTCCCATAATTTTACATAGTTTTAATTTAGTCCCGTCCTAAATGTCGCATTCCAGGACTTGGGCAAATTTCGTTTTAAATCCCCCCTAGTTTGGGCGCATTTCATTTGAGTCCTCTGATTTTCTTTTATTCTTGATTTTTGCCTCAAATCTTTGCTTCGGTTTTAATTTCATCTTTTTATTCTATCTTCTTTAATTATTTTGCTATTTTGTCATTATTATTACTATTATTATTATATATTTCCCATTATTATTATTATTGGTATTTTTGTCATTATTGTTACTGTTATTATATTATTTTATATATATATAGTTTGTTTATCGCTTGTCATTGCTATTACTGCTTTCTTTTTTATTTTATTATATAGGGTATTGTATAGTTCGTCGATCAATATTTTTTAATCCGCGTATTTCATGATTAATGTTTACGTTTCTTGCCCTGGAATTGTATTTCCAACTTCAACATGCTCAAACCTTTCTCCAAGTATTTTATTACGTTGAAAATGAATATTGAGCAAATTTTAAGATTTCATATTTAAAATAAGGCAATATTTGTATGTTTAGAAGTTCGAAAGATCACATCCTAACCTGCTGGGTGTCGATTTTTTGTTCAACTAAATAACCAAATATCCTTTTTATACGCTTTGAAGACCAAAGATGATCTCGGTGTCAGAGTACAAATGTGTTATATCCTAACGTGCTGGGTATGGTTCTTTTATTCCTTTGAAACGAGTTAATTTTGAGATTCAATCCCGATTTAATTAACCCATTCTTTTAATTTTCTTTACCCTAAATATTTTCAAGTTTTCAACATCGGGACAACATCAATCGATTTGGTACCAAATTTGGGCGCTGCAAGGGTGCTAACCCTTCCTTGCACGTAACCGACTCCCGAACCCATTTTCTCGAATTTCGAAGACCAAAATATTTTTATAGGTGACCTGATCACACCTAAACAAAAAAGATCGGTGGCGACTCCCGTTTTATTTTCAAAACCAAGTCGATACCCGTTTTTTTCAAAAAATGGTTACGACACTATTCAAACAATGTCGTAGGTCATCCCTAAGCATCCCACCATACACAATTTCTTTCATGGTTCGAATCAAACCGAATGAATAATAATCAATTCAAGCATTCATGTCTCTACGACTATCTATAAGACATATATCTCATATGGCATCATCAAACATTCTTACTTAAGCACTTCTAATCTATTATGCAATTTAACTAAGTAACCTAATCAATTTCCCTTAAAAATAATCAAATTATCTCTTATCGATAAAAAATTTCATGCTTGGCAAAAATCAATACATGCTTATTATTTTCAACTGTTATTCATAGTATTAATATAAACCAAGCACCATGCAACAAAACCAATAATATTTTTTTCAATAAATAATAAACTAAATCAAAGTAAACACACAAATGAAAACACACGCAAACTGATCTTATGTACTTCCCCCTCCTAACTTTAGAGCAAACATTACCCTTAGTGTAAAATAATTAAAGCGCAAATAAGAAAACTTCCCTAAGTAGGTTGAATCCTTGTTGTTATGATAATCTCGAGGTTTATGTGCTCCAAACAGACGAAAAAGTACCTAAAAAAAATACTACGAAAAAAATGTGAAATATAATAAAAATAAAAGGAAAAATAATAAGTATTGATAATAGATGACAGAATGTCTCAGATGAACTTGGCCCTTCAATGTTGCACGGTTGCGTTCTGTCTAAGATGTTGCGACATTAGGGTGCGATGTCGCGACATCGAGCCTAATTTCTAGCTTCTGCGATTTTTTTTTTCAGTTATGTCACTCCATCGTATCTACACCTGAAAATTTAACTCAGGAAATATAAGTTCTTTAAAAACAGGGAGGATCTGTGTTGCTACCATAGAAGAACCTTTAGCTGGTTCCTAACACTTTGATTCAACGTTTGTTCCTCTATCGATGTATATCAACTAGCCTCTCAGATCGATTCTATTGATATTGCCTTATTTTCTACCGTCGCTACATCCACATTACAAGCCACTTGGTACCAAATTCGAGCCAACCCCAAATCATTTTTCGGGGTATTATTGCCTCAAGTTTCCTTCTCTCCATGTCGCGTCAAGTTTTGGTCACTCGAGCTTTGATGCCCTTGTCAGATTAGAATGAGTCGAACTCATCGATCTCTTCGGCCGATACCTTTTTTGCTATGGCCAGAAGGTGTATTAGCTCTTCTACACCTCCATTTAGAATCAATTTAAGCTCAATGTTAGTGGTTACTTCTACTTTTACGTCAGCGGCTACATCTATTATTATGTCTAATTCTACGCCAATTAGATCAGAGACTGTTTCATCCATATTCAATTTATCCCCATGATCTTCGGTTCCAAACTCTTGTTGACTACCATTGTCTAATTCAAGGTGATCAACGATACTACAGGGATCCTCAGGATCAAGGTTGGGAACACCATGCACGACATCTTCCCATGGAGGTAGTGCCATAGATATTTCTTAAAGCATTTTCCTCATTTGTTCCATCATGTCTGACATGTTTGATAATCTCTCAGAGTTTGACTGTAACACCCCTTACCCGAGTCCGACACCGAGACTGGATAAGAGGCATTACCATGATTAAACTTATTTAACTCTTTGAAACGGGCTATAAAATTTCATTTAAGACTATCACTTACTCAATCTCGGCCTACAAGGCCTTAGAATTACCTCCGGGAAGTCTTTGAACTAATCCTGAAACATTTACGAACTTGAGAAACTTTTCCTCAAAATAGGGGCCACACGCCCGTGTTGGTATAGGGACACACCCATGTACCCCTAAGACATGCCCGTGTCTTCCACCCGTGGTCGACACTGACTAATTCACACGGCCTTGACACGCCCGTGGCCCTGGCCCGTGTGCCAAACCTTGGCATTCTGACTTATCCACATGACCTATACACACGCCCGTGTGCTTCAGCCGCGTGGTGATGCAAATTCCAAGTGCAAGGTGTAGACTTCACACGGCCTGGGCACACACCTATGTTCGAGCTGTGCCTCCCACACGGCCTAGACACAAGTCCGTGTCTCTACTCCTGTGGGAGATTAGAAGGCTATCTACCAAGCCTTAAGCCACTCTCATTTGCATACATACATACATCATCACATAACTTCACATAGCATCAATATAACTCTTGAATTGAAGACATTTAATTCATACAGTGAAATATTCATTCCAAACACAAGGGAGAACTATGTCTACTATGATTACAATCGACTTGAGCCATTGTCTATGGCTATTTACAACCAAATCATAACTCACTTAGGCCAACACATTTGGTTATATTAACTATGACTTAGTCAACTTTAAAAGAGGTCCCTATACATGCCATGACTCATAAGAACTTGAAACATCATACCAAGTATCTGCTCGATCGGGTCGAAACATCTCCGACGGCCTCCAACCCGAGCTAGTTAAATTAACCTATAAGAGATGGAAAAAGGAAAGGAGTAAGCAATAATGCTTAGTAAGTTCATCTGCATGTAACTGACAAATACTGATATTCATTGAATATACACCACCACAAGGTATTATAATGAGTTTTACTCATAAACTCATGCTTACTTACTTAACCATTCTTAAAACTTACTCATTCTATCTCTTACCACAATCTAACCATGCCACAAGCCAATTGTTCGTGTTAATTAACATACATTCTTGCACTAGTCACCATATAATCACATAAAACAACACATCAAGCATTTTGAAAAAGCCACTCATAATACTAATCTCTCAGTGGTTTCGCACTTAGCCCACCATCGATCTCTAATAGGGTGGTATCGAACATAGCCCACCAATCATTTATACTTATGGTGGTATCGCACTTAGCCTACGAAATGACTTTATAAGCGATGGTATCGCACACAGCCTATCGATTAATAGTTAATCATGTGGTAACGCACACATCCCACCATTATTAATATAATCAGGTGGTAATGCACACAGCCCACCGTTATTAATATAGTTGATGGTGTCGCACACAGCCCATCCTTAACTATCATTAAGGTGACATCACACATAGCTCACTGTTATTATACATTCACGAATATTCATCCACATGCATTTTTCTATTTCAAATGTTCACCCGTGAACATCCTCACACACTATCATTCTACAACAATCGTTCACATTCACACAGTGCATTAATAAATCTATCTTATGCAATTAAGGTGCATTGATTACACATAACCCACTAAGGTTTCATCATATACTGAATTCATCTCAATTCAGTTCTAACACACTCTTGTGCTTCTCGTGGAACAATCACATACTTTCTCACTTCCAACATTCCCATTGAATCAGTCAAATTGTTAAATAACACTCTTGAGTTTCATACACTTAATGACACATTGACACCATACCCTAATAGGGTCTTACTTGCATTAACATATCGATGCCATGTCCCTGACATAGTCTTATACGAATTCTTATACCGAGGCCATATTCCAATATGGTCTTACACGGGGTCTTAATTATTATCATACCATGCTAATTTCTTTTCCCACTAGTCTTAGATTAAAAATAAAACTCTTATTTCTCGACATTCCATCAAAACGTACTTAACGTATACATAGAGGCAATTAAACAATCCATACAACATCAAAATGTTAAGTACTTCACTTAGAATTTCATAATTTAGCATATGAACTTACCTCGATGTCGAAAGGGTCGAAAGGGACTTTTTGCCCGCATTTCTTTTTTCACCCGTTCTAGGTCCAAATCTCATTTTCTTTGATTTAGAACAATAGAATTTTACTCATTTAATCACTTATAAGTCATAATACACAATAATCTATACTTAGGAAAAAAATGACTAATTTGCCCTTATACTTTGGCAAAATTACGATTTTACCCCTAGGCTCGTAAATTGATTTTTATTCAATTTTCTTGTATTTTGGACTTAGCGGAACCATTTTTATAACTATAGCCATCCACATTTCTCACTAATTCATACACTTAGGACCAATTTTACAACTTTTGCAACTCGGTCTTTTTTGTCATTTTCGTCGAAAATCACTTAGTAAAACTTGTTTCTCTTCTCATGAACATGCATAATCCACTATTAATCATCAAAATACACACTTAATCAACCATGGCAAAATTCACAAACTTCAACATTTTTGAAAATGAAGGTACGGGATAGCTAAATCGAGTTACCACGACTCGGAAAACGTAGAAATCATTAAAAACGGGGCAAAAACCACTCACCTATCAAGCTCCCAAGCTTGGCCGAACATGGCTTTCTCTGCTGCCCATTTCTTTTCTCACAACCGACTGGAGAAGAAAATAGAAAAGAATGGTGCCTTTTTACTATTTTTGTCTTATTATACCCATTTAACTTAACTTCCAAATTTGCCTTTTTTCTTTTCAACTAACATCAAAAATACCAAAAAAATATCTTCCATCAACTTATAAGTGGGCTAATTTCTTCATAAGGACCTTCACTTTAAAAACCCATCACAATTACACCCTTTATCATCTAGAACACACACTCGCACTTATAACAATTTAATCCTACTAATCAAATTAAACACTTTTTCGATAAAATTTCTCAACGAAATTTTCACACAACAATTCAATCACATTATGGACCTCAAATTGATAATCCAAGCTATTTCATACTTAAATCTTCTAGGACCTCATATTTTGCAACTTATTGAATTTAGTCCAAAAGTCAAATTGGACACTTTATGCCTAAAATTTATTTATGAAATTTTTACACATGCATACGAACATATCATAAACCTCATAACAGTCATAAAATAATTATTTCTACTTCAGATTCGTGGTTCTCAAACCACTATTTCGACAGGGCCCTAATCCGAGATGTTACAATTCCCCCCCTTTAGGGGTTTTCGTCCCCAAAAATCTTACCAGAGGAAGATATTCTCATCCTCAATGAGGTACTTTCACAATCTCTCTAGAATCACAAATTGGTATAACTTTGTATATCTCCTTGCAATACCCTTTAAAATTTAACCTATAGTGCCGAAATACATTATCAAAATTTGAATTTTTTTTGAAGTACATTTACTTAGTAATCCGTCAAATAAGAATTCTGTATCATACGTATCCTTGCCAACTAATTAACCCCAATCCAGATAACATCTTTCTTTTCAGAGATTTTGACAATCTCGATTCTGATGCTTATGGTAACTCTATCTAATCATCCTTCTCGTTCCATCACTGACTGTAATAGTCTTGGATACACCTGATTTCAATTTACTTGCTAGCAAATAGACATCTAAACTTAACCTCACCAATATCACGTCATATACCCAATCACCAGAACATCGGGTCATATAACTGCACATTTTTTATTATTCTTGGATAAATGAACGTGTTACTAATGAGCTTTGTACCAGAACTTCTGTATAAGTTCTGGATTCATTAATAGGTAATGTCTATTTCAACATATCTATAACAACAGAAATTATGCTCGACCTGGGATTCAATATCAGAGGTAAATTCACTTTGAACTCATTTAGATTACTTGTCACCATCGCATTTCTGAGTTTCTCAGCTTCGCAAAGAAAACCTCACTTTAGCATTTAATATAGCTAGAATCTAGGTGATCGTCTCTGGATCACCAATCTAGCAACTCTTTCTTTTTCTTTTTTTTTCTTGATTTAGATTGAACTCAACACTAGGACTTTCAATTAATAGTTCCTTCTATAGCTTTTAACTCAACCATCATGGTTTGAATATTTCAATGAGCATACCTTTGTATCATGCTCCCTACTCACGTACACACAGAATTTTATTCTCCTTATCGATTCATGCGTAAATATACACAAAACTTGAATCATATTTCAATACATTAATCTACTCTTTTCTCCATACTGAGAACATATTTCAAGCACACTCTCATCTGAATTTCTCTTGCTATGCTAATCTGAAACCTTTACTATCACCATATCTCACAATAGCAGAGACATCTCGATCGAATTCATTAACTCTATTCGGCTTATCCGAAGACCCATCACACAATGTGAAACTTGTGATTTCACTTCTTATACTAGAATCATCATCAACTTCCTCCTCAAAGTACCTGAATAAGGTTACGAGGAGATAAAGGAATGTCGATTTCAATTAACTAGATTGACAATCGTTTAGTTTACTTTTTCAGTCAGCTATCGTTCTCACACAATCACAATTTATGAGAGGAACAACTACATCAGTCCTGAAAGGCAACAAATATTTATACATAATACCCAAAGAGATCATTATAACCCATCCATGGCTTTAACTAACCATGCACAGGTCACAGGCTTCAAGCCAACTTATTCATATTTTCCAATTTTTTTTTAGCACATACCGTGCCAGACATTATACTCCTTTCTTCTTGACTCGTTCACGAGTGCCTGTATTCACCCATTCACATGGCTTTAGTGCAATTCTCATTTCTACCTCTAGACTCATCTATCTGTCCCATTGATCACTAAGGATAATCAAATATGCATATTCATCGTCATTCATGTAGGTACGAAACCAATGCCACATCCCCGAGGTGGTCTTATATGGAGTCACCTCTAAATGCCAATGCCATATCCCGGATAAGGTCTTATATGGACTTCCACATCAAGTATCGATGGCATATTCTGAATATGGTCTTACACGATTCTCATATTCATTACCAAAGCCAGATCCCGGATATAGTCTTATACGAAATCTTAACTTGGTGCCGAGGCCATGTCTCGAGCATGGTCTTGTACAGGACCTTATCTATTTCATATCTCAATGATAGCCTTTTTATTATAGTCCCCTAGGACTTCAACCTTATATTCAACAACAATTACTCTATTTAGTAGAGTATCATGTATTAATGTGATACAGAGCATTCTCAATTATGCTAACATAAATATTGCATTAATCACATACAAACTTACTCAACTTAACTCTCATAACATCTCATCATAATTCAACAGTGGTAAGGGGGTGAGGTTGTAGAGCCCCTTAACTTGACTCTTGTGACTACATACATATGATTTAATATTTATCATCAATGAAATATCATTGTAACCACACAACTCGCTCCAAGTGAGTTTTCACGTTTATCACGCTACAATTGTTTCTATCACTCATACTTTCAAACAGTGACTTCACTTACTCAAGTTCCACATTAATATCTACTCGAGTACTCAACATTTAACTCTACTTTCTCTTATCATTGCTTATCAATTTAGAGAATGTCTTACGGGGTTTGAGTACATCGTTTACCTGATTGCCATAGTCCAACTATGGTCTTACTCGTATCACAATATCATAGTCCAGCTATTTCTTTACATGTCCTCACGATGCTATAACCTCGCTATGCTCTTACACGAAATCATTCTTTAGTGTCAAAGCCATGTCCCAGACTAACTTCCACACTAAATCAAACTTTCCAGTTTAACTTCCACACTATAATACGTGTGGCTTCATAACAGAGTCACTAAACAAAACATTAGACATTTTCTACTTTAACGGTCACACATGAGATTTGACTATGTGAACACATTTATCCAACATCATTTAAACAATTGTACATATACACATATCCCGTTCTCTGGACAATTTTACTCACTATATGCACTTAACCCAATAGGTTGGGTACAAACACCGTACATATCAAACCAATATAGGCAAACTTATCACTTCATAAATCTCATTTCATTCCTCAACCTGAAGTTATATCATTCCATACCTTATCATACTCATTTCATAAACTTCTATTCATACCTCTCTGTATTTCATTAGTGCATAAATACATTGCAATTACCTCTTTGTCACTTATAACCTTATTGAAATTAGCTCGATTGGAAGTCATCTCTTTCTTAACAAAACAATTTCGTTAGAGTCGGGAGATATCACACTATCACAGTCCACCTATGGCATGTATAACTAGACTCTTACTCACGCTAGGTAAGTTCGAGAATCGACTAAACCATAGCTCTGATACCACTAAATGTAGCACCCTTTACTCGAGTCCGACACCGAGATAGGATACGAGGCATTACCATGCTTAAACTTACTTAACTATTCGAAACGGGCTATAAAATTTCATTTAAGCCTATCACTTACTCAATCTCGGCCTACAAGGCCTTAAAATTACCTCTCAGAGGTCTTCGAACTAATCCTGAAACATTTACGAACTTGAGAAACTTTACCTCAAAACAGGGGCCACACGCCTGTGTTGGTCTAAGGACACACCCGTGTATCCCTAAGACATGCCCGTGTCTTCCACCCGTGGTCGACACAGACTAATTCACACGGCCTTGACATGCCCGTGGCCCTGGCCCATGTGCCAAACCTGGGCATTCTAACTTATCCACATGGCCTATGCACACGCCCGTGTGCTTCAATCGTGTGGTGATGCAAATTCCAAGTGCAAGGTGCAGACTTCACACGGCCTGGGCACATGCCCATGTTCGAGCCGTGCCTCCCACATGGTCTAGACACACGTCGTGTCTCTACTCCTGTGGGAGATTAGAAGGCTATCTACTAAGCCTTAAGCCACTCTCATTTGCATACATACATACATACATCATCGCATAACTTCACATAGCATCAATATAACTCTTGAATTGAAGACATTTAATTCATACAGTGAAATCTTCATTCCAAACACAAGGGAGAACTATGTCTACTATGATTACAATCGACTTGAACCATTGTCTATGGCTAATTACAACCAAATCACAACTCACTTAGGCCAACCACATTTGGCTATATTAACTATGACTTAGTCAACTTTAAAATAAGTCCCTATACATGCCATGAGTCATAAGAACTTGAAACATCATACCAAGTGTCGAAACCTTTTTTTTTTTGAAAAAAATGGGGATCGACTTTAAAAACGAAAATGGAGTCGCCACCAATCTTTTTTCGAGGTGTGATCAAGTGACCTTGAAATTGATCATTTTAATAAAAAAACATTTTTGATTTATTAAAATAATGATTTTGGTCTACGAAATTCGAGAAAATGGGTACGAGAGTCGGTTACGCACAAGGAAGGATTAGCACCCTCGTAACGCCCAAAATTGGTACATAATTGATTAATTAATGTCTTAATGTCGAAAATTTGAGAAGATCTTAATATACGATCCTTTTTATTTTAAAAAAATGTTTGAATAAATTGAAATGGATGTTAAGACCCTTTTATCCCGAAGTAATAAAATACTACATCCATTACGCTAGGACACGACATTTTAAATCCTCGAAACTAAGCTTGTCTTTTGATTTTCAAAACTCATGCATTTAAATTTTAGAAAGATATTCGGTTATTTGGGGTCAAGTAAAAAAATCGATACCCAGTAAGTTAGGGCACAATTTCTCAAAATTCCAAACATAGAATATTGTCTATACTTTTTAGAAACCCTTACCTCAAGATAACAAGATGTCATATCTAATGAGTTAGGACACTTTAGGATACAACACCTCGAATTCCCGAGAATAAGCTTTTATTTGAAACTCATATGTTTTGATTTGAAATAGGTGCTCGATTACTTAGATTCAACGAGGAAAATTGGAACCCAGTAAGTTAGGGCACAATCTCTTCGAAGCTCCCAAATACGAGAATTTGGGGGAAATTATTGCAATATTAAAACAATGTATAAATAAAAACTTTGATAAAAAAATGACAATATTAAAATACAAATAAACAAAGTATCAAACACATAATGGCAATTATTTAAATACTAACATCAATAATCAAAGACCAAATAAGTCATACACAAAACATCTTAAAAATAAATGGTATATAAAATAGATAGTAATATATAAAGATTTGCAATTGATAATATATGGAAAAAAATTTAAAGCAAATAATCAAACAATTTAAAATGGATGATTTATAAAATGAGTTTTTTTTTTAAATAAACAACATATGTGACATTAAAAACAAATAAAGTATATAATTAATGGAAGAAAATAAAATAATGATAAGAATGGTTAAATGAATGAACAATATGTAAATAAGAAAGTTGACGAATAAGTAAATGAATAAAAATAAAAAGAATAATTAATGATTATGCAATTAAATGGATAAATAAAAAAAGTTTAAAAAAATGCTTAAGTCAACCTAATTCTTACAATATGAGGATTCAACGAAATTCCACCACCTAAATCCAACTCAAATGAGAGCAACTCAAAAAGAAACGAAGATGAACGAATAACAAAATAAAAACAAGCCCCAGAAAATAAGAACGCAAGAGAGAGAGATTTGTGTGAATGCTCTCAAGAACTTTTATTGCTCGAAACTCAAGTGTGTTTTACAATGAAGGGAAAGGCCTCTATTTATAGTTGAGCCTCCCCAAATCCAACGGTACAGATCAATTACATCAACGACTAAGATTAAAAGGCATCTACAAATTAAATCTCTAAGATTACAAAATCATATCTTCTAAGATTGCATACCATATCTTCTAAGATTGCATATCATATCTAAGATTTGCATATCATATCTTCTAAGATTGCATACCATATCTTCTAGGATTGCATATCATATCTAAGATTTTCATATCATATCTAAGATTGCATATCCTTGAAGATTGTGTTCCCATATACGTCAAGCTTGTAGATGGACCTTCAATATTTTCAAGTAATGGGTCATTCCGATCGGGCCAAATGATATATTTTGGACTGGACTTGGACTTTGTTTTATTATTTTGGGTTTATTATTTTTTGTATGGGCCCGGGCTAAATTGGCCTATTACATCAAGTATCTGGTCGATAGTGTGAAAAAATCTCTGGCGGCCTCCAACCCGAGCTAGTTAAATTAACCTATAAGAGATGGAGAAAGGAAAGGAGTAAGCAATAATGCTTAGTAAGTTCATCTGCATATAACTGACAAATACTGATATTCATTGAATATACACCACCACAAGGTATTATAATGAGTTTTACTCATAAACTCATGCTTACTTACTTAACCATTCTTAAAACTTACTCATTCTATCTCTTACTACAATCTAACCATGCCACAAGTCAATTACTCGTGTTAATTAGCATACATTCCAGCACTGGTCACCACATAATCACTTAAAACAACACATCAAGCATTTTCAATAAGCCACTCATAATACTAATCTCTCGGTGGTTTCGCACTTAGCCCACCATCGATCTCTAATAGGGTGGTATTGCACTTAACCCACGAAATGACTTTATAAGCGATGGTATCGTACACAGCCTATCGATTAATAGTTAATCAGGTGGTAACACACACAGCCCACCATTATTAATATAGTTATTAATATTGCTTCGGCTTCTTCCACACCATGAATTACAAAAAGCCCAAGCAAATGAAATATCTCGTTTGGTATCCATCAATGAGTTAGCAATTGGAACAGGAATGAATCAGATTGGCACTTTACAATGTCCTGGTGAGACTTGATGGAGTTCCCGTTTAAATTTAGTTACTAGTTTACTAAATATGTACAATGCTACTAGCACAATTTTTGAAAATCTAAAAAATACCGTTTCTAACTATTCTCAGCGAGGAGATGCTCATAACACATATAATAAATTGAGATCTTTTGAGTTTATTTTTATTTTGCATATGATGAAGGAAGTTTTAGGGATTACTGATAACTTTTGCCAAGCTCTGCAACGCCGTTCTCAAGATATATCAAATGCCATGAGCTTAATTTTGACAACGAAAGATTTAATTCAAAAGTTGAGAGATGGCGGATGGAATGAATTGTTGAAAAATGTGATATCTTTTTGTGAAACTTGGGAGTTGGATTTTCCAGATATGAATGCTCAATACATTGTGGGCCGTAGTCACAATAAGAAGGAAGATGTTACAGTGGAGCATCATTATCGAGTGAATATATTTTTTGCTACAATAGATACTCAGTTGCAAGAATTGAAGCGCAGGTTTAACGAAAATGTTGTCGAACTTCTCAAACCTACTACAGCGTTAGATCCCAATGAGTGTTTCAAGTTATTTGATATTGATAAAATTTGCATTCCAAGTTATATCCAGAAGATTTTTCTCAACAACAGAAAGAACGTCTCCCATATGAGTTGAAGCATTATGAACTTGATGTATGTAAGCATCCTGATTTGAGAAAAATATCAACACTTTCTGAACTTTGTAAAAGCTTAGTTGAAAGTCGAAAGTCAGTCATGTACCCACTCGTTGATAGATTGATTCGTCTTATATTGACTCTTCCAGTTTCAACAGCATCCTCAGAACGTGCTTTTTCTGCTATGAAGATTATGAAGACTCGACTTTGTAGCAAGATGGAAGATGATTTTTTAAGAAGTTCTTTGGTTATGTACATTGAGAAAGAAATTACAGAAAATTTTGATATAAACGAAATAATTGATGATTTTAGTGAGGTCAAGGATCGAATAGTGCAATTCAAATAAATTTTAAGATTTCTATCTAGTTTATTTTTATTTATTAAATTATTTTTCTTTAATTAATTTTTATTTTAAATTTATTATTTTTCATTATTTCGGTCCCCCTCTTGAAATTTCCTGGCTTCGCCCCTACTGAGGATCGTACCTAAGAGATTGTAGTTTGGGGAAAACTACTATCAAGCCAATGACTGGAAATAATTACTAATCTACTTGAGTCACGAATTAGTAGTGCTAATATGGAAGCAAGATGACGATGATATTAATAAACTACATAAATTAAATTAAGCCTAAATCTACTCCCAAGTTCATGTATCGGTTTCTCATACCCTTTGTTATGACAACGCGAGTTCCATTAGCCTAGAACCTAATTAATTATTGACATAGGGCTCTATTCAACCAGCTAGTCATCAACCTAATTGTGCCTCTCTGTGTTCAACTAACCTAATGAGTCGGCAAGAACAACTTATCTCTTGACCTCACAGTTCAGACTGATTCGGGGCTAAGGTCTTAACGGATAGGCCATACCATTTTTGGGTTAATTCCCACCTAAATGACTTCCTAGAGTGGTCAAGCCTAGGGTTTAAGTTCTTCCGCTCCCAAACAACTGATTCCCTAAGAAAACTCTACCTTTTAATCAACTACTAAGATTAATACAACTGAAACATGCAAAATATAGATAAAGTATAAACTGATTATAATAATTACACAAGCATCCAATTAATAAATGTTAAAAAAGAGATATAAAGAATAGAATAAAGGAAAGAGATGCTCATGGATTTACCGATGAAAGCATGGCTCCAGAATAATCTCCACTCGCAAGATTCTCACTTTGGAATTAGATATCTCGATTTCAAGAACATAAAATACCTTAAGTAAAAATTAAGAATCAAATAGAAACCCTAAGTGTATTTTCTGTCCCTCTCCAGTTGTGTGTTTAAACTGATTACAATGGCCTTTATAGGCTAAACTTGAAATATTAAAGTGCCTAAATTGTCCTTGAAGTCCGAGTTTGACTAGGATAAATACACTTAATTTCCGTCCAAAATGTAATTATCACGTGCAGGATTTTTCTGGGCCGCAAAAGGGTTATGTTGCAACACAGGGGCTATGTCGCGACACAGCAGGAACCGTGTCACGATATCGACAGTAATTTCGCTCCAAGACTCATTTTTGGCTTTTGTCTTTGATCATGTGTCAGAGTCTTAAAATTTATAAAATGAATGATCGAGCCTAGAAACTAACTTACGACAATGATTGAGGCAAGCGCACCTATCGAACAGTAGTATAGTTTAGTGGCAAGACCGGATTGTCGAACCCAAAGGAACCAAAAGTACTAATACTGACTTTCTTTTTATTATTTAGCCTAAGAATTAAGGGAACTGTTGTTTAATCTAAAATTAACTAACTACTAAGCTAAGGATGCTAAGACACAGAGAAGGAATTAGGGAAATACTTGTGGGAAAAAACCAATTGATTAATACAATACCCGAGGAAGAATCCACCTAGACTTCACTTGTTATTTAACTCTGAACCAGACGATTTATTCACTTGACTTGATCCGTAGGATTCCCTAATTTATATTAATACCTCTTTCGAGGCTACTAACCTCTAACCCTAGGATGATTAATTGAAATATCTTTCTAATTAAAACCCCTAGAATTCCATTCACTCGATCTATGGACTCCCATATTATGTTTGACCCTAATCCGGCAGATTTTTGTCATCCTATTTCTAGGGTTACGATAAACTCCGCTTAACTATGCTAGATCTACTTTTAAACAGGGACTTTTGCTCCACTGCCTAAGCACATCAATACTTGAATCAATATCCTAAAATATCAAAACAAGAATTAAGAACACATAGTTAAGAACAAATCAAGTATTTATCATATAGTTCAGAAAACAATAACAAGATCTGTCTTAGGTTTCATCCCCCTCAGGTATTTGAGAGGTTTAGTTCATAATCATAAAAGAATACATCTCAGAAGAAAGTATAAAACAAAACATAAGAAAAACCCTAAAACCCCCTGAAGGAAATTGAAGGGAAGATCTTCCATCTTGAGTATGATTCCGGCTTCTTGAGATGAATCACCTGGCTCTCTTGGAGTAAATCCCACAATTCGGCCTCTCTAGCTTGGCTCTTCGGCCCACCTGAACCGCCTCCTTTTAGGTCACACTTAAGGTGTTTATATAGGCTTTCGAAATGTCTTTCTTCGCCCCTAAGTATCCTAATCCGAGCAAAATAAAAATAGGTCACGACAGGGACACTCCCGTGGCACACGCCCGTGTAAATCGAGGCCAGGCCGTGTTCGGGTCTGCTAAAGAGGCACGGTCGTGTGGCTTGGGCCCAGGTCGTGTGAATTTCGTGCTTTGGCCTATTTTCTCTATTTTTTGCTCGTTTCTCATTCTTTTCATCCTCCAGTGCTCTCCTAAGTATAAAACATGAAATTAAAGGATTAGGAGCACCAAATTCCATAATTCGGGGGATAAATCATCCAAAAGTATGCTAAATGTGGGATTAAAATATGAACATATTACAGTTTATCAAATACCCCCACACTTAAGCATCTGCTTGTCTTCAAGCAAAATTCTCAACTCACAATTAAAATAAACTTCCTTAATTCATAATCTTCATCCATAGTGTTTCATCATAATTCAAAGGTAATTCATACATTGGTAATTTAAGTAGAAGGGTCCTAAAGAAACAATCAAAGTCATAGTTTTTATAGCATGAAAACATAGGCGTTTCCCCTTACCTAAATAATTAACTCTGATTCAGAATTTACAAGAGTTGACATCCTCACTAAAGATTCACTCAAACCACTCAAAGTGTTTAAGGTTCAAAATTAAGCACTCAAAAGTCGAACATGAAAAGTTTATCCCATAGGCTTGCATGAAAATCAAATCTCCACCACTATAAAATGAAATGATACACAGATCAAAAGGTCTTCAAAAAGGGTTGTAATAGGGCTTAGGTTTAAAGGTGTGGATAAAGGCTAAATTAAAGGGTTAGAATCGAGATTGAATTGACAATTTACCTAACTAGAAAAATGAAATAATCCTACATAATTACATCAATTGAACACTTGAAACACTAATAATATGAGCTTCTTCTCAGAATGCGGAATTAATTACTTAAGCTCAAACATAGAAATAACAATGAATAACTTTCCAACGTTTTTTTTTTTTTAAGAACAGTATTTACATTAATAAGAAAGAACTTTAACAACTGAAATATAGAACATAGTTAGGCAACTGCTCAAAATCAAATCTCGACAAAAAGGGAGTCAAGAAATGGTGATAACAAATACAATATGGGTTTTGGGTTATTATTAGTGGGTGAGTCAATAAATGGTTTGTTAAAATCAAAGGGGTTCACAAGGGGTTAATTGTTAGGGTAGGCTTTTAGTGGAGTAAGTGGGTTAAATATAGAGTGCCTCTATCATCTCTGTATATCAAATCAATGATGTGGTCATGACATTTATAATCGAAGCAAGTTCTAGAATAACAAATCAATGTTGACACACTCATCAAAAAGTGAGCAAGAAAAATGTATGCTCTAAAAGGCTCAAAATCTCACAAAAATTATGGGTTTTTTATATCAACCTTATAAATTTCGAACTTCAAGGTAATAATTAGATTCGGGAAGACAACCTAAAAAAATTTTAATTTTTTGAAAATAGACTCATCATGCTTGATTCTCTAGTCTCCTAAAGTTTAAATCATCACTGCACAATTATCAATGAATTATTCCAAAACAAATCAATAAAAATCATGAATCAAAGGAAATTTCATTCTAATAGTAATATGAGAAAATTACTTAAGAACAAGACATAATTCAGGGATCTGAGAATAATGCAGAAAGTTAGGAACTTTTCGAAATAAAATTCACCCTCCACACTTAAGATGTACATTGCCCTCAATGTACAAAGATGTATATTTAAAGAATAATAGCATAAAATTAAGTGATAAAGAGAGAGGTGAAACTTCTTGAATTTTTTTTTGGATGAATTTCTTGGGTTGGCAGTGGTCGTGGTGTGGTGTGGTGATTCCCAAGCAGCCTTTAGAACCTAAAACCAAGAAAATAAAATAAAATAAACTAGATTAAGGACTAAAAAGATAAAGGGAAGGAAAATAAAGGAGAAGAGAAAAGAAAGAGAAAAATTAAATGGACTCAAAGGTCCATGTCCTGTCGCATTAATGAAGCGGCTGACATGAACTTATGTAGATCGGTCTCACTGAGGGAGACTGTGCTAGGATCCTTCCGCTTCTTCGACATAGATAAGGTGTGGATCAAGGGTTCGGACAATGAAGAAGGTGAAAATGAAAAAGGGAGGGGAGTGTAAAGAGTATGGAAGAAGAGGAATGGAGAGTAGGTGAGAAGAGGAGAGGGGTGTTTTAAATAGAAATTTCAGATCTGGTACATCCCCACGCCCATGTACCTTGGGCGTGTTGAGTCACACAGCCATATCGCATGGCTGTGTTGTGCTATGTACGTTTCTCCCACGCCCATGTGCAGGTCGGCATGCCCATGTTGGTAAAACAGTGTCGACCATGGCTGTATCGCACGGTCGTGGTATTTAGTTAGAGCCCGTGGCTTGAAGATATTTTTCATCCTGTTTCGTACTATCTTTACCACATCGGTACGAAAATCTGCGGTGTCCACACGGCCACGGCCATGGCTACGGCCGTGTGCAAGGCTGTGTGGTATGGAAATCTGCACTTTGGTTAGTTTATAGTTAGGTGCTAAAAAGGAAAAACAAAAGTAAAAATAAAAATGTAGAAATTAATGGGGTTAGTACTCAGGTTGCCTCCAGAGAAGTGCTCGTTTAAAGTCTTAAGCTAGACTTACCTTTCATTCTATCAGTTCTATTATCAATATATAGCTCTAATCAAGTAGCTTTTACTTTAAAAGTGCCGTATATAGGATTACTTACCTCGACTTTTCCATCTGGGAAAACATTGATTACCTTAAAAGGGATTTCTTCGTTTGTATTAAGGTCGGGAGGGGTGATTCGAGGGTCTTTCTTATCCAACAATACCTGATCTCCGATCTTAAATTTGTTTGTCCCACGGAATGGCGTTGGTTCTTCTTTGTGTATTCCTAATTTCTCCTTGAAATGTGTCTTCCACTCGTCTAGTTCATCGATCTGAAGCCTTCATTCCTCATGAGCTATTTCTTTGTCGGCATGATGTTTAGGATCTGGTTTAGTTGTGTAGTTTTGTGGTGCTTCCTGAAAAGAAGATTTAACTGAATGGCCATTAATAGAATTTATTTTCTCACCTTGATTGCTTGATGTCCTAGACGAGAGAGCCTGAAGACTGATTGATTCGTCACTTACACGAAGTATGATTCACCTGCACCAACATCAATTTTAGTCCTGGCAGTTACTAAAAAGGGTCTTCCTAAAATTAAAGGAATATTATTGTCCTCATCCATGTCTAAAACAACAAAGTCGACTAGGAATACGAATTTATCAATTTTTACTAGAACATCTTCGATTATACCCCTAGGAATTCTAATAGTTTTATCAGCTAATTTATTGCTCATCCTAGTTTGTTTGGGTTTCCCTAGACCTAGTTGTTTAAACATTTTATAAGGCATAACATTTATGCTTGCCCCTAAATCAGCTAAAGCATTATCAACAGATAAACTACCAATTAAGCATGGAATTGTAAAACTCTTTGGATCTTTTAATTTTCGTGGTAGTTTATTTTGCAACATTGCTGAGCACAATACGTTTAGTTCCATATGCGACTCCTCATCTAACTTCTGTTTGTTTGTCAGAAGCTCTTTTAAAAATTTTCTTGAATCTGGCATTTGCGAAAGAGCTTCTAGAAATGGTAAGTTAATATGTAATTTCTTTAAAAGTTTAAGAAATTTACCGAATTGTTCATCTGTGTTGTATTTCTTCATCGCATTGGGGTATGGCACACGAGGCCGGTACTCTTTAATTACCGATTTTGGTTTATCGTTGTTTACCTTAACCTTACCTTCCTCAACCATATTGTCTTGCATCAATTTTGTTTCATCTAACCCTTCACTAACATGAGCTGTTATGGCTTGAAGTTGCTCCTTCGGGTTAGTTTCAGTGTTGCTTGGCAGGCTTGGCCCATTTCCACGTATGTTTTTATAACATACGAATTCACATGTCATGTTGGGCTTGGCCCATTACCATATCTTTTCATAAACGAAATAATGCAACATGAAACCCAACCCAAACCTAGGGTCCATCCACTACACACCCCCTTATCCAGCCTACCACACACCAGGGGACTATCGAGTCACCCTCTCCTTTTCCCTCCAAAAAGGCAACCAATGCCATCCACGATGTAGCACGTAGCTAACATCAAACCATGATGGGGCACATAGCAACCCATCAAGCCACGATATGGCATAAAGCCGATATCAATCAAGGTAACCACGCGAACTAAATCGCAAAGATCCATAACACGACCTCAGTCAGCGCCAATCCACGATGTAGCACAAAGCTGACATCAACCACGTACTCGAAGTACACCCGTACCTTCTTTCATAACCCACCCATGCACATGCCACATAAAATATAATCGTGATAATGCATGCACATGCTTATTAACATCCATAAACATACTCATATACAAGCAAGTAATCACAATGCAACAGGTTCAATACTAACCTGATCATCGCTATACCCTTTAAGGATATATATGGCACACTTATTATCGCACTTGTTAGTAAACATATAACACATAAAACCAGCAAAGAGGCTAATTACATACCTTATAACCTGAGTTCTAAACTCGATTTGACGCTATCGCTTAGCGAGACTACGCCTATCTCGCCTATCGTTTCTGCTGCACCTCCACACCCCGGTGGCCAATCCCGAATCTAGCCGAGACGGCTCTTTTCTTAAACTTCGGGACAGGGGACCTTCCTTTCCCCTCTTGACGAAATAAACTGAGATCCCGAAGGCCTTCCTTTGCTTCATCGATTTGCCCTATACACCATAGTCAATATAGGTTAACACTAAAGTGCTCATACTATGGCCTAAGGCCGAATATTACAAGTCTCTTACCTTGCTGAGTTGGAACCCCAAATGACCTCCTTTAACGCACCCTAAAGCCCTTTTTCGCTAATCCCCAAGAATACTTTAGCTTTTGAACTTGCAATATAGAAAGGAGAATAAAGCACCTTAGATATTCGGCTATGGTCACCAAGGAAGATCAACCATTCGGCTAACAAAATAGGTACAACCCGAGGTTGAGAGGAAAAGAAATAAAATGTAGAAAAAGTTTAGAAGAATTTCGGTAATGGTGGAGAAGTTTCGGTTTCAAGGAAAAAGGGAAAAAAATTAAATAAATTGCTTGACTAGAATTTTCGGCACAAGAAATTAAAAGGAGAAAAAGTATGAAAAAGGGTGCTCCCCCTATTTATAAAATTCAGCCACTAACCCGAATGAAGAACCCAAGATTCGGCCATCTCATACTAATTCAAACTAATTTGAATTAGTCCAATTCCCTACTTGACTCCTATTTTTCCTCATATTCTATCACCTAATCCTATTAAAATACTTAAAACCACCAGCAGCCATTATCTCTATTACAAATTTTAAACTGAATAAAATACTCCTATAATTATCTAAAATAATAAAATAACAAAAGCTATCATCTACCTCTCAGCTGAATAAGAAAAAAAATGATTAAACTACATTAATCTAATCCTTATCTAATGAGGCTTGCATGTGCCGTCCAACACCTTCAAAATTGCTGCCCAAAAGGAATAAAAATTTAAACTCCAAAACGCAACTCTCTTGGTTCGAACTCAGGACCAATCTGCACACACCTCTCTCCAAAGCCCCAGGGCCACTCGGCCACAATGAGTTTCATGCCATAAAGCCCCCACATTTATTTTTAACCCTTCCTACTTCACCCATCACTAAACAACAAAAAAAGTTAAACTCCAAAATGCCGCTCCAGTGCCTCGAAACCGCGCCTCTCTCCTCCAACGCCTAAGTGGCGCATGAGTGCCACTTTGCCAACCGGACTTCCATGTCCACCAAGCCACACCATTAATTTTTAAGGCATACTTAGCCCAGTCCCTTGACGCACAAAAATAAAACAAAATTGTCGCCCCAAAGACTCGAACCCTGCTCCCTTAGTCGTCACCTTCCAAAGCCCCCAGCAGCGGCGCCTCCACGCCACTTTGCGGATCTTTTCTTGCGTCCTAAACTCCCCAATTTATTTTAAGGCCTTCCCCCCTATTTCCCCTTTTACCCTAAAAATCTAAAAATTTTCTAAGGCATTCCTTGCCTTCTGTGGTTCTCCAAACCCCTAAAAATTCCTCCAACATGACCATAAGCCTACTAACTGCTCAAGGTTATGTTCCAAGCGCATAACCCCTAAACCAGGTGTTACAATTCTACCCTCCTTAAAATAATTTCATCCTCGAAATTACTTATTACCAACAATCATAACTCGCTATTTTACGCCTCTGCTGCGCACTCTGATCTTACTAAGGCTATCATACTTCCTAAACATAGTTTCTAAGTTCTCATTCAGGATCCAAATCATACAGGAAAGAGCTAACTTACAAACAAGGAAAACAATTAAAGAATATTCCAAAACAAAGGAGCTTACCCGATATCACATCCTTGGTGACTTTGACTAGAACCCACGACCCTCGTTGCTCGAGGACAATTCTTAACGGATGTGCCTTAGATCCGCATGCAAAAACATTCTTTACTATTCCCCAACACTCTCCCAGTGAGGTCTTTCACATCGAACACAAGAACGATTCCGATCCACTGGGGCAAGTGCACGCACAGGATTCTCAATCCTTGGTCTTTTCTGAGCATCTCCAAACGATGCTGACGGCTCAACCCTTCTCTTATTCTCGTTCCTATTCTTCTCTCGGTTTTCTCTTATAGTCTTTTTAACCTCTTCAGCGATCCGAGCTTTCTCTACCAGAATGGCGAAGTCCCTTTCTCTTTGCGGAGCGATCAACTCCCGCAACTCATCTCGCAGCCCATCTTCGAATCGAACACTCCTTTCATAATCAGTAGCCACGATTCCTTTGGCGTACTGACTTAGTCGCACGAATTCCGCTTCATACTCCGCTACCGATTTATTCCCTTGTACTAGATTCAGAAACGCCTTCCTTTGCGCGTCTAAGTAACTGGCTCCTACATACTTCCCTTCAAACTTAGCCTTAAAGTAATCCCAATCCAATCGATCTGCCGGAGCACCTTGCCTAACCGTGAGCCACCATCGATAAGCCTCGTCCCCGGCGAAGCGAAACAAAGACTTTCACTTTTTCTCTGCGGGGTACAATCCAAGTCGCCCATAATTCTTTCGACCCTTCTAGCCAATATTCGCTACATTCGAGCCACTCCCGATACTCCTCTAAAAACTTCACCCCGTTCAACTCGAGTCTCTCGGATCACGACTTCCGAGTTCCATTTCCCCTACCACTCTTGCCACTTGTCAGAGCACGCGTAACATAGCTTGTGACAACTGCGTCGTCCCTCTCTGCTGATCTTGATCTTCCGCGCTCGATCAAGCGGCGCAAGATTTCATTTCCCGACCCATGGTCGACCTACTGAGTTTCAAGTCGCCATCCTACCTCTACCGCGTCCCCTAGAACTCATCTCTATCGCCGCGATTTAATCTGATTTAAGAAATTTTATGCATTAGAAATTTTGTTCCACTATTTAATCGCGAGCAAATTTTTATGGAAAAAGGGTATTTTAAAGTAGTTCTTTCGATCACACAAAGTCTCAGTTCAAGTTTGCTACCCTAATTCAAAGAATCACATTTACACACACATTCATTCATCCACAAGAACAAATTTCTCCCTCAGTAGAGGCACATTCAGTGGTATCCACCACACACATCCACTATTCGGACCTTTCTGCCCGTTTCTACCCCAGAGGTATTTCCGTCATTTTCTTACCGGGTATTTTCGTGAATAATCAGAAAAATTTTAAAAGCCTTAATAAATCAGGATATTTGGATATTCCAAACCTTTAAGGGTATTTTCAAAAATTCTTCAATTTGAAAGTACGGTAGAAGTTTGGAAACTAGGGGTATTTTGGTAATTTTGTCAATCAGGGTAATTTTGTAAATTCCCAAAGTCGGGGTATTATTTTAAAATACGAAAGATTGGATACTTTTGCAAAGTAAGAAAATTTTATTAAACTTGGGGTTAAACTGGAAATTTTAAAAGTCAGGGGCATTTTAGTAATTTTCAACATAGGGGTATTTTCGTAAATTCCGTAAATCGGAGTACCTCGATATTTTGAAAACTAAAGATTTTGGTATTTTACAAAGTAAAAATTATTTTAACAAAAGTTGAGGGTAGTGCGGTAATTTTACATCACATGGGTATTTTTGTAATTTTGCCGCTAGGGGCATTTTGGTAATTTTGGTAAATTGAGAAAACGTTTTCCAAAATCAGATTTAGGGTTTACACATCAAAGAGTAAGTTTTGAAAATTTTAAAAATTAAGGGTTTTAAAACAGTAAGGCTAATCCCATTCGGGTTTTAATAGTTGGTTTAGCCTTTATGATCGAGTCCTCTTGGTTAGAGGCGAACAGAAGCTACGCACTGGTAGGAATCCCGCGAAGAGGAGGTGAGTCACGAGGACTGCTTAAGTACCAAGCTCTTCCGGATCCAATCCTTGACAAGCGCACAGGGGTTACCACACCTTAACTCGACGACTTAGTCGTAGGTTTGTTTAGTAGCTTTAAGTTTTATGCATATGTTTGAGTAGACTAGTCCTAGGGTTCAATAGATCTTAGTTCACTAATCTACGAGCCCAACTAAGCCCATAACAGTTCATATAACAAACTACTTCACAAGTCTGAAGTACTTACCTGGCGGACTCGGGCCGGAGATACAGGTGCCATGCCAGAATAACCTGAAAAATAATTCATAAAAACCCATATTTTTTGAAAAGCCCATTTTGAAAATGTTTTTGGGCCCAAAACCCTCAAAGTCGAGTTTTGAACCGGGCTCGATACCAAAATCAACAACACCCCAAACCCGCCCACCAGTCTGACCAGGATCTGGTTATGTCATCATCATGAAACCGTTTGCAAAATCCTTGACTTTAGAATAAAACTTGAAAATTTTATTAAACTTGGAAAGTGTGTCCATTAAAAATTATTTACTAATATAAGCTCGATATAAAATATGTGAATTAAAACTTTATTATAATTTATTATATTATAAACCATTTGAAGAAAATATATCTAAGTATAATATAAACTTCAATAATCGTAAGTAGAATCCTTTAAATAAAAGGTGGCCCTTATTACAACCAATATTAAACAAAACACTTAGTATTAAAAATTTCTTAAAAATAATTAAATCAATCTCCTTCTCGCATGGGCCACCTTGCATCCTCTCCGACCCTGGTCGATCATCAACAAGTCACTGCGATGTTGGATAAATAATTGGGTGAGTCACACCGACTTGACTCGAGTGTGTAATTAAACCACACGATATCCACCCACATGTTAGCCACAAATCAACCCAATTATCAAATGCAACATGTAAACATAATCATATAGACATTACCACGATCCGGGCTTGGCCCACAATCAAATTATAATAAATACTTTGGGCTAGGCCCTTTTCTCATCGATCCATCGATCACGGGCTTGCCCATTTCCACGTATGTTTTTATAACATACGAATTCACATGTCATGTTGGGCTTGGCCCATTACCATATCTTTTCATAAACGAAACAATGCAACATGAAACCCAACCCAAACCTAGGGTCCATCCACTACACACCCCTTATCCACCTTTACCACACACCGTGGACTATCGAGTCACCCTCTCCTTTTCCTCCAAAAAGGCAACCAATGCCATCCACGATGTAGCACGTAGCTAACATCAAACCACGATGGGGCACATAGCAACCCATCAAGCCACGATATGGCATAAAGCCGATATCAATCAAGGTAACCATGCGAACTAAATCGCAAAGATCCACAACACGACCTCAGTCAGCGCCAATCCACGATGTAGCACAAAGCTGACATCAACCACGTACTCGAAGTACACCCGTACCTTCTTTCATAACCCACCCATGCACATGCCACATAAAATATAATCGTGATAATGCATGCACATGCTTATTAACATCCATAAACGTACTCATATACAAGCAAGTAATCACATTGCAACAGTTCGATACTAACCTGATCATCGCTATACCCTTTAAGGATATATATGGCACACTTATTATCGCGCACTTGTTAGTAAACATATAACACATAAAACCCGAAACAGAGGGCTAATTACATACCTTATAACCTGAAGTTCTAAACCCTCGATTTCGACGCTTATCGCTTCGCGAGACTACGACTATCTCGCCTATCGTTTCTGCTGCCGCACGTCCACACCCCGGTGGCCAATCCCGAACTGCCGAGACGGCTCTTTTCTTAAACTTCGGGACAGGGACCTTCCCTTTCCCCTCTTGACGAAATAAACTGAGATCCCGAAGGTCTTCCTTTGCTTCTGTCGATTTGCCCTATACACCATAGTCAATATAGGTTAACACTAAAGTGCTCATACTATGGCCTAAGGCCGAATATTACAAGTCTCTTACCTTGCTGAGTTGGAACCCCAAATGACCTCCTTTAACGCACCCTAAAGCCCTTTTTCGCTAATCCCCAAGAATACTTTGGCTTTTGAACTTGCAATATAAAAAGGAGAATAAAGCACCTTAGATATTCGGCTATGGTCACCAAGGAAAATCAACCATTCGGCTAACAAAATAGGTACAACCCGAGGTTGAGAGGAAAAGAAATAAAATGTAGAAAAAGTTTAGAAGAATTTCGGTAATGGTGGAGAAGTTTCGGTTTCAAGGAAAAAGGGAAAAAATTAAATAAATTGCTTGACTAGAATTTTCGGCACAAGCAATTAAAAGGAGAAAAAGTATGAAAAGGGTGCTCCCTTTATTTATAAAATTCGACCACTAACTTGAATGGAAGAACCCAAGATTCAACCATCTCATACTAATTCAAACTAATTTGAATTAGTCCAATTCCTACTTGACTCCTATTTTTCCTCATATTCTATCACCTAATCCTATTAAAATACTTAAAACCACCAAAGACCATTATCTCTATTACAAATTTTAAACTGAATAAAATACTTCTATAATTATCTAAAATAATAAAATAACAAAAGCTATCACCTACCTCTCAGCCGAATAAGAAAAAAATGATTAAACTACATTAATCTAATCCTTATCTAATGAGGCTTGCATGTGCCGTCCAACACCTTCAAAATTGCTGCCAAAAAGGAATAAAAATTTAAACTCCAAAACGCAACTCTCTTGGTTCGAACCTGGGACCAATCTGCTGCACACCTCTCCTCCAAAGCCCCAGGCCACTCGGCCACAATGACTTTCATGCCATAAAGCCCCCACATTTATTTTTAACCCCTTCCTACTTCAGCCCATCACCAAACAACAAAAAAATAAAACTCCAAAATGCCGCTCCAGGCCCTCGAAACCGTGCCCTCTCTCCCCTCCAGCGCCTAAGTGGCGCATGAGTGCCACTTTGCCAACTGGACTTTCATGTCCACCAAGCCACACCATTAATTTTTAAGGCATACTTAGCCCAGTCCCTTGACGCACAAAAATAAAACAAAATTGCTGCCCCAGCAGCTCGAACCCTTGCTCCCTTAGGCGTCACCTTCCAAAGCCCCCAAGCAGCGCCTCCACGCCACTTTGCCAGATCTTTTCTTGCGTCCTAAACTCCCCAATTTATTTTAAGGCCTTCCTGCCCTATTTCCCCTTTTTACCCTAAAAATCTAAAAATTTTCTAAGGCATTCCTTGCCTTCTAGGGTTCTCCAAACCCCTAAAAATTCCTCCAACATGACCATAAGCCTACTAACTGCTCGGGTTATGCTCCAAGCGCATAACCCCTAAACCAGGGTGTTACAGGAGGGGTTGTTGTCTCTAATTTCCCTGACCACCCCATGAGAAATTGGAAAGATTCCCCCAACCTGGATTGTAACTGTTACTATAAGGGTTATTTTGAGGTCTAGAATTATTACCCATATAGTGAACTTGCTCGTTTTCAGCGCTCGGGTTGTAAGGTGGACATTCTATATTGCTCATCCTTCCTCCATTCATATTGCACTGCATAACTGGATGTACCTACAAGGAACCACATAAACCATCAATCTTTTTATTTAACATCTCTACCTGGTTTGATAGCATGGTTACTGCATCGAGGTTGAAAACACTGGCAGCTTTTGTTGGCCTTGTCCTCGTGACTTGCCACTGATAGTTATTCAGTGACATCTCTTCAATGAATTCACAGGCAGCCTTAGGTGTTTTGTTATTCAAAGTTCCGCCGGCGGCTGAATCAATCAATTGTCTTGTTGAGGGGTTCACACCGTTGTAAAAAGTTTGGACTTGTAGCCACAACGGTAATCCATGGTGTGGGCATCTTCTCAATAGATTCGTGTATCTTTCCCATGCATCGTAAAGTGTCTCTAAATCCATCTGCACAAAACAAGAGATATCATTCCTCAACTTGGCTGTTTTAGCCGGCGAAAAATATTTCAACAAAAATTTTCGATCAATTGTTCCCATGCAGTGATTGATCCTCGTGGAAGAGAATCCAACCACTGTTTAGCTTTTTTCCTCAACGAAAAGGGAAACAACCGAAGATGAATGGCATCATCAAAAACGCCATTTATTTTGAAAGTATCGCAAAATTCTAGGAAATTCGCCAAGTGATTATTTGGATATTCATCTTGCAAACCATCAAACTGATCAAATTGCTATATCATCTGAATTGTGTTAGGTTTCAGTTCCAAATTATTTGCAGCAATAGCAGGTCTAACAACACTTGACTCAGTTCCTGTTAAATTAGGTTTAACATAATCATACATAGTTCGAGGAGCATGATTTTGGCCACTTCCGGAGGTAGCAGATTATTCTCAGCCATCTCTTCAGTAGTATTAATTTTGTTCTCTTGCTCTTCTTGTATGTACTGTAGGCTTCTCCTAATTTCTCTTCGGTTTCTGTGAACTGTGCTTTCAATTTCACTATCGTAAAGTAGTGGTCCTGTCGGGTTTCTTCTAGTCATAAACTAGAAAACCTGCCAGAAGCAAAGAAGAAAATTTAGAAGAGTAAAAATAAAATTTAATTGCAAAAATAAAATATGGCTAAATTAAGAAAAATTAAGCGTTCTTAATATTTCAGTTCCCCGGCAACGGCGCCAAAAACTTGATCGTATGTCAGAGTCTTAAAATTTATATAATAAATGATCGACCCTAGAAACTAACTTACGACAATGATTGAGGCAAGCGCACCTATCGAACAGTAGTATTGATAAATCGTAAAAGTAACATATTTAATCCCACATTTAGCTTAATTTTGGATGATTTATCCCTTGCTTTACGTAAAAAGGTGCTCTTAATCATTTCTTTTCATGTCTTATACCCAGGAAAGCACCCGAGGATGAAAAGAACGTAAAACGGGCCCAAAACAGAGTAAATGGGCCATATCATAAATTCGACACGGCCTGGCCCGGAGACCACACGGCCGTGCCACGCCAAACATCTAGAACACGACCTCTCCCCCGATTCACAGGTCGTGCCTCAAGTTAAAAATTCAAACACGGCCTGGAGTCGATCCACACGGGAGTGCTACATGGTCGTGCCTCTGTCATCAGAATGAGCAATTTCAGTCAGAAAAGGATACTTAGGGAGAAAGAATCGCATTCCAAGAGCCTATATATATTCCCTAAGTACCACCTTTGAAAAGGCGTCAAAGCTAGGCCAAGGAGCCAAGCCGAGAAGGTCAGAGTTAGGTAATAACGCGAAGATAGCCAGTTGATCCATCCCAAGAAGCCAGAATTATACTCAAGATGGCGGAATTCTCCTTCAATTCCTTCAGGGGGTTTTAGGGTTTTCTTATGTTTTGTTTTATCTTTTCTCTTGTGATGTTCTTTTTATACATTATGAACTAAACCCTTCAGATACCTGAAGGGGATGAAACCTAGATGAATCTTTTTATTTGATTTTAAAGTTATATGATAATTACTTAGTTTGTTCTTAATTATGTTGCTTAATCCAAATCTAATGTGCTTAGGTGGAGGAGGAATAGACCCTGCCTAAGAGTAGATCTAACATAATTAAGCGGAGTTGATCGAACGCCTAGAGATAGGGTTACGAGATTTTACCGAATTAGGGTGAACCTAATATGGGAGTCCATTGATCGATTTACTGCTATCCTAGGGGTTTATTATAAGTCAACGAGAGTTCCACTAATTAACCTAGGGTTAGACGTTATTCGCCTTGAGAGAGGGTTTAATATAGGTTAGGGAGTCTTACGGATCAAGCTAAGTAAAGAAATCATATAATTTAGGGCCAGATAACAAGTGAAGTCTAGGTGGATTCTTCCTAAGGGTATCGTCGTAATCACCTGAGTTTTCCTTCAAAGTTATTTTCCTAATCGTCCTTTTTGTCTTTGTGTCCTTAGTTTAGTCTTCGTCAATATATTTTAAAGCAACTTCACTCTATTTTTAAGGCTAAATAATAAAAAGAAAGTATTAGTACTTTTAGTTCCTTTGGGTTCGATATCCGGTCTTGCCTAAACTATACTACTATTCGATAGGTACAGTTGCCTTTAATCGTTGTCAGAGTTAGTTTTCAGGTTTTGATCATTCTTTTATAAATTTCAAAGCTCTGATTTCAGTAATCAAGTTTTTGGCGTCGTTGCCGGGAAACTAAAATATTAAAAAAACTCTATTTTTATTACTTTAGCCATTATTTTTATTTTCAGCAATTTATTTTTTTTTTAGGTTAATTTTTTTTTATCTTGCTAATTTTTCTTTTTCTTTTCTTTTCAGGTACCTCTAGGTTATGACTAGAAGGAACCCGAGAGAACCTTTAGTATACAACAGTGATATTGAAGCTACCGCTCGAAGGAATCGCCGAGAAATCAAGTGAGCCCTACATTACACAAAAAGAGAGGAAGAAAATTCCAATCCTACTGAAAGGATGGACGAAACTAATCCAACACCACACAATATGGGGGAACGCAACGCTCCACGTACTATGTTTGATTATGCTAAACCACATTTAACAAGAGCAGAATCGAGTATTGTTAGGCCCGCTATAGCTGCTAATAATTTTGAATTAAAGCCTAAGATAATACAAATGATTCAACAGTTTGTTCAATTTGATGGCTTGTAGGGCGAAGATCCAAACAAGCATATAGCTAACTTTTTAAAGTTCTGTGATACCTTCAATATAAATGGTGTTTCTGATGATGCCGTACGTCTTCGGTTATTCCCTTTTTCATTGAGAAATAAAGCTAAACAGTGGTTAAACTCGCTACAACGAGGGTCAATCACCACATGGGATCGAGATGATGAAAAATTTTTAATGAAATATTTTCCACCTACCAAAACGGCCAAATTAAGGAATGATATCTCTTCTTTTGTGCAGATGGATTTAGAAACATTATACGATGCATGGGAGAGATTCAAAGATCTCTTGAGGAGGTGCCCACACCATGGCTTACCCTTGTAGCTACAAGTCCAAACATTCTATAACGGTGTAAACCCCTTAACAAGGCAACTAATTGATTCAACAGCCGGTGGAACCCTAAATAACAAAACTCCAAAAGTAGCCTACGAGTTCATTAAGGAGATGTCATTAAACAATTATCAATGGCAAGCTTCAAGGACCAAACCGACGAAATTGGCATGAGTATTCAACGTCGATGCCATGACTATGCTATAAACGTAGCTTGAGATGATGAATAAAAAGCTTGATAGTTTGTGTTCTTCGCAGGCACATCCAGCCATGAAGTGCGACGCAAGTGAAACCGTGGCGAATCCTGAGTACCCACCCTACCAACCGGAAGCAGAGAGCGAATAGATGAACTATATAGGTAATAATTTTTGATCCAATAATAATCCTTATAGTAACACTTACAATCCAGGTTGGAGGAACCACCCAAATTTTTGATGGGGAGGTCAAGGCAATCAAGGAAATCAAAGGCAACAATTTCCTTAAAACTTCTAAAATCAGCCTTATCCACAAGAAAATAAACCTACCCTCGAGGAGATGATGGCAAGGTTCTCAGCAGACACAGAGAAACGTATTCAAGAAATTGATAGAACAATCAAAAGCAACGAGAGCCAAACTAATGAAATTGCTAAGTCAGTCAAGGAAGTAACTAACGTAGTAGAACAACTCACAAAGCTAATGCCAGAACGACCGCAAGGACGTCTACCAAGCAACACTGAGATTAACCCTAATGAGCAAATTCAAGCCATCACAGCTCAGGACAACAAGGAGTTAGATGAACCCAAACCAATTCCAGAAAGTAAGGTAGACAAAGGTATAACAGAGGTAGCACAAGAAAAGTCGAAACCGGTAATCAAGGAGTACAAACCTCCCATACCTTATCCCAAAGCGTTAAAAAGATACGATTCAGAGGAACAATTCGATAAGTTTCTTAAACTTTTAAAGAAATTACATATTAACTTACCTCTTCTTGAAGCTCTTTTTCAAATGCCAGACTTGAGGAAATTTTTAAGACAGCTCTTGACAAACAAACGCAAATTAGACAAAGAGCCACACATTGAACTCAACGCAAAGTGCTCAGCAATGTTACAAAATAGACTACTACAGAAACTAAAAGATCCAGGATTTTTACAATTCCATGTTTAATTGGTAGTTTAAATAATGATAATGCGTTAGCTTATTTAGGGGCGAGCATAAATGTCATGCCTTATACATTATTTAAACGACTAGGTCTAGGGAAGCCCAAACAAACTAGGATGAGTATTCAATTACCGATAAAATTGTTAGAATTCCTAGGGGCATTATTGAAGATGTACTCGTAAAAATTGATAAATTTTTTTTTCCCAGTAGACTTTGTTGTTTTAGACATGGATGAGCATAATTCAATCCCCTTAATTTTAGGAAGGCCTTTTACAGCAACTGCCAAGACAAAAATTGATGTTGCCACAGGCGAACTCATACTTTGTGTAGGAGATGAATCGATCAATCTTCAAGCTCTTGACTCGGCCAGGACAACAGTAGATAAAGGTAAGAAAGTCACTTCAATTGATAATCAAATTGTTCAATCTTCATCGCAGGAAACATCACAAGGCTTAAATCCTGAGCCAACTCATAGACCCAAAGTCGACAAAGTGGAGTTACACAAGGAACAAAGCCTTAGGGTCGACAAATTAGAAGAGCAACAAACACACGTCAAAAAAGAACCGGATCCACACGAAGTAAAGCCCGAGGAACCACCAGAAGAGCTCATGGGGACATCAAATCACTTTAAAATAGGAGATCAGGTACTGTTAGACAAACTCGATCCTCACTTCAACAAACCTGAGGGCAAAGGGAGAAATTCTTCTTAAGGTACACAATATATTCCCACACGGAATAGTCTAGGTAAGTAATCCGATATTCGGTAACTTCAAGGCAAACGCATCTAGACTTCAACTTTGTCAAGAAAATAAAACCATAAGCATGAAGGAAGATATTCAAACCTTTAAATCTCCCTAAAAATTTTTCAAATATGAGAAAAGTCTAGCTTAAGACTATAAACGAGCGCTTCTCGGGAGGCAACCCGAGCACTAACCCTATTTCTTTTTACATTTATTTACATTTCATTTTATTTTTATTTTTCTTCTTTTTAAACTAACCAAAAAAATACAGGTTTTCCAGGTCACACGGCCGTGTCCGTAGCCGTATGGACCACCGGAACCACCACACTGAAAGAGCAGAGGCTGTGCAAGTCAGTCCACCCACTCCCCCAACGTCACGGATCCAACCACCCTCCCCACGGGTACCGACAAATCAGCACGGCCGTGCCTCTTGGCCGTGTGAAGCTACTGACCTACATAGCACGACCAACACACGCCCATGGCACCCAACCATGCCTACATACTGACTTATCAAGCACAGGCGTGGTGGACTGAGACACGGGCATGGGGTAATAACACACGGCCGTGCGAGGCGGCCGTGTAAATTGACACGCCCCCGGTCCACGGGCGTGGGACCATACCAGATTTGAAATTCTATTTAAACCCCACAGCCCTTCCAGCCAATTTCACTTTACTTCCTTGTTTCACCTTCTTTCCCTCAGATTTCCCAGTCCATTTGCTAACACTCTAGATCCTTGAGCCATCACACAACATGTCAAAGAAGCGTAAGAGGCCAACCTCCTTAAAGGAGGATAATTTACATGAGTTCATGCCAGCAGCTTCACCCAAACAACAGGCCAAGGGTCTTTGAGACCATTTAGTTTATATTTTCTTTAATAATCTTATGTTTAATTTATTTTAATTTAATCTAGTTTCTTAGTGCCAGGCTGCTTGGGAATCACGCTGACCACCACGATAACCTCTTCACTTCTGCCACCGCCATCACATCCCCAACCTTAGTGTTGATTTCCACCTTACGAACCATCCTTCAATAAGGACTTCACAGTCCATCAATATTTTCTTTTCATTATAATTTTCTTCTTAGTCTCCTTCCCTTTTGTTTGTTTTTCTTTAATTTTGTATTTAGTTTGTTTTTATTAGGTCTTAATAAATCCTGGCTACTTATCAGTGCGCTACCCAATCCCTTCATCTAGCGCAGGTTCGTCATCCAGACTGACCATCACCGCCACCAAAGACACTCCTCCGGGAAAACATCCACAATTCAGGGAGTAATTCCTTCCCCTTCTCTTTTGATTTATCCATTAAATGTTATTATCTATCTTTGTACATCGAGGGCAATGTACATCTTAAGTGTGGGGGGTGAATAGTTATTCTGACAAAATGCCTAACTTTCTTCATTATTCTCAGATCCTGAGGATAAAAATGCCTAACTTTTTGCATGATTCTCAAAACCCTGAATTTAATCTTGTTTGAAAGAAATTTTCTCATATTACTAATTAAGGTGGAATTTCTAATGATTTATGATTTTTACTGACATGTTTTTGAATAAGTCATAGTTAATTGTGCATTGATGATTAAATTTGAAGAAAACTAAGGAATCAAGCATGATAAACCTAATTTTCTAAAAATTAAAATTTTAGGTTGTTAACCTGAACTTGAATGTTATCTTGAAATTTGAGATTTACAAGGTTGATGTCAAAAACACCCATAATTTTTGTGAGATTTTAAGCCTTATAGAGCATACATTCTTTTTCGTGCTCACTTTATTGATTATGAGTGTGTCAACTATGAACTGTTATTCTAGAACTTGCCTCGTTTATACATGTTGAGACCACAGTTATGATTTGATATACCAAGATGATAAAGGCATCTAAGTTTTAACCCACTTACACCACTAAAAAGTCTACCCTCATAATTAACCCCTAGTGAACCCCGTTGAGCCTAACAACCCTTTTTATTGACTCACCCACTAATTTTAACCCAAAATCCTTTGTATTTGGTATCACCCTTCTTTTTAACTACCCTTTAATCGAGATATGATTTGATTAGTACCTAAGTTTTTATGAATTATTATTTGAGGTTGTCATTACTTAATTTGTTCTAAAAAAAATCAATTCAAAGTATATTCAGTATTAGTTTTATGAAAAGTGAGCTTACACAATCAAAGTCTATTTCCAAAAGAAAAGCTCGTATTAGTAGGATTATTATTTTCAGTTGATGTAATTGTTATCCTAAAAATTTTTAGGTAGGTAACTTATCAATTTAATCTCGATTCTAATCCTCTAATTTCAACCTTTCATCCACACCTTTAACCCTAGCCCCGTTACAACCCTAACAAAGACCTTTTGATCTGTTTATCATTTCATTTTATAGTGGTGGAGATTTGATTTTCAGGCAAGCCTATGGGATTAACTTTTCAGGTTCGACTTATGAGTGCTTAATTTTGACCCTTAAACACTTTTCGAGTAATTTGAGTGAATCTTTTGTGAGGATGTCAATCCTTGTAGGTTTTGAATTAAAGGTAATTATTTAGATGAAGAGGAACACCTATGTTTTCTTGCTAAAAAAATATGACTTATCTTGTTTGAATCATCAGGACTCTTTGAATTGAATTATCCATGTATAAATTATCTATGAATTAGGATAAGGCATTGTTGATAGGAATTATGAATCATGGAAAGTTTGTTTTAATTGTAAGTTGAGAATTTTGCTTGAGGACAAGCAAAAGCTTAAGTGTGGAGGTATTTGATAAACCGTAAAAGTAACATATTTTAATCCCACATTTAGCTTAATTTTGGATGATTTATCCCTTGATTTATGTAAAAAGGTGCTCTTAATCCTTTCTTTTCATGTCTTATACCCAGGAGAGCACCCGAGGATGAAAAGAACGTAAAACGGGCCCAAAACAGAGTAAATGGGCCATATCATAAATTCGACACGGCCTGGCCCTTAGACCACACGGCCCTGCCATGCCAAACATCTAGAACATGGCCTCTCCCCTGATTCACACGGTCGTGCCTCAAGTTAGAAATCCGAACACGGCCCGGAGTCGATCCACACAGGCGTGCTACATGGCTGTGCCTCTGTCGTCAAAATGAGCAATTTCAGTTGGAAAAGGATACTTAGGGAGAACGAATCACATTCCAAGAGCCTACATATATCCCCTAAGTACCACATTTGAAAAGGCGTCAAAGCTAGGCCAAGGAGCCAAGCCGAAAAGGTCAGAGTTAGGGAATAACGCGAAGGTAGCCAGTTGATCCATCCCAAGAAGCCGGAATTATACTCAAGACGGCGGAATTCTCCTTCAATTCCTTCAGGGGGTTTTAGGGTTTCCTTATGTTTTGTTTTATCTTTTCTCTTGTGATGTTCTTTTTATTCATTATAAACTAAACCCTTCAGATACCTGAAGGGGATGAAACCTAGATGAATATTTTTATTTGATTTTAAAGTTATATGATAATTACTTAGTTTGTTCTTAATTATGTTGCTTAATCCAAATCTAATGTGCTTAGGTGGAGGAGGAATAGACCCTGCCTAAGAGTAGATCTAACATAATTAAGCAGAGTTGATCGAACGCCTAGAGATAGGGTTACGAGATTTTGCCAGATTAGGGTGAAACCTAATATGGGAGTACATTGATCGATTTACTGCTATCCTAGGGGGCTATTATAAGCGAACGAGAGTTCCACTAATTAACCTAGGGTTAGACATTATTCGCCTCGAAAGAGGGTTTAATATAGGTTAGGGAGTCTTACAGATCAAGCTAAGTAAAGAAATCATATAATTTAGGGTCAGATAACAAGTGAAGTCTAGGTGGATTCTTCATAAGGGTATCGTCGTAATCAACTGAGTTTTCCTTCAAAGTTATTTTCTTATTCGTCCTTTTTGTCTTTTTGTCCTTAGTTTAGTCTTCGTCAATATAGTTTAAAGCAACTTCACTCTATTTTTAAGGCTAAATAATAAAAAGAAAGTTAGTATTAGTACTCTTAGTTCCTTTGGGTTCGATATCTTGTCTTGCCTAAACTAAACTACTGTTCGATAGGTACACTTGCCTTTAATCGTTGTCCGAGTTAGTTTTCAGGTTTTGATAATTCTTTTACAAATTTTAAAGCTCTAATTTCAGCGATCAAGTATAGTTTAGTGGCAAGACTGGATTGTCAAACCCAAAGGAACCAAAATTACTAATACTTACTTTCTTTTTATTATTTAGCCTAAGAATTAAGGGAATTGTTGTTTAATCTAAAATTAACTAACTACTAAGCTAAGGATGCTAAGACACAGAGAAGGAATTGGGGAAATACTTTTGGTAAAAAATCAATTGATTAAGACAATACCCGAGGAAGAATCCACCTAGACTTCACTTGTTATTTAACTCTGAACCAGACGATTTATTCATTTGACTTGACCCGTAGGATTCCCTAATTTATATTAATACCTCTTTCGAGGCTACTAACCTCTAACCCTAGGTTGATTAATTGAAATCTATTTCTAATTAAAACCCCTAGAATTGCATTAACTCAATCTATGGACTCCCATATTAGGTTTGACCCTAATTCGACAGATTTTCGTCATCCTATTTCTAGGGTTGTGATCAACTCCGCTTAACTATGCTAGATTTACTCTTAAACAGGGACTTTTGCTTCACTGCCTAAGCACATCAATACTTGAATCAATATCCTGAAATATCAAAACAAGAATTAAGAACACATAGTTAAGAACAAATCAAGTATTTATCATATAGTTCAGAAAACAATAACAAGATCCGTCTTAGGTTTCATCCCCCTTAGGTATTTGAGGGGTTTAGTTCATAATCATAAAATCATACATCTTAGAAGAAAGTATAAAACAAAACATAAGAAAAACCCTAAAACCCTTGAAGGAAATTGAAGGAAAGATCTTCCGTCTTGAGTATGATTCTGGCTTCTTGAGATAAATCAACTGGCTTTCTTCGAGTAAATCCCACAATTCGGTCTCTTTGGCTTGGCTCTTTGGCCCACCTGAACCGCCTCATTTTAGGTCACACTTAGGGTGTTTATATAAGCTTTTGGAGTTTCTTTCTTCACCCCTAATTATCCTAACCCGAGGGAAATTAAAACAGGTCACGGCAGGGACACGCCCGTGGCACACACCCGTGTAAATCGAGGCCAGGCCGTGTTCGGGTCTGCTAAAGAGGCACGGCAGTGTGGCTTGGGCCCAGGCCGTATGAATTTCATGCTTTCACCTATTTTCTCTGTTTTTGGCCCGTTTCTTGTTCTTTTCATCCTCCGGTGCTCTCCTAAGTATAAAATATGAAATTAAAGGATTAGGAGCACCAAATTCCACAATTCGGAGGATAAATCATCCAAAAGTATGCTAAATGTGGGATTAAAATATGAACATATTACGGTTTATCAGTCTTCAATGTAGAGACATCAGTGTCTTGGTGTCGCAACATAGGAATCAGTTTCGGCCCGAATATGCATCTTTAGTTCCCGATTTGTCCTACAAGACCGTGTAATCTTATTTAGATATATAAAATGTAATAAAAACTACTAAAAAGCATAAATTACTAATTTAAGCATGAAAACCTAAATATATATTAAGATGCTTTGATTTAACTATTAAATAAGCTAAAGTTATGTGTAAAAAGTATGTAAATAATAGTGTACTTCATGGTAGATCAGATACCCCATTCTAGGTGATGTTTTCTTCACGTTCAAACCACTGCGACTCCCTACAACACTCAATCAACTTGTTAGGTTCCCCATGGTACGATTGGCCAATTTGAGTCTCAAAAATGGCTTAAAACTAATAAAAACAATTTATTAACAATGAAACTAAAAATCAATAAAAGTAACAAAAAGAAATCAAAATTGCTCGAGAATAAGCTCTTTAAGTGTGATGGAGAGACTAATTTGACGTATCAAATTACAATAAATTAAATTCCCCCACACCTAAATCTTTGTTGATCATCAAGCAAACACCTAAGAAACATACATAAACGACGACTTTTAAACAATGAACAGATTTGATATTCAATTAATGGATATGTACAGTGTAATAAATTCTTATACTATACAACTTAAAGATGATATATTGGAAATTCACAACTTTGAGAGAACACCATTTTAGTTCCCAAAAGTTATAGGGTAAATAGAAATAGAGGTAATTTATCAAAAAAGTATTTTTCACATTATTCCATCAAAATAAGGTATGGAGATATAATGCATCTATACATTGAAGAATTTAACTTATCCATTCTTCCTAAGTTTCACCAGTCTCAGTTGTACAAACATCAGTGTTAATGTCACATAGGACTTTTAGCTAGTAATACCCCGAAAATTTTTACAGTAAGATATTATCTTTGATATAGTAAAATAAGGAAAAAAAGCGACAAATAGGGAAATTTTGGAGGTATGACAACATTGAGAACTATATTATGATATATTAATTCAAGAAAGGACTAAATGGTAAAAGTGAGAAAAGTTTTGTTACCTAAGAATAAAAATACTCAAAACTTGAGGGGTTAAAGTGTAAATATGAAAAAGTTGAAGGACCAATAGTGAAAATATTTTAAGGGTGGAATGATTTAGAAACTAAGGAAAATGGATGAATTAGGACCAAATTTAATAGGTAAATAATTATGAGGGAGTAAATCAAAATTTTACCAAATTATGTGATGATTTAAGGATGGAATTTTAAAAGATCACAAAGGGCAAAATGGTTAATTGGAAGAGAGAGAAATCTAGAAAGTAATGACGATGTTGATGATATTTTATAATTATTTAATTAGATAAATATTATTTTATTAATATTTTAATGAGATATTTTATTAATATTTTATTATTTATTTAGTATATAAGGAAGAAAAGATGAAGAATTATCATCTTCTTTCCCATGCACCAATGTGAGAAGAAGAAAGAAAGAAAGAAATTTTTGCTTTCTTTACAAATTGGTCCTTTCACCAAAAATCCACCATTTTCACTTAGAATTCAAAAGAATTTCCATAGCCATCAAGAGAGAAAGATGACAAGGAGACTATGGGGAGCAAGAATATAAGTTTAATTCAAGAAATAGAAGCTAAAGGAGAGAGAAAATCAAGTTAAAGATTGAAATCAATAAGACAAGGTAAGAACATCAAGATTTCAATATATTTTTAAGTTTGATATTATGGAAAAAGCATGGAAACGATGTTAATGTAGAGTTTTACTATGTAAGGTTTTATGTTCTTGATGTGTTAGTGAAGGAAAATAAGAGAAAGTGATGGGAAATATTGTAGAGAAAGGAAATAAAGGCGTTACAAACTTGGTAATTAACATTTTGCACTAAAACAGTTTTGAACAGCAGCAGTAGTCTAATTTTGAAAAATCACCAAAAATTTTAGAAATCAAATTAGAGGATGAATAAAATATGGAATTAAATCTTATTGAGTATACTTTCTTATAAAAGAAATGGTGTAAGCAATGGAATTGTATATCATGAGATATAATAGGTTCTGTGAGACAAGGTCAGAATGATTTTGGGTTCCCTTGTTCTAAATTTGGAAAATCATCAAAATTTGGAGGAAAATAATTATGGATTATAATTTATATGCTTAAAATCCTTAATGAGTATATTTTCAAAATAAACAAACGGTAACATTTTCCAAATTCTATACAATAAGATAATTAATTTTTAGTGAAGAGGGGTCGAAACTATCGGACAGCAGAACAAGGGTGAATTTAAAGAATAAATTGTACTTATTTGCTAAACCAAAAATTCTAAAAATTTTATGGTAAGAAGATATGTGAGTCTAGTTTCTAAAACATCAAGCAGAACTTAAATTGGAATCCTGTATCTCAAGATATAAATAATTTAGTGACTATGATGCAAATGGATAGCTTTGAATAAATTTATGAGTAAATAGTGAAATCATAGATGATGTTACTTATAAGCATGTTATATAAATTAAGGATGTGGAATGGAGAGGACGAGGAGGAGGAAAATATATATGAATATTCAGCTAGCATGGCTAATTTGCTTGTTCTAGGCTCAGAGACTAAATTGAATAAAAGTAAAACTTTATTGGCAATTTTTTAAAAATGGCAAAAATGAACAAATTGCATGAAATGGATTATTTTATTATTTCAATTATAAAATTGAATGAAATTATTAATTTAGATCAAGATCGGGTGAAAACATGTTTTAGGGATAAAATTGAAAAGTGTTGAAATTATGGAAAATTCTAATACCTCATAGAATTCATGGGCTGTTACCAATATATATGAGAATAATTAGGCTTGAAACAAGGATTAAATTAAAATAATTTTATTTTTCTAAACCTAAGGATGAAATTGCCATTAATTAAAAGCTTAGGGGCAAAATGGTATTTTTGCCTAAAACATTAATTGAATGTATCAAAATATCAAATGAATGAAAATGATGATCAAATTTATTTATAAAGATCCAGATGACTCAAACATGAGACTTGAGCGTGGAAAAGAAAAGACATCAGATTAGTGAAACTATAAACATAAACAAGCAACGAGGTAAGTTCATGCAACTTGAATTATATTCTTAAATGCTTGAAATGTAGGTTATTGATGTGAATATAATTTGAATGTTCATTGTATGAAAGTTGATGAAACATTGATATATTTGATAAAAAGGGGAAGAAATCCCGGTTGAATGAAAGGAAAATTCGATGGATCTCTGAAAAGGAATTGACGGTAAAAAGGATCTATCCCGGACAGGTGATCCTATCCTGATACAGCCCTCACGAAGAATATGTGGAAAATGGATTTAGCCCGGACGGGTAATCCGAATTAGGGTCTAAATTTAGCCTGGACTGGTAATTCAGATCCAAGATCATTAGAGTAATTGTCGTTGCAGGGGTTTTAGCCTGGACTGGTAATCCCGACAATACTTTTTGAGCATATGTTACAGGGGATTTAGCCTGGACTGGTAATCCCACTGTAAGAAATGAGGTTCGCGGGAGTGTGCTCTCTTACAGGGGATTTAGCCTGGACTGGTAATCCTACTATAAGGATGAGGTTGGCGGGAGTGTGCTCTCTAAAAAAAAGGTATACCCATATGTGTACGAATTGACGGACCCGGGATTGTACACTATAAGTGTACTACTGGAAATCCATCGAAATTCTGAGAAATTCAATGGGATAAATATAGAAAATGGCAAGTACTTGAAATCATGAAATTAAACTTGAAATATATAGAAGTGATAATTATTTGATATTGAAATATGACATGGAAAATACATGTATGTGAAACTTGCCTGATAATTATGCATATTCAAGATTATGAACTACTACTAGAATAAATATACACTAAAGTCAAGAAAATGATGGTACATGAAATATTGTTATAATGAATTGAATAATTTATATTTCTAAAGAAATAGTAAGAGAATGATATATATCATGACATGTAAATATGAGACTATCTTTGATACGTTGATACAAGAAAAATTATGTATATTAGGACAAGTAATAAATTCAAGTGAGACATGTTGAGAAAATAAGTTTGTCAATATTAAAGTACGTTAACCAATGTAGGAAAATTTTAGGATTTTGCAAAAAATTCCCTATGATCCTGGTTGGTTCCTAATGTATGTTTTGGGCTTCGAGGGCCCAAATAGAGGGACGTTATGATTATTTTCAAAATATGAATAATACATGACTCGTAATTATTCGAAAATGTTCAGTAAACTCCGGTAATGCCTCGTATCCTATTTCGGCAACAGATACGGGTAGGGGGTGTTACATAGCTTATAATGTTCTGAGGATAAGGTTGCTACAAATTAAAGAAAATATCAGCTCAAAAAGGTTCAAGCACTATGAATAGCATAGCACGTGGCATTTCTCCTATTCCCCCCCCGATATGTGATCGTTAAGCTCACCACCTTATTTCTCCTCTATCGACTTCCTTTTCTCTCCAATAATGTGGAAGAAACAGCTCAATATTGGCTAGTATACACAACTTAGTGAGTACTAGTGCACTATGATAGTCAAAACAAATTTTATGTTCTTTACTTCATTTCTCATTTTGAGCATATTTTTAATTTTTTCCGCTCTTTTCACTCACAATGATTTTAACTTTAGTAATGTTTTTTATTCGCTCGCTTTGTTTTTTACCCTTACCATGCTTTTATTCATTCATATTTCATTTTATGCACATTTTGTAAGAGTTTATACATGCCATATCAAACCATCTTTTCACTATTCACTCAAGTTAATTTTACAACCTCTGAAACGTTTCTACCTACCCTTTAATGTTCGTGGCCTAACATCCATTTATAGTGCCTTTCAAGAATAAGGACGGTGAAGGGTTGAGTTTTTAACTCCTTTTAGGCTCGAGGTCTAGAAAGAAATAAGTTTATCAAGAAAAGATAATTAAAGGCTCAAATTACGGGAACTAGGGATAATTTAGCATATCAGTAAGTCATTTAGGCTCTAGGCTACACAAACAATATTTTAGGTTATCCCTGAACATCTCAACAATCACAAAAATAAAACATGATTCTACTTATTTCCATGAACAATGTTGAACTCTAATTCATGCATGTACATATATATCTACAAACATATTAATCATTAGGATAAAATTGAAAAAAATTCACAAATTTTTAATTAACTCTACTCTATTATACAATGTAACTAATTGAACTAAATAATTTATTCACAAAGAATAGAATTCATCAAGTATCATTCAAATTTTGTACAACTCAAAGAATCTATTACACAAAAACATACCACAATTCACTAATTGTCAATCAAATTATGTTCAAGCACCATGCATGTAACACCCCTTACCCGGTCTAGTTATCGAACCCGAGCTACAAGATGTTACCACAGAAAATAAAGATCATTACATGCAATTCTGCCTTAAAAATCAATTTCTCATTTCATAATCTATGTAAAACATGATTAACAAACTAATTTGGGTCCCAATCGAGCTTACGAAAGCCCTTAAACCGGCTCGAAACTAAATCAGGATCATTTTGAAACTTTTACAAAAATATGGGTAAAATGGTAAAATAAGGGGTTACACAGTCATGTGGCTACGACATGTGGTGCTATCACAAAGTCACGTCCCCAAACCGTGTAACAAATAGTAGCTGTGTGATCTAAAAACCAACTTGAACATGTTGAACACACGGCCATGTCAACCACCCATGTGTCACGCACGGCCATGTGGTAGCCCGTTTGCAACAAAAATGACCATTTTAAAGCAAGTTTCATACCATTCAAGCAAGATGACCGAATATGTCAATTTATTCCTTTCAATCCTACACCAAAACATACATATTTCATAGCCAAAACACTAGTTCACATAATTGTATAAACATACAACCAATATGCCCTCATTCGCACCAACAATTCATTAAACTCAAATCAAATACAATTTATACCAAAGCTTTTAACTATTTCATATCACAACCTATTTCATATGCATAATACCATTCAAACTTTGTCATTTCCTTTAACCTTCAAATACCAAATTTTATATCAAGTCAAATATGACATACCAAAATAAATATAAATTCGTTATGCAAAATAAGTATCCCTATTAATACAAATTGAGGTAAGTACTCCATTAACTATTATTTAATACAAATTCAATTCGTTATGCAAAATAAGTATACCTATTAAGATACAATACAACCACATCAAACACATAAAGCTCTGAGCTAAAACCACATATATAACCTCAATCATTCATATTTATATCGTAAACCAATTTATATCTTATTTCAAAATCATATATATTACTTTGTCCACATTCAATGGCATATCATCACATTTTTATCCACAATATTACCCAATAAAACTTCGTAAAAGAACTCCGTACACAGGTGAAAATAATGGTGTCTGGTCACACATTAGGGTTAAACCTACACAAATCAGACAATAGTGCCTGGTCACCAGTTAGGGTTGAACCAACGTGAATCAGATAATAGTATCTGGTCACCCATTAGGGTTGAACCTACACGAATCAAATAATAGCGCTTGGTCACCCGTTAGGGTTGAACCTACTCGAATCAGATAATAGCGTCCAGACACCCGTTAGGGTTGAACCTATGTAAATCAGATAATAGTGTCTGGTCACCCGTTAGGGTTTAACCTACGTAAATCAAATAATAGTGCCTAGTCACCCGTTAGGGTTGAACCTACAAGAATCAGATAATAGCACTTGGTCATCCGTTAGGGTTTAACCTACGGGAATCGGATAATAGTACCTGGTCACCCATTAGGGTTGAAATTACGTGAATTACATAATAGTGCCTGGTCACTATTTCGGGTTAACCTACATGAGAAATATAGTGTCCGGCTACTTGTCTGAGTTAACCTACAAAACAGAAAGCCTGACCAAGGCTATATATACATGTATGCTCGAATCCGTAACAAATGTCGGAGCTTGAAACCTGCAGGTAATAACTCATAACCTCGTATATGAGAATTTTACTAATTTCATCGGGAGTTATCTCACATTGTACAACAATTCACAATCACTAACAATCACCATTTCAAAATCAAATATATCATATCAACAATTTAGATATATTGTATGAACTTACCAAGAGCAAATAGCAAAACCAGGTGTGTTAGGGACTAATCTATAATTTTCCTTTTTCTCGATTATCTACTTGTTCTTGATCTATACAGTAATTTATTTCCAATTACCAGTTATACATTACCTGTTCTTAATCTATACAGTAATTTATTTCCAATTACCAGTTATACATACTTATAACAGCTTATTTAATACAAATAACATCTCATTATAATTTTATTCAATTTAGTCTCTAATACCGAAACAAGTATAACTTCCACAATTGAGATTCGTTTTTCATTCCAATTTAAATTATGTCCTTCTACATCACTCAAAATTCCAAATTTACACGAATTTAATGTCACTTTTGACATACTCACAATTTAGTCCCTAAATGCAAAATTAATAAAATTTACTTTATCAAATAATCCTTAAACATTTCATAGCATTCAAACCTACCAATTTTCTATCAAAAAAATCTAAAATTCATCAATGGTAACTTTTAAAATCTTTAATAGTTTTGAAAATGAAGGTACGAGTTAGCTAAATTAAGCTACAATGATCTCAAAAACATAAAAATTACGAAAAATAGGTTTAAACATCACTTACATGCAAAGCTCAAAGCTCGAAAATGGAGAACCTCAATTTTTCTTCTAACATTTGGCCAAAAGATGAAAATTGTTGAAGATGACAACATTTTTGGCTTTTATACTATCATTAGTATTTAATTAATCTTAATAAATTAAAATAACCTTAGTTAGTTTAAGTTAAACTTAATTAACCAATCCTTAGTGGATTCTCGCTTCATTTTCCACTATCCGACAATACAAAATGGATCAATTATTTAATTGGTCCTTGGAACTTTAGAAAAATTTATAGTGATTAACTTTTATGAATTTTACAATTTAGCCTTTGTACTTAATTAACTATTTAAACACTAAAATTTTTGGACCAAACCTCAATTCACTTATATAATAGCTCTATTAATATTCAATAGAAATATTTATGAGCTTGGTTTACAAAAATGATGTCCAGATACCTCATTTACCAAAACCAGTAACTTTCGCTACGTGCCACTTGTACCTTGACTAACTAACCAATAAATAAAATCTAATAAGTCACGATTCACTATTAAATTATATTTAACTCATAAATATTAATTAAATATATCTATGGACTCTCTCATTAGAATTGTGGTTCCGAAATCACTATTTTCCACAATACGAAAAAATAGGTTGTTACAATGCAACAGTTAAAATAAGAAAAAAAAAAACAAACACACAACCACAAAAAAAAATTTGACTAAACATGCAATTTTTCTATGGATGCCCCACACACTTATATTACACATTGTCTCCAATGTGTATACCTCAAGAGAAGATAGAAAGGTTACCGGACTTCCCTGAATATCGTGAGTGCTCATCAATGTAACTCGGGTCGTCCACCTCCTCATTGAAGCTCAAGTTTGTCGTGTAATTCTCGAGGGAGTGGCCTACATAGAAAAAAGAAAAAAACATACCAAAAAAATATGCAATAATAAGAAAAGAAAAACTAGTAAAAAGAAAACTTATCAAATTTCGGGCGATCTGTATCCCTCCATAGAAGAACTTCCAAGAGGTCCTCAACACCTTGAACCATCATTTTTTATTCATGAATAGAATAAGGACCCCCCTTTGCGTTTAAGCACATTGTCGTCGTCTTATTTTTTACCTTCTAGAAAGCCACATCACAAGCCACTTCTCTCCAAAGCCTAACCAACTCCAAAGCTCATTTGGAGATACTATAGCCTCTACTATCACAAACTCGATGTCACAATAAGTCAAAGATATCCGAGCTTCACTTCTCATTTCAAACAAAAAATAGATATACTCGTTAAGTTCATCGGTTGGCTTTTCCAAACAAATAGTTAGAAAATGTGTCGGCTCCTCCACAGTTTCACTTCATTTTGGTTTAAGCTCATCTTGAATATCTAATTCTATACCGACTCTTAATCCTAATCCTAATCCTAATCTAATCATATGTTAATCGGAGTGAAGATACCTTCTTCGTTTCTCAAAACATCGTCACGTTCTTCAACTCTTAATTTTTGTTGAACACCCATGTTCAACTCATCATGCTTAATAACGGTGGAATAGCCCTCATCCTTGAGCTCAAAAATATCATGCTTGACCTCTTCCATCGGAATACTCATTACAGCTCGGCGTTGGATGACTTTCAATATTTGCTCACTTGGTATACTCGATGAGGCATGGCTTTGCATCTATTGGAAAAGTTGGCCTAATCGACCATGTATTTGGTGCACATCAGCCTGCAACGTATACATACTTTCCTCAAGTTTACTCACCTGAATAGTTAGGTAATAATCTTCATCAGGCTCTTCCTACTGTTTACCCCCATCCTCACAAGAATACAAGGAATATAGATCATATGTCAAGTTACTACCTACCTGTCATTGATTGTTACCATCCACTCTATACGTGTAACCATAAGAAACATAAGGATACTCATATCCTTGTCTTTCATAGTCATCATTATAAATCCAATGGTTCGTTGAATCTCCATTCGTCGAACTTAATCAACCTTCATAGTTGTATTAGTCACCCAACCACCTATATCCATTGTTATTAAACATGATTAAGCTAAATCTTCAACAAGGAAAATGAAACTAAAAACACAAAAAATAAAACACTATACAGTAAAATAAAAAGCATTATAAAATTTCATGGTCTTTCGACTAATATTGCTTCAAAAGTGACTAACTTGACTACATATATACACCACCGCAATCCCCAGCAACGGCACCAACAACTTGACCATCCTCTCATTGCCATCGCGAACGACGGGAGGAAATCAACAATTAAAGACAGCAATCAAATAAAATACTAAGTGCAGTGTCTACAAGTGTGTCGGGTCAATTGTAATATAATTGTACAACAGGGTACGAAATACTCCGAAGATCGAACCTAAGAGAGTCAATGATTGAGCAAATTATAACTACAAGCATGCAAAAAAAAAGATTCTAACTAACTAATCACTAAATACTATAGTACGACAAGCCAAGGATAACTACACTAATTTATCAACTACTTAACACAAGGACTAAATTGTAAAATATGCAAAGTTACTAAATTAACCAATGAATAACAAACGGTGGTTGATTGATTTCGATGTGGTTCACTAATCTTTGAATTAGATATCTAAATTGCTTAAACTCCTAAAGTGGTTCTGTTTTACCTCTCAGTCTCAACTTTACCAAATTAAACAAATTAGTTTGGTTTATCACTCGATCTCACTGGCTAAGCCGGGACTAACGATGTATAACTCAAATTTCTAATTACCCAAAAATTAGAGAAAAATGGAGGACTAAGTTGAAAGAGATCGCAGGTTGGTGGCCGCTATTGGAAAAAACGGGAAAGCTAAAAAACTGAATTGGACATGGTTAAGATCCAATTCTAGTTATTTTAAGATGGAACCAGCCTGTTTCTTAGTGGGAGACATCATAATTAGCCATGGATGGCTATCATGGGATCGAAAGTAGTGCGAGAAGGGCTATAAATAGCTGGGAGATGGCTCTTAGGGACGATTTCCTTCCCGACCTTGTACCAATTTCTCTCGTTCTTCATCTTCTTCAGTGGCTCGAAAAAGTAGTCATGGAAGGTCCTGCATGAAGCGGACTTCGTGAGGATAAAGCTGGAAAAGTAGGGAATCCAACAAGAGGGTAAGGTTCTTAACACTTCTGTGTATGTAAAAAAAAAAATTTTAAGGACTTCAGAACCATTCTAAAGGTTCTACATGTTTCTAGAAAATGGGTTTAGGCTAAGAATATTGAGAATAACCCATGATTTCTCATTACAAGATACTACTTGGAGAATGAAAGCTCCGATGCTCGAGAAAAAAAATAAGCTATGGGAACAATAAAGATTTAGATGAGTTCTAGACTTTGAACCTATTATTATGGTCTATGCTGTTCAAGCATGTCATGTTGCATAAGCATGACATATGATGATATGAGCATGCATTGTATGTGTGTGGAAAAACCTTGAGGGAATAGACGAAGCTAAGAAGGGAAATGGGGAGTGGCCCTATTAGATACCGCCTCGGACGAAGCTCCAAACCTTGCGAAGGGAATACTGCGATGTTCGAGCATCAAGGTTAGGTGTTTTTAATGAGGTAATGGTAGGAGGATTCGGTAAATGAAAATTGTGGAATGGAATTTATCGCGGCGGTGGTATCGACTGGTCCTTCGGGGCGGCACTGTGACGATGATATAGAGCATAAGGCCATGGATGAAAGACGCCATGGTAGCTTGTATAAGGTATATGGCGTAAGACCATAGATGAAAGAGGCTATGGTAGTCTGGTATATGATACATAGCGTAAAACCATGGATGAAAGATACCATGGCAGCATGGTACACGGTAAAAGGTATATGGCGTAAGACCATGAAACAAAGACACCATGGCCACAAAGTAAATGGTATAAGGTATGTGGTATAAGATCATGGATGAAAGATATTATGACAGCCAGATTTGATGAGTAAGACCATGGATGAAAGACTCTAGGGCATCATGAGGTAGTACGCTAGGATTGCTAATGGGTGTAAGACCACGGATGAAAGACTCCATGAGATCAACAGAGATAAAATTCGTCAAGACAATAAAAATGGAATAGAGATGAAATATGCTAGGACAGTAAACATGGAATAGAGTAAGTCTATCGAGATAATAAACATGAAATAGAGTACATCCGTCAGGATAGTAAACACGAGTAAGTCCACCAAAACATGAGAGAAAGGTAAGAAGGGTATAAGACTATAGCTCAGTTGTGGCATCCAAAAGGGTATAAGACTATAGCTCAGTTGTGGCATCCAAAAAGTCCATGGGACACAAATACAGACAGTCCGTCGGGACAATAAGAGTAAGGCATACTGCCAATACGTCAAGTATGAGAAACCACGTAGGTGGAAGAAGAGGTAAGGAAAGTGTAAAAAGAGGTACGCGAAATTTGTGGAATCCGCCAAAGTGATGGAAGTAGTGAAAGTAGTTAAGAAAGTCAGGAAGACATGAGAGAAGCCTCAACAAGAATTAGAGAAAGTTAGGTCAAGTGAGAGCAAACCTAATTATGGAAATGTAAGAAGGGAAGCAGACTCATGTAGTCACATGGGTAGTGGCTGGCCAAGACAATAATTCGGTTGTTTCTCATATGTACAGGAGAGTTCCCAGGTTAGATTGGTACGTAAGGCAGATTGCTGTAAGTAATCCCACCACTGCGAACAATAAAGTGGTTGAGAATGGATTCACCAAAATGGCGAGTCATGCTGAAGGTCAGTATAACCCAGAAATGTCAATGAGCCTTTAGGGACTATGGCATGGAAAGAGAATAGTCCGCCAAGAATTGGTCCGGCTAGAGAAGTTCGCCAAGAAGGGTATAACCTATGGACCCTTAGATGGAGAGACAAGACAACACTATCACCGAGGTATAATATGGTAGATGGACATATAGTCAAGGAAGATAGAGGACAATAAACACCTAGTATATGGGGTATAAAAAAGAGCAGAAAGATGATAAGTAACAATAGGATCGCTGATATAGTGAGGTAACTGGTACGGTCGAGTGGAAAGTCCAACCAGAAGAAGGTATCATGATAAGCTGAGTAGCTCAAAAGATCGAGTGGAGTCCACCACCTTGATAAAGAACACTCACCTTGAGCGAGTAGGGAGTATTTTTATTTATATTTAATCTATTGTACATTGTTTACCCTTGCGTGATAGGGTTATTTATGATCAGTGTAATGACTCACTAAGTTCGTTTGAACTTATAAGTGGTTGACATATGTTTACAAGGATTGTGAAGTTGATCGAGGACTCAGGGGAGGGGCCAAGCCAGATGGAGTGGAGATTAGGGATCACCGATGGATCAGGACATGTACATAGGAATGGAGTACCAATAGAGGCTTCGCCTCAGAAGTTATTATGGTGTATTCTGATAACGCCCTGAGGATTTGGGTAAAGAAATAGTTAGCTCTGTTAAGTGTTGTGAGAGGCTCATTGTGATTAATCAATTAGATTAGAGATAGGAAATTTAAGAAACTAAACATTCACTGGCACAAGACTTTGGTTGTAAAGAAGTATTATCAATTTTACATTTTTAAATAGTTTTACAATAATTTGCTTTATAATAATTAAGTTAGCCAAATTTAAATATAGGTCCAATTGTAACGTTGCATACCCAGATCCGGTGGACAGGTAGGGCGTGGAGTATGACAACCCAATTGGTGCTCAACAAGATTACCTCTCGGCCTCACTTGCCTAAATATTCTCTTAGAGGTGTCAATATTATGTTTTTAGGTTTATTCAATTTAGTCCAATTTATTTCCAACTTAGTCCCTCATCCAAAAATCAGCTTACATACATCTCCATCAACCAACCCCCTTAGTGTTTAATTATCCATGCTAAAAACTAAGCTAACAAACATGCAAGAAAAAGAACTGTCAGCCATTAACATAAAGCTTAAGAAAAAGATAAAAGCTTGGATTTTTAATCTATAAAACTTAAAATAAAAGTGTAGATAAACATTCAACAATAGAATGAAGTACAAGAAACATAAAAGTTGAAGTCTTTCACATATTAAACTAAAAAGAAACTAAAATATATTAAAGTAAAGGCTGAAATGTCATTACAGGCAAAGGAAATGGACTAAAAGTGTAAATAAACCCTAGCTATAGTGATAACTAACTTGACTAACTTGAAGAACAACAAGAACAAGAAAAGGAGTTGTAAAAAACTAACTCTACAGCTAAGGAAGATGAGAACTAATAAACCCTAAAAATAAAGAAGAAAACCTATGAGAATTAAAGAGAAACTAAGCTAAACTAAGTCTAATGTGTGTGTATCTCTTTCCTCAGCCAAAATTGGTTGTTTTAACAACAATTTTTACCCCTTTTATTAACCAAAATGCCCTTGAACGGGCTTTCATTGGTTGGTGCTTTGGTTGGACAAAGACTACCTATGGCGTCATTTTTTGTCCCCTCACGACAGCGATATCACGATACCCAGGGTTGGATATCACGATATCGTCAACAGTCTTGAAATGGAGTGCTCATTGGCAAGTAGGTATCGCGATACCCAAGGGGGATATCAAAATACCACTATAGGTTGTCTTAATCTCGGGCCTGTTGAGGGTATTGCAATTCCCATGCTTCAATATCATGATACCACTTTCTTCGGTGATGTTTTCGTACAATTTCGGGCCACTTTTGAGTACCTACAACACTCAATCATATGTTAGATCCCCCAATGGCACAATTGGCCAATTTGGGTCTAAAAAATAAGTAAAAGAGGTATTTTCACTTCTTAAATTGGAAATCTAAAATCTACAGTAAACTATGAAAAAGATGCTAATTTGCCTGAAAATAAATTTCGTAAATATAACGGGAAAGCCTAATTTGACATATAAAATTACAACATATCAATGATATTTGCTTAATGTGAATATGCGTTGTTATCATATTATGTAAGCACCATTGAGCTCTTTTGCTCAGCATACAGATTGCTTGTTTCCGTGTGCAGGTGCCGATTAGGTCTCGAATTGTTCGAGAAGTGTCAACAGCATCCAGCTCTCACATCTCAGCTCATCCACATCTATGTAAAGTTTTGTTATTTTTCTAAGTTGTAAAGACATGTACCTAAGTATTTAAGGTGATATATGGAGTCTTGATGTTGAGTTGTTGTTTTGATATATAGTTATAAGCATGTTCTGGGTTCGTTTGTGACCTTTGATAATGGTAATTAGTTATATATGTGTTTTGGTTAAGTATCTAACCATGTATGTCCTTCTATGATGTATTGATTGTGATTATTTTAAGTGCTAATGATGTGTTTTTAGATATTAAGAATATGTTTTATGATTGAGTGGAATGATGATTTCATATAGGTGTGATTTGGTAATCCTAATTACATGAACCTAAGTTGCATTTTTAGCATTTTACCATTCGTCTCGAGACAATAACCTCAAGAACAAAATAATCATAATAAGCATTCCAGGGTATTGTTGTACTAGTTTCGAGACATCAATTACCAAGTCTCAAGACAAATATCCTTTTGTCTTGGAACAAGTAAACATTGTAACTAAAGTAGATTTGTTATGTTTCAAATCTCGAGGCAAGAGCTATTTTTTCTCAAGACATCTAAACATCAAATGCAATGGTCCAAAACATGGGAGCTAGATCATGAGACCTGTCTCGAGACACAAGACTTGATGTCCCAAAACATGAATCTCATGTCTTGAGATAAGCAAACATCAAAGATAGGTTTTGAAATAGGAGAAGCATGTCTCGAGACATGGCCTTCAATGTCTCGAGACACATTGCTGAATTTTGTTAAATTGAGTTGAATTCGAATCCTAACTTTATAATTGAACTCGAGCAATTTGAAAATGTTTTAATTAATGCTTAATTATTTCATAAATCAACTAAGTTAGCCTGAGTTGCTTTGGTGACCAAATCAAAAGTGAAATGAAAAAAAAAAAATCTTATTTTCTTTTTTCTTTTTTTTTTTAATATAAGAAAACTAGTTTCTAGTATAAATGAAAGTTTTATCTCTCCCCGTAATCAGCTAACACGTGGCAAGATTAAAAGTAATGAGGTGGCCATCATTTATAGATTCACTGTACTTTTTCGGTTTTCACAATTCTCCATTGTTTTCTGTTTCTAAGATTTCTTCGAAAAATTCGATTTTCTTTGTGCCAAAGGTACGACCATTTCATTCAATATCTCTTGATTTAATTTTAAATTAATTAATTCTTGCCTTAGACAGAGACCTGTAAATATTCTTCTTCTTTTTTTTCTTTTATCTCCCCCACAGTTTTTCAAACAAAATTTAGGTTTTCTTTTTGGAACTTTTCATGATAGAGCAATATTCATTTGCAAGTGCATATATGTATAATTGAAGTGAAATTAATATGAAACTGAGAAACATTTAAATGCAAATTTTATGTTGTTGAAATTTGATCATGTGAAACAGATGGAAAGGTCTGAATCTCTGTCACCTCTAACATACAAAGGCTCAATTCCTGAAGCCATTCGTGAAGCTCAAAACCAGAAAAAACTTTTCGTGGTCTATATTTCAGGTAATGTCTTCCCTTTTCATTTGATCTGTTTCTGCTTTTATGTATTAGCAAATTCAAATTTTTGTTAGGTGTTAATTTAGTACTGTGATCTGCACTCAATAAACTTGATTGTTCAGGTGAAGATGATGAGTCGAAAAACTTGGATCATTCAACGTGGACTGATCTTAAAGTATTTATTTTGCTTTTAAGTGTTTTTTTTTTTTAAACATCAATTTAATACTTTCTTTTTCCTTATAGTTCTTCTCTATATTTTAACATGTTGATTCAGGTAAAAGAGTCATTGTCAAAGTATTGCATTCTATTGCATATCAGAGGAGGGACCACCGATGCTGCAAACTTTTCTGCCATATGTATCCTGATTATACCTGACAATTTGTATACACATGTTGTGTTTGTGTATTTCGTCATATCATAATCGTGATTTAAGTATTTTATATTTCTATAGTTTTTAATATATTTTAATTCGTATGTCATGGATTTTGAAGCATTCATGTATTCCCATTGTGTAGTGCTAATTTCTTTGCATCATGTCATGTTTTGAGTTGTGTTTTAGTTATTTATTCTGGGTGGTATTCATATCATATGATTACATCTTATCTAGTATTGCCAAGTATATATTTAATAACATGATTCTCTTATGGTTACTCTAAAATCAACATTTTATATTTTTTGGCTTTTTGTTATAGATGCTAAGGGAATTTCTGTGATAGTTTTGCATCTAGCTGTGAATTAAGCTTTTGGAGTTGAATTGGTCTGCTATGTTGCTGAAGTACTAGCAGCCTTAAATCTTTTCTTAATTGCTGAATTAGCTACTTTTCCTTGTTATGAACTGTTTTGTGTTGAGTGTTGGTGCTAAGGCTTATTTTATACCATTTACAATTGGGTCCTTACAAAGAATTAATGTGCATGTACTCTTGAATCGTTTACCCCAATATATGAGTTGAAGAATTGGCTGTGGTCAACCTTTATTTTCTCTTGTTTGAAAGCAGTCTACCTCAAGGGTACTCTGTGCCTACTAAACTAGGTTTTTTGTTTCATATTACAGCTTTCAAGTTATCCTTCTTTGGATGATGAGTCATGAGTCCGTTGAAGATAATGAAAGCCTACTTCATTTAATTGTCAACTAATGTCTAATGGAATTGAGGAATAGTTCCAAACTACCATAGTTGTTATGTTGGCAGTCATGTGATATGCTTGATGGGAAAGAACAGTTGAAGATGCAAGTCTTAAGTGGGGAAAGGGAAAGGGAAAGAAAGGTTTTTTTAGTTTTTATCTTTCCATATATTTTTCAAACTGTCTCTCCTAACTCAATAGTTTCTTTATTATCCTTTGATTTCTCCATCTTTTGAGATGTTGCGTCACTTCACCTTTCCATTAGCATTTCCTCCTCAGTCAATACTCTTTGTATTATCCTATTATTCCTCCATCTTTTGAGACTTTGTATCACTGCACCTTTCCATTAGCATTTCCTACTAATACATCACAGCATCAACAAAAAGTTGGATGCATCGCTACACGTCTTTGCTTTGTACATTGAATCTTTTCCTTTATTTGATATGGGGTTGAGTTCCCTTGTCTACTGTTTCAATGACCATTTATAATGTGCATGCTAAATGAAACTTGTTTAAGTTGATATTTCTTGTTTGCTATTGTAAGTACCTGACACCAGTTTCAATGAGAGAACAATTCCTTGCATCAACATGTTACAGATCCACAGAAATCTATCCCCTGCATAACAGCAATTGGATTTAATGGTGTACAAGCTTGGCAAAATGGTATTAAATTTCTTCTTATGCAAAACCATTTTTCTCTTTTCTCCGTCCTTTTCAAGCATGTAATGTAATATGCATAGAAAAATGTTTTAAATGGTCAGTTTTTTTTCTTTTGGTTGAACTCTTCCAGAAGGGTTTGTCAGCGCTGAAGTTCTGGCATCCAGTCTAGAGAAAGCATGGTTGAGTCTTCATATCCAGGTATGCTAGTGATGGTTGACTTTAGGACTATTATCCAGTCAGTGAAGAGGTGCTGCATGTGCATTTACCAAATCTAGTTTATGGTTTCCGGATTTCTTAACTGCAGGAAACCACAGCAGCAGTACTTGGTGCTGCACTTGCTTCAAAGAAACTTGAGTCATCTAGCTCTGGGGCTTCTACTGTTAGCCAGTCCGAGCAAGGAAGTTCAAGTACTTCTGTCCCATCAACCACAATGGATGGGGTTGTCCCGTCCTTTGAGCCTAAACCAGCAGTTACTTCTGGGGTGCTAGAGGGAAAAAATGGTAGTGAAAAAACAGTAAAGGTAAATTTAAATGGTTGTCTAGATTAGAGTTTTCTAGTTTTTCTTTGACTATGAGAGTTATGGTGGAAGGAAAGCACTTGAACCCAGGCTGTGGTGCAAAATTAAGGGGCTTATTACCACCACCCCAAAAAGGGACTGACTTTGAAACTTGAAAAACCTGATATTGGATTTCATTATTTTCCCAACATTTCAGGAGAAGATTTCAGAATTGGTTGACCAGGGTACTTCAGAATCATTTAGCACTGACAACTTGACTAATGTTGTGGATGAACAATGTAATGTTTCTAATGAAGCAACCAGGACGGCTGGTACTTCTATTACCTTAAATCCAGCAGTTCCTGTATCTGAGGATACATCCTCTTATCCTGGAGATGATTGTTTCAACTCAGTCAAGGGCATTGATCATCGGTCAAGTTTTCCCGGTGGGAGTGCACCAGAGAAAGCCATGCAACATGAAAAAGATAAATCAATAGATGTCAGGCAAGATGGTGCGTCTGAAACTACTGCAACCACAAATGTACCAACTGATGTTCATTTAAATATCAGATTACCTGATGGCAGTATCCTACAAGAGAAGTTTCCTGTGGGCAACACCCTGAGAATGATAAAAGACTATGTGGATAGAAACCAGTCAAGTGGCATGGGCTCTTATGATCTTGCCATTCCTTATCCTCGCAAGTTATTTGGTGATCAAGGTATGACTGTGTTTGTGTGTACATCTTTAAAATGAATGTAGCTTATTTAGTTTTTCTCGATTTTATTACTTTTAGCTAAACAGTGCCTGTCCTCGACCTCAAACTGGTCTTTAGAAACATGTTGCTCATGGGTGTTATGCATTGTAATTCCATAATTCATATGCCTTCCAGTTCTGTTTGTGGATCTTTCACAATATGTTGCTTATGTATTATGTTTAAAAGGGGTTGGACATATATACGTGTGTGTGTGTGTTACAGAAGATTATGTTTTTTAGTTTTATATTTGATTGCATATCTAGGAAGATTATTGGTTGTTAGATGCTACTTGTATGCTTTATACAGATTGAATGTTGTTCTTCTAGTACCTTCTTTTTTCTTCTAAATGTGTACATTGTTCTATTTTCCCTACTTTCACATTTATTTATAGATGACAAACTTTGTCGATTGCATTGCATTTGAGATGTTTTGGACTTAGTTGAAGTGTTTCCTGAAGTTTTAACATAGCATTGCCTTTGCATATGAGGAGCGTTCCTTGTCTTCAGAATATGCTTATGAAATTGCTCTATGTTGATAAAGGAGCAGTACTTTGTAGTGTCTACCATTCACCACTACTATTTTCCTTTTGCCTGCAGATTTGAGTACATCTTTATTGGACTTGGGTCTGCTTAACAGACAAGCACTGATAGTGGTTCCACGTCAGAGAAGCACTGGCTTCCAAGGACAAAGATTATTTGCTGACCAAAGAAATTCTACACCTTCTGAAGCTACCGCAGGAAGCAATGGGGGATATTTTGCATACGTTAGAAGCTTTATGTCCTATTTCAATCCTTTTTCTTATCTTGGTGGTGGTACTGGTACCAGCTCTTCAACTACTGGACCGGAATCTCAAAGTGGCATCTGGGAATACAGTGAGTCTCTGGGCTGTTGATATTAAAATTTTTATACTTTTAGGCCTAAATCCTTGAGCTAAAATGCTTGTTCTATGACCCCATTTATATCACCTAAATTTATTTAAGCCAACCATAGACATGCATGTATTATACATAGCCACAAACGCATATAAGTGTTTTGTGAAGAGAGTTAGGGTTAAAGCATCTAGGCTGTCCCTAGTGAAAAGGGCAATTTTTTTATTTTTTTTGAAGAGTGATAAGGGCAATTTAATCCTTGTATTGTAGAATTATTAATTTAATTCTTGTACGTTTTGATATTGGTGCTAAAAAGTAAATTTGATAACAGTAATGAAAAATGTCAAAATGCTGGTGTGGACGTTTGAAAGACCTATAGACAGAATTAGAAGGGAAAAGGAATATATTCTATTAAGGAACATATGCTTTGTCAGATTTTAGAAGTTCACATCTGTATTTAGACAGTTTTCCATTAACACTACTATCAAATTTACTTGTTTGAACCAATATCAGTAGTACAAGAATTAAATTACTTTAGCTTTCTAGTATGTGAACTAAATTGCAATTTTGACTATAGTTCAAAGACTACTTAAATACTTAAAACCAGGGAGATAGAGAGCAAACTAGCATCCATATCCCTGATGTAAGAATAAGCAATTTAGGTTGAAGGTGATCGATTTGGTTTGTGGAATGGGAACCAGAACCTAGAGCACCACCTATGATTGAATATGGCATATGATCAGGTTCTTTTCTTTCCTTTTTTAAGCAGATTCATTTATTGTTGTGCATAGGATTTTAAGAATCATAATAGAAGTCTTATGAGGTGGTGGCTATCTAGTAGCACGAGATTGCATTCATACGTTTTTTCTTTCTTTTTGGGATCTTGAGTAGCTGTGTCACAGCTTATTAATGATCCAAATTTTGGATCGTGTAATCCCCCATGAAACTCGGTAGTGGTCAAACAGAAACTCTTGAAAATTGCCTTGGCAAAGTATTTTCTCATGTTTTCTGGATTGGTTGCATCTATAGGTCCAAACCCTACACTGCAAAATAACTTGGCTGGAGCAAACAGGACATATTCACCTAATTCGACAAACAGAAACAGTTCAACCGACAGCAGGAACAGACGACCCACAACATCCCGATATGGTAGCAATATTCACACACTAAAACACGATGAGGATGACAGCCGTTTCTCGGATAGAAATCCCTTCTGGAATGGAAATTCTACGCAGTATGGTGGCAATAGCGACAACAAATAATCAAGGTCAGCTAGGTTTTCTACCAAGGTGTTTCATTCTGGTAGGTTGAAGTAAAAAATATGATTCTTGCTCTTTTTCACTCGCATGTTATCTCTGATGTTTTAAGTATCTGGTTCAATAGATTGATTGTTTATGAGTAATTTCAAATTCATAATTTGGGCTTACCTTTGCAACTCTTATTAGCTATATATATATATATATATATATATCATATATTTCCATTTATCAGTCATATCTTTCTATCCATGTGTGTGAGAATTTCAAGTTAAATTTTAAAATTAACAAAGTTGTGTTATGTAAATATGTAACTTTATTATTTTATTTAAACTTAAATTAATTGATATTTAAAAACAAAGTTTGTATTATATTAATTTACTTCAAAATTAATAAAATTTTGATATGAAATTTTAATTACTTTATTTACATTTCAAATTGTTTAATTTTCTCCAATTATGTTCAAAAATAAAATAAACCAATTTGCTTAAAATATAGTTTGTTAACTTATAATTAAGTTATTAAATTATGAACTTTTAAAGTGATTTTTTTATATAAAATTTGTTACAAGGAAGTTTTAAATTTTATTTATAAGAAATTTTTTAAATTCTAAAATTTATGGATAAATTTATAGTAAATGAGTGTTGAGAAGGAATAATTATAGGTATTATTTGGTATATTGCTAGTGTAGTTTTTAGATTATATAAATAATTTTATGAGGGTACAATAAAATATTAAAAATAAATATTTTAAGAAAAGAAGATATGTCAAATTTTCAAAATTTTACAAAAAGATAAAAAGAAGTTTTATTGTAGAAAAATATTATTAAACATTTAAGTCTTAAACTCATACATCTGTTAATTATTAAAAAATAATGCATATGATAATATTAAATGATTGACAACATAATAATCAATTTCATATATAATTGTAAATTAAGTTTTTTACTTGTAGGATGCAAAGGTTATTCTATGTGCTAATCAATATTAATTATAAATTACTTCCCTCTTTTATTCTCAAATAATGAAAATTTTTAATTTTTCAGTGAGTTTGTAAGTTTAAACCAAAAATGCGAAAATAGATTTTTTTTTTTTTTAAATAACAAATCTCTTTATTTTTTGACGGAGCAACTAAGCTCAATAACTGGTATATTTGGACTCAGCTCAATCCCTATTTATAGCCCTGAAACTATCAAAGGATGGTTGGCACACTCATCTAGAAACATAGGTGTTGCGCCTATCACGTATCAATTGTGCTTATTGTGTTCATTTGTGTATTTAGTATTTTTATTCTCAAAAATTATATTTTTTTATTAGCGAAATTAAATTTAATTAATTTACTTAATTAAATTATTTTTAAACTCAATTTTTATTATGTTAAAGTTATGATTATTTTATCGTACTAAAATACATGAATAATAAAATTAGTTGTCTTATCAAATAAAATTATAATGAATAATTTAATTTGATTTTTACTTTAAACTTCAATTATTTAATTAAAATTAATTAAATAATAATTCAAAAAAAATCAAATCAATCACTCATTTATCTCGTCTCATGCGAGCGGATGTACTCACTACAGATAGTGATATATGCAATTTATTTTTTTATTCATCATTTTAATTCTTTTAGTGTATTAGTTCAAATGCAATACATATAAGGTTGTGTTGAGCTAATGAATGGGTCAATTGGACATGCAAATAGAGCTTAAATAATTTTTAGTTAAATTTCAACATTATTTGGGAATTGAGACAATCTTTTAAAAATACCATTATCGAATTCTCCCTAAGTATATACCATTATGAAAACAACTTGTAACTTTTCTCAACTAAGGGCATTGTTATATATGTGTTACTCGCATAAGATGTCATTAATTTTTTGGGGTTAAATCATTAATTCAATATGATTCTATTTTATCTCATAATAACAGTTACATTTTTTTATGGAAAAGATAACTACTAATACATAGCAATTACATCATTTGTCCTAGACAAATGACGTGTGATCACATTTCTTTTTTATCAATTATATAATGCTAATGAGAGAATATTATTTATCCATAATTGGGTTACGAATTTCACTGTTGTAAGTAAAGTTATGTCATGTGTAAGTCATACACCAACATATCGGCTTTTGACTCTATTACCAATTATATTCAAGCTTTCAACATGTCAAAGAATATGAGTCACACGCACATTGTCAGTTACTTATTTAGGATTGAGATAAATCATACTAAGAACATCACAAGTGAATAAATTCATAAACAGATCTAGAATAAATTCAACTTAAGTCCTGTTCGATTTATTGTCAATCCAGTCAACCATACTATATCCTTATCCTTTTTAAACTTTTCTGATTCGATATCCAAGACAAAATATCTCCACAATCGGACCTAATAGATGTTATAATAATCCCTTAAATTAATTTGCTCAATTTTGATTATTCAGAGTATGGACAATTTAAATTATTTATTAATACAAATTGTCTTCTCACATCATAATTCAATTATATAATACAACTTATATTAGTTAAATGTTAAGTAATTAATGAGTTAATATTTGTTTATATATTTTGATTTTCGTGTAAAAATCATTAAAAACACATATAAAAAATAATAATGTAAGCGATGGAATTTTATTAAATCAATCTATTAAAAAATTTACAAACATTAATGATGGTAGATACCAAGAATTTAATACCGTGTAACACCCCAAAATTTATATTTTTGGTTCTATTAAAATGTGACATAAATGTGTATCTGCTTCAGTGGTTAAGTGTTTTGGGTGTGTGTGTGTGTGAGGTATCAAGTTCAAGCCGTAGCTCTGGCAAATTTTAGTATTTTTCTGATATAATCCATATCTTTGTTCAGTAGGCTTATATTAAATTATTTATGAAACCATATCAGAATGGGTTTGTTGGTCCGGTGGTTAAGTTGAGTGTTAGATCACTGAAGGTTCTATGTTTGAATCCCTGCGTGGGCAAAAGAGATTATTTTTGCTCGATTTAGTGGCAAACTGAGAGTTTGAGTTGTATCGGAAATCTGAGAAGTGGCTAGTTGAGATAGTGTAGGTAGTGGGATTTGAGTAAATCAGTTTTCCCAAAAATGTCTCTCTTCAGAAAAAACTGATCATTCTCTCTGCCACTTCCCATTTTCTTTTTCTTGTTGTTTCCTTTTACTAATCTAAAATACTTTCTAAGAAGGGTTTCCTTTTGGTGTTAGAAGTTAATCAAGGGACTATATATCGTTCCCAATCGACGAGTTAAGTGCGTGGAATTCTCGTTTCGATCAAAGGTATGGTTATCGATAGTTAATGGATGAACGTCTCGTTACAATCTCGTTTAGGTTTTGATAATGTTACTGAAATTGAGTGTTAGAATGTCAGTTTTTAGGTTCTGGAGTGCTTAGAGATCATTTTAGCATCAATCGATACCATGTGCGTACTCGATTGCACAGAAAATGAGGTTTTGGCAAAAGCTGAAAACCTCACTGTCGACACCACACGATCGTATGGTCACCCATGTGGTAGGCCATATGCCCTAAAACAGGCATATGTTCGACGAGGCCAAGGCCGTGCATGCACGACAAGGCCGTGTGCGACACACGGACTGGACTGATTTGGGCCATTAGGCCACATGGGCGTGTAGGATTTTGGGCTAGGCTGTGTGATCTACACGGCCAAGGCTTGGGTTGTGTGGGCCCACACAAGTAGGCCACATAGGCGTGTGATCCTATTATCACTGAAATAATTGCTAAGGTTGTACGGGTCGCCCAAGTCGACTGTGAACTTACTGTAGGGTAGGTAAGCATTATTTAGACCGTAATTGTATGAATTGACTGATTGATGGATACATATTGAGCATGATGATAGTATACATGTATACATTTACTGATTATATGTACTGATATCATGAGATAGCATGTCATGCGTTGCATGGGGTTGGGTGATTTTATTTGGAGAAAGTGTACTGAAAGGCTCTTAAGCCTAATATACTGGCAGGTCAGCTGCAAACTACTGTTGTGTACCGCATTCAGTACTACCTGAAGTGTAGGGATAGGTGGGTTGATTTAATCCTCACATGGAGTGTAGGGTTGGATGGAGATAGCGTGTAGAGGTTGGTTGGGTAGGGCTTTGTTACTGAATATTGTATATCTGTTACTGATACTATAATGGGCTAAGGCCCTTGTGCATACTGATACTGATATTGAGTTGGGCTAAAGCCAAACCGTTATTAATACCGAAAGGGGCTTAGGCCCAAGGCTATTCTTTATTGTGCACTGTGTTTACTGTTGTTTGTTTTCTGTGGGATTACACACTGAGTTTACGTAAACTCACCTCTCTCTGTTTAATTTGCACAGGTAATCCCTAAACCTAGACGGATCAGTGCGGCAGAGGACTCGATGGTGACCACAATTTTTGGATTTTTACGATTTATAATTTATGATTTGTGGTTTATTTGGATGTAATTTGGGGACTTTTGCTTAAATTTGGTTTTTATTTATTTTTATGGATTTATAACTGCTAGATGTAGGAAAACTCGATTTTCACAAAGGTAAAGTTTTCTCTAAACACACGATTTACTCAAAACAGTTTTAAAAGCTTCCGCAACGAATTATGTTTAAAACAACCGACTAAACGAGTAAGGATTTTAGAATTAAGAAGAGATAAAAAAAAGTAAGTAAATAATGGTTTTATCGTAGAAACTTAGTTTTCAATACACTATCATGTGATTTCGCCAGATTCGGCCATAACATATAGGCCGGGTTTGCGGTGTTACATTAAAGCCAGGCTGCAAAACTTGACTGTGGATTTTGGGTTTTAAATATTGGTTATAATTTGGGTTTTGAGACAAGGGCGAAGCCAGGGGGCTGGCATGGGCCCCGCCCCTCCTAAAATGTAAAATTGTTATTTAGGCCCTTAGAATTTATTAAAAATTTTAAATTAGTAAAGGTAAAATTACACTTTGGCCCCTCTAAAATTATAAAAATTCAATTTAATCCTTTACAAATTATAAAGATATAAACTATAAAAAATTAAAATTTTATCCGGCCCCCCTAAAAAATTGTTCTGGCTTCGCCCCTGTTTTGAGAATGATTTGACTTAGTATGTGGTACACCGAGTCTTCGGCGCCGATCCTGTAAGTTTTTTGAAACTGTGATAAGTTTAAACTGAAAATACTATAGATAGTAAATTCTGAAACTACTGTAGGTAGTATACTGTGAAAATACTCTAGATAGTGTATATTGGGACTGTAGCAAAACTGATAGAGACTGTGATTTATGAAAATCACTCTGAATTACTGAAACAGTTTACATAAAACATCTGCTAATAAATACTGAAATTGTAACTGATTTATAAAATTTTTAATACAGATAAATACGATTAAATATGAGCGCACGAGGTATCCACGAATGAGGTATTAGAGGCCGAGGTAGAGGCCGTAGAGGGGCTCGAGTTGAGTCCTTTTCAATGGGAAATATGCCAAATCTAGAAACGAGTGAGACGTCAGTGTCGCCTGCTACTAAGACTGGGTCTCAAGATCACATGGCGGGGGGCAACGTATTGTCCCAGGCTATGCTAAGGATATTGGAGAGGGTCGCTGGACCCAATACTAAATCTAAGGGCCGAGGGTCGGTTACGGAATGACTCCGCTCCAATGGAGCTGAGCTCTTCAGGGGTGTCACTAGGTCGCCCCTAATATGGTTGAATACTGGATTGAGGTCATGGAGAGGATCATGAATGATCTAAATTGCACCTCCGAGCAGAAACTAAAGGGTGCAGTCTCATTACTGGGGGATGAGGCTTACCAGTGGTGGCTGACTATTAAGGAGGGCACTCAGCCCGAACGTTTGACCTGAGATTTCTTTAAGACTGTCTTCCACGGGAAATATGTGGGGCGAGCTACGTGGATGCCCACAAGAGGGAGTTCCTGAACCTTACTCAAGGAGATCGACCTATGGCCGAACATGAGGATGAATTCCTGCGACTGAACCGCTATGCGTGAGGTATGGCGGTGACTGAGTATGAGCGATGTGTCCGCTTTGAGGATGGCCTCATGAATAATTTGAGAGTTTTGATAGCTCCGCAGAGGGAGCGTAATTTTTCTTCACTGGTTGAGAAGATGAAGATCGCCGAAGAAGTTAAGCGCGCTGAGCACCAAAACCTTGACAGAGAGAAAGGTAGGAACAAGAGGGATTCGAAGCCCTTGAGTTCTATTCAGAGCCCTAAGAAAAAGGCCAGACCTGAAGGGCCAGTTAGAGCTGGCCCCCTGTTACTGCTACTAGACTGCAACCATGTGTCGATTGTGGTAGATGCCATCAGGGCGAATGTTGGAAGAAAACTGGGGCTTGCTGAGGGTGTGGGTCATTGGAGCACTGCATTAGGGAGTGTTCGCTAGGGACTACCGAAATAACATTAACCAAATTAATCGACCTTTCAAAATTTTTAACCGTTATCCGAACGGAAATTTTTTCAAAAAAATTAACCGAACCGAAAATTTTTTGGTTAATTCGGTCGGTTAACCGAAAATTATATGTTTTCTTATTTTTGGTTAAAAACTAACCGAATTACCCGAATTGATTGAATTACCCGAATTACTCGAATTACCCGAAATAAATCACTACATAATTAAAAAGATTACATAATTTTAGTTTTAGTTTTAGAATTTTATTTTTATTTATTAAATTATTTGTAATTTTTATGATTAGGTTGGATTGGGTAATTGGGTTGGGTTGGATATTTGGGTTTGGATTGGGTTTAGGTGAATAATGGGCCTATTTATATATTATAATTTTATTTATTAATTTTTTTCGGTTAACCGACTGGTTTCGAACCGAATTAACCGTTAACCAAAAAATCACAAAATAATTAATCAACCCTCGACCGAAAAAATTCGGTTAACTGACCGATTAATCGAATTCTGTCGGTTAACCGAATTTTTTCAGTTTTACCCGAATTTTGCACACCCTTAGTGTTCACTAAGGGCTGATCAGATGCAAGCTCCGGGTATTGGTATTGCAACACAAAGGGTAGCACAGCAGCCACCAAGAGGCCAGGTCAGGCTAGGGGTAGTAATGGCATGGGTCGTTGTAACACCCCTTACCCGTATTCGACGCCGGAATAGGGTACGAGGCATTACCAGAATTACAAATTTATTTATCAGACATTTTATATCATTTAGCATTTATTTTTGAAACCAATCAAAAATCAAACATATTATCCCTTAAAACATATTTATTTCTCTTTTTCATTTCATGACTTACTTGAATTTATTTCTCATCTCAACATATTTAATTACCTTTTATTTACATATTACGAGATAATCACATATTTACATGTCATGATAAATATCATTCTCTTGCCGTTTATTCATAAACATAAATCGCTTAATTCATCATATCGATATTTCACGTACTATCAACTTATATTTCCTTATATCACATATTTAAAGTTACACGAACTTACTCGCTAAATTTGCGAAAATACCAAGATTTAAGGGCATTTTGGTAATTTTCTATTTTCATCGATTTTTCAACCGATCTTAATCTAAATTAATAATTTCATTCAATTTTGCAATTTTCAATAATAAAATAATACATTCCATGTCAATTGGTCATTTTCAACATTTTTACGAAATTAATCACAAAGTTTTACTTTTATTCAATTTAGTCCTGGTTCTAAAACATTACAAATTAGCCATACTAGCTAAATATTCATACATATTTTCCTCCTCCTCCTCTCCATCCCACATCCTTAATGTATATAACATGCTATAAGTAACATTCTCAATAATTTCATTAATTACTCATAAGTATATTCAAAACTGTCCATTTGAGTTATAGTCACTAAATTATTTATATATGGAGCTACGGAACTCCAAATGAAGTAACGTTAATTTTTTCCTGAAACTAGACTCACATATCTTCTTGCCATAAAATTTTCAGAATTTTTGATTTAGCCAATTAGTACAGTTTATTCTTTAAAGTCACCCCTGTTCTGCTGTCTGGCAGTTCCGACCCTTCTTCACTAAAAATTAATTATCTTTTTATACAGAATTCATATGATATTATAGTTTATTTCTTATAAAACTAGACTCATTAAGGAATCTAACCATATATATTATAACTCATAATTATTTTTCTACAATTTTTAGTGAATTTTTAAAGTAAGAACAGGGAATCACGAAGTTATTCTAAACCAGTCTTACAAAAATCCAAATATCTCAAAATGTAGACTTCCTTTGCTTTCTCTGTTTCTTTTATATGAAAATAGACTCAATAAGATTTAATTCCATATCTCACTCAACATCTAATTCGATTTATACAATTTTTGGTGATTTTTCAAAGTTAGACTACTGCTGCTGTCCAAAACTGCTTTAGTGTAACATGTTGATTTCTATTTTGCCCCTAATTCCACAATTCATACAATTCAATCCTTGCTCAATTAACCCTTCAATTTAGCTAATTTTCTCATTTAATACTTTTCTCTATCATTTTAAACTACTTCATATCCTTTGAAAAATCAGAATTTTAACTCTAGGCCTTAATTTTAACTCTTTCACAATTAGGTCCTAAAATCAATTTCCATCAATTTTACTTAATAAAATCATCATATAACAAAATTAAAGCTTCAAATCAATACTTATTCATCATATTCTTTCAGCACTAATCCACATCAAATTTAAAAATTAACCATAGAATCATAAACTAATGAATTAATAAATTGGACTCAATTGTAGAAAGTCCAAAATATAGAAATTTCAAGGAGAAAGCAAGAATTAAACTTACATGAAGCTTGAGTATGAAAACCAGCTTGAAACTCTCTCCCATGGCTGTTTTTCAACTAAAGAAAATGAAGAGAATGAAGAGAATTCTCAGATATTTCAATTTGATCCCCTTTTTATTTAGCTAATTTTGAAAATTTTCCCAAAAATTTTCCCCTTTTTCTTCTTTCTCTTCTCTTCTTCTTTCTTTCCTTCCCCTGCTCTCTGTTTCGTTTGGTTTCTGTTTTTTTCCCCTCTATTCTCTTTTTTGTTTGTTTTTATATATAATAATATAATAATATAATAATATACCTTAAAAATCTCAGATTTTTCTATGTTATACCGCCTCTCTATACAAAATGGTATAATTACCATTTTGATCCTTCGTAATTTCTTTTAATCTATAATTTAACTTTTACTTTCATTTCAATTTAGTCCTTTTCATTTAATTTCCTACCCAAACGTTAAAATTTTCTAACGAAAGTTTAATAATAACTTAATGACACTCCATAAATATTTTTAGAAATATTTATGGCTCACTTTATGAATTCGAGGTCTCAATACCTCGTTTTTGGCCCAATTTTTTTCTAATTAATTCTTTCAGTTCACAAAATTCACTAATTTTAAAATATTTCTAAAATCACACTTAACTTATAATTATCGATTAACAAAATTTTCTAACTTTTCGTCAGATTTAGTGATCTCGAATCACTGTTCCAACACTATTAAAATTGGGCTGTTACAGTCGTGGACAAAGGGCACCGGGTAGATATGTTGGACAGACTGAAGCAAGGCAACCTACTCTTGTTTATGCTGCACGCCACCGTGAGGACAGAGATGCTCCTTACGTCATCACGGGTATGTTTCGTATTTATGATGTACCTTACACTGCATTGATAGATATAGGATATACGCATTCCTATGTTGCTTGTTCTGTTTCTAAAAATCTGAGGATTCTGGTTGAGAGTACTTCTAGCGAGGTGACTGTGCTGAGCCCGCTGAGGCAATCTGTTAGAGTTAATAAACTGTATAGAAATGTTCTTTTAAAGGTTCAAAGGACGGTATTTCTGGCTGAATTAATGGAGCTTCTGTTTGGGGAGTTCGACCTAATATTGGGAATGGACTGGTTGGTCAAGCATCGTGTCAGCTTGGATTGTGAGACTAAGAGGGTTGTATTGAGAATTGAGAAGGGTAATGAGGTAGTCATGATTGGAGAGCGTCGGAATTACTTATCTAATATGATTTCTGCACTGGTGGCTGAGAAACTGGTTCGCAAGGGATGTGAGGCGTATTTGGCCTACGTAAGTGTTTTTGCTTCTAGGGACTCTACTGTAAAAGATATTTGTACTGTAAGGGATTTTCTAGACGTCTTTCCAAAGAAGCTACCGGGTTTACCTCTGAATCGTGAAGTGGAGTTTGGGATTGAGCTTTTCCTTAGTACAGCTCCGGTGTCTATTGCTCCCTATCGAATGGCACAGAAAGAGCTTACGGAGCTTAAAGCTCAGATTCAGGAGTTGTTGGATCGTGGATTCATCCGTCCTAGTGTGTCTCCGTGGGGAACACCGATACTATTTGTTAAAAAAAAAGAATTGATCCATGAGAATATGTATTCACTACCGGCAACTAAATAAGCTGACCGTCAAGAAAAAGTATCCATTACTGAGGATCGATGACCTATTTGACCAGTTTCGAGGAGCTTCGGTATTCTCTAAAATTGATCTCCTGTCTGGATACCATCCTAGTAATGCTAATGTGGTGGCCAATGCATTGAGCCGTATGGATATAACTGATCTGATAGCGATGTTCGCTCGACTTAGCTTGTTCGACGATGGGAGTTTGTTGGCTGAACTACAATTCAAACTAACTTGGATCGAGCAGATTAAAGGTAAACAACTGAAGGATGAATCTCTAAGCTTGAGGTTTCGACAGATTGAGAGTGGTACTACTGCCGACTTTGGGTTAAATAATGATGGTGTGTTGTGTTTTCAAGGACGAATTTATGTACCGAACGATGTGGATCTGAGAAGTCGATTTTGAAGGAGGCGCATAGTAGCCCCTATGCTATGCATCCCAGTAGGAATAAGATGTACCGAGATCTTCGAGAATTGTACTGGTGGCTGAGCTTGAAGCGTAAGGTTATTGATTTCGTGGCACGATGTTTGACTTGCCAGCAGGTTAAGCTGAGCATCAGTTACCTTTGGGTTTGCTGCAGCCGGTTAAAATTCTCTTATGGAAATGGGAACGAGTGACTATGGACTTCGTTAGTGGGTTGCCCTTGACACCCACTAAGAAACATTTTGTCTGGGTCATCGTGGATCGACTGACCAAGTCTGCACACTTCATCCCAGTTAGGACAGATTATTTTTTACAGAAGCTAGCGAAGCTTTATATTTCCGAAATAGTGAGACTGCATGGGGTACCGGTTTCGATCATTTCTAATAGAGATCTTCGCTTCACGTCTCGATTTTAGAAGAAGCTACATGAGGCTCTAGGTTTAAGGTTGGACTTTATTACTGCGTTCCATCCTCAAACCGATGGCCAATCGGAGAGGGTGATTCAGATACTGAAGGATATGTTGAGGAACTGTGCTATCGATTTTTGAGGCAGTTGGGAAGAGTATCTACCGCTAGCAGAGTTTGCTTATAATAACAGTTTTCAGTCTAGCATTTAGATGACACCTTACGAGGCTCTGTATAGTCGTAAGTGCCGCACTCTATTGTATTAGACTGAGGATAAGGTCAGATTGATTCGGGATCGAACAGACAGAAATCGTATGCTGATTTAAAAAAACGTGAGATTGAGTGTTTTGTGGGGGACTTCGAGTGTCTTAAGGTCTCACAATGGAAGAAGGTTCTGAGGTCGGTCATAAGGGCAAGCTGAGCCCTAGGTTTATTGGACCATACTGGATTCTGAAGTGAGTGGGATCAGTTGCGTATCAGTTGGAGTTACCTCTAGAGTTAGAATACATTCATGATTTTTTTCACGTCTCGATGTTGAGGCGTTACCGCTCTGATCCTATTCATATTGTCCCTGTTAAAGAGATTGATGTTCGGCCAGATTTAACCTTCAAAGAAGAGCCAGTTCAGATTCTGGATCGCGATATAAAGGTTCTTCGGAAGAAGTCTATTCTACTAGTGAAGGTGCTATGGCGGAATCATAGCACTAAGGAGGCCACGTGGGAGCCTGAAGATGCGATGCGTCGGCAGTATCCTCATATGTTCTGATCAAGTAAATTTCGAGGCTGAAATTTTCTTTTAGGGGGTAGAGTTATAACACCCCAAAATTTATGTTTTTCGTTCTATTAAAATGTGACATAAATATGTATCTGCTTCAATGGTTAAGTGTTCTGGGTGTGTGTGTGTGAGGTCCCAACGAAGCCTTAGCTTTGGCAAATTTTGGTATTTTTCTGATATAAGCCCTATCTTTGTTCAGTGGGCTTATATTAAATTATTTATGAAATCATATTAGAATGGGCCTGCTGGTCTTGTGGTTAAGTTGAGTGTCGGATTGCTAAAGGTTCTGTGTTCGAATCCCTACATGGGCAAAAGAGATTATTTTTGCTTGATTTGGTAGTTGATAGTTTGAGTTGTACTGAAAATCTGAGAAGTTGGTGGTTAAGATAGTGTAAGTAGTGGGATTTAAGTAAATCAATTTTCCCAAAACTTTCTCTCTTCAAAAAAACTGACAATTCTCTCTGCCACTTCCCCTTTTCTTTTTCTTATTATTTCTTTTTTGTTGCTGCCCCTTTTGTTCCCTTGCTGTCGTCTTTCTATTTTTTTCCCCATCTACTTTTGAATTTTCGTGACTCGTTAATTCGGCTTTTGCGCGTTATTGGTAAGTTTCGACTTTTGCTAATCTAAATGTTTTTCTAAATACTTTCTAAGAGGGGTTTCCTTTGGTGTTTAGGAGTTAATCAAGAGACTGTATATCTTTCCCAATCGACGAGTTAAGTGCGTGGAATTCTCATTTCGATTGAAGGTATGGTTATCAATAGTTAATGGATAAACGTCTCATTACAATCTCGTTTAAGTTTTGATAATATCACTGAAATTGAGTGTTGGAATATCAATTTTTAGGTTCTGAAGTGCTCAGGGATCATTTTAGCATAAATTGATATCAAGTTTGTACTCGATTACACAGAAAACGGGGTTTCAGTGAAAGCCAAAAACCTCACTGTAGATGCTACACGAGAGTGTAGTCGCTCGTGTGGTAGGTCGTGTGCCCTAACACGGGGCTGTGCGCACATGACACAGTCGTGTGATGGCCAGGCAGGCCGTGTGCGACACACGGGCTGGACTAATTTGGGCCGTGTGGGCCACGCGAGCGTGTGGGATTTTGAGCCAGGCCGTGTGATCACATGGCCAAGGTAAATATGGGCCGTGTGGGCCCACATGGGTAGGCCACATGGGCATGTAAGCCCATTATCACTGAATTAATTGCTAAGGTTGCACGGGCCGCCCATGTCGACTGTGAACCTACTGTAGGGTCGGTAAGCATTACTTAGACCCTAATTGTGTGAACTGACTGATTGATGGATACATATTGAGCATGATGATAGTATGCATGTATACATTTACTGATTATGTGTACTGATATCATGAGATAGCATGTCATGCGTTGCATGGGGTTGGGTTGATTTTATTTGGAGGAAGTGTACTGAAAGGCTCTTAAGCCTAATATACTGGCAGCTCAGCTGCAAACTACTGTTGTGTGCCGCATTCGGTACTATCTAGAGTGTAGGGATGGGTGGGTTGATTTAATCCTCACATGGAGTGTAGGGTTAGATGGAGATAGTGTGTAGAGGCTGGTTGGGTAGGACTTTGTTACTGAATACTGTATATCTGTTACTGATACAGTGATGAGCTAAGGCCCTTGTGCATACTGATACTGATACTGAGTTGAGCTAAGGCCAAACCGTTACTGATACCTAAAGGGGCTTAGGCCCAAGACTATTTTTAACTGTGCACTGTGTTTATTGTTGTTTGTTTTTTGTGAGATTACACACTGAGTTTACGCAAACTCACCCCTCTCTGTTTAATGTACACAAGTAATCCCCAGACCCAGACGGATTGGTGCGGCGGAGGAGTCGATGGTGGCCATAATTTTTGGACTTTTACAATTTATAATTCATGATTTGTGGTTTATTTGGATGTAATTTAGGGACTTTTGTTTAAATTTGGTTTTTATTTATTTTTACGGGTTTATAACTGCTAGACGTAGGAAAACTCGGTTTTCACAAAGGCAAAGTTTTCTCTAAACACAAACTCGGTTTTCACAAAGGCAAAGTTTTCTCTAAACACATGATTTACTCAAAACGGTTTTAAAAGCTTCCGCAACGAATTATGTTTAAAACAACCGACTAAACGAGTAAGGATTTTGGAATTAAGAAGAGATAAAAAAAAAGTAAGTAAATGGAAATGGTTTTATTGTAAAAACTTAGTTTTCAACACGCTATCATGTGATTTCGCCATATTCGGCCATAATGCCTATGCCGAGTTTGGGGTGTTACATACCTCCTTGCCAGTCACTTAACCTTTTCCGAGTATAAGTTTACCTTTGCCCTCCACTTTTATAAGCTCCACAGGCCAAATACATGTAGCTTATGCGAGCTACTCCACCCAAATACATATTTGGTGACCTACATATATGTTGGCCAGCTCCCTCACTCGTGCGAAGAAGAAGTGTTAATGGGTCAAATCAAGCTTGGATCGAGTTTAAACATAATGTTAATATATTTATATTTATTCTTATTTATTCTTATTTAAAATATGAGTCTAAAATTTTACTCGATCATATTTGTAATTGTTTAACCAAACTCAGTTTAGATTTGTTCATATTATTTTTAAAAACAATTAAAAATACATATTTAAATTATTTCAATTTAATATTTTTATACATATTTTTATTTATTACATTTTTATATATAATTATTTTAACTTTTTTTATGTTTACATTATAATAGTCTTATATATTACTATAGATTTGGTTTTTATGTGTTATAAATTACAAATATATGTAACATAATATAAAATCTTACAAAATTAAAAACGGGTCAATTTAGGTCAAACTTGAGTTTTGAATGTTCAAACCCGAGTCCAGTTCATATTTTAAACGAACTTAATTTTTTTACTCAAATATATTTTTCGGACTTAATATTTTTGTTCAATTTTTCTCAAATTTTAGATGAGGTTTCGAGGGTGAAAAAATAACCAACTCATGAAACAGGTGCAATATTACATTTAGAGGCCGTACATATATACCTCACCTGTTGCTTGTATACATTTGAAACATGGGTTGATTACCAATTTTGGCAAGCTGTATATATTTATATATACCATATATATGTGCACTAGTAGTCCCAGGTGACCGGTGAGCATTGAGGTTATCGACATTTATTTTACTATTCTCTCTCATCTGTTTTATTGGGCACGCATTGCCACAATTCACATGCCTCCTCAACACTTACTAAAGCTTTTCCAGTCATCAAGCCACCCAACTTTTCATCTTTTCAGGTCATGTGATTTTCTACATAGAACATAATAAATTATAATATTAAAAAATACTTTATAATAAATAATTCATTAAAATATATTAATTTTGTAAAAATTAAATTTAATTATAACATATTCTTTTTATTTACATTACATAACTGAAATGTATTTTAGTTTTATTTATTTTTATAATTAATTCGTGCAAATAAAGTTTACGCTAACTAATATAAAATATCACATACTTTCTTTATATTTATATCCAAATAAAATATGTAAGTACAAAACATAAAATATATTTTATTTACTTTATGAGCCAATGAAATTTATTTCTTTTGCCCATAAAAAATTATAAAAACGAAGAATGGGAAAATATAAAATAGTTTATTTTTATAATTTTTTATGAAAATGTTAATGTAAATTATAATATAAATTATTTATTTTATGTATTTGTATAAAAGGAAAAAATAGAAATAAATATTTTTTAAATGATATAATTAAATAGTATTATAATTAGATATAAATCTAAAAACATTTTAATTACAAGAAAATTTATTATTTATTATTTGTATTTTTTTATAAAAGTCAAAATGAAAAATGGAGAAAATAGAGAAGTAGGAATAACTAAGAAGTGTTGCATAGAGAAACATTTCATAAACCAATACTTAATTAAAACATTTGGCATTAAGACTATAATTATTTCATTAATAATTGCTATTATATTTTGAAAATATGTAAAAAAAAATTTAAATTTTCCAACAACTTTAATTTTTTAATTAATTTTACCTAATTTTGATTATTTAAAAACATAATCTATTAAGAAAAAATCTTTCAAATATTATGTTTTAATAGTTAAAAATAATTTTACTTATAAATATTAAAAATTAATAAATTAAATTATAATTTTTATTTAATGAAATAAAAGCTTGAAAAATAATATATATATAAGTTTTATTTTTACAAAATAACCATTTTAATTTAACTTTAATATTATACTAATTAACTTGTTATTTTTAAATATTAAAGTAAAATATAAAAAAAGTTATTAAATTTTGTCTTCAAAATAATTTAAATAAAAAAAATAACTCTAATGGAAAAATTCAATCAATTCAAACTAAAGCAACAACAGTCAATGTAGTGGTAAATTTATCTTTGGTTCATAAAGACAATGACAAATATCAAACAAAGTAAAGTGCAGTGGCAAATTTGATTATTAGCTCAAACATTTGGAAGTTTAGTGTAATTAACCCTTGGAGTAAAATAAAGGGAAGAAAAGATATAATAAAAAAATCATTATCAACTTTTCACAATTTAACCAAACAAAAGTAGCATATATGCAATTTATTTCACAAATTTTAATTATAAAAAAAAATAAACATATATTATTCCTTTATTTAACCTTTCATTCTTTTCATTTACTTTCCTTTCTTTTTTTTCTTTTATAATTATTTATCCGAACATTATAAATTATTAAAAGAATAAACTAAAACTAATCGAGATTATACTATAATCGTAAATGACAAACATCATAATTTGAATTGGTTTATTGAAGGTAATTTATTTTTCTGGTTCTTCCTGAATTAAAATAATCCTTCTATCATTAAAGACATAATAATAAAATGACCCTTTAACATTTACACCTTCCGAAAATTTAGATATTTTCTTTTTGGAACAATTGTTTATTAACAATGCTGACCTATCGCATCCATGTGGAAACTTTTAAATGACCTGGCTAACACTATGTAGTTTTGGAGATTCAATTTTTTAGGCATAAATCTAAAATCCATAACTGAAAAGAGAAGCTAAAAAAGGGCCATTGCATTCATAGAATCTGATGCATTTCCAACAAAATATCCAATATTATAAAATAAAAAAAATATCAGAATAGGATAACAACACCGCTATTCACAAATTTAGGCAAATTCTATAATAAATAATTGGTGCCGCCTGACCAATCGATAGCACCCTTTTCCTCTTAAAAAAACTATTTTTTTGGTGCAGCCTGACTAATCGGAGGCACCCATATTTCAAACCGAAAATACGTGTTTTTTACATGTATAAGCATAAAAATGAAAAAAAAATTATTGGTGTCGTCGATGTGTCAGGCAGCACCCTATTATTTATAATAAAATATATATATTTTAAGCTAAAAAAATTAATATTTTTAATTTTCAAATATTAGAACCCGGGCCCGTGGCTGGTAGGTCACATCTAATTTTTTCAGCTTAAAAAAGTTAGTTTTATTATTATATTATTATTTTTTATTATAAAAGGGGGTTGGTTTCATCCCTAACCCCCACACATCAGTTCTTGAGTTGAACTGAGAAAAAAAGTTGTGAAGCTCCGCCCCTCCCCCTTCGAAAATTGCAATTAAGTTTCTTCACTGCTATTTTAGTAATAGTTTATTAATGTTATTATTAAGGTATGTTATTTGTGTTAGAAGGTTAATACTAATTGTTTTGGCATTTTAATATTTTTTATCACAATTTATTTTGTTTGCTATGATTTAAAGAATAGTCAAATGTTCTTTTTCTTTTTAAAGAATAGTTAGTTATTTTATTAAAATTGTGCATGTTTACTTTTTGTTGTTATTTTATTAAGAGTTTTTTTTTTTTTTTTGCAGTCATTCATTTTGGTGGTGTTATTTAGAAACAACTGTTGGTTGTATTTTTGAAACTCTCCTAAAAATTGGAATGAGATTTAGTAGGAATGTGTCCATTGGTGATATGAAGGAGAAGGTTAGTGAAAAAATTTACTGACGTTGTGGAAAGAGGATGACAAAACTATTCTACAAATTTTCAGTTTCGTTAAATCCTATCAAATTTATCAAGATGGAACTTTTAGACGATGACGACATCAAGACAATGGTTGCATTGTATTGCTCGCCAGGGAGGTTGAACACTGAACCGATTTAGTTATTTGCTAAGTAAGTAGTTGCAGAGCCCGTTAAAAATGCAACTTTGTTAAGTCAATAATATGGAGTTGAAGACCTACATACAGAGGTTCCTAGATTGTCTGTACGCGATTTTGACATCGATCTCAACGTTGGATGTTCAGATTAGTATGGTAGTGGATTACAAATACATCCAGTCGTTATTGAAACCAATGCACTTGGTGACGATGGATTCGATAATAATGATTATTCTGATCACGAAGGTGAAGATTTTAGTGACCCTAATTTAGACCATATCCCAGATGACAAAGGACCAGATGATGGGAATGGTCATGCCCCTTCAGTAGAAAACTCGAGTTGTGGCATCGTCGTATGTAATGATCTTGGGGCCCATATGTCGAATGTCGATCCTAATGTGGTGCATGCTTTCGAGTTCCCCGAGTACCTGGACATCATACCTACTCACCTGATGTTAGAAGATCCTGAATCGGAAGAGTTGTTCGTAGGTCAAAGATTCGTGTGCAAAGACGAGTGTGTCGATGCCATCAAGCGCTATAGTTTGAAAGTGTCTGCCGACTAAAAGGTGGCTGAATCTAAACCAACAATCTATGTTGGTGAGTGTTGGAAGTTGACAGAAGGGTACAAGTGGCGAGTACGAGCTGCATTTATCTAGAGGTCCTAGCAGTGAGAGATATGGAAATATGTTAGGCCTAATACATGCACTTCTGCTCGCATGACGCAAGACCACCGCAAGCTTGATTCAAAAACCATCTGTAACTACATATCAACAATGGTTAAAAACAATCCCATCATTGTTGTATCGGGGTTGATTACCGAAATGCAAGAACGATTCCAGTACTGAGTTTCATACCGGAAGGCATGATTGGCTAAATAGATGGCTATGGACCAGTTGTACGAAAATTGAGATGTGTTGTACAACGAACTCTAAGGGTGGATTGTCGTAATGCAAGAGTAAATTCCAGGGGCTATCATTGAATTACAAACGTTGCCTTATCACGACTGAAGCAACCAACTACATCCAAGAAAAAGAATTTTTCACCGTATATTTTGGACATTTGAGCCATGCATTCAAGTCTTTCCCCACTATAAGTCATTTGTGCAGGTAGATGGGACTTGGTTGTATGGGAAATATATGCAGGTCCTCCTCATTGCGGTTACACAAAATGGGAACCAGAACATTCTACTGATAGCTTTTATCATTGTTGAATGAAAGAACTTGGAGTCGTGAGAATTTTTCATGGAAAACTTGTGGAGATATGTTTTCATTGAACACAACATTTGCATAATTTCTAATAAATCAAAGGAGCTAGTTGTCGCAATTAGGCGTTTGGGTGTTCTGTAAAGATTCATATACTGCATCAGGTACATTACGGCGAACTTCCATAAGGAATTCAAAAATGTGGATTGACAAAGACAAGTTGTGAATATGGGTAACTATCTATCTCATTTTTTTTTCCATATGTTTAGAGTTTGCCAAACGGCACGCAACATGTTGTAATGGTTCAGGGTACAAGTTGGAACCACATCAATTCAAATGGAGATTGGCTAGCCTCGAAGTTGATATGAAAGGTCAGATGAATACTATATTACAGGAGTGGTTTGGGAGTATGAAGCCCTGCCAATGGGCTTAAAGTTTCAATGACGGTTCGAGATATGGTCATATGACCACCAATCTAGCAGAGGTCATTAATGCGATATTGAGGCATACACGACATCTCTCAATTGCATCTGCTTTCTCAGCTACTTTCTACCGAATAGCCACACTGATGTCCAGAATATGGCTCAGACAAGTAAATCAAATGAATGCGAGGTTCACACACGTCGAGGTAGTTAGGAAGGTAATGGGGTCAATAGCCGAAAAGCGAGGACCATGAACGTTAAATTATATTCTCAGTATTTTGAAACATTTTGAGTGACAGAGATCGTCATTTGTCGACCGTGTATCCCGCTTAGGTCATACGGAGTTGATCTCCTAAACAAGCGATGCGACTGTAAGAAATTTTAGACAGTTCATTACATGTGTGCGCACATCATTGCAGTATGCGTTGAGGGCTCTATCAAGGTCGAACAATGTATCGATGAGGTATACACACTGGAACGTATGTTACATAAGTTCCTAACATTGTGGGATGTGCCAACATGGGAAGTTCCCCTGCTGGCTTTCGAGTTGGTCTCAAACTGCAATCTTCGTAGGAAGCCCAGAGGTCGCCCGTATGTCGCTCGGATAAGAAATGACATGGACATAAGGGAAAGGGTTGACACTAAAGACTGTGGCGTATGCAAATCAACAAGTCATAATCGAAGTAAATGACCACATAGAAACTACCACCTGAGAGAGCCGTCTCGGCCAAATAGAATGTAAATTATTTATTGAATTTTCATTCCTGTATCAACTTTAATTATTTACATATATTTGCATTATGTATCTGTTTTTGTATTGAATTTTCATTCATGTATCAACTTTAATTATTTACGTATATTTGCATTATGTAAATTATGGATTAAATTTTCATTCTTTTATCAACTTCAATTATTTACATATATTTGTTTTATGTAAATTATGTATTGAATTTTCATTCTTGTATCAATTTCAATTATTTACGTTTATTTGCTTTATGTAAATTATGTATTGAATTTTCATTATTGTATCAACTTCAATTATTTACATATATTTGAATTATGTATATGCTTTTTTTATTGAATTTTCATTCTTATATCAACTTCAATTATTTAGATGAACTTGTAAAATATTTGAATAAACTTGATGGGCACGTATATTTGCATGAACTTGTTTCAAATATTTCATTAACATGAGACAAATTTTAGCTTGGAATAAAATATGTCATATTTTAAATAAACGAAGCATTATAATAAATCAAATTATTTGAATTAAAACCATCAAAATCTATGGTTTGACGGGGTTGCCCATGGGGTGTATCCTTGTGGTGGCTCTCTTTCACGTTGTAGGTGCTTCTGACGGTCAATGTCTATCTCACTCGAAACTACAGTCTTATCACCCATAGGTGATCCCCGGGGTGCACTGAGCAAACTCGAAAAATTGTTGGTCACAAATGTTTGCTCAGGAAGGGTGTAGTACTAGGGTGGGAATGGGTTAAACATGTCAAACACCGTTAGTGAACTCGACTGCTGATAAGAACTGGAACTGCCTATATCCGAGCGTATTGCGTAACCCAAGTACTCTGGGAAAAAACTGCACCCCCTATTTTTGGGTGATAGGAACTACCGGTCGAGTGTGTATATGACAATGAAAGTGTCTGCTCGGGCTTCGGCTTGGTCTCGGGCTGGGGTGGTGGAGGAGATTATTGACGATAACGACTTTATAGGGGACATCGACGTTCCATATGTGGAAGGACTAACATCAATCGACCACCATATAAATAGAGCAACCCATTTCGTACGTACCACTACTGGTAGTCCTTCGAATAAGTGAAATCAGGAAAACATTATTCCAAATAAGGACTTCTCTCCAACTGGGCGTTCCATAACACAATATATGGTTAATGCTCTAATGCCCAATTCTTTGCATGTTTTCCCTTATTGTCAATTTCGTGTACATCTTTTCCCAATTCTATAGGAACATCCGGAATATGTTGACGACACCCGAATTGACGAAGCACCTGATCCCTAACATACCACTTCACCATTTAAAAAATGATAATGTGTGCGTTACATACCACACGATTGCATGTGCTCTAGCCGAGAATGGATGACGGCATCCACACGAACTGTACAATTAAACACATGATTAAAATAATAATCACAGTTTAACTATATAAATAAACTAATTACATAACATTAATTTAATTTAATTTTTTGAAAATAAATTACCTTATCCTCGACGTATGCCTCGATCATCTGTCAGTATACAATGAGTATTTTCGACTTCCCGATGTTCGGACAAGTATACCATGTAAAAATATAAACCAAATTTGTTAGAAAATATTTTTATAAAAAAATCTTGATCTAAGTTTTTTTTTTTTTTTTACCTATTCACAAGTGGGAACACATGTATTTGGTGGCCTACTGATGCCAGAAATGGCATCTTGTATAGCGCCCAATATTGTAGTAGTATCAGACAGCTACCTATTTTGACAATTCTGTGCTTTGTCCCCCTACAAAGGTCACGATATAGCGTTGCTAGTACTGCTGAACCCCACCTGTAGGAACAGACATATTGCAAATCACTAAGTAAGGGCAGGTACATCAAGTGGACACTATTAGTATTGGAATCCGGCATAAGTACCCTCTATAAGCTGTAGTATATAGGCTTGAGCAGCCTGTATCTTCTCCATCTCGGTCGCATAATCCTATAATGTTTCAAAATTTACCTTTAACCACGAAAATTTTAAACCCGTAAATTTATTGGTACCATCACCTGGAGATTATCCAAGTAAGTCATAGCTGAGCGCCATAGGATCTACTATGTTGCTTGAACTGGTTACCGCATCACCGTTCACGAAGAGCCCTAATTACATTACGACATCCTCTAGTGCGATTGTGAATTTCCCACGCGGTAAATGAAAGGTGTGTGTCTTTGGGCGTCACCGCTCAACTAGTGCCGATATTAAGTTACCCCTCAGCTCAAACACATGGATTAATGCCACTGATCCAAATCTCGTGACATCTAAGTAGGGTATAATCTGTGCATCCGGTCGGTAGCTTGGACCATGGCTACGTGGCCTCAACACTCGGTACGAACCCTAATCATATTACAAAATTGGTTAAGATCTCACAATTAAATAAAAAAAGTACATGCAACTATGTCAAAAATACGTACAACATTAGAACATTCTCTTACCGATAAATAGATTATCTTAATTGTGTGATCTTCTGCAGTAATTAAAGAACTCATATCAATATCTGCAAAAACAATTAAGATTTTAATATTCGATTTAACAAATAAACAATATAAAAATCACGATTAGTACTAATACTTAAACCATTTTATCTCAATTTACCTTAAAAAATAATATCAACCAATAAAATGTGAAATATAGTACTACATATAGTCCAAAGGCTAGTATACTAATAAAGCTGAAAACAAAGCCTTGAAAAGTTAGACTTTTAACACAATTCTAAACTATTAATAATAATTATAATAATAGCAAAAAAATAAATAAATACTTTGTTTTCTTTGGGAGATCTTCGGCTATGGGGAGGGAAGGAGGACCATCCAAGTGTTTGTAATATAAAAAAGGAAAAATTAAAGAAACAGCTAAATTAATACAAACATATACTAATATAACTAATTATACTAAAAAAATTAAAACATGTTTTTGTTTTGATTTTCGGGATAATAAGTACTAACTTATTAACAAAATAACATACTCTAAAAATATCAAACTACTATTAAAATAATTAATTACACTAAAAAAAAAAAAAAAAAGAAAGGGAAAACTTAGAACTTACCTTCGGTGGTGGAAGGAAGGGAGGACCTTCAACAGGTTAAAAAATTTTTGTGGGAGACCAAACCAACCACCTTTTATAATAATAAAAAATAATATTTATATTATATTTTTTTAAACTTAAAAAATTTGTTATAATAAATTTTAGGTATTGGAACCTGAATCCATGATTGATGGGTCACGAGCTTGGGTTCCGATACCCAAAAATTAAAATGTCAATTATTTTAGCTTAAAAAATATTTTTTATTATAAATAAGATGATGTTGTCTGACACATCGGTGACACCAATAAAAAATAATTTTTTTTTGTTTTTATGCTTATACATATAAAAAGAAACACGTATTTTGGGTTTACAATACGGGTGCTGCCAATTGGTCAAGTTGCACCCAAAAAAATAATTATTTTTAAGAGGAAAGGGGTGTTATTGATTAGTCAAGCGACACCAATTATTTACAATAGAATTTACCTAGATTCGTGAATATTAATATCGTTATATTATTCTAGTATTTATTTATTTTATATTATTGAAGTAAAAAACCCCTTGGTTGATAAGTGACAATTTTAACCCTCAACTTTTATATTTTTTTGTCAATTTGAGCCTAGTTTTATATAAAAATTATTTTTAAAATAGAATATCTTATATAAAAATCTAGAAAAATAAAATCTCGAAAATGTTGTTGTTGAAAAGCTAATATGTATGAGAAATAAATAAAATTATCATTTAATGGAATCCAAAAACTAATTAAAAACAGCACAAATAGAAAGAGTTAAATTGTTATATGCTTCCTCAATGTTTCTCAAAACCAAATTAGTAATATTTTTAAGTCAAGTTATGTAATGGCCTAAATTCGAGATTATCAGAATAATGGTTTCGCAACCATAAATCCGATTTAAATAGAAATTTATTTCAATATGTTTACATGAGTCTTTATATGATAGGAAATATTTTTATAAATATTTATAAAATGTTAGTAATGTGGTATTAAACTTTCGTTAGAAAATTTTAACGTTTGGGTAGGTAATTAAATGAAAAGGACTAAATTGAAATGAAAGTAAAAGTTTAATTATAGATTAAAAGAAAGTATAAAGGACCAAAATGGCAATTAAGCCATTTTGTCTAGATTGAGGCGGTGAATTGAAGAAAAATCTGAGATTTTTAGTTTATTATTATATTATTATATTATTATATTATTATATTATTATATTATTATAAATATATATATAAAGAAAAGAGAAAAGAAACAAAAGAGATAGAAACAGAAAAGAAACAGAGAGCAAACGTGAAAGAAGAAAGAAAAAGAGAAAAGAAAGAAGAAAAGGAAAAATTAAAAGTTTGAAGCTTGGAGTTTAATTTGGTAAGCTAATTTAGTCCTTTTCTTTTAATTTTGATGCTTTATAAGTTTTAGAACAAAGTTTTGATGAATTTAAGTTGAAATTTTTGAAGTTTCAGAGTTTTTGAATATAGCATATGATGAATAAAATGATGAATTAGTGGTTTAATTGAAAGAATTTGAAGTTAGAATTGGGTAAAGGATTTAATTGTAAAAAAATAATAAGCTATAACAAAACTGTTTTGGACAGCAGCAGTAGAGTAAGTTTGAAAAATCACTAAAATTCGTAGAAGTGGAATTAGAAGTTGAATGATATATGAAATTAAAGCTTATTGAGTCTATTTTCATATGAAAGAAACATGGAAAGCAAAGGAATTCTGTAATTTGAGATATTTATATTTTTGTAAGACTGGTTTAGAGGGATTTCGGGATCCCCTGTTCTGACTTTGAAAAATCATAAAAAATTGGAGAAAAATAATTAGGGGCTTAACTTTATATGTTTAGAATCCTGAATGAGTCTATTGTCAAATGAAATAAATAAGAAGGTCATATGAATTCTGTACGAAGAGTAATTTGATTCGTAGTGAAGAGAGGTCAGAACAGTTAAACAGTAAAACAGGGGAAACTTTAAGAATAATCTGGTATTGATTGGACATACCAAAAATTCTGAAAATTTTATGGGAAGAAGATATGTGAGTCTAGTTTCAGGTAAAATTAACGGTTCTTCATTTGGAGCTCTGTAGCTCGAGAAATAAATAATTTAGTGACTGTGACTCAAGTAGATAGCTTTGAATAAGCTAAAAATAATAATAGAATTATAGAAAATGCTACATGTGAACATGAAATGTATTGAATTGATGATTGAATTTATTTATTTAGATCCGGAAAACTCAAATACAAAGCTAGATCGAGGAAAGGAAAAAGTCCCGGATTAGTAGATTTTATAAACGAACTAGTATCGAGGTAAGTTCGTGTAACTTGAATTATATTCTTAAATGTTTGAAATGTATGTTATTGATATGAATATGATTTGAATGTCCATTGTATGAAATTTGATGAAATATTGATATATTTGATAAAAAGGGGAAAGAAATCCCGGTTGAATGAAAGGAAAATTCGATGGATCTCTGAAAAGGAATTGACGGTAAAAAGGATCTAGCCCGGACGGGTGATCCTATCTTGATATAGCCCTCCCGAAGAATATGTGGAAAATGGATTTAGCCCGACGGGTAATCCGAATTAGGTCTGAATTTAGCTTTGGACTGTAATTCGGATCCAAGCTCATTAGAGTAATTGTCGTTGCGAGGATTTAGCTTTGGACTGTAATCCCAACAATACTCTATGAGTTTATATTACAGGATTTAGCTGGACCGTAATCCTGCCAGTAAAGATGAGGTTCGCGAGTATGCTCTCTGAAATGAAAATGTGCGCACATGAATATGAATTGACGGACCGGTTTGTACACAAAAGTGTACCTCTGAAAATCCATCGAAATTTCGAGTAATTCAACGGGATAAATATGGAAAAATAACAAGGAAATGAAAATCATAGTATTGATGAGCTCATCAATCATGGTGTGTATATTATTGATATATGGAAATTAATGAACTAACTTGAATGTTGAGCTTGTGCATGTTAGGGTATTAATGCATTGAATGGATATATGAATGCTTATTACATTGTATTGAAAATATTAGGTAAGTATAATTCTTGTTACATGGGCTTACTAAGCACAAAGTGCTTACTCTGCTTTCCTTTCCTTGTTTTGTAGTGTTAAGAGCTCGGAGGTCGAATCGGTGGGAGACTCATCACACTATCAACCCCAAGATTTCGGTATTTAAAGAAATTTTAGTTTGGAAATGAATGGCATGTATAAGCTAATAAAATAAATGTTAATATGAAATGAATATAAGGTTAGCCACTGATATGGCTTATGTGTTGAAGTTATTTTATAAATATGCATGAATTTTATTTTGAAAATATGTTGAATTAGAATGGTTTCGGTTAAAAAAAAAAATTGTAAACTCTGGTAATGCCTCGTACCTTATTCTGATAACGAATACAGGTAGGGGGTGTTACAAGTTACATATCCTTAAAGAACATCCGAATCTAATATTATAAAGTCTTGTAAAATCGACTCCGATGCCAATTTTTTTAACAAAAGAACGTAAAATTTTCTTTTTTAGACTTAATTCGAAATTTCAATTCATTTAAATTATTTTTCAAAACCCAAATCGTAAAAAAAAAAAAAAAAACTATATTTTCAATTTTTTTTCTTGTAATGAAAAAAGCCATATCACGGAATATAAGAGGTAAAAGAAAACTAATAATTTTACTTAATGTTTTTATTTTTTTTTCTATGTTTTTTTAAAGAATGGATATTAGATATTTTTATACAGATAATACAAAGAAAATTTGAAGGATTTAAAAACAATTTCTCCTCGTTTCCTCTCACTTTATTTATTTTTGAAATTTTTATGTACTTTTACTTTTATTTTAATTTTTAGAAATTTTTAAAAATTTAAAAGGAATTTCAATTTTTAGAAATTTATATAGGCTTAAAAGTTCAAAAAGTCCTTAAACTTTTTCAAAAAAAGTAATTAAGCCCCTGTTTTTTTTATTGCACTCATTTGGGCACTTGAAATTTTAAAATGCATCAAAAAAGCCCTCAAACCTTAAAAAAAGGCAATTAAGCCCGGACTTTTTTTTTGCACTCAATTAGGTACTTGAACTTTCAAAATGCATTAAAAAAACTTTCAAACTTTTTTCAAAAAAAGCAATTAAGCCCCTGTTTTTATTAAAAATTAAAAAAAATAAAATCAATAAAAGTTATAAATATTATTAAATTTTAATAAAAATTCAAATATTAAAAATTATAAAAAAATATAAAAATTGTAAAAAATATAAAAAAATTGTAAAAAATTATAAAATATAGAGAAATGTAAAAAATTATAAAATTTTATAAAGTTGTAAGAAAAATATACAAAATGTAAAGAAATATAATTTTTGTAAATTTTTTTATAAAAATTATCGAACCAAAAGAAATATTTTGTAATTTTTATATAACTTTTATTGATTTTTTTATCATTTTTCACCATATGTTATGATGTGTTGCGACACGTAATGACTTTAATTGAAAAAAACTAGAGGTCATTAATTTTTTTATGATTTTTATAAAATTTTACAATTTTTTATTTTTTACGATTGTTATAAAAAATTTCTAATTTTTAATAAATTTTTAATTTTTAATTTTTTATTAAAATTTAATAATTTTTGTAAAGTTTATTATTTGTTATTTTTTTTCTAATTTTTAATAATAGCAGGGGCATAATTGTTTTTTTGAAAAATTTTAAGGGTCTTTTTGTTGCATTTTAAAAGTTCAAGTACCCAATTGAGTGAAAAAAAGCATGGGCTTAATTGCTTTTTTTGAAGAAATTTGAAGGCTTTTTTAATGTATTTTGAAAGTTCAAGTGCTTAATTGAGTACAAAAAAAAGGAGGGGCTTAATTGCATTTTTTCAAAAAATTTGAGGTTTTTTACACCCTTAAACCTTTTATATATGATTAGGGCAATTGATTTAAAGTATAAAAATTGAAGATTAAAATTATTATTATACTAACTAAAAATCACTTAACAGAAAATTTATCCATAATTTAGTTATTAAAAGTATAATTTATCCGATGGTCTGAAGCTATAGATAAAAACTGAGAATCAAAACTCTGATGAAGGCCAAGAATTATTGGGGAAATTCTGGTTAGAGTTAATTTTTTAATATTTTTAATTGGACTTGAAGGTTTTTATTTTTTTAATTTCATCTCATCTCATGTATTAGGTGGAAAAATTTTAATCTCTAAAACTACGTAGTTTTAGCCACGTCACTAAAAAGAAATTTTAGGAGACACTAACACCGTTATTTTTTCTTAATAAATGACTTGAAATGATAATTTGGATTAAATTGTTAAAAGATATAAATTTTAAGGGTTATTATTATATTATTATTAAAATGAAGATTTAGTATTTAAAAAATAATAAAGATAGAGGCGGGAGGCAGGAAACAGACGTGTATTAATCACCTTAAAAACCCAGTCATAATGAGCCTTTATAATTGATTAAATTATTCACTTAATAAAGAGAAAAACCTTGTATTTGGAATTGGCATGTTATGGAAAGAGTGGGTCCCAGGCTTAACAAATTTTTGATTCTTTTTAAGACTCTCTCTATCTTGTTCAAAAGAAAAACTCTGCTCTATCTCTTATCACCCTCTGTGCTGACGGCGCCTCCACTCTCTTTTCCCTCCCAACCAAACTGAGAACAGACAAATTCACAACCAACACACTGTCCATATAAACCCAAACTCTTCCTCTTCCTCTGTAATTCTCTCTACCTTCTCTCCTTCCATGGCTTCCTCCATCTTAATTTCCTCCAAGTTCTCTCCCGTTCATTTTCCCTCTCCCAAATCCTCCCTTTTCCTCCCTTCTCCCACTTCCCTCCACTTCCCTTCTTCCAACCCACCCCATTTCCCTTCTTTTCCTTCCAAATCATTACCCAAGGCCAAATCTCTTCTCATTTCCTCTTCTTTAGCCCCTAATCCCCCCACTCCCCTCCGCCGTCCTCTTTACATTCCCAACCATATTCCAGACCCCAACTACGTGCGCATCTTCGACACCACTCTCCGCGATGGCGAACAATCTCCTGGCGCCACCTTGACTTCCAAGGAGAAGCTTGATATTGCTCGTCAGCTAGCCAAGCTTGGCGTCGATATAATAGAAGCTGGGTTTCCCGCTGCTTCCAAAGACGATTTTGAAGCTGTTACGGCCATTGCTAAAGAGGTTGGAAATGCGGAGGATGAGAATGGGTATGTGCCTGTCATTTGTGGACTCTCTAGGTGTAATGAGAACGATATTAAGGCCGCTTGGGAGGCGGTTAAGTACGCCAAACGGTCCAGGATTCATACGTTTATCGCTACCAGTGGCATCCATTTGGAGTATAAGTTAAGGAAGAGTAAAGAGGAGGTTTTGGATATCGCCAGAAGTATGGTCCGGTTTGCAAGGAGTTTGGGTTGTAATGATGTCGAGTTTAGCCCCGAAGACGCCGGCAGGTTCGAGTTTTTATATCTCTCTCTCTCTTTTTCTTCCTACGATATGTTCGTGAAATGGTTGTTCAAGGATAAGATTATATTCCATTGTTGTCTATATTTTTATTGAAGAAATGAAATAACAGAAAGAGGAAGATTAAATTTTAAAATCAAAATAAGCAGTAGAAGTTTAAATACGGATAAAGATAATCTATTGTTTAATTTATGTATTTTTCTTTTCTGTATTTAATTGAAGCCATTTTTATTTTTTTTGGTGAAAGATATGTGCTTGGTCATAAAAATCGCTGCAATAGGGGAGCATGCATGTTATTGTAGAAATGGGCGTTAAAAAAAGTTTGTTTTGTAGAACTGACCATTTATGTATTTGTATTGTGCTTGTGTATTTTGTCTGGTAATTATGGTATTTTATATTTATATAAATTTTGATATGTTAATAATTTGTACTATCTAGATTCTAAGACATTCTTCTATTAATGTTGTCTTGTGTTTTTTTTTTCTGCTTTGTGTAATCGAGTTGTGTTTAAGATTGCCAGAGGCATTTTGCAGTAGTATCAGTGTATGCATGTCCAATATGCTACTATTGAAATAAATAAATGCAAAGGGGTAGATTTTTTTCCCTCTTGCTTACATGATATTGTTGTTCCATTGGATCCCACCAGATCTGACAGAGAATTTTTATATGAGATTTTGGGTGAAGTGATCAAGGCTGGAGCGACAACTCTCAACATACCTGATACTGTTGGCATAACTATGCCTAGCGAATTTGGCCAATTAATTGCTGATATAAAGGCCAATACCCCTGGAATTGAGAATGTTGTTATTTCAACACACTGCCAAAACGATCTTGGGCTTTCTACTGCCAACACGCTAGCGGTATGGTGCTGGTTTACTTTGTTAATTAATGCACAGTGAGGTATACTTGGGCTGTATTTACATTTTTGCTGCATGAATTCAGGGAGCTTGTGCAGGTGCAAGGCAGGTGGAAGTAACAATCAATGGCATTGGAGAGAGAGCTGGAAATGCTTCATTGGAGGAGGTGAGCTTTTGCTTTATGCAATATTATAATGATTGTGAATTTGGGATTTCAGTTACGCAGAAGTAATGGGAAAAAGCCTGGTTTTCTTTAGCACAATATGATGTTCTTGGACATTTAAGGTGAATAATTCATGATCTTGAGTCTGTACAACCTGAGACCTCCTGTTGTCAATCATATCTGCTTTAGATGGAGACACATTGCACTGAAATTCAGTTGACAAGGGCTCATTGCAGGATCACGTGCTTCTATATATGAGATGTGAAAATTATTTTACATTAATCCACTTCATTTTTTGTTTGCAGAGATAGAGAGGGGGAACGGGGTCTTGACAATGAGGGTTCTTATGCATCCATCTGATAACTTTTGTCTTTCTAATTTTGCAGTCTGCCTATGTTAAGCATTTAAATTTTGTAAATAAAAGTCTTTTAGCTGTCAATTTCGTTATTCTTGTGTTGTGGCGACTTAAGTAAAATTATTTTGGTTGCAAGTGTTGAAGGTTTTTTCCTAGTTGGACAGTTTTTGTAAATTGTAAGATTACCTATGTCTTGTTTTACTGTTTTGATTCTGTTGGGCTGCTGCTTTTGTTTATGCAGGTTGTGATGGCAATAAAATGTCGTGGTGAGCATGTATTAGGAGGTCTTTATACTGGAATCAATACTCAACACATTGTGATGTCAAGCAAAATGGTATTCTTTTGTGAACTTTGGTTCAATTAGTTGGCCTTACTTTTGATTGAATTAGCTCTGGGAGTTATTGTTGACTTAATATGGTTTTTTAGGTAGAGGACTACACGGGGTTACACATACAACCTCATAAGGCTATTGTCGGAGCCAATGCTTTTGCACATGAAAGTGGTATCCACCAGGTTGGTTTTTCCAACATTTGACTGCATATATGTTGTGAACCAGTGAACCTCTGAATGATTTCTGTCAATTGGTGAAGCTTTTCTTTATGGCTGATCTCATTGATTAATTTTTGGAATTGTATTTACCATTGTAGTTGACAATTAATATAATGCACTTAATAGAATGCACTAACATGTGTTGTGATTTTGTCCAGTCTGTAAATTTTGCTACTGTGAATACAGCTTTGTTGTTTAATCTTAAGAAAACTAAAGTTATATTCTCTTTTGCCTTCCATTAAGAGTTTGCATGAAGTTTAGATGCATGGTAGAAATTAATAATGGAATCTGTACATCTTTTCTTTTATTATTATTTAAAACGTTTGAGGGTGTAGCTAGCTAGTAGCAATCTCTTGCTCTGGGGAAACAATGTTAGCTGAGGAGCATGTTTGAGCTCGTAGTCTATTTATTGTTTGGCAGGATTCAGTGGGGCAAACTGAGGATTAAATATAGAACTCTTTAAGGACCATTCTTACAAGATTGGAATTTGATGCTGTTTACCAAAGCCCTTGTTCAACCAGAATGCTTAGAAATTAAGTTGCTAATTTTAGATGATAATATTAAGTCATGCATGTGTAATGATATCTATACGTGTTTGAAGTTGCAGGTGGGTGGCTAGATTCTGTAATCTTTCCATTGTTTGGCCCTTTAGTAGCATTTTTATTTGATCTGTCAATTTCCTTTCTTGTGTTGTTTTTTCTCCAGTTATGCTTGTGTGTATGTATATGCATATAAACAAATATGAGGATGTGGTTGACTGTGAACCATTACTCCATCTCATGTTATCATTGCTTGAGTGAAACAATGATGACAAGAGAAAGTAATACACAAGTATTTTCTAGCATAATTCTGACTGCAAGTCTTAAAAAAATGTGATGATAGCATAAATGGGACCACAATTTTATTATTCTAGTCACGGTTAACATTAGAAAGTAGTATCCATTTATGCTAACATGGCAATTTCAAATGCTGCCCTCACCATAATTTGATGGACCACCAATTGATATGGTAGGAATGTAACACTTTCTCCTAGCTAATTTTGTTTTACGAGGAATAGTAATGTGCTTTTTAAGTTTGCTTGAATGTGTTTTAGTGGCTGCCCTTCTGTTTTTTTTGTGTTTTCTTCATTTCTCCTCTTAAGTGAATATTTACAATATTAGTTGATAACACTTTTGATACGTTTAGCTAAAATGGTGATTTCTTCTACAAATCAGGCTTGCTGAGTGAAATTGTTGACAATTATTGACGGTGTAGTTAAGACCCAACTCCATCAAACTCACTTTTAATCCCAAACTAATTGTGTCGGTTACAAGAATCTAAATATGTATGCTTACTAAAAGTTAAAAGCAATAAGAAATATAAGCCATATTTGCTTTCTGTTCTATAGGATGGAATGCTTAAGCACAAAGGTACTTATGAAATTATTTCGCCTGAAGATATTGGGCTTGAACGGTCTAATGAAGCTGGTATTGTCCTAGGAAAACTTAGGTGGGTATTTCATCTTTCAAAATTTTTCCTGCATTTTTGTGGTAATATATATTTTTTTTCCGTTTGATATGTTTTAAATAGTGTTTAAAGCGATGTAGATGGATCATAGTGATATTTTTAGAGCAGAACATGCTATAAGTGGTTTACCAGTTGATTTTCAATGTTGGATGTTATGTCACAACAAATCTGACCGAAATGGTTGAGGACTTAACATATTTACATATTTTATCATCATCACTAAGAATACTATACTTAGGTTTTTGAATATATCTTATACCAATCTTGATGAGTATATTTTCAACTTTATTTGAGGATAGTGGAATCCCTGCAGTAGTATGGGGTGATCTTTTAATAGGGTTTTTCCTTGGCTTTTTTCTTGTTCATATGAAAAAAAAGTGATCATTCACATTTATTAAGGTAGTCAAATGAGGTTATTAATGTCACCTGAGTTGCTAGGCAGAAGAAGTATTTCGGCCTGGTACAATAGGTTGCATCTTATTAGTATATTGGATAAATATATTGAACTTTACCTAATATTCTTTAATAGCTCGCAAGTTATAAAAATAATTTGATTTTTGAAGCATAAAGGGTCACTCCATTTGTTAGATTTCTGCGAAGTTTCTGTGTGTCAAATACAGACTTCTTTCTCTCCCGACCAAAAAAAGAGTTGTCAGCTTTTTTTGCGAGATTGATTCCATCTTCCAATATTTTGCTACTACTTTAATTTATGCAGTTCTGTTGTGATATTTATGACATTCATGTTGTTGGTATCTTCCTATTCATTTTTTTTTTTTACGATTTCATTTGTTACAAAACTCATGATTTCTCTCTTAATTCTTTTTATTCTGCAAATCTATGGTAAAGTGGACGGCATGCTTTAAAAGACCGATTGAAAGAGGTATGGTGCTACTTAGCATGTTACATGTAATTACCTCTCTTTTCTTCATCTAAGCACCTAGTTCTTGTTGTTTATCTCAGCTTGGTTATGAGCTTGACGATGAACAGCTTGGCAACATATTCTGGCGCTTCAAAGCAGTAGCTGAACAAAAGAAGGTGACCAAAATTCTCTACTGATTTCCTGGATTTCTTTTCCTGTAATATCATCATTCAGGCAACTATTTATAACATTCCAAACTGAATGAATTGTGTTTTAAAAATGAGATGTCTTCAACTGTGGAATTCTCCTTTCCAATGATAATTTCTAAGAAAATGAAAGTTGAGGAGAGGTTGTACATAGAGAACAAGTCTGTATAAAAATTTCCCTTGGCATAACAACAATATAGTAATGGATTTTACCTTTTGACAGTTTTTCTAGTTCTCCATACCTTTTCAGTAATTTTGAAAAATTGGTTTTCTAGTCTCAGCAACTAAACTACTTATCTGTATGGAATGAAAAAAAGATTGGGATACATTACTGAGACAGGAAATAGATAATGCTTTTATTTGTTAAATGTATTTTTCCTTTTTCTTGTTTACTATATGCTGGTGGAGTCATAAGCTCCATTTTGTTGTTGAATGTAATTTTAACTCAATAAACACCAATCTTTCTCAATCCATCATGGAATTATTACATGGTTAACCTTTTAATTTAATGGTTAAAGATATGATGTTGGTTTGAGAAATTGTCTGTGGGCTTAGAGAATGACGACATAGGGGTTGCTGGCAGGTGATTTGTTGCAAGATTTTCTGGGTATCCCTGGTTTAATGATTCTTGTTATCAGGGATGGCTTAGCAAATTGTTAGTGACGGATGTAGGTGGATTTGTGATCCACATAAGAAAAAATATTTTCAAGATCATATAGTGAATATGGAAAGGTAGTGGAAAGTAACAGTCTTTTTGGTTATGAATGCTTGTATCAAATTTTGTTGGTTATGGCATTTTAGTCAGTTTGTTTTAGCTTAGTTGTATTCTTTTGTACTATATTTTGATCTTAAAAGGCAACACTAACCGTTGTTCTAAAGCGATGCTAAAAATGCATGATTTCTGTTGTTTGGAAGTTCAGTTTATTTTAGCTGAAGTGTATTCTTCTGTGCTATATTTTGATCTTAAAAGGCAACACTAACTGTTGTTCTATACATGTTTTATCTACTGGTGTTCCAGAGAGTCACTGATGCTGATCTAATAGCCTTGGTTTCAGATGAAGTTTTTCAACCTGAAGTTGTTTGGAAGCTTCATGATCTGCAGGTAACTAGAGATAGTTGAACCATAGTTACAGGAATGTGACATGGATGTCCAAAAGGTTTTTCATGGTACAGTGGGCGTACGCTTCACTAGTTCTATTTGGATTGCAATATTATATGAAGCATTATTGGGGTTGTATTACTTTAAACTCTGTATATTTTTTGCTTTTGGTTTAATTTGAATAATATAGAGATAAGTGTATATGTAGTTTATAGTCGGTAATAGACATGATTATAAGGAAATGCATTATATTTAGATTGGCTGCTTTCAGTTTATTTAATTTTCCTCTAATGAGAGAAAAGTATGGTATATTTTGTAGTAATTTTTCCTCATTCCCTAAACGATGTGTCTGCCAATTTATTTACTTACCAGTGAAAAGTCGAGAATAAAGCTCCGCAATTTATAAGCTTGATTAAACCTGATAACAAATTTATGAACTTCATGAAGCCCCAATTAACCTCCAGCTGTTCTGCCTCACTGTTCGCACCCCATGTTAGAAGTTTCCAGATTCTTCTGTTTTCTTTTTATTTTTGATTGGTCACATTCTTTTCCTATCAGATCCTCTTTTTCTTTCTTCCTATTTCACCTATCAATTTAGGTCCATGGTTTTGGTGATCCACATTTTGCACCAAAGTGATCCAGGATGTAAAATAGCCATGATCTGTGATATACAATGTGGATTTCAGTTCTAGTATAGCAGCAATCCCTGGAACTTCCTTTTTTTACAATGTGGATCATCATCTTATGTGAACTTAATTTTTAATGGAAAACATTAAATGCAGGTTACTTGTGGAACTCTTGGCCTTTCTACTGCCACAGTTAAACTCATTGGTGCTGATGGCGAGGAACATGTTGCATGCTCAGTTGGAACTGGACCAGTAGATTCAGCTTATAAAGCTATTGATCTCATTACAAAGGTTTGATACTGAAGATTAGAAGTTTTCCTTTGTTTTCTAGAATTTTCTATTGGGTATTGGATAAGATATGATGCAAGATTCAGTGTTAGGGTTATTAAGAATTTGTCTATGAGTTCTTGATTTTATTATCATGAATGTCCTTTTGGGATTTATTTTTTCTTTATAGGGTTTCATTGGCTCCAACTATGGAGCCATTTAGTTCATAATTTTCAGTTTCGAATATTGAACCTCAGTGTGGTCTATTCATCATTTAGTGAACTTTCTTTCCTTTTCATTCACTCCCTACTTCTCTTCATGTGCCTATGTTACTCAAGCTCTTGTGTGCGAGTGTTGGATACAGGTACGTGTATGTTCAACTTTTTCTATATTTGTGGGATCTTTAGAAGGTCATGTACTCATATATACGTCCAAAAATGTGCCAGATACAGATGGTTCAACAAAAATGAAGAGCCGGAGCAACATTGTGTCGTGTTACCTGAATTTAGTAGCAGAGAATGTGGCTTGTATTTATTTGATTAGTCGGTCAATAGACATGTTTTATCCAAGCTTATCTTGTCGTGCTTGCCATAAAAATAAAAGCTCCTTACCTGCTATTAGAAACCTGTGGTTCATCACTAGGGCTTATAGGTTGTAACCTATAGTCAATAAAATTTCTGTTAGAATTTAAGGTTTCCTAATTGAATATCTTCTGTTTTCTTTGTACCCCATTCCCCTTTCCGCCTTGTGTGAAAATATTATTTGAACCTGAAGCTTATTTCAATTGGTTCATACAGCCACTAGTAAGGGATGGCATCCAGGAGATCTGGAATTCGAATTCCAACATCCATAATCTCAGGCTGCAGGCTCTTTGGTACCATTCTGAGTATTCTTTGGTGAAATGTTTCCTCTGTCCATAATGGTGTTCTGTGGCATTTATTATCTAAGTAGGGATTCAAGTTGAGGACAATAGTTAATAATTCTGCCCTTTGTTTTTCTGGGTTTCCACCATGCACTCCATCTGCCCAACCCTTCTCGGTGTTTGAGTGCTTCTTTCTACATATTTTTGCTGAGATTTTTGAGTAGTACTTAAAGCTTTTTTTCCTTCATTTTGCAGGAACCAGTTACACTTCTTGAGTACTCCATGAATGCCGTTACAGAAGGCATTGATGCTATAGCCACCACCCGCGTTCTAATTCGTGCTGAGAAAAGCCACATATCAACTAATATTTTGACCGGTGAAATTGTTCAGCGAACATTCAGGTATGGTTTCTTCGTATTCTTGTTTCCATTTGACATGTGTACTTCTTCCACTTCCACCTCTGAAATTCAGTGCATAAAATTGATCTCCTTTTTGTGCCAGTGGAACTGGGGCAGGAATGGATATCGTTGTTTCCAGTGTCAAGGCTTATATTGGTGCATTAAATAAGATGTTGGGTTTCAAGGAACAATATCAGACAAAAACTTCGATAGAACGAACTCCGGTTTCTGCTTAAGGCGGGTATCGATCCGGTACATGCATGCATCATGTCAGTTTTGTAAATACATCGGCTCTCCTTTTAGTGACAATGCTTTGAAAGGTACTTGTGTATACAAGTTTCATAAACAGATATGTTTGTTTTTTTTGCTACATCATAGACAGAAATGTCAAGTAAAGACAATGTTGTTTTTTGTTATTTCTTGTGAATTTGTAGTAAGAAATTGTCAAAACTTAGTGAAGCGTCAGTTGTTATATTAAAGACAAACAAGTTTCTTTGGACCTAGGTTTCTTGATCATGGAATAAGAAACTCAATTGTGAATCAAAAATGGGTTGTTGGATCTTAAATAGTTTTTCTATATTTTTTTTCTATAGAGGACCAAATTTTGGAATTGGAGTGAGCAAAACAATGATGCTTGAATTAAATTGGTTGTACTGAAAATTGATTGAGGTATCAGTTTGGAGAATAGCATTGAATCGATTAAATCGAGAATCATTGAATTGGATTTTTCTATTATTTTTTATTTTTAATAATTTTTAATCAAATTGATGGAACCAGTTGAATTGATTGAACTAGCCAAGTGGTGGCCTAACCGATTCAATCATTAATTCGGTTTTAAAAGTATTGAGCAAAACTCAATTCAATTAAAAAAATCAAAAAAGCCCGAATTTTAAGTTAATTGAATCGAGTTACTAAGTTTTTTGGATCAACTCCAATAAATAATTTGATTTTTTAAATTCAAGGCTAGTTGAATTTTGTAACTTAAATAATTATAATTACCCAAATACTAAATAATGTAAACCCCTCTTAAATCTTTGCCAATTTTAAAAATGAAAAAACTGACTTCTCTCATAAGAAATTATAAATTATTTCAAAATAATTTTAAAAAAATCAAAATATGTATAAAAATTCCACTATCATATGAACGCCAGATGTTACCCAAAAAAAAAAAATTACCCCAAAATAAATTTGAAGTATAGAACTCTTCTAAACATGACTCTAGCAAACTTTTTTTTTTTCATCACCAAGTAAATGTTTACTAAAATATTTTTTTAATATAAGGTGTCTTTTTTTTTTTTTTTGAAATCAGAGTGTCCACTGTTGATAGCAATGACTAATTCTCTCATCGCAAGTGTTCTTCAAAGAAGTAAACGACTAGTCATGAAATGTGCTACATTCCCATGCAATAACCTCTATAGTATCTTTATAGTATCACGATTAGAATTTGATGATGTGACATTGACAACCAATTATACAATCACATGTAATAGCTTCATATCATGACACGTGGCAAACCTTAATAAAAATTTATAATCTTATAAATTTATATATATATAAAATTAATTCTCAAGAATGACTTTGGACGTTGGTTTATTCATATTTATTCTCGAAGTGAAATAAATTTTATTTATAATTTTAAGGGTAAACTATACAAATGTTCACTCAACTATTAACATCTTTCTGTTTCGATTACCCACCGTTAAAATGATAATAAAAATAATGACGGGATATTTTTTAACTGGTATGATAACATATAAATCTTTAATACTTACATATTCTATCAATTTAATCATAATTCTAAATAATTCAATAAATTTAGCAATTTACAAATTCTATCGAATTTATTCTTAAACACATATAATTACTATATATTTTGAAAAAGTACAAAATACAAAATTATTATATATTGTATAATATATGGAGGCAGTTATGAATCTTTCACTTTGTAGGCTCGGTATTATAGATCATGATTGATTTTGGTTCTAAGTTTAAAAGAGTTCAACTTTTTCCTGGGAAAATGAATAAGGGCTAAAACAAAGGCTTGATAGGAAGAAGACACTTTTATCTCGAGAATGCAGTTTTTTAAATTACCAAGTGCATTATGTTATAATTGATGTTAAATTTTTAACCCTTGTAAATGTCAATCTTCATTGCCTCATAGCTTTGAAATGTTGGGTCCTATTCTATCCTTCTATTCTTACCCTAAATTTTGGTTTTCTATACGGTGTATTTAGTTAGATGAAAAAATTAAATGATGAGAGAAAAGAAAATGTGAAATTTTCATTTAATTTTTCTCCTCTACCAAGTAATGGATAGAAAGAAAAAATATTTTTCTTCCCATTTTTCCATCCCTCTTACCAAGCGAATCTATAGAAAAAAATATATTTTTTTTTATCTTTCTAATTTTCTACCCTTTAATTTTCTTTCATCATTGGATGTCGTGGAACAGTATTGCAAATCATCTGGCTTACAAGCCATTAGTTCAAAGTACTTTAAAGCTACAGGAATCTCAATTATTCTCATCGATGATGGGTTGAAATTTAACAAGAAGCATGACATCTGTTGGCACAAAAAAATTGTTTTATATGTTGGTAGGATACTCGAAACAGAACATCTGGTTGAGGAGATTCTTGATGAAGTAGGAAACCTTTTGAATCTTCCTTTTCAACTTCATATTATATTCTCATTCAAATAAATGAACAATATTTAATACATTGTTGATGCATAAGTCTCATGCATCATCAATGAATAATAACATGATACATTATCATTAAATAAAATAAAAAATATTAGAGGACTTATAAATAAATTCTAATAACTTTATTTAAACATAATTAAATTATAATAAATCAGTATTTTGTAAAATGATGTCATGGGTTTGCCATATATGAGTTTCAATAAATATGATATAATATTGGTCAAAATATATATTAATCATTTAATTATTTTTATTTTTTTATGATAATTATATTTATATTTAATTATATGTGTTTAAGGATAAAATTGATAGAATTTGTAAATCAGAGGGTTACATTTTTTGAATTATTTAGAATTAGGATCAAATTGATAGGATGTATAAGTATTGAAGACTTAATGTATTATTATACCAGTTAAAAAAATGCCACATCATTATTTTTGTTGCCATTTTAACGGCGAGTAACCAAAACAAAAAAAGAATAGTAACATTAGTGCCTAGCTTGATTTTCTTATAGTTGAGTGATCAAAATAGAAACGCACTAATAATTAGATGACCATTTATATAGTTTATCTTATTTCTTAAAAAATAGATTATATATACATATTTTTTAATTAAAAAATGATAATATAAAAACCCAATTTTTTATTATAAATAAATAAAATTACTAAAACAAGCACTTTCAGACTGAATATGAACAAATTATTGTCCAGGTTAATCTAATTCTAGACAATCATTTGTCTAAGGTTTTTTTTATATGAAATAATTTTAATAAATTTATATATTTTTTAAAATTTTGATTTTTAAATTTTAAATTTTTTAATTTTAAAGTGAAAATATAAAAAGCTAATGTTTTATATAAAATATAAAATTACTTAAAAAAAAAGTCTAGAATGAATGCACACAATTAATTGTTGATGTTCATTCTCAACCTAAAATAATTTTTATATATTTTTTATAAATTAATATATTTATATATTTTTAAAAAAATATTTTTTTATTAGGACTTTCAATGTGCTATGATGTGAGATTGTTTACCCAACTAACCTGAAAAAAACAAATATTTATAAAAATGATACTATTTGAAAAACTATGACAGAAATAACTTAAAATCTACAGTGTCGGGCAGTGTCGACCATCTCACCACCAGCACCACCCTCCATCATTCCCTAATCATGCCTTAATGATTGCCCCGTACAATAAAAATGATATTTTTTGGTGTTGGCGTTGTAATGATCGGCACTCATATATATATATATATATTTGAAATACCTTCAAAAAAATATGACTATTCTAAGATTTAAAAAGAAAAAGATAAAAATAATATTTTAATAGATGCCGGTATTGAAGTGGACGGAACCGGTTCAAAAAAAAAAGGATTGAGGACAAAGAGAGTTACACTTCGATTGTGTCAATTGGCTCGAAGGATATCGATAATGGCTGACTGCATAATGGAGTGAAGGAGGTGACTAGGACAAGTTGAGAAAAAAGAAAAGAAATAAAGAATGAAAAAGAAAAAAGAAAAAAGAAACCAAAACTCATCAGTAACCATTATTAAGGAATATGTACGAATGATAAATCAATAAAAGAAAAAATTAGTGAAAGCTGCCTTAAATACAATAATAATTAATTAACAATTATTTAAGACAAATCAATAAAAGAAAAAATATTTTAATTTAATAGTGAAATTAAAAAAAAATATCATTGAATGTATGTACCTTTGAGATTAAAAAATATAAAAATATTACTAAAACATAAATACAAATATTATTAGTAAAAAAATTAACTTTTTTTTTAAATTTAGTCATTCTTATATTAAGGCCTACAGTAACAAAAGAAAATGAAAGTGAAAATAAATACAAGGTACCGATAATATAAGAAAATTAAAAAAAAAATATTAGTTTCCATAGAACATAACAAAAATTGAAAGTAAAAATAGGGAAAATATATTTTAAAAATCAAGAAATTGAGAAAATATAGTTAAAAATGATGTTATATAGTTTTTTGGAGTTTTTTAAAATTAATATATCTAGTTATCTTCAACATAAATTTAAATTAAATAATAAAAATATTAAGATAAATAAAATAATTGAAAATAAAATTCTAAACAGAAGTACATATATGTCTAAATATATTAAATTTAATCAAATAAATTTTAAAATTTTCTATTGAAATAGATAATATTTACATGGACTAATGAAATATGTTTAAATATATTAAATATATCTATTTAAAGTTATTTATTGCTTTTCAAATTTAAGTTAGAGATATCTAGTTGATTAGTTTCATAATAATCAAGTAAATAGGGTCCCAATGTTATTTCTTTCCTAACTCTTAACAGTTTTCTTTTTTATTCATATCTTCCTTCTCTCCTCAATAATGGTTACACACTGGGTTTAGTTTTTTTTTTTTTTTTTTTTTTCATTCTTTACTTCTCTTTTTTCTTCTCCATTTGTCTTTGTCACTGCCTTCACTCCACTATGCAATCATCCATCACCAATGTCTGTCGGGCCAACTGACATAATCGGAGTTCAACTCTCTTCCTCCTCAATCTATTTTTTTATTTTGAATCGATGCAAACCACTTCAACACCGACACCAAAAAAACAAAAAAAATATTTTTTTTAAAGTTTTGAACCGGTGCCGGCCACTTCAACATTGGCACCCAAAAAAGCAAAAAAAAAAAAACCATTTTTTTTTAAAAGCTTTGAAGTGGTGTCGGTCACTTCAACACCGGCATCAAAAAAATAAAAAATCATTTTTATTAAAATATTATTTTTCCTTTTTATTTTTAAATTGTAGAATACCCATATTTTTTTAATGTATTTAAAAAAGTACATATGGGTGCCGACCATTCCAGTGACAGTACTAAAAAAATATCATTTTTTATTGGACGGAGCAATCATTAAGGCATGATTAGGGAATGATGGAGGGTGGTGCTGGCGGTGAGATGGCCGACACTATAGATTTCAGGTCATAGTTTTTCAAACAAGGTCATTTTTATGAATATTTATTTTTTGAGGTTAGTTAGGTAAAATAGCCTATTACTGTTATCGGTGCCACTTCGTCAAATTCTAATGACATTACTTTAGAGGTACCAAAGTGTGTGATGAAATTCAAGTTGAGTACAAAATAATATTTAGGTACCAACTAGTTACAAGTAATCAAGTTCAAGGGGAAAATATATATTAACCCTACTAAAAAACCATAATTGAGTTAGTGTCACAAGTCAACCGGTCATTAACTCAATTATAAAATGACTAAAAAGTCACTCATTTCACAAAATAAATTATTATAAGAATGCTTATTTTATATAAAATCAATAAAAAAAAATCCATATGGTAAGATTTGAATTTAGACCACTATAATTTTTAGACCTTTAGTTTATCATTTTAACTAAAAATTTATTTGATTCTTAAGTAAAAATTTTTCATTCACATTTAAATTGTGCTATAATCTAATTTATCTTATGTATGGTCTTGTAACTTGTTTGTGTCATTTCATATTTAATTATTTTCATAATATTTTTGTACCATGTCTTAGTGTTATGGATTTTGGATCAAAATCCGCGACGATTGTGCAAAAAACGTCCCTAGAGGTCAATTGATGAAATTGGATTCAATTAACCCGTTTGAACTCACCCGACTCATGAAACATATGGAGAAGCCCAATGAAACACTCCAGTAAAACTAAAGTTACCAAGGTAAAAAGTGTAAATCCTAAAGTAATAAGATTGTTTAGAGTTTAAATATCTTAGGATTCTCAATTGTATTGTAGATAGGCTCTAATCTTGATTGTCGATGTAACTCTTTCATTTTGAGTTTGCTTTTGCTTTGTTTCAATGACTTAGAGAAATTCTACAAGAATTCTCATTTTGCGAGAATAAAGCTGCCTGGAAGATTTGAATTAAAGAAATCGCCTAAGGTCGCGCAGTTTGACAGACTAAAATTCTAATCCCGTGACATTGACAATAATAACAATGTCAACCGAGCTATTACTCAATTGACAAAATTAAATGAAATTTTGGTTCAAATGAAAAGGTTAAAAATATAAAGACCATAGAGTTATAGGTTTCACTATGTATAAGATTTTTAGTAATTTTATATATATAAAATCTTATAATAATACAATTTAATTTGTAAAAGAAAATTATAATCATTACCTGTTGAATTAATGTTCAATTCGCTCTTGGATCATACAAGTTTAAAACATAGTATAGACTAAGCTTAATTCACAAGTAGATATCTAAATTATGTCATTTTTCACATCTTGATAACTTTTTTTGGTCACATTGATATTTAAATTACTTTTTCTTTCTCCAAGTTGGTCACTCATTAATCAAATTGTTAAATCTTTTTTTTAAAAAAAAAAAAACCCTTAACCTATAAATTAGTACTTAAAGAATATTTTTTTTCTAAGTTAGTACCTAAACTCTTTCTTGATTACAAGTGGCACATAAATTGTTCTTCCGTTAACCATTTTACACCAAAACATACTTTTAAAAATATTTTTTTGATTCTTTTTGATTCTATTTTACATTATTTCTCTCTTTATTTTTTTCTATTTTATTTTTTCTTCCTTTATAATATTTGACAATGCCAACATTGTTCGAAATTGGTCCTCCCGAGATTGAGACACTGGTGATTAATTCTTTTTTCAAATTTCACCGTTTACTTGCTTGACCTGATGGAATCGAAAAAGTTCTTTCATCAATCAAAACTAGTGTTTTTAGAACCAAATTGGATCAATCGGTTGGACTGAGAATTAGTTCGAAGATAAAGGTTGAATAATTGGCTCACGATCCAAAACAAATCAACTAAACTGAGCTAAAAAAAATCGGTTGAACCAATAAAAATTAGTTCTCTCTATTTTTTTAATTTTTATGAATTTTTTATTATTTTAAAGGCATATACAAAAAATAATACAATTTTTTGCTACATGGTAATTTTTAATTGGTTATCTATTTAAAAAAAAAAAGCTTAATGGTTTGACTAACGACAAATGTACCAACTCGGGAAAAAATAGTTTAGTTACTATTTATGATAAAAAAATATTTACGTACTAAAATGAGAACAATGACATAGTTTAGGTAACAATTTATGAGTTAAGCCTTACTTAAAAAAAGAATAGACTTTGACTAGCAGTGATACAAACTTAGAAAAAAAATTGTTTAGGTACCACTTCTAACAAAAATAAAAAAAGGTAATTAGGAGTAACTGAGTATAGTTTAAGTACCAATATATGAGTTAAGCCTATAGACTATTACCTATACTATTAATAAAACCCGTAACTGAGTTAGTGTCACGGGTTATTCAGGTTACTAACTCGGTTAAGAAATTATAGAAATGTTCTTCCATAATTAAAATAAGTCTTATTATTCGAAGACATTTTAATTTTTTTATTTTAACAAAAAAATATATATACAACAAGATTTCAACTCATACTAATTAGATTAATAATTGCAATACATTTTAAAATATATTTAAAAAAAATTTCATGCTCTTAAAATTTTCGGTTCAAAATCTTTTATTCAATGTACAAGTTTTTATATAGGGTAATCTAAACAAATTCCATTAAATAAAAAAATATATAATTATCTATTAATCATTAAAGAGAGAAACTAAAAAAGAAAAGAAAAGGTTAAATTCTCCTATTAGTCTTTATACTTTGCAAAAATTATGCATTTAGTCCTTATACTTTAATTTGACTAAATTTAGTCTCAAATTAGTTAATTTTAATAATTTACTTTTCGAATTTTGAAATTTTTTCCTGACGCAAACAATAGCAATTAAATTTATTTGGTTAAATTCAATTACTAATCCTATACAATGCATATAGTTATGGATTTAGTCCATATTCTTCAATTATATCATTCTAACTCTATGTACTTATTGAATTTTGCAATTCCAATCTTAACACAAATGATCGTTATTAATCCATTAACTGAGTAATATGTGAAAATAACAAGTTGATAAAGCATTGTGCATTGTGCATATGATAAAATGTTCCCCACATCAGACTTTGGAAATAGAAGAACTTAACAAAATGAATTGAATAGTACGATTTGGTGAGGACTGAAATTTTAAAATTCAAAAAGTACAGGGACTAAAAATATCAAATTAAAGCATATGGATTAAATCCACAACCTTCAGCAAGTAGAGGGAGTGATGGAAAAGTTTAACCAAAAGAAAAACTAAATTTAAAAAAAGAGAGAAATATTCCATTCAAATTTTATCAGTTCGCGCGTTGCCTTTCTGTCATTTTTTTCTTCCATAAAAAAGATTCAAAACCGAAAAAAAGAAAAGCCTTCAAATATCAAAATCTTCCAATTTCATTCTATCTCTGTTTGTTTCTCTCTCTTTCTCCCCAACACAAAATTCAAAAACCAAAAAAAAGAATTTATAACAAACCAACCCTTGAAAGAGAAAGAGAGGAGATTTTTATTTTTATTTGCAATAAAAAGGAGAGGAATTTGAGAGAAAAGCCAGGTATTTCTTTTTTGTTTTGAGAATTTGAGGGTCTTTTGATTCTTTGATTTCTTTCGTGAATTTTCATGGACCCATTTTAGAATCAAGGCCGGGTTGTCGTTTAATCTTTTATTTATTTGCATTTTCACTTTTAATTCTCTGTTTTTTCTTTTTAATCCAAGGCTAGTTTAATTGGCGTGGCTTGTTGGTAAGCCTTAATTTTTCTCTTTTAGTTTTATATGTATTAAATTTTTTTATCGAAAATTCATCTCATTACGTTTAATTTATGAATTATAATTAATTCAATTGGACTTTAGTTTCTTCTTCTTCTTTTAATTAAATTTATTGCTTTTTGATCAGGTAATGCTGTGGTTTAATTATTTTCCTACATATTTATCAACATTTTCTTTTTCTTTTTCTATGTTCTATTTTAAATATGTTATTATTGGAGTTTTGACTGCTTGCATTGTTGGATGAATGTTGAATCTCTGTTATGTGTCGTATCCTTTTTAAGCTTGTTTTTAATCCCGGCATTAGGCAAATTTGGTTGCACCTCATCTGGAATTAATTATCATAGTTTACTTAATTTTACAATGTGTAGGATTATGAATGAATGTCTTATGGAATTATGCAGGTACATGCTCCTCCTCAACTAGAAAATACTGACGATTTGTATTTGAAGAAAAGAGCAAGGATGCGTCGGTGGCTTTGTTGTACCCGTCAGGTAAACGAGAATTATCGATCACATGAAAGTGAGCACTTGAAGAGCCCCGTGTTTCCATCAGACGGTATGTTATTTTGATGTTTACCTTAAACTGGTAAATACAAAAGCTATAATATATGTGATAGAGTACTCTTTGAATTTATGTATGTATGTCTTTGTCAATTGACTTTTGTTCAAGTACTCTTGATTTATGCAAAGAAATTAGGAAGTTCTCTATTTTCTCATGATTTTCCTTTTTCTTTTATTTCATAATGTCAGATTTTGGTTGAAATCTACCTTGCATTCTAATCATTGCATTTCAGAATGGAAGCTTCTATGTTTCTTGTCAATATTTCCTTCATTATTCAAGAATTAGGGATTAATTTTGGTTGCTTTTGATCAATTTCTCTTTTAATTAAACAAGAGAGGGATTAGGTTGTCTAGATCCGAACCTTGGACCTAATGTCAACCAAGATTTCAAATCTTTCTATCTTTCTGAATTTTATTTTTAGTATTCCTCGAATGGAAAAAAAAAAAAGTTTGCTTCAGTTTATTGGAATATGTTGTCCAATCTTCTAATCCGGTACCTTAAATTTGATATTCTGTCAAAAGTTTTTTAGAAGAACTTTTTTCCTTGTTTATGTTTAATTGTTCAATTTCTCATCAGTTTTGATGATATTCTTAAGAGTTTTTTTTCTGATCTCTCATGCTACATGTTTTCAGGGCAGGAAAAAGACACAAGGGTAGAAGCTGATGTCAAACCCGAAGTGCATAAATCAGCACCACCTATTGAAGTGCCCGCACTATCACTGGAAGAGTTGAAAGAAAAGACTGACAATTTTGGATCAAAGGCTTTGGTTGGTGAGGGTTCCTATGGCAGAGTTTATTATGCAAATTTGGACAATGGAAAAGCTGTGGCTGTGAAAAAGCTAGATACTTCCGCTGAGCCTGACTCAACTGTAGAGTTTTTGACCCAGGTCTGTAAGCAATTTGAAGGAAGGGTCTTTAATAAGTTTTTTCTTTCTTTATTCTTATCGTTAATGCAGATTCAGATTGTTGTCATATTGTGTTTTCCTCTTGTTTTATAACACCTGTAATCGTACACATTTACTCTGTTTAGGTTTCCATGGTTTCAAGATTGAAGAATGAAAATGTTGTCGAGTTGCAAGGTTACTGTGTTGAAAGAAATGTCCGCATCCTTGCATATGAGTTTGCAACTATGGGATCACTACATGACATATTGCACGGTTTGTGTGGCCATCCTAAAATTAGTTCCTGATTTAGATTTATCCAATTAACGTTTTGTTATACAAAGAAGGCTCCATTAGCTTGACGTTTTTCTTTTCTTATTTTCTCCCTTTTCCGGTGATTATAGGAAGGAAGGGGGTTCAAGGGGCACAAGCAGGTCCAGTGCTTGACTGGATGCAGCGGGTAAGAATAGCTATTGATGCCGCAAGGGGCTTGGAATACTTACATGAGAAGGCTCAACCTGCTATTATACACAGAGATATTAGATCTAGCAATGTGCTTCTCTTCGAAGACTTCAAAGCAAAAATTGCAGATTTTAACCTCTCAAACCAATCTCCTGACATGGCTGCTCGTCTTCATTCTACTCGAGTTTTAGGGACATTTGGTTATCATGCTCCAGAGTATGCTTTCTAAGCTCCTCTACATTATGTTTATTTGTTCTGAATCAGCCTGTCATCCCTGGTGCTGTGTGTTTATTTGGTATCTTGTATAAGATTAGTTAGGTTTAATGTCAATATGCAGATAATTGTAACTGGTTTGCACCTAGAGTTATCATATACTTTTTTTTTTATTTATTTAACTCATTGGTGTCGACTATTTCCCCCAATTGATGCTGCTACTGGAAAGAATTGCCAACCTTTTCTGCCATTTTCATGATAGATATACAAACGCAGCCTAGCACCAATGGGTCGTTGCCTGTATGTAGAGTCCACTGTCCATGTTGGCTAAAACTAAGGGACTTGAGATTGAGGGGAAACCAGCATTTTTTTTTGTAATGCATCACTATGCCTGAGGAGCTGCAGCTTTATTTACAATTTTAGCTGATTTATGGCAACTTTTTCCAGATATGCAATGACTGGACAGTTGACACAGAAGAGTGATGTGTACAGTTTTGGGGTTGTCCTCCTAGAACTTCTGACTGGGAGGAAACCTGTTGACCATACAATGCCTCGCGGACAGCAGAGTCTTGTTACATGGGTGAGCTTATTGCTTTCTCTTCTTTAGGTCCACCGTTTCCCTTCCCTTTGTCTAATTTGATGGTGCATTTCTGTTTCCTTTGCATGTTGTTTCCATGTTACTCGAACTTGAATAGTGTCGGACACAGTTATGTGTCTATAAGGTATATCTTTATTTTTATTTTTTGTCTAAAGCTTCTATGCTAGGTCATTTCCCTGTACACATGTTTGAATGTGTCAAACATACGTATTGGATACTGAGTACCAGAAAAAATGAAAACTCGGACTTGATCTTTTCGTTTCCTTTTATATTTGATTAACTCTTCAACATTTCTGTTTTCTGTATCTCCATTTAGGCTACTCCGAGACTTAGTGAAGATAAAGTTAAACAATGTGTGGATCCAAAACTAAATGGAGAGTATCCTCCTAAAGGAGTTGCGAAGGTATTTTTTTATCATTTAACGCCCAAGTTTAAATTTGTAACTTAGGGGTGGGGGTCGGTTTTCAGTGTTCGAACTCTCTAAGACATGCACATGCAAACCAAACTAGCAGTCGACGATTTCCATTTCATATATTTTTCTGTTGATGCAGCTGGCAGCTGTGGCAGCATTGTGTGTGCAGTATGAATCCGAGTTCCGTCCAAACATGGGCATCGTCGTTAAGGCTCTCCAACCTCTGGCAAAGGGACAAGCGGCAGCAGCGGCATCAGAGACATAAAAACGGATAAATGCAGTCCACCTTGGATTGAAATTTCTGCAACTTATGCACAGATCATTTCCATTCTGACTACAAATTCCATATGTATTCAACATATTATATGTATTTACTTCTTTCTGCTTTTTTGTTTGTTTGTTTGTTTTTGGTCATATACGATAACCATGTATAGGATTGGGTTGAATTGTTTAACATCACCTGATATATGATATGATCTCTCCGTTGCCGGTTTTGGTCACCGGCTGCCGATGTCCTTTTGAGTTGTACAATTAAGCAAGGGATTGGGTCTTGTGGTACATAGAAATGTTAACAAATTATTATTATTATTATTATTATTATTATTATTATTATTATTATTATTATTGCAGTCTGGTTTATTTCCCAGCACAGTGAAGTAAACCAAAGTCTAGCTCTATTCTGGACCAGTGATTACTTCTTCACTAATTAAATTAAATTACTTTTATTTCTCGTCATCTTAATCGGGAAATAATTTTCATGAAAAATGATCTTTTATTTTATAATTTAAATTGAGAATTTGTTTCTTTTTTTAAATTGTAATTACCTTTTAGTATTTTTTTTAATTTTCAAAGTAATATTTATTAAATCAAATTTAAAAAATATGCAGTGTCTTAATAAAAAAAAAAGTTTCTGATGTTAAAAATAATATAATGGGTAAATTTAATTATCATTTATTTTAACTATTAGCGTGTTTGAATTTTAGTCCTTAAATTATAAAAACTTTAAAATTTGTCTTTAATGTCTTTAATTGATTTTGTTTTGGTTACCTTAAGTTAAAATGTTAATAAATATTAATAGAAATGATGATGTGTCATTTATTTTGCATCAGTATAATAACACATTTGATCGTTAGCACTTAAACATTCTATGAACTTTATCTTAATTCTAAATAATTCAACCCTTCACATTTTCCTTTGATTTCTAATATGTTTATGTTTGTTATTCTAGATCCTTACGAACAGCTTGAAGTTGTAAGGAGTGCCAATCCAATCCAACTTTTCTTACTTCCAACATTTGAATTTAAACGTTAGGAAGGGAAAAAAAAATTGTAATTTTGATTATCAAAACAAAAATACTCTAATAATTAGGTGACTAGTGGCGTTGTTTACCTTAATATAATATTTTTATTTCTTTAGTAATGGAATTAGGTTTCTTTTGATGTTTGAAATTTTAATAATAATTTCTTTTCCTTTTAAAATTTATTTTGTTAATATGACATCAACAATGGATGAAGAAAAAAAAAAAAGAAAAAGGAAGGGTTTTGCTTATGCTTTATCATCTCCAAAGAGATGTACTTTGATGATGATGTTACTCTTTGTAGGTTAATTATTCTTGGATTTTGCACACAATTAAATTTAAATTATTATTTATTATTTAATTTTATTTTTATCAAAATTATGGTATTCAAATAGATGAGGAAGTAATTGTAGTTTTATATTCAATATCGTAACATTTGGTGATAAAAATATAGGAGAAATCAGATTTGGTAGAAGTTCCATTGCAGGACATCCAACACCTCGAAAAGGAGATGTAGGATATTAGTACAGTAGCTAATGAGAATTATGATGAAGATATATTCATAGTTGCATATTCTTTTAAAATTTGATGAGAAAAAATTAATAGAATTTATAATTATTTAAAACTAATACAAGATTGATAGAATCCATAAATAATACCAATTAAAAAAAATGCAGTGAGCTAAATTTAAGTGACAAAAAAAAGGAGTACTAAAGCCACCAGCATAATGGAGAATACTTTGAAGTAAGAAAATGAGTATAAATTATGGGCCGAATGAAGAGAAAACCGAATAAACCCACCCAATGCAATCTGTTTATTCAATTCGATTATCTCTGTTGCTCCTCCTTTATATATTTCCCTCCCAAGTCCCATCCTAAAACCCCAGCGTCTCTTTCCAACAGTTTCTTCATTCGCTCTTTCTCAGTAATGGCTGATTATGCGGTGGAATCCGATTCACACGTTTGTTCTAAGCGTAGAACAACTTCTGGCTCTGAACAACAACAAGAAACTTCTCCTCCCCCTCACCTTTCCCCTTCTCTCTATGAATCCACCGCCGACCACCGGGATTCAGGCCTTCAAGACTGCCAAGAAGTAACAGCTATGGATCATAGCAGTCCAAAGAAGAAACCCAAGTGCTTTTCCCTTCTTTCTCAGGAAAACCAAGAAATGGGTCTTCATTCTTTCGCTCCAAAGGATGTCTCTCTTTCTGGGTTTTTCGAGAAAGAAAAGGTGGATGATGTGGAAAACAAAGAGGGTTCTTTTGGAGTTCAAGAAGTTGATATCCAAGTCAATACCATTGAAGCTGATAACAAGGAACATCTCGGGACCGGTTTGGAATTTGAGGAGAAAAGGGTGGCCAAAGGAAAAGCTTTGGAATCTGAAAATGTATTGGAAGCTGAAAAGAAACGACTTTTGACTGAGCTTGAGGTTGGAAACATCTTTGGTTTTGCAACGAACTCGTCCAAGATTGATGATGGAAACGGCGTTGGTGCTACCAAAGGTCTTGACTTGCCTGTTAAAGGGTCTTTAAAGATTGAAGTCATCGATGATACGGCTTTGATTGGATCATTTCCACTCCCCATAACTGGAAATGGCAGTGTAAAAGATGAGAAGAAGAAGAAGGGGGAACATGAAATTGATGGTAAGAAAGCTAAAAGATCAAGAAGAAAGGGAAAGAATGTAAAAGAGGTCTTAGGGGAATCAGTGACTATGAGACATATGGAATCAACCAAAATTTTTGAAGTTCAAAAGGGTAAGACAGAAAGCAAAACTCAAAATAAGATAATGTACTCAAGAGAAGAGTTAGAGGCTTTGAGGTTTGCCAAGGTTGGGGAACAAAGGAGTTTTTGGAGGGGTGTATATAACAGTCTTGGTAAAGATGTGATCAGAGAGTATGAGGACTTGGGAAGCTGGAAACATCAGAAGAACACCGGTTCAGGTTCGGGTTCGAGCTCTGACGCTCGTCATCGCTTTGGAAAGAAGGCAGAGTCTCCTGCAATTATAAGTACGTTTTGTTTTATCTCTCTCTTTTTTTTTTTTCCCTGATGTGTTGTTTCAACATTTAAGTGCTCCTTTGGTTGTATTTATCACTATCTATTACCTTGTTGAATGTCTATCTACCTTAACACAGCAAGAGTCCAAAGCATTAGTTCTAATACATCATATGGTATGGTTTACTTCTGCAAAATAAATACATCAATGATATCATATAGTTCTGATGGTGATGAAACTATATCAGTCTTTTGAATTTTATTGTGTGATATATAGTGGAAAGCCTTGTGTGGTGCCCTTCATTCCCTTCTGCTTTATATTTAGTTTTGAACCTTTCATAAGATGGTAGTTTCTCGGAATGAGTCTGTATAGTTTTATACCAAATGTTTCAGTCTTTGATTCCTGAAAACTGGATGATTGAGATTTTGATACATAGTTTGATAACTGGTATAAAACATGACATACTGTGAGTGTGATACCATAGGTTTTCCTTGGTATAGCTCAGGGGTTTCCTTGTATAAGTGATTAAAGCTTTAATGAAATATCATTTGATATGAGAAGAGGCCTTCTGTTTTGTAGTATATATTTAGTCATATTCCTTTCATACTTATCTACCGACTAGTTTTTAGTCTACAATTTGGTGCCAGACCTTTGGTAACTGAAAAATGGGGATTTTTTGTTTCATCCCAGTAGTCCTCATTTTGTCATTCAAACTACCGCAGAGATTTTATATATTTTATGAATATTTCTTTTGTCCAAGTTAAAACATGGGGAGTATTTTGCAGACAAAGATTTCATAAAGTTAGTATTTGGTATGACTTTTTGGTTGGCTTTGATAACTGCAAGTAGATTTCTTTTAACAGAATTTCAGCTAGTTTTGACGGCAAAAATGTACTTTACTTTAAGGTCTTCCATCTAATTCCTTCTCTTTACGCTCTTTTTTCTTTTAACTTCTTAGAGACCATTTGTACCCCAAAAAAAAAAAAAAAAATTCATAGTTTTATCTTTAAGAAAAAAGGCTTTTCCTCTATTATTCAGTTCTTTTTTATATAAAAAAATAGTGTCTTTTAATTGATATGGAAACTCGTAGACATTCTGAGCAGTCATCGACCAGAATCCAGCTCATTTAGTGTCAACTTGATGGGTTCATTTTCTGTTGTAACAGGTGTGGTTGCTGGAAGAGGAACAAGGAATGGTCTCAATATCTTTGTACATTGAAGAATGGCCTGAAGCGATCTGGAAAAAGACCTTATGTTCAACAATTGAACTGATAGGATTTTCTTGTGTGTACATAGGTTCATTATTTCTGTGTTTAGTTCCAATAGGCTATTGTCCATTGGAGTCTTGCTGTTGGGTATTTTAGATCTAATGTGTGTTAGTGGTACAGATGATATGCTACATTCTTTGTAACTAGAAAGTAATAAAGTGATGATATTCTTTAATGAAGTGCGATGGAAAAGCTTTTATTAGCCATTTGCTGTTACATGCATTTTGCAATGTTTTCCTGTGCTGTTACTTTCATATTTATAATGTTTTGCTGTTGGCTTTTACTTGCATATTTGAAATGTTTTGCTGTTTATTTGGATTCAGTATTCTGATATGCACAAGCACTCGTTAAATATTTCGATCGCTTTCAGGGGATTATTCTGAAAATGTGGGTAATGAACTAGAATACATGGAGGATAATGAGACGGAAAATATATATCCTTTCAGTTTTTCTCCTACTCGTGATGTTGAAGTTGATTCCTTTGTTGATGTGGAAGAAGAATGTATTGAAGATGATGACAGTGACGAAGATTACACCAGCATTCTTAGGCCTGCTTTCATGGTAGAAGGGGAACCTGACTTCAAGTCTGGTCCTCCGGAGGATGGATTAGAATATCTTAGGCGTGTCAGGTAATCCTTCCTTATCTTTAAATTGTCAATTAATTTATCCATTTTCTTTATCAGCAATGCTGTTTTGCTTTCATAGGTTTATCCATTTTCACAGACCTATTCCTAGGTTTGTATCACAGTTCAAACCATGCTAAAGGAATTACAACAGCTACTGAACTCTCTCAAACATGTCCTCATTTAAGTGAAAGAATTTGCATACTTGTAGAGTTCCAGTACTTATTAGTATAATTTCTGTCCTCCCCTGTAGCCTTGCAATTGCAACATTTCAGGGTCAAGCTTCAGGAAACCTGAACATATGTCTGAGTCTGACTAATTTAAGATCGTTGGAGTGTGGAGGTGCGGCTGTGGAAGCTTCAACACTTGTTTAAGTCTTTAGTATGGAATATCATCTAACCTTGGCTTATAAGTTTTGGCCCTTTGGCCTGTTTCCAATTCAATGTTATGGCATTAGAATGGTTTAGATCATCAGACATTCTTCCAGTGCTTTATTCTCAATATCTCATGGTGACTTCTCTGCTTATCCTGTTGGTTTCATGGAGCCGTAGATACAAAATTAAGTGTTACTTGGTAGTTAATTTTTGTTGGGATAATAAATCATATTGGAAACCTCTACGACATTATTGCATTTATTTGCGAGATTTCAAGTCTAGTTTTCATTGGAGTTGCTTTTTGATTGACAGTTGGAGATCTTATGTCACAAAATAGAGATTTTCTATGGTTAATACGAGTATTCTAATTGTATCAAACTAATAGTCCTTAACTTCCTGTTTAGGTGGGAAGCTGCTCAAATTCCGAAAGTAAAGATTGCCAAGCCTGACAGTACTATATTGAACAAGGAACAAAGTGTTTATATGCCCCAGATTCCTGAAATTGCTAAGTGCCCGGAACATTTATTGCCATTGAAACATTGGGAGGATGCATTTCTTGCAGATTTTTCAGAGCTACGACTGGTATGTACTTTTGGGTTTTGTTTCTTCTGCCATCATTGCTTGCTTTGTATACTGATTGATAATCTTGAAGAGAAACATGTAACCTTGAAATTGGATATATTTATATATATATTTATAATATATGAAGTGCACATTGAGTGAATGAACGATCTTAGATCCCTTAACAATGCTTATTTCGAACCTTTTCCCCTTCCTCTTTTCAAAGTGTTTAAAACTGAGTTTTCTGGTACAATGGAGTCTTTAAAACTGAGTTTTTGCACATATTTCTCCCTACTCATGTTCAAATATATCAAACATGGATGTCAAACATGGGTACAAACAAAAATAAAGTTGAAACAACATAGGAGAAAAAGCTTTCATTTCTATGAATTCTAAAGCTATCTTTTAAGATTTCAAAACCTGAAAGAAAAATTAACTTTTGTTTCCTTTCTTGATCTCAGGCCCTGTTACAAATGGAGGATCCCAATACTGAGATTTCTTGTAAGCTACCAAAATTATCTGTTCGAGAGGATGATTTGTTTCAGTTGCCGGCCAGTGGCGTTATCGAGAAATTGAACAGTCATGCAACCAGTGAAGTCCGTTTTGACCAGGTACCTTTATTGAATGCTGCAGACAACGAGATTTCATCATCTCACAACAATCCATGTCCTAAAACCTCTATCAGTGATGCTTGTGGTGACTACCCGACCTTGTCCACAATCCGAAAGATGGACTCAGTAGCTCGAGTTTCGATGCTTAGGAAATGGATAAGTTCGGTTGAGAACATGAGCTCACTATCAAGGAGCAACTGTGTGTGGCTATTTGCTTTATGTGCAGCAATCGACACGCCTCTGGATGCGGATACTTGTGCATCTCTTCGTAGTCTGCTCCGGAAGTGTGCTAACTTGAGAGCTGGGAAGTGTGAGGTCGATGATGAAGTTATTATGCTAAACATTTTGGCCACAATTTCAGGAAGATATTTCTGTCAGTCAGAAACCTGAAGGGTTTGCTTGATATTTATGAAACATTTCATGTTTAACATACGAGGAAAAACTTATTTTAATATATCAGTATTTTAATAACATCAGTCACAAATTGTTCATGGTTCAGTATACGAGGAAAAATTACATGTTTTGTTACTACTGGTTAACTACAGTTTTTTCTGTTGTACATGGTAGGGATGATACCGGTTGTCTTTGTTTTTTTTTTTGAATTTTTAAACTGTCTATCATGAGTTTTAGATGAGAGTGATTGTAATCGCATGTTAGAAGAGAAACTTAAGTCTGGTTTGGTTTGTCCTGTTGTAGATGAGGATATTAAATCCACTATTTTCTCTATAGCTATACTGCCAAATTCTTTCAAGCATTGGGAGCTGATGTGGTGAGGACTGTCAATTTTTTCTTTGATTCTGGTCAGCTGTTAGGGTCTTTTAGTTATACTATTCTTGCTTTGGCCCCAAACCCAGGTCAAGTTCCTAAGTACAGACCAATTTCATGCTTGCTATCTATTATATCTATTAATCATAGTGCTTTTATTGAGGGTTGGAGTTTTGTAAATAATGTTCTGCTCAAGAGTTGGTAAATGGTTGTGATGGGAAATTTGTCCCCTCTTGATACGAGGAAGGCCATTGGTTCAGTTAAAAAATTCAATCCTCTTATTTTTTCAATTTAAAAATTTTTAGTTTAATCATTATCTATGTAATTTTTGTTAAAATTTGGCAACTTAATATGTTTATTTTTTTATCACTCATGTGTAACATCATATGATTGCAATTTAATCAACGTGTCAATGTGGAAATTTTTAATAGAAAATACTAATAATGTTAATGATTGGACTAAAATTTTTAAATCATAGAATTAAAATATCTAATTTTTAACTTTTTAAAGTACATTTAATTTCAAAATTTTTAATTACATACTAGGGTATTAGAATTCCCCTAAGATTTTAATTGGATTCAAGCATATATAACTCAAGTTTTCAATTATCAAGGGAGGTTTGATAGGGTACTTCTACGGGGTTAAATGAGTAATGCAAGGGCCCATGTCTACTTACAAAAATTGAAAATTGAGATTGAATTTCATGTATTTCTGAAAGAAATATGGATCTATTTATCTAACAAGTTTTGATATAATTTTAGTTGATGCATGTACAAGATAATTACATATGAGTTATTAAATTGTAAGCTATAGTTTGCAAGATTAATTGTTTAATGATTTGTTTAAGAACAAAACTTTCAGACAATGCAATCAGGACAATACATGGATATTAAGGAGATAAACAATCTTCTTGATATATTTCAATATTTTATTGATAAAGGGAGAAACACTCCTATTATTAATAAAATGTTTAGAAAATGTCTATATAACAAATGTAGATGATTTTTACCTTCGTAAATATTTTCAAAAATAAAAGGAGCCATTTGCAAACAAAGAAGCTCTATTTTTAGGAAAGTTTTCTGAATATTTTTCTCAAGCTTATGTTTTTACAAATGATATAGGAGAAAAAACTCCTGCTATCAAATTTCGTTTAAATCATGAGCCGTTCGATATAACAAGTATTGAATGGGGATTTGTTAAAGAAATAATACCCAAAATCTCTTTTTGATTTATTAAAAGATTTTCCAAATGATAGTCAAATCCCTGCTTATCAAATTTCGTAAACATAGACGATTTTGTCTATTATTTCCATATTGAGATAAATAGTCTCATTGGTATTGTTTGAGGAAGAAAAATTTCATCACTTTATCAAATTTGGAATATAAATACTATGTTTTCCTAAAAAGCCTTGAAAGCAAAGAAAAGAAGATCCAGAGCATTTATCAAAATCATTGGATGAGTGCTATAATAATTTCAACAAGTATCAAGTCCAAGCAGGAATTGATCTTATGAGCATGGCTCGACACCTTCTCCATCAAGACACTTATATGTTTTGGATGATGGTAGAAGAATATTATCCTACGATCTTCGAAAAAACCAGAAGAGGAAAATGAAGAAGCCATTTCGTTATTAACACAAATAAGCGGAAATGGAGATCGGAGATTATCCGTTAGCGGCGGAGATCCGAGAAACATGGGAACGATGGAACACACCAAAGACCTCTCACCGTAATCATTGCACCTTAACGAGATCGAGGAAATGAATCGAGAAACATCCAAGAAGGATGAAGACAAAGTTTGGAAGATGACAACCATCAAGATCCAAATGACGCAGATGAACGATGATGTAAGCAACCATCAATGTCATGAAGTAAGCAATGATGCAAGCGGTAGATATTGCCGAAAAGGAAGCCACACCTGAAGCAACCAAGATGGCAACAATTTTGACAAGAAAAAGGAAGCTACGTGAAACAACCAAAAGCGTCCTTATCAAGTTATTGTTCAAGGAAGCTACGTGGAAAAAGCCATAATAGCATCTCGTCCAAAAAGGAAGCTACGTGGAAACCACCATGAAGTGACTATTCATCCGCCCTTATCAAGGAAGCTACGTGGAAGCAACCATTAAAGGCATCCTTATCGGACACTATTCGAATTCAAATGTAATTAAATTTGAGTTTAATTTTTATTCTTATCCAACAATTATTTCTGGACTTCAAAGGTAATTAGATTTTAGCTTAGAATTTTCTGGTTATAAATAGGCATTCTTGTAAGCCTTGAAAGGCATCTTTTTCCGCATCGTAGTACATACTTAGAATATTAATTTTTCTTTTTTGTAAACTATCTTTCTTCTACATAATAGATATTAGAATCCCTTCCGCTTGTGCATATCTCTGCCTATCTACCTCCCTACCCCCAAAACTGGTATCGAGATATCCTCCCGAGGAGCCCCTGAGTAACGATTTCCGAGTTCTAATATCTTGGTATCATTGTAAGTTTCTATCTTTGTTTTTCAATTCTGCGCTTGTTTCACGATTGTTGTCTCAAAACCTATATGTCATGCGTTAGTCTTCGTAGCCGTTGAGTCCGAGTGGGACGTTGTTGGCGTTGAGAGGACGTTAAGACACAGAAGGTCTTAGGTACCAGGGATAACATTATGGAGCAAGTAGATTGTTTATATAAAGATAAAACTTGTAATCATACTATGCATATAGACTCTAAGAATGAAAATAATATTTCGGTTCTTAGTATGGGTATCAACAGTTTAATAGATATGACTAATACATATTTTGGTAAATTATATACTAAGGTTAGTAAAGTAGAAGAAAAAATAGATAGTTTGGGAGAAGTAACTGAGTTAGATTTGAATAGCAAATCTAAAGAGTTATTATCCGATGTAAATAATAAATTAGATCAGGTTATTTGTTAAAAATAACGTAGAATCGATTTAGGTCCATTATATTACGGTAATAGTAATTATATATTAGCCTTGTCAGAAGATGAATCTTCGGATGAGTCTACTAACTATATAAAAAATGAAAAAACAAAAGAAAAAATAGAAAAAACAGAAAAAACACAAAAATATGATTTTGAAACTTATAAAAATTTGATAGAACATTGGAAAAACCAATTTTCTAAAACAGATGATAGTTATGAGAAAGTAGAGTATTTAAAATTAATAGAAGATCTTTATGAAGAACATAAAGAACTTTTTAATAAATATAATTATCATTATATGTTAGAATACGACACTACCGAAAGTGGTGAAGATTCTAATAATATTAATGATAATAATGATAGTTATAATATAGAAATAGAAAGTATTAACTCTAATAATTCAGATATAATTATTAAAGTTAATAGTGAAGATTCTGATGAAGAAAAAACTTCAACAGAAGGAAAGATAAAAATTAAAGATACTATGGAAACGGAACCCCCGGATCCATATGAATATCAAGCCCCAAAACCATGGGAAAGAGATAAGAGTAAATCTTATGGTAATAATATACACTCAGATCTTCAAACAGAAGATAATCTGAGAAATAATAATAATATTGTTGAAAACACAACAATATTAGAAACTATAGAACCTATGGATATGGAACCCCCAGATCCATATGAATATGAAATATCTAAACCTAGGGAAATTGATAAACAAGATCCTTATGGTAAATATAAACCAAAGAAATATTGGGAAAACAAATTCCTAATAGAATTAAAACCATATTATCTTGAAAAACAAGATTTAAAAGAATATTTTAGTAAGGAAATAAATCCTACTGAAATATTACCAGAAACAGAATCTAACACAGATTCTAATGAATATATCTTTATGATGGGAAATAGTTCTAATAACAAGTTAGAAGAAATTCCTAATTCTGAACAACAGGATATTAAACTAGGAAATATTATCGGAGAAGAAATAGACTTTTCTGATGATATAATAGATAAAATTAATAAAAATCATATTTCTAAAGAGGAAATATATAAAATATCTAAGTTTAAAATATGGTCAAAAAGACACATAGAAAAGATTAGCGGTAACACAGTCGCTAAGGATACCAAAGGAGGATTAATAGAAATCCCCCTATTTACTAAAGAAAAAATAAAGAGGATTAGAAAAAACTATCCTCAAGTTAGATATATACATTTAAGAGTCATTATGATAACAATCAGAGCTTTATTTAGAAGAGGTCATGATGTTCCTATATTAGCAGTATTATTAGATAAAAGATTTGAAAATCCAATAAAAGCACTTATTGGAGGAATTCAATCTAATTTACATACAGGCGTTATAGGATTTAAGGTAAAACTAAATTACTTTATTTCCATAACAGACCCTCTAATAGAAGAGTGTCTATGCCTTAGAATTCAGACAAAAAATTCTGATATTAGTGATTTAGCAGAAGATCTAGCAATCAGCTGGACTGCTATAAACGAATATACAAATACTGCAGAGGTTGAAATAAAAGAAATTAATAATAAAATTATTGAGCTTTTTGAGCCCAATAAATTTACAACAGAAATTCAACCAAAATTACTGCATTTAAAAGATCTATCAATTCCAAAAGACTGGATAATTGATAGAACGAATAATGCTAGTACTTCTAAACCCGTAAGTACTATTGAATATATGTCATCTGGAGATAAGTTATATTTTAAAAACAATCTTATAACCAACACAGATGATAATCTAGTATTACCTTCTAGTTCTCAACCAGAGGAAGAAGAAGATAATACAAGTACTTCTACACCAATAGGTATGAAAACAATTCATATTCCTATTTTTCCTACTACACCAAGTAGAAATTCTATTTCTAGAAACACTAGAATGGAAGACATACATTATTCAGTAGATAATATTACAAATTTCAATAAATACATTGAAATTAAATTACATGATAAAGATTATAAAAAATATTCTTTACATGCATTATTAGATACAGGAGCTACAACAAGTAGTTGCAAAAGTAATGCCATTCCAGAAGAATACTGGATACCTGTAGAAAAGAAAATAAATATTAATGGTATAAATGGTAGCAAAACTACTATTTATTATAAAGCCAAAAATATTCCAATCTACATAAACAATGTTAGATTTATAATTCCAGAAATATTATGCTTACCTGATATGTATGGAGACATATTATTAGGTAACAATTTTATAAATCAATATTTACCTTTTATGGTTAATAAGAAATCGGTTATATTATCTATAGAAAACAATTCTATAGAAATACCATTAGTAAAAAATACTAATGTTTGCTGATTTTCTTAGCAGGTATTAAGGATAGAGGTAAACAACCTCTAATACTAATATTTATCGAAATTCTTAGCAGGTTTTATGGATAGAGGTAAACAACCTCTAAATGAAAATGATGGATGGAGAACTGTCCATAAAAAACCCAATAAAGGAAAAAGTCCTAAACAAGGATTTATTTTCGCAAAACAAATGAGTCCAAACCAAGGAATCATTCCTGCTCAAAAAGTCCTAAACAAGGATTTCACTTTGCACAAGTAAGTCCTAAACAAGGATTTATTTCTCCACAAATAAATTCTAAACAAGAATTTATTTCTGCACCTGCAAATATAAGTTCTAAACAAGAATTTATGGTTGCACCTACACAGGTACAATTTTATCCTAAACAGGGATATTATTTGCCTTACCAAATGGTAAATCAACCATTTGAAGGACAATCACCAACACCGTGTGAGTTGTTATGAATTTTCTCAAAGGCCTTATACTGATTCCGAAATTCTCAAATATACGTGATGATTTGTTGAAAAACAACAAACCTCTCGAGTTCTCGAATCTAAAGGATTTTTATAATCCGTGCCTCACACCCGAATATTACCATTTTATTGACAGAATATGGAAAAACTATATTTTGGAACAAAGAGCTAGTTTCAGAAAAGCTCTTACCCAATTCTCAGAATTCCTAGTTGAAAAAACAACTAAGGAAAGTAAAGCTGAAGAATTATTATTAAAAAGTATTTTATACAAAGATTGGGATGATTCTTGTAAGTTAGATTGTCAATGTGACTAGTTATTCTAAAATTCTGTTTTTATGTACAAACAATCAATAATTAAATGCCTCCCGTTAGTAGCTAAATTATACGCATCATGCCAATAAGTTTTGATAAATACTCTCTATTATAATTGGTTTTTGGTCAGAGTCAAATACAATGTATTTTAGAATTTTTGAATGTGCAATATATGTTTAAGTTGTTCCTCCACAATGCACAAAATGAATATTTAAAGAAAGTTGAGAATATACCTTAGTTATGAGTCTCCTTGTATTATTAATTGCGTTGAATAGTTTGAGATTCAATTATGACATGATTTGATGATTTTGATTTGGCAGCTTTCCTAACATTAGGGGAGAGAAATAATAGTTAGATGGGTCGTCATAAAAAGTAATATGAATCAGAAGTTCAAAAAGGATAATTCACTTTATTGCAAGTTAATTGCAGATGTATTTGAATCAAAGTCCCAGTAGGACAGTTTGTTAGAATAAATGAAAGTAATGCATGCTTGAAGTGTGATAGATCGACCGGTTCCAAAGATAAAAATTCTTGTAAAAGAAAATAATAAATCAAGATGGTTATATAGTGGAGGAAAGTGCTCCTGAAGAGATCTAAGACATAACTAATTATTAAAACTCCAGAAGAGGTTCAAGTACTTGAATATGGAAATAATGAAAATAAAGATATCTCAATAAGTTATGTCAATATGAGAAAATATGAAACCATGAGAATAAAAAGTTGCCGATAATGATTTTGCATGCAATAGTATTATTGAAATAATGAAAAAAAAAATGAGGATCTTGAATTTGTCGAGAAATACAAAAATGGAATAGATTGATCAAAATAAAAAGACAATTCAAATAGAATCAAATTCGTAGGTATAAAGTCATTGAAGGTACATATGCCTAATCTTGCGAAAATGAAAGAAAAATTTGATAGTTTTCACTAAGTCCCGACATTAAAAATATATAATATTCTTTTGTGGTGGATTCAATAAACTATTAGATATCGCATTAGTCTGGTAGTTCATGAAAGATTTAATACAAATTTAATGGTTGTTGCTATGAGCTTTATATGATTACTATTTAATGGAAGTTTATATTAAAAATCCCTGAAAGATTTATAATGATAGAAGCACGTAAAAATTCTCTGGAAATTGTTCAATATGTTTACATAAACATTTATATCAATTGAAATGATTTGAACATATATGGTATATTTTACTTAGTGAATAGTAGTTGAAGGAATATTATAAAATAATCCAAAATACCTATATATATTTTTATAGAATGATCATGATTAAAGTTTATTATAATTATTGTTGAAGCTACCGAAGAGATAAAAATATATTTTCTCCAAATTCCGACTCACTTGTGACTTTAAAAAAAAATAATGATATTAGCGTTTATCAAAATTGTTCAAGTGATCATTTGAAAAGTTAGTGTTCAAGATTGAATACGTACAATATGAAATACACGCAGTTCTCTTTTTCTCATAACTGAGATTTTGTCCCATTGTATTTTCCTGATAAGATTTTAATAAGTCAGCATGTTATACGTATTATAGATATGTGTACTTTTTTTCTTTCACTAAGAAAATTTTTCTCACAGATTTTTTATCTTCGTAAGGTTTTAATCATGTACATTATCTACTAATAGACATCCAATGGGAGTATTACGACTCTTTTACTCTCTTATTTCTTGTTCTTTTATTTTCTTTATTATTTAATTCATAACAACAATATATTTATTTATTACTTGTTAAAAACTTCAGATACTAAATATTTATAATTTTATATTTTCATATAAATATATTTATACAAATATGATTAAGTATATTTTGCATGTATATATAATATATAAAGAAACTTAAAATAGATTATGATATATATTTAAAATACTTGAAGTTTGAAAAAGTCGAGATTGAAATTGATAATATGGATATCTTAACAAAGCAGTACACATCTATTGTAGACCTACTTAAGGGTTGGATTCAAGTTCAAACGTTGGTCTGAAATTTGATAGGATTTCTAAAAAACATTTGGTCTGTAAAATGTGCTTAGGTAAAAAAGTTAGGCCTATTTAAAATATAGGTCAAGTTCAGGTTTTAATATTCAAAGCTAAGCTAGCTCTTTTTTTTTTATACAATATTAGGGATAGGGGATAGGGGTAATATAGTTCAAACTCGTATCAAACAAGTGTTTAACAAGAGCTTTAACCACCGCTCTATTCAAATTAAGACAAGCTTAGCTCATTTATATATTATATAATTTTTACCATATTAAAATTAAATATACTATATTATACTATAAATATGAAAAGATAGTAAAATGATTTGTTATACTGCCAGTTGAATTTTTAAATTCTATAAACAGGGTTTTGAAAGTGACGTATATTCCTGTTGAGTAATTTCTCTCGTATCTTATTAATGGGAATATTTGAGTATGTATACATACTATTACTATTACATGACCCCGCTGTTCATGACTTGACCTCACTATTCCTAGGACTGACGTTCTAAGCGGAACTCAGGCATGCTGGACACGGGTTTCACTTTGGATTGCTTGCCATACCACGTGATCTCCCCTTCTATGAGCTCCTTGGGTATATTCAAACTGAGACAGTGGCTTTCTCTTGGTTCATGTGAGCTCTCATTGCGAGCTGGATTAGTGAGCTCCCCTCGCTGTCCTCTCACGGTTCACCTCATATTCAATCGTTTGGTGGGACCTATCCGAATCGTGGGTAGGCGACTCGGATCCTATCTGGGATTTAGGCTGGTGATCACTGATGTATAACAATCTAGTCCCTCTCATAGTGGGCATAACGAGTGTTACAAAGTGGCACTCCTTAAGGCTATCATTTCACATTTATTGCAGCTTGCGGAATACGCAGCAACTGCTGGATCTAATATGTGCTTCGCCATATGTACAGATCGATTGTGCTCGCACGAATCTGACCATTGAGACCTCTTCGTTATTCGAACTGTCATCACGCGGGGAAAAAATTTCTTTAAGAAGAGGGTCTTTTGAAACCCTAAAATTCATACTTAACGTTTTCGAAGTTAGAACAAGTCAAAGATTTTTCTCAAGGTAAAAATTTTTCTCTGCCTTTTTCTTTTCTTTTCTTCACCGAATATGTCGAGAATGTGAGGAGTTGGTGGCTGATTACTTCCCCGTTGCCCACTGCGGGAACGTGCTTCGAAGACCTCCGTCGAGGCTAAAGTTGTCCTCTGCACTACAAAATATGAAGAAATGAAACAGAGTTTGTGTGCACGGGGAATTGAAATTCCTCACTTCGTGTATGAGTTCTCTATTCTTGAGGGGGAGCACAACCTTAACGATGTAAGTGATGGTGGTTTCTTGCTCCCCCTCCATGCTTTGGAGGTTGGGTTTCACCTACCTCTTCATCCGTTCTTTTGTCACCTCCTGCGTGAGTATAGGATTGCTCCTAGGCAACTTTGCGGATTCTTCTGGTGGATCATGGTCTCGTACTTTATTGACTATCTTCGTCGAAATGAAGTACTGTTGAAACCATTTTTTATTTTGAAAAACGGGGCTGACTTTTAAAACGAAGATGGAGTCACCACCAATCTCTTTTAAGGTGTAATTGGATCACGTTGAAATTGATCATTTTAATAAAAAAAAAACATTTGGACTTATTAAAACAATTATTTTGGTCTACGAAATTCGAGAGAACAGCTTGGGAGTTGGTTACGCACGAGGAAGGATTAGCACCCTCGTAACGCCCAAAAATTGGTACCTAATTGATTATTTAATGTCCTAATATTAAAAATTTGAAAAGGTTTTAAAATATGACCCTTTTGATTTTTCAAATCGAATCTCAATAAGTTAGAGCACGACCTTTTGAATTTCCCAAACACCAAATATCCTTTGTTTTATTTTTTTTTTTGAAATCCCTATCTCAAAATATCAAAATGTCACATCCAATAAGTTAGGACGTAACATCTTAAATTCAAAAAGATAGGTTTTTTTATTTGAAAATCATATATTTTAATTTCAAAAAGGGTACTTGATCATTTAGACTTAATGAGAAAAATCGAAGCCCAGTAAGTTAGGGTACGATTCCCTCGAACCCCAAATGTCAAATATTGCCTTATTTTAAAAAATAAAGTTTTGGATAAAAAGTAGCAATTAAATGTGAATATTTTAAAACAATGATTTGAATAACATGTAACATTTACAAAACATAAATACCAAAGAACAATTCATTAAAAATACAAAGCATATTAACAATTAGCACTAATATAACAATTAAGTAAAAGAACAACATAACATAGTGAAGAATACAAGCAATGTAATAACAGTACTAAGGTAAATAAAGATAGCAAACTTTAATTTTTTTTTAAAAAATGAATAATCAAATAAGAGATATGGAGTAGATAATAACAATTCAAAAATTTATAAAAACTTAAATAATAAATATGAAACTTTACATAAAAGATTAAATATGTATATATATAAAGGTAAACGGTATATAATAAATGAATGTTATAATAATTCTGAGAAAAACAAAAAGAAATATAAAAATTGATATGGCCAAAATCTAAGCTGGATAATAATAATATATTTTTAAACAAATAAATGATATAAAAAACTTTAAATATAGAGATATATAAATAGGATAACACATATAATATAATTATCTAATATATATATAGGCATAAAAAAGTACATATTTTTTTTTTTTGAATAAAATCAGATTGAAAGGGAAAGAAATACAAAAAGTAAACTTGGTCCAATAAGCCTGGCCCGATAGTGTCGCAGCTAAAGAAAATTCTAGAAGTTAAAAGTAACTTAATAAATAAATAAATAAAGAACTGAAAATTAAATTAAAAACCAACCGTCCATACTGCCCAATCAAAATCTTATCACCTTGTTAGGCCATTCATTTCTGCCGTTTCAGCATTAATGGCGATTTCCATTTTCGAGAAAGGCTATAATGCTCCTTCATTACTCTTCGCTGTGACCATTGGAAAACCTTCCTCTGTTGCCTTTGCTCTCCTGTTTCTCAATCTGGCTCTCTCTCGCTATCACTCCTGGCCTGGGCTTCTGCAAAGTCTGGAACCTTATGAAGCAGGTAAAACCCCTCTTTTCTTCTTAGTGATTCCACTGCTAAGACATGCGCTAAATTGTTTGCTGATCTGGGGTAAATTCATATTTCAAACTTCTGTTTCTGGATTTCATGCTATGAATATCATATATGTATGGGCTTATCTGCGATTTATCCTGATATGTGTTTTGACACTTTTTTATAACTGTTAATGAGTCCCCTTCGATGATAATGCCTTCTTCTTTCATGTCGAGTGCTATCTGGGTCGCTCGCCTACAAGAAAGTGCTTCAGCCGCAAACGCTGTATGGACCCCTCTGTGGATGTCTGCACTTGAAAGGAAAATATTTCTCTTGCTATCATGAACTACCACTCCAGACGCTGAGACCTTACTTCTCTCATCAAAAGCCCCATCAAAGTTAATCTTGATTCTGCTACCAGGTGGGTGTCTCCATTTACTGTTCACTTTTGAGTTTTTGGAGATATTTATTCTGACTCCTTCCAGTTCTTGAGTATAACTATGAATAAATCTGACGATCTCTTGGCTTGATCTATTTGATTTGTCATGGATGCGGGAGTTTCTATCACCCCAAATACTCCAAAGAGCTATACAAAAAGTTCTACATTTCTCCAGTGACAGAGAAGCCACTGCCATGGTAAGCCAGTGGCTAAACTCGGCATTAATAAATCCTGTTAAGTCCAACTTTGATAACACCCTCCATACCTCTACTGAAACAGGGCATTCACGAAAGAGGTGGTTCAACGTCTCTTCATCGCCACCACACCGAGGACATAACCTACTGTTCACCAGTCTCCAATTATACATGTTCACCTTATTAGCAATGTAATTCCACGAGATTTTCCAGATGAAATTTTTTATTTTTGTGGGTATTTCAATTCACCATAATTTCCTATAAAAGTCCCTATAGATATTATGTAAAGCATAAGCTGTAGGATCCAAGCTCTGTAATAGTTTATAGGAACTTCTTACTGAGAAAACACCTGTCGGTTTGCCACTCCAAGCCAGAAAGTCCTCATAGGGTTCCATCGACAAAGGTATTCGAAGAATCAATTTTGCGACATCTTCTGGAAAGGTATTAACAATTAGCTCCTTATTCCATTCTCTTTCATTACTGCTAATAAGGCCTGCTACTTTATCGCATTGCAAATTACCAACTCTGGACATTAATCTGTCATTAACATAATCTGGAATCCAAATATCTTGACTAATTGAAATATTTGTACCGGTGCCAACCTTCCACATCAGCCCTTTCTCTAATGTATCCTTGGTTGCCCAAATACTGCGCCATATATACGAACACGAACTGCCCAGACTCGATTGTAAAAAATTACTTTCTGGGAAATATTTGGCTTTGAAAACTCGTGCTACTAGTGAATTTGGGAAATTTAATAATCTCCACCCTTATTTTGTTAAGAGGGAAATATTAAATTGAGCAATCCTTCGAAAGCCTAATCTCCCTTCTTCTTTGGATCTACATAATAACCTCCATTGGCACCTGTGTATACCTCGTTTACTAGGTCCCTTCTGCCACCAAAATCTTACAAGAATACTTTCTATCCTTTCACATAAGACTTTAGGAAAAAGAAAGCAAGACATAGCAAAAGTAGGAATTGCCTGAAGTATTGATTTGATGAAGGCTTCTTTCCCCCCTTGAGACAATAGTCTGGAACTCCAGCTTTTTATACGCGCAACGATTCTGTCAACCAGATTTTGAAAAGCTTCCTTTTTTCGTCTACCCACCATATTAGGCAGGCCCAAATACTTCTCTGGGTTTGACGAGCTTCTTGCTCCCAGTAGTCTCAAAACTGCTGCTTTTGATTCCTCATTTGTATTTGTGCTGTAAAAAATTGTGGATTTGCAAAATTTAACGCACTATCTTGAACAGCTTTCATAAACTTTCAATATATCTTTGAGGACCCTTGCCCCTTTTTCTGTTGCTTCACCAAACATCATACAATCATCGGCAAATAACAGATGAGAAATTTATGGCCCTTTCCTGCTGGCCTTCACCCCTCTAATCAACCCATTCTTCTTCACTGTCCGTATTAAGGCTGAAAGCCCCTCACTGCAAATGAGAAATAGAAAAGGACTCAGCGGGTCACCTTGCCTTAACCCCCTAGATGGTTTAAAAGTTCTACCTCTGTTTCCATTGATGATCACTGCATAAGAGAGACTAGTAATACACTTCATTATCAGTTCAATCCAATTACTTGCAAACCCCATTTTATTCATCACTTCTTTGATAAAGTCCCACTCCACCCTATCATACACTTTACTCATGTCCAGCTTTACCGCCATATACCCTTTCTTCCCTATTCGCTTTTGCCTGAACGTGTGTAAAATTTCATAAGCAAGAAGTATATTATCTGATATCAACCTGCCTGGTACAAACGCACTTTGAGCCTAGTCAATACAAGTACCCATTACCTCCTGCATTCTATTAGCTATCATTTTTGCTACTAGTACAAAACAGTGCAAAGGCTGATCGGTCTGAAGTTAACAAGAGAGGTGGGTTTTTGAACTTTAGGGATGAGCATAATGTTAGTCGTATTGGCTGAATCAACTTCTTTTCCTTCGTTCAGCACTCCTAAACAATACCCCAGAACCTCTTTTCCCACAATATGCCAATACTTTTGGAAAAAAATAGCTGGAAATCCGTCTGGTCCTGGTGCCTTTGTGGGCCCCATCCCCTTCAATGCCATTCTAACTTCTTCTTCGCTAAATGGGGCTTGTAGCCCCTCATTTGCCTTATTTGAAATGCTCCCTTCAATCCCTTCCAAGACTTTCCTAGGGTTAGCAATCCCTTTCGAAATAAACAAGTTTTCAAAGTAGAGCTTGGCTTCCTCTTGTATGCCTGACTCATCATTGATTTCCTCGCCATTATCCAATATCAGTTTGGAAATAGAATTCACTCATCTTCGGGCTGTTACACAATTATGGAAATAGGCCGTATTCCTGTCCCCAAATCTGAGCTAATTAACTCTGGCTCTTTGTTCCCAATACGCTTTATCTTTTTCAATTTCCATGTTTAGGTGGATTTTCGTATCAATGATCTTTGACAACGTCTCATCATCTCTATATTCCTTCATCAAAGTTTCAAGCTCTTTTGTAAGCCTCTTTCGTAGTTCCCCCTTCTTACCCTTGATTGTATTTGCCCATTTTGATAAGCCAATCTGCAGATTTATCAATTTATCCATCAACAGTTCAGATGATGACTCCTAAATTTCTTTAAGGGTCGCTTCAAAAGATTCCTCCATAGTCTACCATACTTCAAAGTGAAAATCTCTATCTCTTGAGAGTTTACTCACGTTATCAGTATTTATAAGTAAAGGGCAATGATCAGATGTTGAATAGGGGAGGTGGTGAATGCTACCCAAAGGAAACAGATTCATCCATTTATTGTTTGCCACCCCTCTATCTAATCTTTCTCGGATATTTGTCTCTGGAAGATTCCCCCTTTCCTATGTATACCATACTCTCGAATACCCAATATCCATCAAATTACATTCTTCTAATGTATCTCTGAAGACCTCCATTCTCTTTTGATCCCTCGGAAGCCCCCCTTTTTTTTTCAAATGAATACATAATCTCATTGAAATCTCCAGCTACTAGCCACGAATAAGTACCTTTTTGGCTTAACCTTCTAAGCAAATTCCACACCAAATTTTGATCTCGTAAATATGGTGAGCCATACAAGCCCGTAAACCGCAATTCCTCCTGATTACCGTCTTCTTTGACCAATACATCTAAATGCCATTTGGAGAAGCTTTTCAAAGTGACCTCAATGTCGTCTTTCCAGGCTAGGCATAGCCCTCCGTGAGCCCCTTCAGCCTCCACCTCAATACCGTTGAGCAAACCACAACTCTTCCTAATTTTTTCCATTCGCTTTTTATCTAATTTTGTCTCCATTAAGAAGACCATTCTGGGATTTTGTTGCTTAATTAAATGACGCAAACTCCTCACTGCTCGTGGAATCCCCAACCCACGAACATTCTAACTCAAGCTTTTCATTGTTCTCGGTCAGCTGGCATATTGTCAGCCGCCGATCTTAAATAATTTGTAGCAAAATTTTGATTCCCATCAACACACATGCTTTCTGTACCCTCAACAGCTCTCGTATTTAGATCACCATTTTTCAATTTTTTCGTACTATCTACTCTTGTCTCATTCGTGTTTTCCTGCCCAATCTCCTCAGCTAAACCTTTCCTTTTGGCTCCAGTATTTACGAAATTTTGATGATCTAAATGATTCGTTGGTAATATCCTCTTCCAAGTGGACTTCTTTAATTCTGTCGGACTGCTCTCCCCTTTATTATTATTCCCCTCCGTCGTGCCTAAATCCACCTCCTCTCTACTATCCACCTGCTCCTTCAATCCTTCTTCCCAACTGGTAAGAATCTTCCCTCCCAAAAAAACACCCTTCGCAACAATTGTAGCAGCATCTTCTTCTTGCCCATTCTGCTCTGTTGAATTCCCAGTATAAGTACGCTGTAAGCTCAACTTCTTAGCAAAAGACTTAAACTTAAGACTCTCCTTTCCAACCACTTTTGATTCAGCTTTTAAAGATATTGTATAAGGAGGATCTTCTCTAACTTTTTCTTTTTCTACAGGGTTTATCATCAAGTAGTCATTGATGCCGTGATCTAGTCTCCCACATCCAAAACAAGAAATTGGGAGTTTTTCAAATTTAAAAGGAATTTATGACTTGATATTGTTTTTGCTGGAAACAAAAATACCTCTTCTAAGGGGTTTTTGAACATCCAAATTAACCCTAAGTCTGCAAACATCATCATTAATCTCAGATCTAAGAACACCCCCAAATATACTCCCAATAGCATGCATCAAATCTTTCTTATCATACTCTGGTGGACATGGTCCAATCTTAATCCAATAAGGCGATGAAATAAGCCTAATCTGGTCCCGTTCTACAGGATTCAATAATCTATCAAAAAGAATAAGACACTTACGAAAAAGCCAGGGTCGCCCTTCTATGATTAACTCCAGATCTTCCTCTAAATCAAAGGTGATTAAGAACATATTCTGCCCAGCAACCTGTATATCAAACTTCTTCTTGGTCTTCCATATACTTTTTAATTGTGCCCTAAAACTCTCTGAATTAAAGGATTTCTTTATCCAAACCGTGCATATCAAAGTCGGCTTTACACTCGGCACCACCGTTGATCTTTTGATTGATAATTGAATGAGTTCTTTGCTAACAATGAAATCTCCTCATTGCTCTCCCTCTCCAATCCACCACTCTCTTCCATCCCAAGCCACAGTAGTAGACTGTTTTCTCCAAGACTCTTTTAGAGAGCACTCTTGGTCTTTAAAGGAGTTTTTTTTTTCTAAAAAAAAAGTACATATTTAAAATAAATAATATATAGAAAATTTTAGATTAATGATAAAACAATTTAACATTATACAATATACAAATCTTATAACATGTAATATGTAAATAATATAGAATTTAATAAAATATAAGAAAATGAAATAATTATATAACACTAAAATAATAAAAATATAAAGAGGATTAAACATAAAGGAAACAGAGATTAAATTAAAGGAAAAATAAAACCTGAAGTAAAAATACAAAAAGGACTAGTTTGGAGCGCGCGCCACATTGCAGGGGTCTATTGGGCAATTATGCCTTATCCCAAAACGGCACCGTTCCAGCATCTGCCTTAAAATGGCCTTAAGAACCAAATTGAAACAAAGGCCATAATTCAGGGCCAAATTGAAAATAAAGAAAGATGCAAATTGGACATAATTACTAAATTGCAATAATTCGGAAGGGCCTATAAAGCAATTAGACCCACTAACAAAAACACGCCGATCCTCCTCGGGTATCAGGTCAACAAGCGGATCTTGGCCCTTAAACGACGTCGTTTTAGTGCTTATTGACTTAAGCAAAAACAGCGTCGTTTCTATGTTGCTATATAAATCATTTTTATACAAAAAGTTTCATCTGAATCTGTTTTAAAATTTTTTTTCGAAAATCCTCTCAATTCCTCCCTTCCTCTGTCTGGATTCTAATCATCGGACCTGTGCCACACGCGCCATCGTAAACGCCGCCATATACTGCCGCTGGAGGTCAGAGACTTCCGTTTTTCAACATAAATCGAGAGGTAACCCTTTTTTTACTTATTTCTAGTAGTATTAGAGAAAAAAAAGATTTGTATGTCTTTGCATGTATCAAAAATGAAATTAAAAAAATTAAGCAAAATAAGACTGTCGAAAATCACCTTTGACTTTTGAAAATTTTGTGTTTTAATTTTTGTATTCGAAGATCCCCCTTTTACAGATTACATTAGGGTTTTTATAGCCCCAAAATAAATCAAAATCATAAATACAAAGATACTATATTGCTATATTTGCTACCTTTTCTGCGTTTTCTTTCCTTTTTGTAGGTGAAGGAGAAGATGGGGGCACGATTCACGCCCTAATGATGGCACGATATTCGACGAGGAGGGCTGGTATGGAGTGGCGGCGGTAGTTAGCCCTAGGGTTAGGGTTTGCTGAAAATTGTTTATGTTTTAGCCAAATGGCTGTGAAATTTTGGTTAGGCTTTATGTAAATTGGGCTGGGGTATTAGATTTGGGTTGTAATGTATTTGGGCTTATTTAGGTTTTGGGCCTGTAGTTAGGTAATTTTGGGCAATGTAAATGGACTGTGGACATTTTATTTGGTTTGTTATTTTTGGTTTTTGTATTTATTTATTTATATGGTTTGTGGGCCCGGGCAAATTGGGCCTATTACAGCTGCCCCTCTTTACTCATTGTCGTGTAACGGGAATAGAGCAAAGACTATAAAAGGACCAATTTTGCCTGGTCTTGCCAAGTCTTCTTGGTCCTCGTCTTCTCCAAATGGCTTCCAACCCAACTGCAACTTCAGTGGTATTGGAATTTCAACTTAACTTTACTTCTCTGCAACTACTGCAACTTCAGAAGTATTGGACTATCTGTTCTACCGCTCTTTCAGGGAAATAAGTCTGACGGCTTCAATCTACTTCACTGCAACTTTAGGAAAATAAGATTTTCCATAAGATTTGCTTTCTTCGATCTGCTCCACTACCACTTCAAAGAGGCAAGGCTAGTGTCTTCAATCTGCTTCACTGTAACCTCAGGAAGGCCAGATCTGTTATCTTTAGTCTGCTCCACTGCAAACTCAGGGAAACAAGATTAGTGTCTTCGATCTGCTTCACTGCAACCTCAGGAAGGCAGGATTTGCTATCTTTTAGTCTGCTCCACTGCAAACTCAGGGAGACAAGGCTGATGTCTTCGATCTGTCTTACTACAACTTCAGGAAGGCCAGATCTGTTATTTTTTAGTCTGCTCCACTGTAAACTCAGGGAGGCCAGACTGATGTTTTCGATCTGCTTCACTGCGAACTCAGGAAGACAAGATCTGCTATCTTCAGTCTGCTCCGCTGCAAACTCAGGGATGCCAGACTAGTATCTACGATCCGCTTCGCTGCAAGCTCAGGAAGACAAGATCTGCTATCTTTGGTCTGCTCTACTGCAAACTCAGTGAGGCAAGGCTAAAAGCGTCGATCTACTCTACTACATTGTCCTATAGAGGACATAACCTATAGAATGGGTATATGCTTATGCCGAATGATTAGGATGCCCTGATCGAAATGAGTCAAATGCTCCTAATTAGACGCGCTATGATATATGAATGCATAAATGTTATGAGCATGATTTCTACTCAATGTGTCATCACTCATTTGTTCTTCATCATCATTCCTCTCGAAGTATCAATCATATTCTGCTCAAATAATTTGCCTCATAGTAATTTCAAAGTCCGCTCCACTTGAACCTTGGGGACACAAGGTTTGTACTGCCTTCAAACCATCCCACCACGATTTATAGGAATCGAAACTTTTTCAGTCCGTCCCTACTGCAATTTAAGGGTATGGATTCGTTTCAACTCCAATCCATTCCACTGTAATTCAGGGGTTTTGAATTTTTCCCCATCAATTTGGTTTGTCACCATTGCCCGAATGTTATGACCCGATGAATATGCCTGTAGAATGACATTGCTTATTTTCGTCACAACAACTCATTATTTTGTCCAATTACCATTTGGGAAGAGAATTTAGAGAAATAGTTTCTATCTAGACTCTTCTTTCTCAAATATTTCCAATCCTTGTTCATGGAAATTCTAAACAATTGTCCTGTTTCAGTTTCTTGTATTATCTAGAAATTTCCAAAGTAATATGTAGAACTTCTTCTGTGAAAATATTATTAGTTCATCAATCATTATTTCAATGCAACATGCTTATGAATGGTAATAATGGACAACAAATAAATTGATCTTGAGGATAGTTCGAACTGAATAAATTATAAATAAAAAGGAAATTAACTGGGAAAACATCTTTGAGAAGAAAAAGAATCCAAATATAGTAAATTGATATGAATAGGACAAAAACCAGGTGCCCTAGATATCGCAGATTGGGCTTCTATATACAAACTCCATGAAGACTGCTTTGAGCTTAACATTCGTTTAGAAGATTCAAAGTACTTTGTTGATGCCCCGATATGTAACTACTTCATTTCTTGTTGATTCAGGTATAGCAAGATCATTGCATGCCCTTCAAAATTTGAGCTGCCATTTTCAGGTTTTCAACTCAAAACCTCTTTGGTCTCAAGGCGCCTTTTACGGGTTTTCGCCTAGGCCTCTCCTCTTTTTTTTTTTTTTAAGTCTCAAAGCGCCCTTTGTGGGTTTTCACCTTGGCCTCTTCTCCTTTTTAAGCAAAATCTTTTTGACTGAATCCGAGTTCATAGGATTGGGTAAGCTTTTCCCATCCATTTCAGTCAAAATCAGTGCACCTTTAGAGAAAGCCTTCTTCACCACATATGGTCCTTCCCAATTCGGCATCCATTTTCCTCTAAAATCCCTTTGTATGGGAAGAATCTTTTTCAGTACAAGGTCCCCCTCGTGAAATTCTTTTGGGCGAACTTTTTTATCATAAGCTCGCATCATTCATTTTCGGTACATCTGACAGTGATGAATAGCCCTTAGCCTCTTTTCCTCAATCAAGCTCAACTGATCATGTCGAGACTGGATCCATTCCGCTTCATCTAGCTTTATCTCTGACAAAACTCGAAGAGAAGGTATCTCTACTTCAATAGATAAGACTGCCTCCATCCTGTAAACCAATGAGAAAGGAGTTGCCCCAGTAGAAGTTCTGATGGACGTTCGATAAGCATAGAGTGCAAATGGTAATTTCTCATGCCAATCCTTGTAAGTCTCCGTCATTTTCCCTACTATCTTCTTAATGTTTTTATTGGCCGCTTCTACTGCCCCATTCATTTTTGGGTGATACGGAGACGAGTTGTGGTGTTTGATCTTGAATTGACTGCAGACTTCTGCTATCGTACTGTTGTTCAAGTTCAGTGCATTATCTGATATGATCCTCTCGGGCATTCCATATCGACATATGATTTCCTTCATCAAGAACCGGCTAACTGCTGACTTAGTAACGCTAGTGTATGAAACAGCTTCCACCCATTTCGTGAAGTAGTTAATAACCACAAAGATGAATCGATGCCCATTCAAAGCTTTTGGTGAGATCGACCCAATGACATCCATGCCCCACATGGAAAAAGGTCATGGAGAAGTCATAACATGCAAAGGTGAAAGCGGTACATGAATTTTGTCTCTATAAATCTGGCATTTATGATATCTTTTGGCATAGTTGATACAATCCCCTTCTATGGTGGACCAATAGTATCCGAATCTTATTATTTGTGTAGCCATTGTTAATCCATTAGAATGTGTTCCACAAACGCCCTCATGAACTTCTTCCAAAATTTTCCTAGCTTCAACAACATCAACACATCTCAATAGTACCTGATCTTTCATTCTTTTGTACAAGATTTCCCCATCTAAAACATAGTCACATGCTAATCTTTTTAACGTTCTTTTGTCATTCTCAGTTACATGATCAGGGTACTAATGATTTCTTACGTATCGCAATATATCATGATACCAAGGGTAGCCATCATTTTCCTCCTCTTCCATGTTACAACAATAAGCTGGAACTTTAAAAATACTCATCTGAATATGTCTTATATCCTCTGGTTTGTTTACTTTAATCATAGAAGCCAGAGTTGCCAAAGCATCTGCCATCTGGTTTTCATCACGTGGGAGATAATTAAAAGTGATGTCATCAAACTCTTCAATCAATCCCAAGACTATTTTTCGGTAATCTATCAGTTTAGGGTCTCTTGTCTCCTATTCACCTTTAAGCTGATAAATTACTAATGCAGAATCTCCATATACTTCTAGCACTCTGTTTTTACACTCTACAGCTGCTCGAATTCCCATGATGCATGCTTCATACTCTGCCATATTGTTTGTGCAATCAAACTCTAATTTGCATGTGAATGGATAATGATCTCTACTTGGGGATACCAAGACTGCCCCAATTCCATTTCCTACAGCGTTTAATGCTCCATCAAAGTTTAGCTTCTACAGAATACTCTTCATTAGTTGCCACATACATTAGTTCTTCATTGGGAGAATCAAAGCTCAAAGGTTCATAATCTTCTAAAGCCCTGCTAGCCAAAAATTCTACTATTGCGCTCCCTTTTATAGCCTTTTGGTTCACATAGACTATATCAAATTTAGAAAGCTAAATCTGCCACCTTGCCATCCTTTTATTCAGAGTAGTTGACTCCATCATATACTTTAATGGGTCAAGTTTCGAAATTAGCCAGGTTGTATGATATAGCATATATTGCCTCAACCTCCGAGTTATCCAAATCAAGGCACAACACAATTTCTCAATTGACGAATATCTCATTTCACACTCAGTGAAATTTTTACTGCGATAATATATCGCCTTTTCTCTTCTTCCTAACTCATCATGTTGATCAAACACACATCTCATGGAGTTATTGAACACTATCAAATACAGTATTAATGGTGTATCTGGATTAGGCGGAGATAGTACTGGGGCATTTGACAGATATTGTTTGACTTTTTCAAAAGTTTTCATGCACTTATCATCCCATACGCCCTGGTTGTATTTCTTAAGAAGACGAAATATAGGATCACATTTCTCAGTTAATTGTGAAATAAACCGAGCAATGTAATTTAACATTCCAAAAAAACCTCGAACTTCTTTTTGAGTGTGTGGTGGAGGCAATTCTTGTATAGCTTTGACTTTAACTGAGTCAACCTCGATTCCTCTCTTATTGACTATGAAGCCCAGTAATTTCCCTGACCGAGCTTCAAAAGTACACTTTGCCAGGTTGGGCTTTAATTGAAATTTTCTCAATATCAAGAACAACTTCTTCAAAACTTCAATGTGTTCTTTTTTTGTTTGAGATTTGGCGATCATGTCGTCAACATATACAGCAATCTCTTTGTGCATCATGTCATGAAATAAGGTTACCATGGCCCTTTGATATGTTGCTTCTGCATTCTTTAGCCCGAATGGCATCATCTTATAACAAAAGGTACCCCACAATGTTATGAAAGTAGTTTTCTTCATATCCTCAAGATGCATCTTTATTTGATTGTATCCCAAAAAACTATCCATGAAAGAAAACAGTGAGTATCCCGTCGTATTATCCACCAATGTGTCAATATGAGGCAATGAGAAATTGTCCTTTAGGCTGGCTTTATTTAAGTCCCTGTAGTCTACACACATCTGAACCTTTCCATCCTTCTTAGAGACAGGAACAATATTGACAACCCACTCTGAGTATTTGACCACTTGTAGAAAACCAGCATCAAACTGTTTCTTAACTTCCTCTTTTATTTTTAACACTACATCAGGGCTCATCCTTCGTATTTTTTGCTGAACTGTCTTGCATTCTCCTCTTATGGGAAGGCGATGCACTACAGTATCAGTACATAGCCCAGGAATATCTTGGTATGACCATGCAAAGATGTCTTTGAATTTCTGCAATAACTCAACGAGGTCTTGCTTTGTCTCTTCGTCTATGTGCGTTCCTATTTTCACTACCTTCTCTTCCTCTAAGATTACATTCTCTACCACCTCTTTATGGGGTAAAATTTGTTTCTCCTCTTGTTCTACCATCCTTAACAAATTCGGAGGCAAGTCACAATCTCTGTCATCTTCAAAATCCTAGGATTCCTCTAAATGCATGTCTTTCTCAAAAGGGAACTCTGAATCTGTAATATCGTTGCTCATGTAATTGATATCTAGGGACCTGTGGTAGGCACAAAGGAATGTACAAAGAAAAAATAAATTCAAGAACAATAATCCACATGATATGAATGAGAATAACAAAAATTTTGGAAGAAAATTAGAAGATCAAAAGAATAAAAAAATATTTGCTCGAATTGATCATCAAAAATGTATTTTATTGAAACAAAGATGTCTGAACATAAGCCTATTTCACAAATGAAATCTTATTGCTTTTAGGCTTTAAAACAACAAGTGTGTTTTGAACATTACTCTGTGTAATCTCTAAAAACTACAGGAAGTTCCTCTGTAGTCCAATTGTTCAAAACACTTCCAGGTTCATAAGGACGAATGCCTAACAAGTTTTTTTGTTCAGTTCATTCCTCGTGTATGGCACTGATTTGGAGGTTTTCGTTTCTCAACAATCCTGTCTCGGAGTGAATTATCCCTCATGATACAAAAGTCTGGGATATGTGAGGGAATGCCATTAATTCCCACTTGACTTCTTCCCCACTCAACCGTGCTCTCCTTCTCTCCTGCTTCTTTTCCATCTCTTTCTTCCTTTGTCTAGCATCTGGCCTGAAACCCAAGCTAAAACGATCTTTTTTCTCTTTTAGCATCGGAACCTGAATCCCTCATTGGATATGTCTACCCAATCCTTTTCCCGGTAAGGCTCCTTTCCCCACTATCATTTGCAAGCCATTCTCGTAGTCCTGGATATCCTAGGCACCGAAACCTCATTCTCTTCCAAAATGAATGTTGCATTCACGAACTCTAAAGATCGAAAGGAACACTTAATGGTCTTCTCACTTGCCTCTAAATATGGTGCCTCATTGGTAACAGTTGCTATGATGTCCTCTTCAACATTTATAATAACTAGCCGACCGTCCGTTACTAGTTTTAATTTTTGATGTACTGATGAAGGCACTGCTCCTGCCGAATGTATCCAGGGCATCTCTAACAAGCAATTGTAGGAGGGCTTGATGTCTATTACTAGAAAATATACTTCATATGTGTTTGGTCCAATCAACAAAGGTATGTCGATTCTTCCCATTACTTTTCTTTCAGTGCCATCAAATGCTCTCACTATGTTCTGAGATGTTTTCATGTGAGAACTGTCTATAGGTAATCTATTCAACGGAGACAATGGTAAGACATTCAAGGCCGATCCATTATTGATTAACACACTTGGCAGAGTATATCCCTTGCAACGAGTAGTGATGTGTAGAACTTTAGTTGATTCCATGCCCCTGGGTAGAATTTCATCATCACTGAAATAAATAAAGTTTTCGGCACTTATATTACTAACCAGACGGTCAAGTTTGTTGACAGATATATCTTTAGTAACATAGGTTTCATTCAACACTTTCATCAATGCCTCGCGATGTACTTCTGAGCTTAAAAGTAATGCTAGCACTGATATGCGAGCCGATTGTTTGCACAGTTGCTCTACCACACTGTATTCACTGTGCTTCAAGAATTTTAGAAATTCTTTATCCTCTTCCTCATTTACTGGTTCATTGATAAGTGCCCCAGGTCCTTTCTCTCGTTCAACTGTCAAGGTCTTTGATTTCACTGGTTCTGTTCTGACGTTTACCGAGTCGTAACGCCTTCCACTACGTGTGTAAAATCCTTCATTTTGGTCCTCCTTGGAATCGCTAGCTAGGATTTCTCCTCCTGGTATTGTCACATTACAGTCGTAATTCCAAGGTACCATTTTGTTATCCTTATAAGAAAAGGAAACAGGTTTCTGGATTACAACTTTGGCGCAATTTGAGTTCCGCCTTTCGTGTTTCTTGGTCAGGAGATGATGATCCTCGGATAATTGACTTTTTGGTTTGTCAACTCTCCTTATGTCGTGCATATGCTTCCTCCCCCTGAGGCTTCTTCTTAAAATTCTAATTCCTTATTGTCCATAAGGCTTTGCACCAAGACCCTGAACTCAACATATTCCTGGATCTCGTGCCCTTCTGCTTTGTGGAACTTATAATAGTCCCTTACTCCTTTACATCCTTCCACAGAATCTGATATTATCAATCCTCTTCCTACCACTTCTCTCCAGACAATTCTCAACGGGGTTTTGACCTCCACAATATCCTCCTTGATCATTCTCACGATACTTTTACCAATCGCATTTACCCCATTATCTCCATGGTTAGATAATGGATTTTCTATACTTACTGTCTCATCAAACTTTACGATCCCTATCTTAATAAGTCTCTCAACTACTTTTTTGAAAGCAGTGTAATTTTTTATTGAATATGGGAGTTGTAATGGTTTTAAATAAAATGGAGACACCACGTATGCGTCAAATAAACTTTGATATAACTCCCTATACGTCACTGGGATTGGCGTAAATTGGAGTTTTTCAGAGTTTTGCTTTGTACCTGATTCCTGCCTTATCGAACCCTATTGCCCAGCGGTGATTACTTTTGGTTGGCTAACAGTAATTGCCTTTGAGTACCCTTTGTTATATGTGCTCGTATTATTCACCTCATTCTCCTTTTTCCTTGGAGCTGACCTTTTGGTGTTTTCCCCTGCTTATATCCTGCCACTCCTTATGGCATTTTCAGTCATTTCTCTCGCCATTACTATATACGCAAAGCTCTTTGTGGTACTTCTTATCATGTGAGTAATAAATTGGGCCTTTAAACTATTGATAAAAAACATTGTAGTTTCTTTTTCTAGGAGCAGCGACTGAACTTGTATGGCAACTTTCCCCCATCTTTGTGCATACTGCTTGAAGCTTTCATTTGGGTTAGGCTTTATGTAAATTGGGCTGGGGTTTTAGATTTAGGTTGTAATGTATTTGGGCTTATTTAGGTTTTGGGCTTGTTTTGTAGTTAGGTAATTTTGGGCTATGTAAATGGACTGTGGACATTTTATTTAGTTTGTTATTTTTGGTTTTTGTATTTATTTATATGGTTTGTAGGCCCGGCAAATTGGGCCTATTACAAGTACCAGAGCTCACCATTTTCCAGAGTCTGTATTTACTGAATGCTCAAAATCGAAGGGATTAGCCGGGTTTCTATTATTTTCTCTTCGCCCAAAATGTGAAACAATAATCGCGAATTGCTGCTCTAATCTTTGGTTAAAATGGGAAAAACATATTAGGGTAAGATGCAAGGTCGTAGACGAGTTTGGTTTTCCTACGAAGTGGTCTTTGTTGAGCCAATACATGTGCTTGCTTAAACGGACCATAAGAACAGATTGCAGGAAAACCTAATTGGAAAGGCTTTCTATTGGGAGTCCCTTCGAATATCTCATCACTGTGAGGAACGTATTCCATTACTGCCTAGAGGGTTGCAACCCTAATGGGTATAGGCTAGACGATAATAGAGAGGTCGCCGAAGCACTAAGTGTAGTTGCCGAGATTCGGTCATGGCCACATGGAGTTTATTGTAATAATAACGATGACTTGGGACGAATTTTGACCGGTCTCAAAGAGGAGCTTGAGAATTATTTCTACAATTATAATTATTTCTACAATTATTGTGGGGATAAAGCCTCACCTGGGTGTTAAAGAAAATGCGGGTAGCTTTTAGAAATGAGGGAGCAAAATAACGTGATGTATAATCAAAACTAGGAACTTGCTGGGAACTTGGGAGCATATTAGGTTAGAATTGACACGCTGTTCGTTGAAGTTACATCTGAAAAGGATAAAAACAGGGCCCTAGAGGCTGAGTTGAGGAGAATTGTTAAGGAAAATAAGACAACCACAAATCACATCATTGCCGAACATAACAATTCAATGATGAGGTCTGAGCAGAAGCATGTTGAGGCTTTAGAGGGACTTAAGAAAAGCTCCATGGAGACCATGTTGAGTCTTCTTGCTGAAGTTAAGTCTAACATCCTCTTTCATATCCAAGTGCAGCTAGTCCCTTCAATGCTCGCCGTATTGATTTTGATGCTCTTTGCGAGGATGGAATGGATAACTTAGGCTTTGATATTTGCTTCTCCTTGGGAACTGTATTAGAAGAGTTCGTAGTGAAATAGAGGGGTTCGACTGATTTTTACCTCGAAGACGGTCCTGGTAAGACAAGTGTTGCGCCCACTGGATAATGAGAGAGAAAACAATGAAGTTGCTGAAGAAAAAAGAAGAGGTAATGAGAAAGAATAAGGCTTGTGATAGTCTTGACTGAGGTTTAGCCTCTTGTAGTCTTTTTAATATTTTATCTCCCTTTTTTGAATGAAATGAAGTTTGATTTTTGAGGAAATTTGCTTTTATTAATTATTATTATAACATTATTATTTCTTCTAACTTATCACATTTACCGTACGACGACCTCGTTATCATCAAAGCTTTAACTTAAACAAATTTCTGAAAATCATTAACTGTGAGTTCGTGAGCTGTTTTGAACATAAGAATATTTTCTAAAATAATTAATGATAAGGACTCAGCGAGCCTTAAGATTATAGCTATGAGCTTTTAACTCTTACTAATTGTTTGAAATTATGGTATTAAACCTGCAAGCCTCAAAATGGTAGTTGGGAGTTTTTTACTCTCGCTAACCATTTGGAGGCTGTGGTATTAAGCTTGCAAGCCTTAAAATTACAGCTGGGAGCTTTTAACCTTCGCTAACTATTTGAAGGCTGTGATATTAAACTTGCAAGCCTTAAAATGACAGTTGGGAGCTTTTAACTCTTGCTAACTATTTAGAGGCTGCGATACTAAACTTGTGAGCCTTAAAATGATAGTTCAGAGCTTTTAGCTCTCGCTAACTATTTGGAGGTTGTGGTATTAAACCTGCGAGCCTTAAAATGATAAATACAAATATTATTTAAGAAATTTTTTTATTCAAAGATGAATGGATTATATATAATATTTTTTAAGATGTAGGACATCCCATGTTCGCGGTATAACCGTGCCTTCAATCCTTCCTAAGTTGTATACTCCGTAATCAATTTTTCTATAACTTTATATGGCCCATCACAATTTGAAGCCATTTTTCCCTGCTGCGAAGCTATCAAACTATCCTCAGTATTTCTCAAGACAAGATCACCCACATGGAATTGCTTATATTTAACCTTGGAGTTGTAGTAATGAGCCGCTTATTGAGCGCGTGCCGTGTTCCTGACTTCAGTTGTTTTCCTAAGCTCGTCAGTCAGATCAATGTTGAGCTTGATAGCTTATTGATTAGCTTCCTCATTAAAGTGTTGCGTTCTGTATGACCTTATGGAAATCTCCGTAAGGATCAAAGCTTCAACACCATAAACAAGAGAGAAAGTTGTCTCTTGTGTCGCAGTGTGGGGTGTAGTTTGTAGAGCCCACAAAATTCCAAGTAATTCTTCTAACCATTCACCTTTGGCCTTTCCCATTTTCTTCTTCAAGGCTGTTAGAATTTTCTTATGCATATCCTCTACTTGCCCATTCATCTATGGTGTCTTAATAGATCTTTGAGCCAAAATGATATATAGGTTAGTGTAAAAGCTCTTGAACTTTCCTTGGAACTATGTGCCATTGTCCGTGATAACCAAACGCGGTACATCGAACTTACATACAATGGATTTCCATAGAAAAGACTCTATTTGCCTCTCGGTGATTGTTCCAAAGCTTCAGCTTCAATCCATTTGGTAAAGTAATCCACCGCGACCACTATGAACTTCTTCTGTGCTGTGGCTATAGGAAATGGGCTAAGTATATCGATTCTCTAGGTCTCAAATTGCCAAGGGCTTGACATGATCTGAAGAGGTTCTATTGGCTGTCTTTGCACTTGGGCATACCTCTGGCAGGAATCGCATGCACGAACTAACTCATGTGCATCCTTTTGAATCGTAGGCCAATAATATCATTGCTTAAAAATTTTCTGAGCAAGCAATCTTCCTCCCAAGTGATCGCTGTAGATACCCTCGTGTATTTCCCTCATTACATATCCTAGCTTCAGGTGGTGGCAGACACCACAGTAGTGGATGTGTAAACCCCATTTTATATAGTACATCCTCCAAAAGGGTGTACCTCGCGACTTTGTGCAGTAGCCGTACAAGCTCCTTATTGTCCAAGTTATCTTGTGTGCCTTGGAGGGTATGGATGATGGGGGTCATCCAAGTCTCCTCCTGACCCACACATAGGACTTGTGATACATCGTAGCTTGAGGTTTCTCTATGATCGAGCAGAATTTTCTCTCTTTGTTCAATAACCAAAAAAGACGCTAACTTGGATAAGGCACCAGATCGTGTGTACTCATGATTACTCTATGAGCCCTAAATCTTGCTAAAAACATCTGTCCCAATTGCGAGAAACTTCAAACTGAACCTTGAGGAAGGGACAGATACCAGTCCTTGGCACTTTCCTTAAGCGTCGTGAAAAAGGCCTTGCATTTTACTACATCTGATGCCCTCAATACATATATATAGTCGTTGTATTGCATCAAATGGGCTCGTAGGTCCCTCCTTCCCTCAAACATATCTTTTGGGACCTTGAAGTCACACGACAAGTTCACTGTTGCAATTTCGAGGCCAATGGATTGTTAGAACAGAACATCAATCCATGTCTTGAGATTCAGGATGCAATGCCCTTACATCCCTCCGTAACTCGTCCATCTCATTCTACCACTCTTTCACCTGCATGCTTGGGACCTCATCCTGCGTATTCACGTTATCCTGAAAGTCAAAGTTGTCAGAATGTATCTTCCTTTTCGACTCCTCATTCTGCTTCAGTATCTCTTCCTGAAAAGCTTGTTTTTGCTCGACCCGTGCCTCTTGAGTGGCCATCTGTTCCCTCATGAACCTCATTTGCTCCTGAAAAGTAAAGAACTGCTGTGGGGATGCCTTTTGGGTACGAAAAAGTGACAACCCTAATTAACAGAAACATTCAAGTATAGAGGACTAGAAACTCCTTGATAAACTGTGTTGCCGAAGTTCTCCTGTCTATCGGTAAACATCCGGCAAACAAATCTGTTTCATTATGCTGACCGCTAGAACATGATGCTTCAGCTTGTCCTGATGAAAGGTTGAAGGGGAAATCTCATTTAGGTGAACCATTTCTATTCTGAAACTGAATAAAAGAAAATCAAACTGAAAAAATCTAATGATCGGAAGTTCATCCACATTCATCGCACCAATTTTGAGTACTTTCTCGCGTATCTTATTAATGCGAACATTCGAGTATTTATACATAATATTACTATTAATGACATGACCTTACTGTTCATGACTTGAACTGACTATTCCTAGGAACGTTCTGAGCGGAACTCAGGCATGCTGGACAGGCGTTTCACTCTGGATTGCCTGCCAGATCACGTGGTCTCTCTTCTACGATCTCCTTGGGTATATGCGAACTGAGACCACAACTTTCTTTTGGTTCATGTGAGCTCTCCTTACGAGCTCGGTCAGCGAGCTCCCCTCGTTGTCCTCTCACGGTTTGCCTTATACTCAATTATTTGGTGGGACCTATCCGAATTGCGGGTAGGCGACTCAGATCCTGTCTGGTATTCCGGCTGATGATCACTAATGTATACCAATTCCATTTATGAAATAGTGAAATAAAAATTCGAGACTTAAGTATTTGAACTATAATTATAAAATTATAGTATTCAAACGAATAGTGTACCAAATATTAACTATGAAAAATATATTGTTTATGTTTAAAAATCTATAAGCGAAAAATATATATATAATTTAGGAATCACGATATGTAGCGTGAATTCGGGTATTTTGACTACCTATTTTTTTTAATTTGGATATTACAAATTTAAATAATATTCAAATTTAAATATTCAAATATTTGTAACAAATTCGAAATAAATGCGATTATTAACCCTCAAATATCCATTATATAAATATGCTTTGCTTTACTTTTAGATAATGCATTGATGTGTACGTATTCAAATTTGGACAACTAAATCTATTACCTATTTTATTTTAAATAATATAAAAAAATTGAAATAAGATAATAGAAAAAAAGTCAATCTTAACCCTAATTATCCACTCTTTGGTTTCATGCATTCTAAAGGGGCTGTGTTTTTCTTCTTTTCTAAAAGGCCAATTAGATGCTGTTTCGGGGTGTCCACTACAATAAAAACAATCCATCATGATTCCAATGCTGCCATTTTTGCTTCCAACAAGGCTTTGAAAACATGAGCTAAAGAACATATACAAGGATCATGCCTCGACTTCGGGCATACTTGAAAGATGTCCCGTGCCGTTGGCGATAATACAACTTAGATATACAAGATTATCTATCATCACCACCAAGTTCCTTCTCAACTTTGAAATATGCAAGACCAAAATGCAGTAAACAATCTAAATGTTTTAAGATGCATCACCTTTCAACATTTATGTGTAGAAAGATGAAGCTCACACCTTCAACTGCCTCCGGGACAGGACACCGACTTTGTAGAAACGCATGCCGGGTTGATTTTGATAGTGACTAGGTGGACTCGTTTCCATGCTCGAGAAGGCTTTCAGTGTTATAACTGCTTCCCCAAGCCCTTTCTTTCCAAATTCGTTCCACTTCAACGAATGTCAACCCCTTGGTCTCTGGCACATACACAATCACAAAAACCACTGCAAGCAAAGCTATGCCAGCGAGAATCAAGAAAGTAACACCAGTTCCCACTGCTTCAGCAATTGTAAGAAAAGTCTGGGCCACAATCAAATTTGAAATCCAATTCACAGTAGCCGACATGCCCCCACAGATCCCTCGGTATTGCTCAGGGTATATCTCTGAGTTCACAGTCCATGGAACAGGCCCCATTCCAGGTGCGAAGAATGCAATGTAGAGGGCTAATCCAATGACTGCCAGCCATCCATAAATTCCATTAGAAGAACCAGGTGTTTCAGCAAAGAAAGCCCCAGCAAGGATGACAAGGGACACGATGACACCGGATAAGCTTGAAAGAGCCAGCTTTTTCCTTCCAAAATGATCAATAAGGTAAATGCCAACAACAGTTCCTCCTGCATTCATGGCAGCGACAATGAGAGACAGCAGAAGTGCTAGCTGATTGGAATTGAAGCCAGCCATTTGGACGATTGTTGGGCTATAGTACATAACTGTATTGATGCCAGTGAACTGCTGAAATGCCTACAAATACAAGACATAAAGGGCCATGAGTCATGTTAAGCGCACTTGGAATTAGACAAAGTGGTGTCTCAAGCAATGACACGATTTACCAGTTGATTTTCTAGAACATAATATAGAAGAAAAACTTAATTCCAATGGGCAACACAATCTGAAAGAATGTCAATGATAGAGTTCTTACCTGCAGTCCTGCCCCAGCCAGAAAAGCAAGTCTAATTTCTTTTGTTCTAAAAACATCCAAATATCTGACAGTATTCTTTCTCTGCTGTTCTTCTTCTAGTGCAGCAGAAAGGTGATCCACTTCATCTTCTAACCGAGCAATGTCATAAATTTTAGAAAGCACAGCTATGGCTTTATCTTTCTCATTCTGTACAATATGATGAGATGGTTCATTAAAGGAGTATACAGAATCAACAAAGATATTCCCCCGAGGTACTACACGTACCTTCATGAAAAGCCAGCGTGGAGACTCGGGCAAACATAGCATAAGGAAGAACTGAATGACAGCTGGCACAGCTGAAACTCCAAGCATCCATCTCCAAGTTCCTCGAACCTGTTCGTGCAACAATGTTTTAGACAGCTAGTAGTGGTACTCGAAAACATTTTGGAGTGCATGAAGTCCTATGATGCATAAATGCCCGGTAACATTTGGACCGATCCTTCACACATTCATATGCTTCTCTCATCTCTAAGAACATTAAGACCTCAAAACTCGTATATCCAGATTTAAACGGATGTGATTTCAACTAGTTATGCTAACAGAATCAAATGTTTATTTCTCTTAAGATGCTTCAATTTGTTTTACAAAACCACGGGTCTCTACTAGCAGAAAATGCAATAAGCTTAGTCCCCATAGCCTCGAAATTGGATCTATATTTTGAGATCAAACTAGAAGGCCTTAGCTCTGAGTGGACAATTAGCCCAAAAAGGAAATGGCTTCATAAATATGGTAACAAAGCTTCTGAACACACTTTCTAAGTTCTGGTTTTCATTTCATTATCACACATTTTACGGGAACATGGAACACATTTAATCTACATTGCATCATAGTTAAGAATCACGTGCCATGGAAAAATTTAGTTTACAAGGTAAAATTCAACATGCTGAAAAAAATTGTTGCGCATGCATAACCCAACTAGCAGGAAAGAAAGAGTGAGTTCCATCAGTGATGTGAGTTCCATCAGTGATGTTTCCGTTCAGGACCAATAAAATGCAAACCCTGTATTAATATCTGGGATACGGTGTCTCCAAAACTGCAAAACTGAAAACCCTTTCACTCTGGCAGAATAATGAATGTGCATAAATAGAACAATATTACTCTACTTTTCCAAGAAAATAAGCAACAATTACCTCAGAGAACTGGTATTACTTAGAACACAATTTGAGGGCTACCTAATCAAGTATTTGTTCAACTCGTTAACAACCACAAAAAGAGATTCTAAAATTATGAAAAAGTTATCATCATTGATTTATTAACCAGTAATTTAACAAGCACATTCAACACTCTATACCATTTGAACCATCCTAGTAAGTTCAACATCTACAGATGCCAGCTAAAGCTTGTTAATCCAACCATTTATTAGCTTCATTCACCACCAGCCTTGTGAATATTGAACTTCTAAAGCAAACAAATGCATTTGAGCAAGATAATTGGAGAATTTATTTTCAGTTCTGATAGAAAAACATTTTTTTAAAGGAAAATGGGGAAATCCTACTTTTCTTAAAATAGCAATTTTTTCATAAATGCAAAATATAATAATATTTTACAGATATCATAATTGTCATCACATAATGTGTGTGTGTATATTGGCTCAAGCAGATGAAACGAAATGAAGTAGGAAGACAAGCTGACCTGTGTAAAAGCAAGATTTACAATGTAGGAAAGAAACTGTCCACCAGTTATCATAAGCACATTTGTGCTAACTAGCCCACCCCTTACTTCCGAAGGTGATGCTTCAGCAATATATACGGGAGCAGTCACGGAGGCAGTACCCACACCTAGGCCAACTAAAAGACGTCCCAATATAAGCACATATGGATCGGGTGCAGCGGCCATGACAATTGCTCCAGCAGTAAAGACAACATCTGCAAGAAGAGTAGCCTTCTTACGTCCATAAGCATCGTTAATCCAACCCCCGGATGCAGCTCCAATCATTGCACCAACCAAGGCCATGCTGACAATAGTTTCCTGCCAACTAAAAGAATCAGGATGTTTCCAAACATGGAAAGATTAGGAAATTAACAACATATTTGCATGTTAACTAACATTAGGAGTTATACAAGATACCGAGTTTAAAGGCCAGTGGAACTATAAGCCCTCCAAATCACCCAATTGCTCCCCTTCTGCACCTTTTGCAAACACAAAATTTGCCTTTTCTTTTAAGAGGGATTAGAATCGCCTATCCCAATCAACTAAAACCTAGCAACTGCATGTACACACAAGCTATCATGTTTAGGGGACATGGGGCCCCTCCCAATCCCCTAATTGCTCCCCTTCTGCACCTTCAACTAAAACCTAGCAACTGCATGTACACACAAGCTATCATGTTTAGGGGACATGGGGCCCCTCCCAATCCCCTAATTGCTCCCCTTCTGCACCTTTTGCAAACACAAGATTTGGCTCTTTTTTTACAGGATTAGAATTGCCTATCCAGTCAACTGAAAGCTAGCAGCTGCAAGCACACACAAGCTATTTTACTCAGACTGGAGGATAAGTTTTGGATATGGGTATGTGCCTGAAACAGGTATGTGCAGTTTTTTTCCAAGAGTTCCATGTGCTCAGAGGATCCTATCCCCATACCATGTCCGAGCATGTGTCGAACACAAGTGCTTCGGGAAAAAAATGAAGAGTTGCCTTATCACAACACACAAGATCCAACAAGAAGTTGCCTGTGGGGATCTGCTAACAAAGTCCTCACCATTAACACCATTTCTTCCTCCCCCACTCAATCAATCATACACAAAAAGGAAAAAATAAAAATTTCTTTGATTTCTTTCTTTTACGTGCTCTTTTATGACTGAAGTAAGTTTAGTATTTCAGAACACCTTTACAAGTTCATAATACCTGCAGGAAACTACTCTGCCTGACGATCTCAAAGTCATCTTTTATGTAAAGAAGGGCCCCTGATATTACACCTGCAATCATTATCATTTCCAAATGAGAACATGTTCCCAGAGAAATTAAACAGAAGAAGAAATGAAGAGAATCATGTGTTCCTGTTTTGTTCAGTTGGATATCTGATACTGCTTAAAGAAGTCCAGATAACATAATGCAGAAGCAATGAGCTAGATTAACGGTTTTAAGGGTTTTCTAAGTTACAAAAGCTCAATTGAATTGAGGAATTACAAGAAAATCAATCATGTAATCATGTTAGACTAAGAGTGTTTCTTTCTTTTACACCAGATTTAAGACCAAAATGTGTTTACTCAGTCTTTTTTCTTTTCCTGGTTCACAAAACCTTCAATGTCTAAGATCAGTTCAATTCTGCTGCTACAATCCAGACAATCAAACAAAACTTAGTTTAATCAATTGAAACATAAAAATCTTTGTCATTAGATGAACCGGACATTCAAACAAAACTTGGTTTCATCTATAGAAATATACAAATCTTTGTCATCAGATGAACCAGACTAAACAATAAATCTCATGATGAGCAAAAACAAACAGAGGTTAGAAATAAGGGTTGAAAGGGATTTAATACCTGTGTCATAGCCAAAGAGCAAGCCACCAATTCCAGCAATTACAGTAAGTCCTAAAACATAAGGATTACTGAAATATGACATTCGTCTCTCTGGAAACAAATCCAGATACCCTGAACTCCCAGGTAAAGACTCTAGCGTCATCTCTCCAACTAACAAACAAACACTCAAATTCTAATTCCCAGTTAGGTTTTCAGCTTATTCCCAACAATGAACAATTCAAAGCAAGGATTATAATTCTCTGACCCTTTCACCCTTGACGATATTAAAAGTCAATTGAGTTGGCAACAATGGTAGAATTTCCCTTAAAACCCGGAAATAGAAACAAATATATATTTTTGATTAATCAATGAAAACAGATCATGCATAAAAAAAAACCCAAAGCTTCGCTTTTGTTTTTCTCTTCTGAGAGGAAACTTCGGGTTTTTGAAGAAATTTTGTTTTCTTATTTGCTTGCTGCAAGTGAGAAGGAAAAAGTGAAAAGAAAGAGGATAATTGTTGAGACAGTGAGAGACGACAGCGGACAATTTTGATACGTAATAATTCTATTATATATTTGGTAATAGATACATATACGCAGTTCTTGTGTCCCCTAATTATTTTATTTTTCATGCTTATCCTATTAATGGAGTTAATTCCAACCATTAAATAATTTATTTTTTTAGCTTTTAAAAAGAAAAAAATTATCACTTGAAACATTAATATATTTTATCTTTTAAAACCTTATTTTCTTCCTTCGAAAATTAAAATAATTTTCTAAATAAGTAAATTTTACAATTTGTGTATAATACAAAAAAAAAAAACATAAATAGGGTCAAAATTGAAAAAAAAAATGCTGATTTTAAAAAATATTTAGGGATATAGTTCAACTTTTGGGAGGATCAGAAAACGCGTCCTACAATATACATCAATTCTTTTAGTCAGATGGTTAAATGTTGTGATTTTATTATTGAGCTTCAAGTTTGATTCCCCTCCTATTTTTATTTTATATTGTATCAAGCTTTATTTTTATTTTTAATTACTATTTTTAACATAGTAACTCCTCTTGTATATTGTTAAATAATAGTGGTTTTATCTTAAATTTCCATATTCTTTCATGTTGTTTCAAACTTTTTTTAATTAATAAATATATTATTTTTAATTTTTTTATTTTTTACTTCATCTTTTTAATTAATACATATTCTATTTATAAAATTAAATAATTATTACAAATTATATAATAAAAAAATATTTTTGATAAAATTGATATCATTATGTTAAATATATTTTATTTTTTAAAAACATCAACTAATTTTTTGATATATTTTTCTTTATATATAACATCTATATGTCAAATATTTATTTTCTCCACTTATATTGTGGGTATGGTGATTTCTAATATTATAAAATCAAATAATTATTTCAAATATAATTATTTTTCATCTACATTATGGGTATAATATTTCAAATATTTTAAAATGTGAAATATTTCAATTAATTATTTCAAATATCATTATCTTTATATGTGAAATATCTCAAATGTACATACAAAAATATATAATACTAAAATTTACTACACTCGATTAAAAAATAAATATTACACATATAAAAATATATTTATTACAAAGAATGATATTTGACAATAATTATTTGATTCTATAAATAAAAGATTTATTAATTAAAAAGATGAATTAAAAATAAAAATTTGAAAACAATATATTTATTAATTAAAAATAAAAAACTTGAAATAATATGAAATAAAAAACACTAATATATTTAGAATAATATCACTAACATTAAATCATCTTACCAAAAGAATTAATATGTAAAAAAAGTAAAAAAAGTATTTCGTAAAACGCATTTTTTATTTCTCTATACAAAATTGACTTGTTTTTTAAATATCGAAAAAAAATGTTCATTTTTCTAAATATATTTTAAAATCAGTATTTTCTTGGCACATAAATTGTTAAATATGTGGTCTAAAATTAAAAAATAAAATTCTAACGCTTGAATTGCTGTTAATTAGAGCAGCTAATATGGATTAACGTTAAAAATATGCAAAACTTTTACTCGCTGAAATTCAATCATGAAATTTAATTAAATTACTTTATTCATTTATTAGCAGTTGGTGGTTTGCTGCTGCTGGTAATGAAATTGAAATCGTGTGGTCACTCGCTGTCTTATCGAGTCACGTGGCGCTCAACCTTGCTGATGATGATTATTACTTGTTGTAAAATAGAAAAACGCAACCCAGATGGCACGTTAGGACTCGCCACTGTTGAAAAAGATTCCTCTGTGCTCCACGTGTTCTCTTCGTGGCCACCACTTTTTGTGGGGTCTTTTCCATTATATTAGCTTTTTTTTAATGAATTTTTTTAGGTTGGTTTTTTTTTTTAATATCAAAATTTAGTCGAAATAATAAAAACACTTTCAGTTAAAAGTATTTTCAATTGATGTATAAGAAAACGTTTTCAGTTGGAAGTATTTTTCTTTTGATTTTTTTAAGATTAATGTTTTGTTTTTTTTAAAGTAGGGTTAGGATTTTGTGAATTTTAGGATTTAGGGTTGTGTAAGGTTTTGAGTCTTTTTTTAAGTTTTTATATATTCTTTAATTTTTTATAATTTTTTGAGACATAAAGTTAATAATTTTTAATTCAATATTTAGAAGTATCGTATTTATACTAATCGTATGTTCAAATTATTCGAATTGTAAAATTCATTTCGATTCGTAAAATTCATTTCGATTCATAATCGAAACTTGAACTACTCTATTTGATTAAATCTTAGTTTGTAATTTATTTTCAATTTTTTAAATACAATTGAGTTTTGATCATTTTTTTCACGGGAGGTTGAGGTCAATTAGATTTTTCAGTGCATTATTTTCCAACTTTCAGATAGCTTTAGAAAATATATCCTAAGAATCTCGAGATATCTGATGGGTAAGTGGGAAAAAGTGTTGAGTTGAAAGTGCTAGAAGAAAAATGCTCCATGTAAGATGCGTTTTTAGTGCACTATCAGAAAAAGCATTGAAAGCTCGGACGCACTAAAAGTGCTTTTTCTGGTAGTGCACTAAAAATGCATCATGCTAATTGCTTTTGCAATAACGTCAGGAGAGTCAACAGACTATTGAGATTTCTTCCTATCTAGGTTGAGGAGACATGTTTGCCCCTAACTCGATATATACGTCATCTCCGATAGGGGACTTGGAATAGTGGTCGCAATTGAACTACAATGAAGCTTTTAAGATCGCACACTCCATAGGTATTGTCTAAGACATGTTGCGACGAACTACCATGGAGAACACGATTCTACGGCTCAACGCGTACAAGTGATCAACATTGGTATGTATTCACCACTATTTCAATTGTTTAATATTTAACCAGTCAGCAGATGTTGGGTATTATGGATAAACTATTCACTTTTCTCCACAATGTACGAGCTCGTCAAACACTGTTTTCATGAAATGTTGGAAAACTTATGGGCAATTAACAATGCCGGGGCGGGGTACCTCTCTAACATACCCTTCAATTAGTGGGCACAATCGTATGACGGGGGTCTACGATATGGGCACGTGATGACAAACCTAGCGGAATGCATCAATTCCGTATTAAAGAGAATGCTTCATTTGTAGATAACCTTGGTTGTCAAAGAAACATATTTCCATTTGGCTGAACATTTTCCAAAGTGAGTGGAAAAATATGTTGGACAGATGAAGGGCGGCCACGTTTGGAGCGATGATGTATTGAAAGGAATTAAGAAAGCTACAGCACGAGCGAACTGTATGCATCCAATGTTTCACTCGCGTGAAAACCTAGTGTTTCGGGTTACGGTGTTCGACAAACCAAACAAAAGTATTGCCGAGGGAGCGTATTGTGTACACCTAAGACGATGAACTTGTGACTATGAGAGATTTGACGCTCTTAGTTTTCCATGTGCTCATGCAATTGCAGCATGTGACAATCAACGTTTGGATCACATAAGCTTTGTAGATGAAGTGTACAAACTAGAACACTTGTATAATGTGTGGAGAAACGTATTCCCACCGGTCCTAGATGAACGTATGTGGCCGCTGGTATCAAGCACTCCATTCAAGTTGTTACCCGATAGATCAATGCGTTGTAAACCAAAAGGTCGACTGGCATCAACTCGAATACGCTACAAAATGAATATTCGGGAGAAGACAAACCAACCGAGGTTATGTGGGTGGTGTAGGAACCCAGGGCATACAATGTCGTCATATCCACATCGAGGGGATGATATAAGGACAACACCTCATTAACAGATTTATTAATTTTTAACTGCAACCTATTTGTTAATTTTTTCTATTCATACTCAAATTTTTTTTGTAATTTGTAAACATGCGTTTTTATTATACCATACAAATCAATAAAATATACAAATTTGTTCCATTTTTCCCGTGCAGACTTGATTTAATAATATGAAATGAAAATGACAACCAATTTTGATGCAAAAACGATATTTATTTAAAAAACATTTCATATCTAACATCAATATAATAAAAACATTCCATATTTATTTAAAAATTTACATGAGAAGTAAAAAAAAAATTAACCAATCCAATCTTCAGCTAGAATGTGTGCCACATCGGGGTGGTCGATGATTGTGAGCCAAATTCCTTCTTGGTTCAACCTTCGGTACAAGTTATGGTCTCGACCTCTCATCTTCTTTGCCTTTGTCCGTAGTTGATTGCGATCGGTTGTAATCGTGTATCCTCCATTCTAGGAATAGGTGGTTGCGAAGATGGTCTACCTTGGTAGAACAATGATCCTTGAGGTGTTTGCAACACCATCGACGTAGGCGTATAACTATATTGTGTTTCATACACCGATGACATAACGATCAAACTTTAGGTCGGTGCCATAGATGACCTACACGTTTTCAGTGGCATTGTTGTCGTCTAAAACGTCGATGGCATTTACGAGTAATATGTAGGGACAGAGGTTCAAAAATAAAACTTGGCATCGATGTAGAAACAAAAAAAATGTGGTGTAATATGTGGTACTTATGTAAAAATGACAGGGTTAGTATAAGTACAAGAATAAGTCAAGTCATACTGACCGGGGGGTTGTGCGACCATCGATGTTGGTTCTTATATAGGTGTAGAAGATAGACCCGCCTTAGCAGTTGCGCTAGACCTTGGATGCCTAGGCCCCTGTCGTGGTCTCCTCGTATGTGGTTGCCTACCCCTCGTCTCTTCCGCTAGTAGTTATGACTTGCCATGGACCCTAAATCTTGGTATGTACTTCAGATCACAGGCCAACTACGGAGCGATAATGGCCTCGCGAGTAGGTAAAAACTCATACTTATTTTCCAAATGTTGATATATTACGTATGGAATGTAGGCCAATGCTTATCTGTTCTCTCTCGCAAATCGATATGATGCAGATCTTCAATGTCTTGGGATGCCGGCAGAATTGATTGCCTAAACCTGAATTGCCACAATATTTTATCTGACTCATGTATCTCTACCATAGCGTACATTACCGATGGCACATTCATGTGCCAGATGTTGGGATTCACCAAGAATTCGGAAAAGATGCATTCTTGAATTGCTGGATCGGAGTATGGCGTCCATTCAAACTATATTAAAATAATAAAATTTTTAGTTATATATATTATTATTTTTTTAAATCAACTACGTTAATATTGTATAATTCAAATTTAAAAAATACATACATCTGCTTTCGATTGTTGGTCTGACAGAAGCTGTATATCTCGAAGCTAATCCTATAGTCCCACGTAACTCAGCCTATTGTTCCACCTATTGAAATAATATGTTAACACAATAATTTAAAATTTAAATAATTTTATTATGGTAAATATATTATCTAATGAATTTTACCTTGTTACGAGTGGGAATGTATAAGGGTAGTCCACTCGAGGACGTAAAAATGGCAGTCGATACCACACCCATGATTGCAGTAGTAGCAAGCAACCACCGATTTTAATTTTTTGTGGTTCCATTGCCAACATGACTGACCCCAAATTGAGTTTGCCCGCTTCTTTAAAGTCGACGAGTTTTAGCGGCCACCTTAGATGGACAAGATTTCGTGACTTATCGGGCATTAGGAGATCCCTGATGATAATAAGGATGTACACTTGAGTGTGTTGTTTTCTTTGGATTTCACTCGAATCCTCATTGAACCTACTGGAATTACTTCTTAACCAATTCATATCTATTCGGGCTCCATAAATCATTTGCGGAACCTTCCCCAATAGTTGCTTGCATACATCTCTCCAATCGGCTGTGTAAATTGACCCAATCACTATCGACCCATCCACCGGTAACTCGAGCTGTAACTGCACATCCTCTAGTGTGATAATACACTCGCTGCATGGAAGATGAAATGTGTGTATCTCGGGTCTCCACCTTTCCACCATCACGCTTACAAGTGTAGGGTCCAATTTACACTCTCTACCCATAAGGGCCACGTGCAAAAATCTCGCATCTCTCAAGTAAGGTTTGATTAAGGGTGATGGAGGAGCGGGTAGATTACGAATATATGTCTCCAAAATTTGATCTTCCACCTATATATAAAAAAAATATAAAATATTAAATTCCAATATAACAGGAAAATATTTAAATTAAATTAGATTAAATATAATAAAAAAATCTTACCATTTGCAATTGATCAACCGAAATGTGCTTACCATCCAAACAGATTAGAGATTTTGCCATTATTAATTTCGAAAAATACGAAATAAATTATAATAGAAAAATAATTTACGAAAACCTTAATACAATTTTAGTAAAAAAAAAAAAAAAGAAAGAAAGTTGAGAGACAAATAGTTGAGATTGAATTGAAAAAAATGAAATGGAAGGGTTTATATAGAAAAAAATATAGCAGTTTGAGGGGGGATATGTTGGTTTCAACGGATAATTAAATAGTCGTTAGGGTAAAAGTTGGAAGGGTTTTTTTGCCCAAACGCCGTTTTCCTGCAAATCAGCTAAAAACGCTTTTAGCTGGGAGCATTTTTATTATTTCAACTCAATCTCATAATTTACAAAAAAAAGGACCTAATTTAATAATTATTTAAAATAAAAAAACAGAATTTTTATGTAATTCAGTGGCTTTTTCCTATTCAATTACAATATATACTACCCTATTGTATATTTTGATTTTATGATTTTATTCTCCTATCATTTCAATTCATCTAAATATTTTTTATTGTAAAAAATTAGCTGTAATTCAAACTAATTAACTCACACCTAATTTTCAAAATATGAAACTCAATGCTGAAAGTATCTAAATCTTAATTTTTTTACCAACACCTATTAAATCAACAAATGATTATACTATTAAATCAACAAATGTTTCTAAAAGGTGGATCTAGATTTTTTCTCTAGATGTTTAAATAAAGTTTAAATTTTAGAGTCCATATTATTATAAAAACTTTATCTAAATACTATTTTAATCCAAACAAAATTAAATTCAGATCGTAAAATTATAAAAACAAAAAACTTCATAAGCCACTTTAGATAACAAAACTTTTATTACCCTTTCTCTTTTTTAATTTTTGAGAAGGAAATCTCTATTTTTTTGATACTTCTGTCTAATCTGATCTCCTTTAATTTTAATTATAGTGGTTAAGTCCAAATATTGAAAACATGGATATGAAAGATCAAAATTAAAAAAAACCCAAAGACAATAAGTTGCCATACTTTGGAAATCTTCTTCACATGCATGTTTTGGTACCATAAAAAAAAAGCAGACAATTGGTTATAAAACAAGAGACAAGTGGTGTTAGAGTCACCAGAAATTTGCAGAAGTGTAAGCTCCCTATGCCACTTGCTTTTAAAAATAGATATACGTGAGTGTCAATGATGGACCCACAGTATATAATTTACTACAAGCCAAAATATTGATTATCAACGCATTCATCCATTATTTGTTCAATCAAGCGTTCTTGACTTCCCAAAATTTTTTATTAACTTCAATTCCACAATAATAATAAATTATCTACTTTATATTAATATTTAACTTTTATAATTAAAATTAATAAATTATATATTTTACAATTAACTAGTTTATATAACTGCATTAATATAAAAAGAAAAAATAACTCCGTGTGTTGACATGATAGTTTAGGTTCTAATTGTGTTAATCGTGTTGCTGTTAAGACTTTGCTATCCTCTTATAATTCACCAAAAAAAAAAAGAAAAAAAAACATTAAGATTTCTTTTATTGACATGTGTCTCTTAGTTCCTTTTCCTTACATCATAGGAAAATTATTAAATCTTAATTTTGTTACATCGAATTGGGCTGACACAAGGAGCATAATAAAGATTATTAGTGGCTATCAAGTATTGAAATAAATATGTTTTAGGAAATATAATTACACGAAAAAGGCGTATTAGCGCGCAACTTAGAGGACTGCAAGAAGCTATGGACATCCGACTTACTAGAAATTTGCGGAAGTTGGACTCGAGACTCAGATCGAAGTTAGAGTTTGTTTTGGATATGGAGTAACTTTTGTGGAAACAAAAGTTGAGGATTGATTGGGTGGTTAATTGTGATAGGAACACGAAGTAATTCTACTCTCGTACTATAGGTTGTTGTAGAAGTAACCAGATTGATACACTCCTACTTAGTGATGGGCAATGGTGTTTTGATTTTGAAACCTTTAAACTTGAAGTTATTAACTATTACTTGAAGCTTTATTCGATGGAAGGTATGATTGTTGATGGCTTGTAGAATGGTGACATGTTTCCTAGCCTAATGACCGCATCAGCTGCCGATGTGTGAATACCTGGGTTGAGAAGTCAACACTTACACAATCAAATAATAAAGCAGTATCTGTAAGTGTGACAGATTAGTTGTAATATTTTTAATGTTTAATAGAACACTGGAGTATTTTAAGGATTGAACCCACAGGATTCGGCGATTAAGCGATTTCTAAGCTATAGACTTGCAAATAAAGGAGTCTAGCTAACTACTCACTAAGCAATTATATTACGACAGACTATACAAAAGGTTAATTACACTAATTAATTACCTAGAAATGAATAAGGACTAAATTGTAAATGAAGCAAATTATGAAACTAACAAATACGATAACAGACAATAGTTGGTTAATTTCCATGTGGTTGGTTAACATTTGAATTAAGGATCTAAATTGTTATTGCTCCTAAATTGGCTCAATTTTACCTCTTGGCCTCAATTTTACCAATTTAGACAAATTAGTTTGGTTTATCTAGCGACCTTACCAAACTAACCTAGGACTATCAAATTGGTACCCAATAAGATCTCCTCTCGGTCACAATGTCTTAATTTTCCTTTAGAGGCGCCAATCTTAAGTTTTGAAGTCTATTCAATTTAGTCCCTAAACCCATAATCAACTACCCAACATTTCCATCAACCAACCACCTATGATTTAGTTATCCATACTCAGATTTAAACAAACAAAGACATGATAATCACACACAATAAGAATAAATGAAAACACAAGGAAAATGAGAAAAGCTTGGGCATTTCTTGATGTAACTTGAAAACAATAACAATGACGGCCAAGAATATGTAGAAGACATTGAAAAAAATAAAATTTTTGATGCTGAAACTAAAAGGAAACTAAATTGCATTGAAACTAGGATTAAACTGAAAAATACAAGGAGTTTGAAGTACTAAACAAGTAAATAAAAACTAACTACAATAAAAACTAACTTAACTAATAACTATGGAAACTAAGTAAAACCAGATTCAAAGATGAACTAAACCCTAGAGTTAAGGAGAAGAAAATTAAACCCTAAAAGATGAAGAGAAAAATTCTAAAACATGAAATGTATCGTGTAACACCTTGAACCCGTCTTCGTCATCAGATTAGGGCTACAAAGCATTACTGTACAAAGAAAAACGTTTAACTTCAATACAAAATAATAATTCAACTTACAAAGTAAATAAGAACTACACAATTTAATCATAGCAATAATACTCATTTGGGCCTTAATCCGAGCATTCAGGGCCCTAAAAACGATTTAAAAATAATCGGGGATTGATTTGAATAAATCAAAAAATTTTGAGAAAAACATGAAAAATTGTGAAAACAGGGGTCACACGGCCATGTGCTCTATAATTAGCCCCTAAAACAAGCTATTTTAAGGCCAAACCTTGCCCAACAAGCTACTTCATTTGTGCATTCATTCAATGGATCTAAACACATTTCAAACACTCATAAACATACCAATTCAATCAACTTAATTCTCCTAACCAATATGCCATTCGAAGGCACTTCATTTATACCTAAACAACATCAATCAAAACAAAGCTATAATGTTACATCTCAAACCCAAAACATAGGTAAAATAACTACCTAAAGACAACAATTGTCAATCCATTCACCATTCAAATTAAGCATGCCAAAATGACCATATTCATATAACTTTTAACATATACATGCTGACTATACCATATATGCATAAAACCATTTACCAAAGTAACCAAAACATAAAAAAAAGTATAAATGACATTAAACCCTATACATCCATTTATAACCATAGTTCACAATAATAAAAAACTATCAAAAGTGATTTTGGGATAGTGTGATAGGACTCCGACAAAGTTCCAATAGATTGAGCTTCCGATAATCTACAAAATAAAAGAAAAACAACCACGCAAGCATTTAATGCTTAGTAAGTTCATAAAAGATAAACTTCAACTTACCAAACCTCAATTAAAAATCCATACAACCATGCTCATTTCATTATTTAACATTAAACTTTCCTATGCACCATAATTCACATGGTTAGTAGAAATCATGAAAACATAACATCTCATATATTAGGAAATAAATTCCATACCTTTCTTTTTCACATAACAACTTCCCATTCATTACATTTCATAAATTCATACCATTTTACCTTTCCAAATGAACATTAGCATTAATAGGTTCTTATACATGCCTTTCCTTCATCCTTTTCTTACCCACTGAACCATCTAGAATTTCATAAGATACTTGGGAATGCTCATACACAGTGTGCCTTTTCATGTAATCATAACCTTTCATTTTCAATAGTGCTCACATGAGCTGTAAAATGGGCCTGCTCACACGAGCTGTGGGTCAAAATGTTAGCTACACGATGCTGCTCACATGAGCTGTGGAGAATCCACAATAAATGTAGTACCTCAGCCATCGGTAGGACATTCAAGACCATCACCCGAAACTGTATAACCCTAATGACATGTCATTTGTATCCTAAGAATTCTTAAGGTTCAAACGAGATTACTTAACCATCAATTGTTCAAAACATCGTGATATATTCGAGTCTAATTTATATTCAACATATTGTAAAAAACAATCAAATCAAACTATAATTAATAAGATTATAATTCATACGAACTTACCTCAACTATCACGGTTGTATTAACAAAGTTGAGAACTATTCCAAAACCTTCGATTCCCTCGATTAAAGTCCGGTTAATTCTTTTCTTGATCTAAATAATAATTTCATTCAATTAAAATTTTCAAATAGTCTAAATTTAATAATTCCAATTCTTATTCATGATAATGTAAAATTACAAAATTACCTATAATATTTTAACCTTTAATTAATTTAGTCCTCAAATCCTAAGCTTGTAGTTTAACCATTTTTTAACCTAAACCTATGATAATTAATTCTTCCTAAGATTAATTAATCTACAGTTTTCATTATTGCAAACAATATACATGAAATTTACCAATTAAGCAATTCAACCCCTAAACCTTATTTTCATTAAAAATCCACTTAACAAATCATGTTTATTTAACAATCAAATTTAAATATCTATCACTTAACATCACAAATACATTAAATTCATTCATGGCAAGTCCTTCAACTTTTAACAGTTTTGTAAATTAGCACCCGAACTAAGTAGATTAAGCTAAAATGAGTTCAAAAACATAAAAATTAATAAAAACGGAATTGAAAAGCCTTACCATACATTAACCAAAGTTGACCAAAACTTTAGATTTATTCATTCACTAAGTCCATTAACTTACCTTTCCATCACTATTAAACACATTTAACTAGTAGAACTCAATTTTCACATATTATTCAACTTTGTCCTTTTTTTCTAAACTAAACATTTAAACTTCAAAATTTCTTAACAAAAATTTAATACGACTTTAATATAACTCTATAAACATTAATTAAACATTAAAATATTTATTCACTCATCAAAATTGTGGTCTCAAAACCATAGTTTCTGACACCACTGAAATCAGGTTTTTACAACTCTCTCCCTATAGAAATTTTCATCCCCGAAAATCTTAATAGAAAGTAGGTTCGGGTATTGCACTTTCATAACCTCCTACTATTCCCAAGTGGCTTCCTCAACCCATGACGGTGCCAGAGAACTTTAACTAAGGCTATACTTTTATTTATTAATTCTTTAACTTCCTGAGCCAGAATTCTAATCGATTCCTCACTATACAACATATCAGGCTAAATTTTTGTCTCTGTAGGCGATATCACATGCGAAGGATCCGATCGGTACCGTCGTAACATCGAAACATGAAATACATTGTATATTTTTTCCAACTCAGATGGTAAAGATAGACAGTAAGCTACTAGCCCAATTCTTTTGATGATCTTATACGGCCTGATGAATCGTGGACTAAGTTTCCCTTTTCGGCCAAAACGAAGAACTTTTCTCCAAGGCAATACTTTTAAGAACACTCTATCACCAATTTGAAATTCAATATCTTTTCTTTTCAAATCGACATATGATTTCTAATGATTGGAAGCAGTTTTTAAACTGTCTCGTATCACTTTAACATTTTCTTCAGTTTCCGGGATCAAATCAACACCAAAAAGCTTTTTTTTTTCACTCCATTCAGTCCAGTATAATGGAGTTCTGCATTTTCGACCATATAGGGCTTCATACGGTGCCATTTTAATACTCCCCTGATAACTATTATTACATGCAAACTCAACCAACGGAAGAAAATTTTCCCAGCTACCTTCAAATTATAAAATGCAACAACAGAGCATATCCTCAAGTACCTGAATCACTCGCTTAGATTGGCTGTCCGTCTAGGGATGAAATGTGGCATTGAACTACAATTTGATGCCTAAAGCTTCGTGCAATTTACTTTAAAATCTAGATGTAAATCATGGATTTCGATAGGAGATAATAGATAACGGCACTCCGTGAAGTCTGATAATTTCAGTAACATTCAACTCTGCCAACTTCTCAAGTGAATAGTCAGTACGTACGGGTATGAAATGTGCAGATTTAGTCAAACGATCAACAATAACCCAAATGACACTTACGAAATTGAAAGAGTTGAAAGCATAATTGCAGGATTTGACAAACAGAGGGTTTGTTCGGCCTAGTTTTTCTCCTTGGGGTGCACCTGTACTGTTTGTTAAGAAAAAAGATGGATCATTGTGGTTGTGTATTGATTATCAACAACTTAACAAAGTCACGATAAAAACAAATATTCGTTACCATGTATAGATGATTTGTTTGATCAATTAAAAGATGAAACAATATTTTCAAAGAATGATCTCCGTTCTGGATATTATCAACTTCAAGTTAAAGATTTGAATGTGTCAAAAATTACTTTCAGGACTAGGTATGGACATTATGAATTTTTAGTTATGCCTTTTGGTTAATGAATGCACTTGTTGTGTTTATGAATTTGATGAACAGAATATTTTAGTCGTATTTAGACAGATTTGTGGTTGTTTCCATTGATGATATTTTGATTTATTCTTGTGATGAAACCGAACATGCTCATCATTTGAGAATAAAATTACAAACTTTGCGCGAAAAATAATTATTCTCAAAATTTAGCAAATTTGAGTTTTAGCTTCGAGAAGTCAAATTTTTAGGTCATGTGGTATCGACTGAGGGCATCAGAGTTAATCTGAGTAAAATATCTGCTATTTTGGGTTGAAAATAACCAAAAAAATTACTGAGATCAGAAGTTTTCTGGGTTTGGTCGGGTATTATCGGAGATTTGTTAAAATTTTTTTGATGATTGCTACACCGTTGATGAAGCTATTCCAAAAAGATGTAAATTTTGATTGGTCCAAAAAATGTCAACAGAGTTTTTGATCAGTTGAAAACGATGTTAACTGAAGTTCCTATGTTGATTCAGCCAAACCCTAGCAAAGCGTTTGTGATTTACAGTGATGCTTCGCTTAACGGTTTGGGTTGCGTATTAATGTAGGAAGGCAAGGTTGTAGCTTATACTTCTCAGTAATTGAAACCGCAAGAGAAAAATTACCCGATGCATGATTTGGAGTTAGTAGCTATTGTGTTCGCTTTAAAAATTTGGCAAAATTATTTATACGAGGAAAAATGCCACATTTTCACATATCGCAAAAGCTTGAAGTATTTGATGTCATAAAAAGAATTAAATTTGCGACAACATAGGTGGTTAGAATTGCTAAAAAATTATAATCTGATCATTGATTATCACCCGGGTAAAGCTAATATTGTTGCTGATGCTTTGAGTAGAGAATCCTTATTTACTTTATGAGCTTTGAATATTCGATTGACGTTGATTGATGATGGTTCCATTTTAGTTGAATTAAAAGCTAAACCAACATTTTTACAGCAAATTGTGAAGCTCAGAAAAATGATCCTGATCAGAAAAATGATCCTGAGTTGATTGCTAGATGAGAATATATTAAAAAGACATATGATTCAAAATTTCATGTCAATTTGGGCTATTTTTAGCAGATTATAGACTAAAAAATAGTGACCAAATTACCTCTAATCGTTTAATTTTGGTTGGGGGACATGACAAGGACTACCCCTGCAGTCATTTTTTTCCTCCATTAGACAGTGATATTGCAATACCTGCCGATATTGCGATATCCTCGACAGTCTTGAAATGGAGGTCCTTTGGGAGTTTTAAGTATCGTGATACCCTATGGTCGGTATTGTGATACTACTGTTGATTACTCAATCGTCCTTGTTTTCAACACTTTTAGGGGTATAACGACTTCCATGCTTCGATATCGTGATACCCCAATCTAGGTGATGTTCTCATGCTGTTTGAGTCACCATGGATTCCCTGCATCACTCACCAACCTTGTTAGATTCCCCGGGTACCAATTGGCCATCTCGGGTCTCAAAATAGCACAAGATGTACACTAATTACTTATTAATGCACAATTGAAAAGGAAAACCACCATCACATACCTGTTCGATCTTTATATACTTGTCCTTCACCAGTTGTAAGTTATTCTTTAAATTATATAGGATCGATTTGTAACCTTTATGAGCTACAAATATTACAAAACCACTTTTGACGAAGTTCATTGGTAAGAGATATAATATACAGTTTCCTAAAAATATTTACAAATGTCTCTTCTTTATTCAAACAATAATATAGAAAATAAGTAATTAAGATCCACCAAGAATCCCTCATTAACTGGTCAAAGGCAACTCCATAAGAATTTAAGATTTCTACAAAAAATGGGTGCAAACTGCAAAGGTAAATGAAAACCCACTTCAAATACATACAAAGACAGAAAGAACTAAGGCCCTTCCATTTCTTTTACCTTCGTTTCACTTAACTAATGCTTCCCCTTCGCAACACTAAATTTGTACTTAAAATTGTCATAAGTAATGCCTTTACACTCTTTATGGGCATATCAACCATCATTCTTCAAGCTATAATTTTCTAGAACTACAATCAAAGTAATTCAATCATAGTAAAAAAATATAAAGAAAATAAGTAAACCAGAACCTACCGATTGATAGCTAAACTTTTTTAACCCTTTATATAGAGATCACAATTGAAATTGAGAAGAAATGACTGAAGAATAATAACGATGAATAACTTCAAAAAGATTTAGAGAAAAATAAAGAACATTAAACAATAAAATAGGCATATAAAAATAATTCCCAAATTGTCTATTTATATATAGATAAACAACACTTCAATTAACTTCAATCTTATTGAACAAGTTACCATGCACCTACTGTTGGAAAAAATATGATTTTTGGAATATTTGAGGCATATTTTCGGTAGTTAAATGAGGAGTTTTGAATAATGAAATTATGATTTTATTTTCTACCCCATAAGACCTTTACAACGAGATATCATATGATCAAAATGGTTGAGTGATGAATGAGAGATTAATGCTCAAAGTAAGCTACTTGTGAATTATGTTGAGGAAAATGTAAAACATTAGTCCCACATTGAATGAGAATCAAGTGTGGAACTTGTATATATATGTAAACCAACTTGGTGGTTATTGAATGACTAAACTAATGCTCTCCCTTGCGTGCTGGGGGGTGCGAATCCAATCCACCAAGGTTGGGGGCGTACTAGCATGACGTGGGAGACGCAAAATGTTTGGACCAGTTGCGCTTTTAGGCTTGCGGATATCTTAGCCCAATACGTATTTTTTTCTCAGTATATATATTATATAGAATCTATTTTAAAAGGACAAATATCTCGATTTGATTTTATTCATTTCAAATTGATTTGATTTTATTCAAATTAATTTAAAGGCTCATTTAATGCAGATTTGTATATTTATTCATGAAAATTTCCAAAATTTCTCCATATTGAATGCCTATAAAAGCCTAAAGAATACTATATAATTCTTTAGAAACAAACAACGAATTTATTTTACTCTAAAAAATTCTTTTCTTTTTCTCTCCAAATTTTCAAACGTTTCAATGATAGAAGAAGGCAAGGTTTGTGTAACACCCCTTACCCGTATTCGACAATAGAATAGGGTATGAGGCATTACCGGAATACATACACTTGTAAACGTACTAAACTGAGTCAAAAAATTTCATCCAAATTAAAACTTTTCAAATTTTTATCTTTGAGTCCCTAAATAGGTCCTGCGAGGCCCAATACATACCTTGGAAGTGGTCCGAGATTAAACCGAGAACTTTAGAAAATTTCACACCACTTAGAAAATTTTTCTTCAAAATAGGGTCACACTCAATATGCATCCTCAACAACTTTTATACATGCATAATTATATCTAGTTATCATACCATACCATTGAGCCAAACTTAGCCATTCGACATCAAGACTACTAGCACATTCAACCAGTAGGTATTTAGGCCATAACCCACAACTCATCATGTATCATGCAAACACAGCTCGCATCACAAGACATTGGCATATAAATAATATATATAGGCTTACAATCAATTGGCCAATATAAGCCAATTAGCATGGCTACATACTACAATAATATTTAACCATTACAAGCCAATACATTTGGCCAAAAAATAATAACACATACACAAAATGACTAAGTCCCTATACATGCCATAGACTTAAATTACTTGAAGGCATTAATACCAGTCAAAAGCTTGATAGTGTGATAGAATTTCCGACGATCTCCAACCCGAGCTAGCCTCTGTGACACTATAGGAAAAAAGGAAAGGAAGGGGGTAAGCTATATAGCTTAGTAAGTAGGTATGTAAATAATAAGTGATTTATTAACAGGCTTTTATAAATCTTCACAATATGTTCTCAAGATAATACAATTATAATTGCACATAGTTCCACTATTTATTCATGTTCATCTCAAGCTGTCTACTCGAGTCACAGTAACTAAATTATTTATATCTTGAACTACGGAACTCTAAATTAAGATCCGCTAATTTTCCTTGAAACTAGACTCACATATATTCTTACCATAAAATTTTAAGAATTTTTGGTTTAGCCAATAAGTACAGTTTATTCTTTAAAGTTTCCCCTGTTCTGCTGTATGACAGTTTTTACCCTTCTTTACTAAAAATTAATTATCTTCTCGTACAGGATTTGGATGATGTTTCTGTTTGTTTCTATTAAAAATAGACTCATTCATAAATTTAAAAATATAAATTCTAACCCATAATTATTTTTTTACAATTTTTAATAATTTTCCAAAGTCAGAACAGGGGATCTCAAAATCATTCTGACCCTGTCTCACTAAAATTCAAATATCTCGTAATATGAAATTCTTTTTCTTACACCGTTTTTTTAGACGAAAATAGACTCAATAAGATTTAATTTCATATCTTATTAAACTTCTAATTCAATTTCTACCATTTTTGGTAATTTTGCAAAGACATATAACTGTTGCTGTCCCAAAACTATTTTGTTGCTAAATTTACTCTTTCATAATTTCACTTACTCCATTTCATCTTACCGAAGGTTCGATCAAATATCGAGCACATTGTTCATAAAATTTCACACTTATACCTGCACTTATTCATCACATAGTCATATTCAATTACACTTAGTTGTTACATGATCACATGTATTTTCACTTAGTCGATTTCCCATTGAACTCATCTGAATAATAACAGATACACGGTGGCCTGCACATAGTACCACCCTTGCAGCCGAAGCTATCTGGTACACATAGTAGCCTGCACATAGTACTACACATGTGACCAAAACCATCACTTACACATAGTGGCCTGCACTTAGTACCACACATGTGATCGAAGCTATCGGGTACGCATAGTAGCCTGCACTTAGTACTACACATGCGACCTATCTATCTGGTACACGTAGTAGCCTGCACTCAGTACTACACACGTGACCTAAAACCATATCGTAGCTCTCTTGTACACATAGTGGCCTACACTTAGTACCACACATGTGACCTAGCTATCTCATTCGTATATTTTCTATTCCGAAGGTTCAACCGGGAATTCTCACTTTTCAACATTTTACCAATTCATCCATAATCAATCACAATTCATAATTTACATCAAATAATTACTCCATATTCAACCATATCTTATATAATATAACAGAATATTAAAACATAAATAAAAAGCAATGTATTATTTACATACAAACTTACCTCGGTAGCACAATCGGTGAAAAGGACTTATTCGTCATATTCTTTGTTTTTCCCCCGTTCTAAGTCTGAATCTCATTTCCCTTGATCTATAACAACACATTTAACTCATTTATTCATTATTCTACTCAAATTAGCCTAAATTCACATTTTGGCAAAATTTACATTTTTGCCCCTAAACTTTGTCATATTTACAATTTTGCCCCTAGGCCCGTAAAATGATTTTTATTCAATTTCCATGTATTTTAAGCCTAGCCGAACCATTTTCATAACTATAGCAGCCCACAATTTCCACTAATTCACAACTTTATGACAAATTTCATAACTTTTACAAATTAGTCTCTTTAGGCATTTTTACTGAAAATCACTTAGTAAAAATCGTTTCTCTAACCAGAAACATGCATTTTTACCATTAAACACAAAAATACACACATATTCATCATGGGTCAAAACCCTAGACTTTAACCATATCTCAAATTAGTGGTAGAAATAGATAGATCTTGTTACGAGGATTTCAAAAACGTAAAAATCATTAAAAACGGGGCTAGAACGGACTTACAATCAAGCTTGGAAGCTTGAAAAACCCTATCCATGGTTGCCCCTAACTTAAAAAATATTCTATTTCACCTATTTCATGTCCATTTTTGTCCAAAAAATTAACCAATGGTCTAATTATCATTTAAGGACCTCAAATTTAAAATTTCATAACAATTGGATACCTCTAACATGTAGAACTCAACTTTTGCACTTTTTACAATTTAGTTTTTTTGACTAAATTGAGTGCCCAAACGTCGAAAATTTCGAACGAAATTTTCATGAAATCATTTCGTGAAATTGCAAACCATAAAAATGTAATAAAAATAAAATTTTTCTCGTCGAATTTGTGGTCCCGAAACCACTGGTCTGACTAGGCCCAAAATCGGGCTGTTACAGTTTGTTCGTTGATCACTGCAGAGGTACTACTACCGCAATCATTTTTCTGTTGTATCTTGGGAGGCAGATGACCAACATTTCTCCAAGTACCATAGGAGAGACCGAATTTGTCTTAAGAAATGTAACATCCCAAAAATCGGGTTAGAAAAAATTGGATTTTGAAACTAAGAGTGGTCATCCCTTGATTTTGAGTTTAGATTTTGGAAATTTTTGACAAGTGATTTGATCTGGTTTAGTGGTTAAGTGTTCTAGTTATATGTCTAAGGTTCTAGGTTTGAATCCTATCTCTTGAATTTTTGCTACTTTTGACTAAATCCCTATCTTTAGACATGTGTGTTATAAGTCAAATTCAACCAATTGATGACAAGAATGAGCCTGCTGGTTCAATGGTTAAGCTTTTGTGCATTCTTTGGTCTAGTGTTCAAATCTTTGGGAACTAATAGAGAATAATTTAATTTTGAAATTCTTTGTGTGGTAGTTAGTTTCAGGTGGTTAGTAAACTTCCCAAAAACCTCCTGAGTTGATGATTTTGTTTTATTTTTGTTTTACTTTCCTTTTTTCTTTCTAACATTCCTCTGTTCTTTCTTTATTTTTCTTAATTTGATTATTCTCTTCAAGCTACATTTCGTTTTGCTATGTTATGCCGAATTGATTCTATACGGGGTTTGACTTCTCTTTTTTTTTTAGTTTAATTCATTGACTGGTAAGTTGATTTAAATTTTTGGTGTCGAAAGTTCTTTGATGTAACTTCGATTCTGGAATGCTAGTTTTTAGCGATTTGATTGCAAATTAATCATTTGTTGGGCAATTGCTTGTTGTTTAAGGGCGAGAATTCATCATTGTTGCTCCTGTATCGAATCTGTATTAGGTGGGTATTTGAAACCCCTTTTTCTTCAAATTTTAGTAGTCGAAAAATGGGATTGTCAATGCCACACGACCGTGTAACTTACTGTTCACAAAATTTAAAGCACATGGGCTTGGCACACGGGTGTGTGCCCAGATCGTTTGTGGTTATGAATTGTGCAGGGTTCACATGTGCCAGTGACATGGGTGTGTGTCTAGGCCATGTAACTCACTATTTGCGAATTAGGACCACACGAGCAAGTGACACGGGCGTGTGGGACACACGGGCGAGCACACGGGCGTGTGGCAGACCGTGTGAAGTCACACGGGCCAGTTCTCCAGGCCGTGTGAAACCACACGGGCGTGTGAAGCAATATTTGGAACTTTTCCCTCGGGTTACAAGCGTTGTTCAAAACGAATGCAGGCCTGCTGTAGGGTTTTTACGATCTGAATTAGGCTATATAACTTGATATTTGACGATCTGATAATGCACAACTTGCAACTGTATGCATGTCTGCTATGTTTGAACCTAAATAAGTAGGATCTATCAGAACTTAATGTGCTATTGTCAAATGTATGCAAATTATCCAGGTACGATCTATATTCTATTAAGTTTGTTGGTATGCCTTTACGTGACTCTGTTGCTTAAGAATATGTGATATCCGAATATGTTGAATTGATTTGCACTGATTCTGATTTATAACCATGCATGTGACTTCATGGCAAATCTGATATTATTTATTAAGTTTCGATAAATCTAGTTTATAATGCATGGAGTCCCATGCCTACTAACTCTATTAATGTATGATAGCATGACTTACATACTTATCACTTTGCTTCTGTATATGCATGCCATGACATATTGTATGGGACTTGGGATGATGTGAAAGGAGGAAGTTTTTGACAGTTTGATTATCTGCATTGTCTGGTGGTCTATCCACATTTTTATTTTGGCAGCTTGGCTGCAATTTAGTGGCTTGACCACATGTATCCGATCTGGCAGTTAACTGTAAAATTCTGGTGGCACTATTCACAGTTATCTGTTGGTGTGATTTGACTGATGAGTTCTGAGGAAACTTTATTTTAGTCTGTAAAGGATTTGGGTAGGATGGTTTCTGATAAATCTACATTCTGATTGGTTTTGAAAAAAATACCGCATCTGCATAAACATACATCCTCTGCATAGCTCTGTTTAGTTCTGCTCTGCTCTGTTCTGTTCTACTCTACTTTGTTATGTTCTGTTTAGTCCTGCTCTATCTTGTTCTGGTGGGTTTGTGTTGTTCTGTTATATTAGCATGATGACAACCTCTGTGATACTCTGGTCTGTTCTGTTCTGGTTTTACACTTGCTATTAAGTTCATGTGTTTACTCTGATTTATATACTATGTTTTGTTAACTATAATTGATGTTGGTTATACACTGGGCTTTATAGCTCACCTTTTGATTTTATATTTGTGTGTTCAAGTAAGTCTTTGACTTAGGGCTGGACGACGTGTGGGAGCTCGGATTGTTTTGCAACAATGTAAAAAATGCTTTTGATCTTTTGGGTTTGTAGTCTGTTTCTGAGCTCATCTTGGTTTTTGCTAAATTCATCAGTAGTTGATAATTTTTAATGCGAAACTATAAAACCACTTAATTCCTTTTTTCGATTTCTGGTTTTCAAGATCTTGTTTTTTTAGTTGTTTGTCAGATCTGGTGTTTTTACATGAAACCAAATATTTGTTTATATTATTTGTTTAGATCTTGTATTTAATATTTATATTTGTTCGCTAACATATTTTATCCTACACCTACTTATGCACTATTCCCATAAATAATATAAATTACTCACTTGCAATAAAACACGAGTCTCTACACTTGTCCATGCGAGTCCTTCAATGACGAATCTATCGCCTCTCACAATAAGTGAATCTATGAGCAAAGCATAGGTGTGAATATTTACGAAAATAATTATTATTATATAAATCTGATTTGATTGTAAGCAATTTAAATTTAACTGTTTATGTGTTTATAAATAGTAACAAAATATATAATGTCATGATTATTTGTTAAGTAAATGTATTACAATTTTTAGATATTGTTGAAAAATCTAACACATTTTCAAAATTATATTCAGGACTCTTAAGAAAACTTTAAAACGTCTCTTAAAGTGGTTAAAAAATAAAATTATAAATCCATAAAAAAGCGAGTACATGTATACAATTGAAAATTATAAAAATTATTTTAATATATATATTTTTCGTGAGGGGTACAAGCAACAACTTTAAATTTTCTTTATCAACTAATTCTTATCTTTTCAATATCGAAATCAAAATTTTCAATCTTTTTCTTTGAATTATTGATAAGCAAATTATATTTGGAGTTGGGACTCTCAAATAGTGCCACATGGATAAAGAGACGATTGTCTCATGGAATTTATTGACAAAAAAATAGATATCCATCCATGTCTGCCATCTTTCATTTATGTGGCTACGAGGAGGTCCAGTCAAATCGAACCCAACCCCTCCATAAATTACAAATTGTTCAATTTTGTCCTCATCCAACACAACAAAACCAAACTTAATCTAGAACATTTAACATGCCATGTACTTCTATATCTCTCTACCTTTTCTAATCTTAAACTGATATCATATGCCTTCATGAAGGTTCAGGTGACAAACTTACGAATAGGTCATTTCCTTTTGGATGAGTCGAAATAATAATATATAATTAAGGATTTTATGTTCGAATTGGAATACAATATTGAATTACAAATCGTTACGGTAAAGAAAAGAGAGAGATTATTTTGTCCTTAATGATTCTCTATGTATATTATGTTAATTGTTTTAATTAAAAAATTATTTTAATTGTTTGTAGTAAGTGGTTTAACAAGTTAGAACAACACTTATGACTGTGAATTTAAATAGTTAAAATGTCGTTAATGATTCTTGGATTAAAGTTACAATTATTTTTTATTTTGTTAGTGGATTTTATTTCGAAGAAAAAGAAGGAAAATATATTGATTGATTCAAAGCAAATTTCTCCTTAATCATTCACGCTTAAATGTGTGAATATTTTTACACTTTTATATTAGGCACTTTATTGGAGAGTTATTTGTGATTTGTGAGTGAGGATTTGGGGTAAGTGTGTGAATATTTTTGCACTTTTGTATTAGGTACTTTATTAGAGAGTTATTGTGATTTGTGAGTGAGGATTTGAGGTAAGTGAATGTATTAGGGCACTTTGTCTAGGATATAAGTATGCGTTGTATAACGGTAGATTGAGTTTTAGCTAATAGGTTCCTAACTTATTGTTGAATAAAATCATTTACTAAGTAAGATTGTACAAAGTAGGATTGGTGAATTCAAACCGCACTAATAAATATCGTGTGCTCTTTTCTCTACTTGTCTTATCTTCCTTTTGTAATATATTTGTCAAACTGCATTAATCCAATCTATGTTGGAACATTAATTAGAACGTCGTTGAAACAACTAATAAATAAATTTTTTTTCATATCAATAAATATAAATTTAGGTGAATTTAATTTTAAAAATTTTAATAATATATCATCGTTTGATTCATTGATAAAACATAAGATTATATGCTATGTTATGGGGATTAGCCTTTTCATTAAAAAGAAAAAAAAAACTTTTCCCGTATCTTAGGTTTGGGTTGAAAATAAATCTTTTAAGTCATGATAGAAAAAACTTCTTGGTGGTATCTAATTAGTTTGCTTGTAGCCCATCCATTTTTCTTATCTTATTTTGTCTTCTCTCTCATTTTCTTTTTCTATTATTATTTCGACATTATCTATATGACCGCTTCCGGACGTACCAACATTTAGAGTAGAAATCCTGCACAAAATATATGAAAAAGTAGTATCCGCAAGTATACGGGTCAGGTTGTAATATAGTTACAATGGAGTAGACGACTACTCTAAGGATCGTACCCAAGGGAGGCGAGCACTAAATTAATTTTAACCTAAGCATAAATAGATCTAATTAGTACTTTAGATGAATTATATTATGATCAAATAAAAAGGAAGGTTTTTAGGATTCTTAATAATAATAAAAATAAAAATAAAGAAATAAAGAAATAATGAAAAATGAAATAGTAAATTTATCAAATCTGAGCATGGGTGATTAGCTTGCTTCAGTAATCATAATCAACTGTCGCTTCAAGTTTTCTTGTTCAATAAACTAGTCGATATCCCAATTGGATCTTCTGGTCTTCCACTACAATTTTGAGTTGGCAAGAACTACTTATCTTTCGACCTCATAGTCCAGACCAGTTAAGGGTTAAGGTGTTCACGAATAGGCCATACCAATTTTGGGTTAATTCCCACTTTAATAACTTCCTACGGTTGACAAGCCTTGGGTTTAATTTCTTCTTTTCCTAAACAGCTAATCCGCTTAAGAGAACCCTATAAAACAATTAATTAATCATACATCCACTCGCTAATCTGAGGATTAATTCCTTATGGATCTTATAAACAATAAAAACTTGATACAAAGAGTAAACATGAATAATGATTCAAGAATATAAGGTTTAGAAGAAGCCTGATTTGTATTAGAATAGAATGCTGAATCCTCAGAGTTTGATCACGTTTCACAAATTTGATTTCTTCCACAAAGTAAAGAACAAAAACTTGAAATAAACTTAAAGCTTAGGAAGAGAAAAACTAAAGACTAGAACTAGGAATAAAATTATACACTATGAAAAGCCATCTCTAACATGTGTTAAATGAGCCTATTTATAGACTTTAGAGTGATCGTCATCCTTAACCCTAGGTCAGCTATCGTCTTCGTGCTTAATGTTTGATTGTGCGGACCAAAATGCCATTGGCTCGTAATTATTTTCCATACAGAGGTGATGTCAGACACACCAGGTCTTGTGTCGCGACATCGAGGGCAGTATGCAGGGGAGAAGCCAGGACAATTTTTTAGGGGGGGTCGGATGAAATTTTAATTTTTTATAGTTTATATCTTTCTAATTTGTAAAGGATTAAATCGAATTTTTATAATTTTAGGGGGGGCAAAGTGTAATTTTACCTTTACTAATTTAAAATTTTTAAAAAATTTGAAGGGCCTAAATAGAAATTTTACCTTTTAGGGGGGGCCGGGGCCCATGCCACCCCCCTGGATTCGCCACTGGCAGTATGCTTCATCTTTAAGGTGTCTTCAGGGGTGTTTTGCAACATCCTCAGACTATGTTGCGACACTAAAGTGGATCTTGGAATTCTTCTATTCTGCTCCTAATGTTGCGACATCCAGCTCTCCGTGTTGGAACACGACGCCCAATATTAAGTTGACATGCCTTCTAATGGTCTCCCGTACACTCACAAAGTATATTAGGTCACCTTTAGGCCTCATTCGGCCCTTAAGGTCAATAAAAGACTTAAATTACACACTTTATTGAATTTAACTAAAATAGAGAAAACATAATTAAAACTTAACAAAAATGCTAGTGTTCAAACTCCTAAAGTGCGAAAACTAGTTTAATCTGCCACATCGAATTACGACCGATCACTATACCATTATTTGAACTCTTAATAGAGTTGGTGTCACGAGTCAACTAGATATCAAATTAGTTTAAAAAATTATAAATGTAACACCCTTTACCCGAGTTCTACGCCGGAACCAGGCCCGAAGAGTTACCGAATTAAAACCTCATGATCACCACTTAGGCTCACCGTGGCTACTCTCTTAAGTCACCTCAATAATCTCTTTCTCGACTTACGAGGCCTCACTCATACACACGAGGGCTCTCGAGACTATTCCGGAACCTTTTCGATTCTTAAAATTTTTCTCTTTTATACATGACTCACACGCCCGTGTAAGATAAGACACGCCCGTGCATAGAACCACACGCCCATGCTCCACAACCGTGGAAAATACTGACTACATACACACGGCCTCAAAGCCTAGTCACATACCCGTGTGGCTAGCCCGTGGCCAACACTGACTAAACTCACACAGCTTATGTACAGGCCCGTGTGGCTAGTCCGTGGTCCATTCTAACTAAAAATGTCAACATGCAGGGGACACACAGCCAAGTCACATGCCCATGGGCTGACCGTGTGTCACACATGGCCTAGACACACGCCCGTGTGTCTATCCACATGGACAAGAACAAAGCAATTTGCTAAGCCCTTCTCACCCTTATAGCATACACAACATGCACTCATTCAACACATCCATAATCAACTCAAATAAAATCACAATCTCACATAGATAACTACAATCTTTTCATATTATAAGGTAGCCAACAACTGTGGGATTATACAAAATGGACTATCCATCTAAAGGCCACCACTTCTTAGCCATTTACAACAAAATTCACTAACTTGTCTAGTCCCTATACATGCTATATACAAAACATTGAGTCTCATGTACCAGAGTGTGCTGATAGTGTGGGCGATCTTCCAATTGATCCTTGTATCTCGATTCAACACTTTTACTCTATAAGACAAGGGAAAAGAAAAGGAGTAAGCTTGAGCTTAGTAAGTTTACACATAAACAATTTAGCATCATAGTATAAGCTAAACAGCAATTAGCATTATGCTAACAAATAATGTACAACTAAGCTTACTCTTTCTATCCCTTACCACATTCCTAACACATCATGAGTCACATACTCATAACCATTGAAATGCACCCCTACATTCAATATCACATTTACACAATATACCACACAACATCATTTCTTGATAATTCATCCACACAGCTACTTAACTCAATAATATAACCACACAGCTAATTTCTAGGTGGTTTCGCACTTAGCCCACCACAATCAATTATTAAGGTAGCATCACACTTAGCCTACCACAATGGTAATCATAGTGGTTTCGCACATAGCCCACTAGACGATATACCTAATGATAGCATCGCACATAGCCAGCTTATCGTCAATATGCATTAAGACGGTATCGCACTTAGCCCACCATTTAGCATTCTCACCACACATTCATATATCTACTTACTTAACCATACATCCATTCACAAATTCTAACACATTCATCCCACATAGGTTCTCAATCATTCTCAATTATTCTCAATCATGCTACACACTAGCTAGCATTAACAATTTGTAAGTATGAATGCATTGTTTATGCATAGACTTACCTTGATACTCAAAAGTATAGAAACATGCAATTTAGTCCACCACCTTGCTCTTGCCTCAGTTTCGATCCGGGCTTTGTTTTTCTTGATCTATAATGAATAAATCAGCTCATTCAATACACACATTGACTAAATTGACTCTTATCTCATACTTTATAAAAATTACTATTTTGCCCCTAAACTTTCTCATAATTATGCTTTTGCCCCAAGGTTCATAAAGTGATTTTTATTCAACTTTCTAGCCTTTCACATCACTTACTCAACTAAAGCATTCATCAATTCTCACTAAATCACACATGTAGGACCAAACTCAAAACTTTCACAAACTAGTCCCTAAATGCATTTTCATGGAAAATCACTTAGCAAAAGATGTTTCTACTACATCAAACTTCCATATTCTTCAATAAACATCAAAATACATGCATGTCATACATGAGTACATTTTTGAACATCCATCATAGATCATCAAATAGCTAAAAATAGCTTACTCATGCTACAAGGACTACAAAAATACGAAGAATATCAAAAACGGGGCTTGAATGCACTTACTAGCAAGCTTGAAAAATTTGAAGAACCCTAACAATGGCTCTTGAAAATTTCGGCAGCCTTGGAGAAGAAGATGAATGAATTTTGTCATCTTTTCACCTATTTTAATCATTTAATTGTTAAATGACCAAAATGCCCTTTTTGATAAATTTTCAATTTTAACTTATCCATGCCCAATTTTGTCCAAAAATTAGAATTTGGGTAAATTGATATTTAAGGACCTCTAATTAATACTCTAAAGCTATTTCACACAAATAGCTTCTAGAATCTCATATTTTGCAACTTTTGCAATTTAGTCCTTTTGGACAATTCAACCGCAATTTCACAAAATTGCTTCATGAAACTTTCACACTAACATGCAAACATAACATAAACCTCAAAAACTCATTCATATTCCTCGGATTTGTGGTCTCACACAACTATTTTGACCAGGCCCTAAACGGGGATGTTACAATAAAACTACCATTACATATTCGAAATAAGTTATATTCTTACTAAGGTATTTTTGTCTTGTTACATTTTAAATAAAAAAACTACAAATGATGAGATTTGAACCCATATCATTAATATGCGTAAAAGGTGTGCTTGGTTGGGTGGAAAAGTGGAGGGATGAGAGGAGGGAGTAGAAAAGTGGAAGGAAAATAAATCTCGAATGTGCTTGGTTGAGAAGAAAAGTGAGAGAAAAGAAAATAGGAGGGATGACCGTTTTCCATTTTAATGCATAAAAACCAATCATTCCAAATTGGAAAGATGAGAGGAGAGAAAATGATAGAGATGTATTATATGTTAGTTCAAATTATATATTTTTCAAATGTTTTATTTTATTTCTTTTCATTTTTCTATCTCTCCTACTAAGCACACGCATGGAAGGAAAAATCATGTTTTCCATCCTTCTAGTTTTCTACCCATTTAATTTTTCATCTTTGCAATTTTCTTTCCACTTTATCAAGCAAAGCCAAAACCTCAACTTTATGCTACAAACAAAGCTTCATTTTAATTTTTTTATACATTTTAATATTATTAAACAAAGATTTGTGTCATTAATTGAATTGTTTCACAAGTAAACTTAATATTGAATTTTTTAAAATTATTTTTTTGATATTGAATTTTCCTTTCACCAATATTGTAACATTTTGACGTGAAATAGAAAACTAAAAATACTACGATAAATATGTAAAGAATATGTTTTTAATGTCATTCATTTAATCTTATTTGTGGAGTTAAATCCTTAAAAATACTCAAGTCAGCTAATAATATTTCCATAAGAAAACCCTAATTGTTTTTTTAATTTATTTCAAATTTTGTTATTAGTTCCTATACTATTTGTAAGTTTTGCAGTTAGTTCTAGTATTTTAGTTTGGTCATTTTTAGTTCCTATACTTTTTTAAAATTTAAAATTTTAATCATGAAAAAATGGTGGCTATTAAATTTGTTACCTTTAATCTATTTCTAAATGCAGCAAACTTATTATCACATGTTTAATGCCACGTCGGTTTGCTATTTTCACAAAATACTATTAAAAAAGCCATGCAATAATTTTATTAATGGATTTAACAACTACCATTTGAGTTAGGAAATTTTTTCTGAATTAAAAAATTATAAAGATTGAAAATAATTAAATTGAAGAATATAGATTAAATCCACAACTTACACATAGTACAAGACTAATAATAGAATTTGACCTAATGAATATAACTACTACCATATGTATAGGATTAAAGTACAAAAATTAAAATTAACCAAATTAAGATATATTGTATAAATCCATAGTAACTAATAATATAAATTGACGATTGTTTTCTAGTCGTAATATTTTTTTTGGTAAGAAAGCGTAGGGCTAGGCCCTGAGAAACTGAGACTTAATCATGAAAATAATTATTACAAGGAGCATTACTGAAGTCATCTAGTAAATATCTACAATCTTCAAAGGGGTTTGCTCAAATCTCTGCAGTTGGAATTCATTGCTAGTCGAAATCTTAGCCAGTTTATCTGCAACCTTGTTGGCTTCTATATAAATGTGTTGAAATCCAATTCTATCATTATTGGTCTTTGAAAGCTCATTGGCTGTAAAAAGGGCACTCCAACTCAACCATGCGAAATCCCGCTTCCCATCCCACTGCAAGTCCGTCGTACATTGCTCACAATTTCGCTTGCACCGCCGAGTTAATGCCAATCTGATGGTTAAAACCCAGTAACCAGTTTCCATCACTTCCGCATAAGTTACCACTGTCGAAGTAAATATGGAGTTGGTGTGTCCAGATCCATCAGTGTTAATCTTGATTCATCCAATCATCGGAGGTATCAATCCAATACACCTAACTTGCAGCTCATCTTTATTTGGCTTCAGTGTTTTAGACTCCAAGATGTATTTAGTCCACCCAAATTTCATCCTCAATATGTCTTTAGAATTGTAATTAGAATCACTAAAAATGAGCAGATTTCTTTGCTTCCAAAGGAGCCAACAATTGACACTAAATAGGACATCCTATGTGAAGTGCTTAATGTCAAACCTGTACACATTTGTCAAGTTATTAGTAAACCAGATAGAGCTTAGTTTAGAGAAAAACCTATTGTATGCTAAAGGAGGTATGATCTTCTTCCAAACCACCATTGTCGATGTGCAATCTCTAAGCGTGTGCAAACAAGTCTCAGCCTCTATTCACAAGCTACACAAAACACATACCCTGTCAAACCTTTCCTATATCGTTTTGAGTTTGTAAGCAGTTTACCTTTAAAACAAAGCCAAAGAAATTGTTGAATTCGCTAAAACTCTTATAGGTAGAAGTTACAAAAATGTCGCCATTGTGCTCCATTTCCAAAAGAGCAGACGTCATTTCCAATATTCTAATTCGGAGGAATAACTTTCACAATGCTAAGAATCATTGATTGACTTGGTGAGTAAACTTGTACCAACCCCAATTGCCATTAGCATCAATCATGGAGACCATAACCACATTAATATCGATCTTGGATGGAAAAGACAATAGTTGTGAAGAGGCCTAACTTAGGAAGCCAAGTATTCGTCCAAAACTTCATCAAGTTATCATTCCCAAACTTCCAGTATATACTGTTACAGACTTCTTCCTGAGCTTTAGCTAAGGATCTCCAAACACGAGAGGCGTTAGCACAACCAATATTAACAAGGTATCTCACTTCAACTTTATAATTGTGCAAAATTTTAACCTAAAGGGACTTCAAATACTTTGTAACCCTCTTATAGATAAGAGAAATACCAAGATACTTCCCAAGATTGTCAACTTCTTGATATCAAAAGTAGAAGCTAGTTTGCAACTTTAGATTTTTAACCATTTTTGGTGAGAAGAAAATTTGCATCTTATGTGCATTAACTTGGTGGCAAGAAAAGTAAAAAAATTGTTCAATGATATTTGAGAGCATCTCTACTTGCTTCAAGTCTACTTTACAAAAGAGAATTAGGCCATCTGCAAAGGAAATATATAAGATAGGGAGGCAATTTCTAATTAAGCAGATATGGACTCAAATTCTTATCAAGAGCTTTCTGAATACTATGTCATAATGTCTCCATGCCCAAAATAAATAAGGAAAAACATGCAATTCATAATAATAGGAATTAAGGAGTTAGGAATATCAATATCCTTCAAAGTGTCCTTTAGGAAGTCCCATCAAAGTAAATCGTATACCTTTTCTAAATCAATCTTGATGGTCATCCAACCTTTTTGTTTTTATAAGTCTTCATCGTGTGGATGACTTCGTGCAAAATAATGAGGTTGTCAATAATATTCCCACTTGATATGAGGCTTACTTGATTTTTTGCAACAATAAGAGGCATGGTTGTTTTAAGTAGGTTAAAATAAATTTTGTGACCAACTTGTACAAGATGATATACAAGCTGATGTGTCAAAACTATGTAAAATCCTTTGGATTTAGCACCTTGTGAATAAAGATAAGGAGAGTTTTATTGAAGAAAATTTTAACAGGTTCTCTAAGAAAAACCTTTTTCACCATTTAACATATAGAATCACTAATAATTTCCCACTGGCTCTAGTAAAATTGAGCATGTAAACTATCAACCCCTCGTGGTTTAATAGGAGCCATCTCAAATCCTCGTTAATATCAATAGTAGGCTGAAGATTAACAAGATCCTTATAATGAATGTTGGGGAGGCCCCTTTCGATTGGAAAACATCCTATGATGTTCCCTTCACACTTGTAGAGATTAATGTAAAAGGAGATGACTTGAGACTTAAGAATCTCCTCATCGAAACATCGTTCCTCATTGTTGAGTTTCAAAGCCCCTATTCCATTCCTTTTTCTATGATCTCCAATCAAGTGTACAATTGCAAAAATGCTTTGTGTCATTGAAGCTAATTCGAACGTTACTTTTGCTTCCATTATAGTTTCTCAAGGTCAAGTATCTCTTCCAACTCCTTCTCTAAGTCCTGCTTGAGAACAACTAAACTACTAGTTTTATGTTTCTCTAAAGCCTTTTGTATTTTTACTATTCAAGCCACAACTCTCTTTTTTCACCATATTTGATTGCAACTCATTAAAAATAATATGATTTTAAATGACATGAGTTCGAAGATACCTCAATCTTTTCAAGAGCCATCAAACACTTCATCTTTGGATTTAGGGGGTTTTGAATTGATTGTTCTTCTTTGATTTCCTCATTACTAGTTGAACTTTCTTTCTCACAAGGAATTTTAATTTCATTTTCTTCTTTCTTGTCTCCATAAATTTGCTCAAATCTTTCCCATATTTGCTTGACACTTGTTAGTGTAACAGCCCGATTTTGGGCCTAGTCGAAATAGTGGTTTCGAGATCACAAATTTGAGGTCAGAGAAATTATTTTAATATTATTTCAAGTGTCATGGCATGATTATATTAGTGTTTGAAAATTTTGGTAAATTAATTTTAGCAATTTCATGCTTAATTTTGAAAAAAAAAGGATTAAATCGCATAAAGTGCGAAAGTTTTGTTCTACAAGCTAAAGGTGTTAAATAGCTATGGAACACTAAAGTAGAGGTCCTTATTGAGTAAATAGACCAATGAAATTATGGTGTCTGGACATGAATTTTTAATTCATGAAATTGGTCAAAATTTGGTGGCATTAGGTGACTAAATGAATAAAATAAAATAAAACAAAGAAAAAGTTATCATCTTTTCCCATCTTCTTCCTCTTCCACTAATATTTTCAGCAAAAATAAGGGTTTTGAAAGCTTGAAATTTCAGCAACTCTTCACCCTTGCAAGTAAGTGATTTTGATGGTTGTTTTTGTTAATTTTTGTGTTTTTGGAACCCTTATAGCTTAATCTAGCTAATGAGGGGACTATTTTGCAAAATGGTTGAGAGTATAAGGTCTTGCCATGAGAGTAATTATATTGTTTTCTGAAATTTTATGAAAGAAAATGAAACTTGGTTGTTTAATAAACCAACTTTTGTGAAAGGATTTTTCATGAAAACACCTAAAATGGACTTTTTTTGGAAAAGTTATAAAATGGGTAATAAATGTGTGAAATAATTGGATTTGTGAGTTTTTATAATAGTAATAAAGGTTTGACTAGGCTTGTTAAAGGAGGAAATTTGATTAAAATCGTTTTACGAGCCTAGGGGCAAAATCGTAATTATGGGAAAGTATAAGGGCAAAACGGTAATTTTTCCAAAGTAGGAATTTTGGAATGTCTTGCTTAATGTGGTAATTAAATAAGTAAATTTTGTCATTATAGATCAAGAAAAATTGAATTCGGACCTAGACCGGGGGAAAACCAAGCTATTGGACTAAATCGAACTAGTCGTCCATATTTTGTATACCGAGGTAAGTTGTACGTAAATAATAAAATTTTATTTTTATTATGTATTGAATAATTAATATGGCATAAAGTGTATGATTATTGTTGTGAATATGCATGATGAGAATTGATGTAGTAAAAACTCCCGGTTGAACCTTAGGAATAGATTGGATATCCATGCCATGACATTTGGGTGATATGTGTGCTAGTGTAAGACCATGTCTGGGACATGGCATTGGCCACATTATGAGAGCCAGTGTAAGACCATGTCTGAGACATGGCATCAGCATTGAGACTAGAGCTAGTGTAAAACCATGTTTGGGACATGGCATCAGCCTCGACATGTGAGCTAGTGTAAGACATGTCTGGGACATGGCATCGGCATTTTACCCTCTTGGGTGAGGCTTACCAGATATCCTTTAGTATTCCAAATGATTCCACGAGTTATTTAAAGCTTATGATAAAGATATGAAAGGATATAATCATGTTGTGAGTGGTACAAGTTCTTACTAGAAACTCATGAGATATGAGCTTAGTTATGATGCCTTAATGGTAAGGATGAAATTGAGTAAGTTCTATCTACGAGAATGATTTTAGGACGATCTTGTAATCTTTGGCTTATACTTGTGATGTGTAAATATGTAGTAAATCTATCATTGCTAAATCAAGAATGTTGTGTTGGTTTATAATATGCTATGTGTTTAAAGATTCATGGTCGATGTTGTTACTTATTTACATGCAACTTACTAATCTTTATGCTTACTCCCTTTCCTTTCCATTTTCTTATAGTATCGCCAAGCTAGCTCAGGGATCAACAGACATCGGAGGCATCGATCACACTATCAATTGAAGCATTTGGTATAGTTAGCCTTAGTATTTTAAGTATGGCATGTATAGGGATTGTGTCTTTTTGTTAAGTGTCATAATGTTTTGGCCATATGTGTTGGCTTGTCATGAAGTTGATCCATTTTGTCTAAGGCCATGGATAATGGCTAATATTTGTTGTTAATATATGTAAATAATGATGTTTTTCATGAATGTGCAATTTGCATGGTGAAATATATGGTGTGTTAATGCATGAATGAGTAAGTCGCATGATTGGATTGATAAAGTATGTGATAAGTTTTGCATGTGAATAGAGTGTAGTGGCCTTGATGTATGGATTGGTGTTACTTGATGTGGCTTATGTTGGTGCAAGTAAGGGTGGCAAAAGGGCTTGGTAAATAGCCTTGTTTTTGTCTACACGGGTAGACACATGGGTGTGTGTCTAAGCCGTGTGCGACACACGGTCTGCCCCATGGGCGTGTAGTCTGGCCGTGTGTCCCCTGCACCTTAATTTGGTAAAACAGAATGCCCAATAGTAACCACACGGGTTGAGACATGGCCGTTTATCTCAACCGTGTGGAAGACACAGCCATAGGACATGGGCATGTGCCCAGGCCGTGTGAAGTCTGCATCTTGAATGTGAAATTTAGAATTTCCACACGGCCTTACACACGGGTGTGTGCCTTGGCCGTGTAACCCTAAATGATTGATGATGTCAGAAACAAAATGTCAAGGTTTTAACACACGGGCGGAGACACGGACGTGTCATGGCCGTGTGGGGGACACGGACGTGTGCCAAGCTGTGTGAAAACCCCATTAGGTTCGAATTGAAAAATAAATCCACACAGGTAAGGGACACGTGCGTGTCCCTATATGCTGAGACCGTGTGAGTTACACGGTCCTTCAACATGGCCATGTTATTAGGTCACACGGGTGTGTCGCCCTTCCACACGGGCGTGTGCCCTTGTTTTTAGTGACATTTTCTAAAGTTTTTCTAAAGAGCCCAGTTTGGTCCCGAACCATTTCTAAAGTGTGTTTTGGGCCTCGTAGGCTTATATTAAGGATTTTAAGACAAACTTTGAAAAGTTTTAAATTTGAACGAAATTTCATAACCCGAAAGTGTTTGTATGCATGTAAGTTAGGTAACGCCTCGTACCTTGTTCCGGCGTAGGGTACGGGTAAGGGGTGTTACAGTTAGTGTCTTAAGGCTGCAAAGTTTTATTTATTTATTAATAAGACTGAGTCCTAGGGAGATTTGTTAGCTTGTTAGTAGGAGTAGGACGCTAGGTGTTGTTAGCTTGTTAGTAGGAGTAGGAATTTCAAAATTGGTTGAGTTTGTTACTTGAGACATGTATATAAGAGTTGTTTGGTTAATGAATTAAATCATCCCTTTCATTCATATTTTTCTATGCTTCTGTTAGTTCTCTTCTAAACCAATAGCGGTATTGAGAGCTTTTTTTTTCTTGAGTGACCTATGAGAAAAGTTTTGTGAGAGTTCTGAGAGAAAAATAGAGAGATACACTTGTAGGGTTTTGAGGAAAATGGAATCGAGATCAAGTAACCTGTCTATCTTAGCCCTACATGTGTTTGATGGAGAGAACTATCAGGCATGGGCTGTGAGAATGCAAGCATACATGGAGGGTTGTGATTATCGGGAAGTTGTCGAGGAAGACTATGAGGGGAATCCACTTCCTGACAATCCATCTATGAACCAGATCAAGCTGCATAAGGAGAGAACCACCAGGAAGGCTAAGGCAAAGGGTTGTCTTTATGCTTTAGTTTCACCAGCCATATTGTAACAGCCTGAACTTGGGCCTAGTCGAAATAGTGGTTTCGGGACCATAAATCCGACGAGGAAAAATTTATTTTTATTATATTTTTATGGTCTACAATTTCACGGAATGATTTCGTGAAAATTTCGTTCGAAAATTTCGACGTTTGGGCACTCAATTTAGTCAAAAGGACTAAATTGTAAAAAGTGCAAAAGTTAAGTTCTACATGTTAGAGGTGTCCAATTGTTATGAAATTTTAAATTGGAGGTCCTTAAATGGTAACTATACAATTGGTTAATTTGTTGGACAAAAATGGACATGAAATAAGGGAAATAAAATATTTTTAAGTTAGGGGCATTTTGGTCATTGAGTAATTAAATGAATTAAAAAAGCCAAAATTAAAGCAAAAATTTGTCCATCTTCAAGATATGGCCGAATGTTGCATGAATAAACCATGGCTAGGGTTTTTCAAGCTTCCAAGCTCGATTGTAAGTCCGTTCTAGCCCTATTTTTAATGATTTTTATGTTTTTAAAATCCTCGTAACACAATCTCTCTATTTCTACCATTTATTTGAGCTAGGGTTGATGTTTGAAAATTTACCCATATTAGAAATTCTTTTTTATTTATGTTTTAATATTTTGTTATATTATATGAGATATGGTTGAATATGGAGTAATTATTTGATGTAAATTATGAATTGTGATTGATTACGGATGAATTGGTAAAATGTTGAAAAGTGAGAATTCCCGGTTGAACCTTCGGAATAGAAAAGATACGAATGAGGTAGCTAGGTCACATGTGTGGTACTAAGTGTAGGCCATTATGTGTACAAGAGAGCAACGGGATGGTTTTCGGTCACATGTGTAGTACTAAGTGCAGGCTACTACGTGTACTAGACGGATAGGTCGCATGTGTAGTACTAAGTGCAGGCTACTATGCATACCCGATAGCTTCGATCACATGTGTGGTACTAAGAGTAGGCCACTATGTGTAAGTGGTGGTTTTGGTCACATGTGTAGTACTAAGTGTAGGCTACTATGTGCACCAGATAGCTTCGGCTACAAGGGTGGTACTATGAGCAGGCCACTGTGTATCTGTTATTATTCCGATGAGTTCAACGGGAAATTGACTAAGTGAAAATACATTGATCATGTAACGACTAAGTGTAATTGAATATGACTATGTGATGAATAAGTGCAGGTATAAGTGTGAAAATTTATGAATAATATGCTCGATATTTGATCGAACCTTCGGTAAGATGAAATGGAGTAAGTGAAATTATGAAAGAGTAAATTTAGCAACAAAACAGTTTTGGACAGCAGCAGTTGTGTGACTTTGAAAAATCACCAAAAATGGTGGAAATCTAATTAGAGGTTGAATAATATCTGAAATGAAATCTTATCAAGTCTATTTTTGCATAAAAGAAATGATATAAGCGAAAGAATTTCATAGTCTGTGATATTCAATTTTTTGTGAGACAAGGTCAGAATTATGTTGGAATCCCCTGTTTTGAATTTGGAAAATCATTAAAAATTGTATAAAAATAATTATGGTTTAAAATTTATATGCTTAAATTTCTTAATGAATCTAATTTCAAGAGAAACAAACGAGAACATTATCAAAATTCTGTATTATAAGATAATTAATTTTTAGTGCAGAGGGATCGAAACTATCGGACAGCGAAATAGGGGAAACTTTAAAGAATAAAATGTACTTATTGGCTAAACCAAAAATTCTTAAAATTTTATGGTAAGAAGATATGTGAGCCTCTTTCAGGGAAAATTAGCGGATCTTAATTTGGAATTCTGTAGCTTATGAAACACCCCGCACTCGGCCCACGAGCCTGAACCGGATCTGGTATGTTCCTTGAGTAAACTGATTTCAAAGTTCTTTGTTACTTAGAGGAAATTTGTGTAATTTTAGAAAAGTATCGTCTTGGGTGGGGCTTAGGTTGGAAAACCCATTTATTCTACGTAGAAATCATTTAATTACGGTGACAAAACCATTTTAAAGTTTATTTGTACAGAAATAATTTATTTCAAAATTTAAACAAAGATAATTCGTAACATAATAGTTAAAAGTAAACAGAAATAAAGAAAATCCAACTTGGGCCTTATGGCCTTATTACATCAATCAAAACCCCAAAAAAAAATGAAATTAAAAGTACTTAAAGAAAGATAATGTCCAAATTAAATATAATCTTCAAGTAGAGCATGGCCACCACAAGATCTACCGTCCCAGTCCGTCACGGTTCATCACTTGAAAAGTGTTCCCACAACGGGGTGAGTCAACAGACTCAATGTGTAAACCAACACTAACTCTAATAGATCAGGAATACATGTTCATATCAAACACTTATTCATACAACAGATAACAATGATGATGCAACCCGAACCCAAAATCTAGATGCCATCCGCTACACATCCCCGTACCAACCTGCACACCGTGGGGACTACTAAGTCGACCCTCAATCCGCTACACACCTTCGAAGGCAGTCGTTACAGTCGACGTGCTCATCGCCCATATAAAATTTGTGGCATAACCACCAGATATAATTGTGTCAAAAGACACCAGATTCAGATAATGTAACCGAAGTTACCACATTCAGATAATGTGACCGAAGTCACCACATTCAGATAATGAGACGGTAGTCATCACATTCACTTCCCCTTTTCATATAACCCGAATGACCCATATTACTCATATCATGCATATCATACTTAAATTCACATTCTTATAAATTTTCACATGTTAGAACATAACATATTTCATAATCCTAATAGGAGTAGGAAACGTACCTGAGTACTCTTGTACCACATCAGGGTACTTAGCCATATTCACGTTCATATATATATATTCATAGATTTAATATTGCCATGTAACATATTAAAAGATAGTGGGGATTACACACCTGATTCGTTTAACGAAGTCCTTGAAATCCCGAAGAAAACCGATTTACAGATTTAGATCTTTAATGCCTATATTCAGTTAACATAGTAATCTTTAGCAAAGACCTATTTGGCTATAAAACCAAATCCTAGTAGGATTTGTATTACTTACCTTGTTGCCGATTTGAATGATTGAAATTCAAATCCCGAAAATTGATAGTATTCTTTTTCTTGAAACCGGCTAGCACTAAAATCATTAGGCATGGTTAGTTCGACTCTGAAAATCATAAGAAACAGATCTGAGTTGCTAAATCAGCCTTGGCCGAATACATAATGTTTACTTACCTTGTGGATCTAAAATCCCGAAAATTCCACTTAACTATGGATATGTCAAAATCCCTACACACATGTGTTAGATCTGATTTCCAAATCACTTAATAAACTTAATCAAATGGCCTTTGGCCTAAACCATGCTTTTCTTACCTTAAATCCTTGAATCCTGAAACTCTCTTCTTGATTAGCCGAAATTCCTTAGATCTGAAATCCCGGAATTCCTCCTTCAACATTCGGCCAAAAGACAACCAAAAAGGATCAGTTCCTAAATCTTGGTTGAAAGAGATTAAACAACAAGAATCCATTATTCTTACCTTAACACCACAGTCAACGACACCTTTGTTAGAAGTCACAAAGATTCGGCTATGTCGACTTAGACAGAGATCAAAGAGGTTTCGGCTTGACAGTAGAAGAGAAAAGAAGAAGAAAAGATGGATTTTTGCTTAAGGAAAATTTCAGCAGAGAGAGAGTAATGGCTTAGGGAATTTTCGGCAAAGGGAGAAGATGAATGGAAAATAGCCTTAATTTTCCTTATTTAGCCGAAATTATCATCAAGAGAGTCCCTTACTTGGCCACTACTCTTCATATATGATAATATTATCCTTTAATTATCACCTCATTTAAATTAAAAATATTTAATCCATCATTTATCCCTCCAATTAAAAAAAACCTTTATTTATCTTTATTAGCCGAATTTTAAAGAGGATAAACCTCCCTTTTTTTTCTAGAAGCCTTGCCGTCCACTCCTTTGCTTATGGAAGCAAAAATAAACCTCTTTTATTTGCTTCCCAAGTGACTCGAACCCAGGCCCATTCCTCTTGCACATGGTGCCATTTTCATAGGCCCTAAGTGGCACCTTCAGGCCACTTTTCCAAGCCTATTTGTGTGTCAACTTTCACAAACTTTTTCTTTTAAGGCCACCTTACCTTGATTTCCTATTTTAAAATTTAAAACTTGACATTTCTAGGTCATTTCTAAGTTTCCAAAAATTTTCGATTGGCTCTGTAAACTTGCCATTTTCTTACATTTCCAGGTTTCCAAAAATATGTACTTTCCATTTTCGAATCATTTCCTTACACTTCCAGGTTTCCAAAAATGTTCATGTCCATGCATTTCCAGGTTTCCAAAAATGTTCATGTTCATGCATTTCCAGGTTTCCGAAAATGTTCATTTCCATTTCATTTCTGAGTTTCTAAAAATATTAAAAATTTATTCATAGTATTTAAGACTTGTCATTTCGTACAATTAAACCGAAAATGCATAGGCCCTTTCCAGGATGTTACATTTCTACCCCCTTAAAATAATTTCGTCCTCGAAATTTCCTAACTAAAATAATTGAGGGTATTGCTGTCGCATTGTCTCCTCTGACTCACACGAAGCTTCTTCCGATCCATGATTGCGCCATAACACTTTGACTAGAGGAACTGACTTCCTTCGTAGTACTTTCACATCACGTTCCAAGATCCGAATCGGCTCTTCCTCGTAGGATAAGTCTGGCCTTAGCTCCACCTCTTCAACAGGTACCACATGAGACGGATCCGATCGGTAACGACGTAGCATGGATACATGGAATACGTCGTGCATCTGCTACAATTCTGGTGGCAACTCCAATTGGTATGCCACTGGCCCAACTCGCTTCAGTACTCTATAGGGCCCTATAAATCTTGGGCTTAACTTTCCTTTGCGACCGAACCTCATAACCTTCTTCCAAGGCGAGACTTTCAGGAACACTCGGTCTCCAACTTCAAACTCTATTTCCTTCTGCTTGAGGTTTGCGTACGACTTCTACCTATCAGAGGCTTCCTTCAACCGTGCCCGAATTAACTCAACCTTCTCTTCAATTTCTGCCACTAACTCTGGACCCAAAACTCGACGTTCTCCTAACTCCGTCCAACAAGTAGGTGTTCTACACTTCCTACCATACAATGCTTCATATGATGCCATCCGAATGCTAGCCTGATAGCTGTTGTTGTAGGCGAACTCAGCCAGAGGCAAGAAGTCTTCCCAACTTCTTCAGAAATCCATCACACAGCCTCTCAACATATCTTCCAACACTTGTATAACTCGTTCAGACTGCCCGTCCGATTGTGGATGAAAAGCCGTAGTGAAGTCCAACTTAGTGCCTAAAGCTTGATGAAGTGCCCTCCAAAATCGAGACGTAAACCTTGGGTCTCTATCGGAGATGATTGATACCGGTACTCCATGTAACCTCACGATTTTCGCCACATATAACTTAGCCAACTTCTGAAGAGAATAGTCAACTCTTACTGGAATAAAGTGTGCGGACTTGGTCAAACGGTCCACTATCATCCATACCGAGTCCTTCCTAGTAGGCGTAAGGGGAAGCCCACTAACGAAGTCCATGGTAATTCTCTCCCACTTCCATTGTGGAATTTCGATTGGTTGGAGCAATCCCGATGGGACTTGGTGTTCAGCCTAAACTTGCTGACACGTCAAACATTTTCCCACGAATTCAGTAACTTTTTGTTTAAGATTAGACCACCAAAATTGTTCCCTTAGGTCTCTATACAGCTTAATGCCTCCGGGATGCATAGCATAAGGGCTACCATGCGCTTCCCGAAGAATCCTTTGTCTCAACTCCTTGTCCCTCGGCATACAGACTTTTCCTTTATAGCACAATACTCCTTCATCATTGACGCCATAATCCTTTAATTCTCCATTCTGAACTTGTCAGAATAAGCTTATCGAGGTCCTTATCATTCCTAATCGTCCTCTTTCACTTCCTTCAGCCATGTGGGCTTGACTTGCAACTCTGCCAACAGGCTTCCATCATCATACAGACTTGAGTGAGCGAACAAAACCCTTAGATCCGTCACAACCTTCCTACTTAGGGCATCAGCTACCACATTTGCCTTGCCTGGATGATATTCTATCGAACAATCGTAGTCTTTCAACAATTCCACCCACCTTCGTTGCCTCAAGTTCAACTCCTTCTGAGTCAACAAGTACTTAAGACTTTTGTGGTCTGTGTAGATAACTGACCTTTCTCCATAAAGGTAGTGCCTCCAAACCTTAAGGGGAAAAACCACTGCTGCTAGTTCCAAGTCATGAGTTGGGTGGTTAACCTCATGAGGCCTTAACTGCCGAGATGCATAAGCGACCACTTTTTCATCTTGCATTAGCACACAGCCTAACCCCGTATGCGAAACGTCACAGTACACCACAAAATCTTTTCCTGCCTCTGGCTGAATTAACACTGGAGTTTCCGTTAACACCTTTTTAAGCTTTTCAAAGCTCTCATGCTGCTTATTAGTCCATTCAAAGGGTACTTCCTTCCTTAGCAACTTTGTCAAAGGCGCGGCTATAGACGAGAACCCTTCCACAAACCTTCTGTAATAGCCTGCCAAACCTAAGAAACTTCAGATTTCAGCCACGAACCTAGGTGGTTTCCAATCCAACACTGCTTCGATCTTCCTAGGGTCCACTCTTATTCCCTCTGCGGATACCACATGTCCTAAGAATGCCACCTCCTTAAGCCAAAATTCACACTTGCTGAATTTAGCATAAAGCTTCTTTTCCCTTAATAGTTGCAGCACAACTCGGAGATGTTCATCGTGCTCCTCTTCAGACTTAGAGTACACCAAGATATCATCGATGAATACAACGATGAACCTATCCAAGTAGGGTTGGAAAACCAGATTCATCATATCCATGAACGCGGTTGGAGCGTTCGTCAACCCAAACGGCATCACCACAAACTCAAAATGGCTGTATCTTGTCCTAAAAGCGGTCTTATGGATATCAGCCTCCTTCACCTTCAGCTGATGATATCCCGACCTTAAGTCGATCTTTGAAAACATCTTTGCGGCTTCTTCACCGGTGATCGAACAAGTCATCGATCCTTGGCAAAGGATACTTGTTCTTAATGGTCAGCTTATTCAACTGACGGTAATCTATGCACATACGCATAGTTCCGTTCTTCTTCTTCACAAATAGGACCGGTGCTCCCTATGGAGAAACACTGGGTCGGATGAACCCACGATCCAACAACTCTTGGATTTGAACCTTGAGCTCCACTAACTCCTTTGGCGCCATTCGGTATGGAGCGATTGACACAGGAGCTGTTCCCGGTAGCAAATCTATTCCAAATTCCACCTCCCTATCTGGGGGTATTCCTAGTAATTCCTCTGAAAATACATCTTCAAAGTCCTTGACCGTTCTAACTCCGCTAACACCTTCCTCCTTTCCACCCAACGCACTTACGAAGGCTAGGAATGCCTTGCACCCTTTCTTAACCATTTTCTCAACCATCAGCGCCGAAACTACGTTAGACAAGTAGTTCCTCCTTTCTCTAACCATTACTACTACTTCATCCTCCGAGGTCCTTAGTTCCATTCATTTATCCGCACAATTCAACATGGCTCGGTGTTCTACTAGCCAGTCCATTCCGAGTATAAGTTCAAACTCTCCGAAGGGTAGCTCCATTAAGTCAGCCCGAAAGTTCACTCCCTGAATCTCTAAGGGTACATTCCGAAAGATCTTATCTACCACTACAGTTTGGCCTAATGGGCTTACTACAGTCATCTGCCTATCAGAGAGTTCGGAGTCTAGGTCTAGTGTTTCCACTACACTACATGCAACATATGAATGGGTCGAGCCCACATCAATTAGAGTAAAATAGGGCTTGTCAAAATAAAAGAACGTCACTCGGTTATAACATCCGTGGCGTCACCATCCTCCCTCCGTGAACCGCATAAACCAAACCCGATTGCCTTGCCTCAAAGATTAGCGCGACACCTCGGCCTGTGTTCCACGGCCTCTGCCAGCACCATTACCTCTGTTGTCCGAACCACGACCCCGTTGAGGTCGCTTTGTCCGCCCTACCGGCTGACTAACGATGCGAGTGCGCGGCCGACTCTCATCTGGTTTCTTGGAACAATCCTTGAGCATATGGTCATTGGACCCACACCGAAAACATCCTCTCGTCTTTTTCCAGCACTCCCCTAAGTGCTTCTTTCCACAATGCTCACAAGGACGATACTGCCATCCTGTACCAGCTTGCTGATTTTGCAGCTCGTCAATTCTAGGCCTCTTATGAACCTTTCCAGATGGTCCAAAACCTCTTTTGGGCTTATTCCTATCCACAGCTTGCTTGGTAGAATCCTTAATTCCCTCGGCCACCTTGGCCTTTTCTACCGAAGCAGAGAACTTCCGCTCCTGATGCGGTGCTATCAACAGTCTCATATCGTCCCTCAGTCCGTCCTTAAAACGGACACATCGCTCATGCTCAGTTGCCACTACTCCTCGAGCATAGCGACTCAACCTCGTGAATTCACTTCATATTCCGCAATGGACTTGCTCCCTTGCACCACCTCGGAAAAGCCCTCCTTTTTCTCATCTCAGATGCTGGTTCCCACATATTTCTTACGAAATGCCTCCTTAACATATTCCCGTGTCGGATCCTCGGTACTGTGGCACCATCCCGAACGATTAACCACCATTGATACGCTTCATCGCGTAATGCGATTGCCACCATTCCTTTTAACTTTTCCTCGTGGGTCGATCAATCTCATCCATGATGCGCTCCGTTGCTTTCTAACGATTACTCACCATCTTGGGTGCTACTCTAGACACTCCACGAAACATCTCGGCTCCATTAGCTCGGGCCGTTCGAGCACGATTTACGAGTTCTCGAATTTCCACCGCACGACCACCAATTCCAAAACTCGCAGCCACGGCTGCGACACAAAGATCTTCCTCGTGCGAGCTTGTTGCTCAACACCAACGGTAGGGGTGGTGGTGGCGGTGGTATCTCATTGTCAGAACCTTGACCCGATCTAACGGGTTCTGACACAGTCATCCTTCCTCTACCTCGTCCACGACGACCACGTCCTCTAGAGCTCATTTCTAACGTCGAGATCTGATTAAGAAGTTTTATGCATTAGTACTTTTGTTTCACTTGATTACTCGCGAAGAAGTTTTATGAAAAAGAATTTAGGAGTGGTTCTTTTGTATTCATACAAACACACAGTCTTTCCATTCATTCATTCATCCATCAAACAAGTATAAACTTTCGTTCATTCAGAGAAACGTTGTAGTTTTCATTGTTGTTGTTTCTCCACTACCCAGGGGTATTTTCGTAATTTTGTCCTACAAGGGTATTTTCGTAATTTTTCAAAAAAAGTTTCTTGGCGATTTTGTCAAAACGTATTTTGGAAATTTTGAATTTCTGAGGTATTTTAGAAAATTTCGAAATCCGGGGGTATTTCGGTAATTTTTCACAAACCGGGATAAATTCGTAAAATCTAATTAATCAATGATGTTTTGAAAGTTACAAAACTTTGAAGGTTCTTTTTGAGAATTGTACTTTCCAAAATGGTGATGTTACAAAAATTTTGGAAATCGGGGTCATTTTGGTAATTTTGTAAGTTAGGGGTAATTTTATAATTTTCCAAAATCAGGGTATTTTGATTTTTTTTTTGGATTAGGGTTTTTGAGTGTTTATAAAATAATGAAATTTTGATAAAACTGTTGGGTAGTTGGTCATTTTATAAACCAAGGGCATTTTGGTAATTTTACCACTAAGGGTATTTTTGAAATTTTCATAAATCGAAAATTTTTCGGAAAGTTTTGTAAAGATAGTTTCCACAAATTAAAAGAGTGATTTTAAAGATTTTAAAACTAGGGTTTTGTTGTTTTTCTTTTTTTTTTTTTAAAAAAAAAACATGGCTAGTTCCCTTTCGGGTTTTAGTTATTGTGTTCAGCCTATGACCGAGCCCTCTTGGTCAGGGTGAACCAAAGCTACGCACCAGGCAGGATTCGAGTGGAGAGGAGGTGAGTCACGCGGACTGCTTAAATACCAAGCTCCCACCGAAACCATTCCTAGACATGTGCACAGAGGTTGCCACACCACTGAGCCCTCTGCGTTAGGGTGAACCGGAAAGCTACGCACGGGTGGGATTCTGCGAAGAGGAGGTGAGTCACTAGGGCTCGCTTAAATACCAAGCTCTTCCGGATCCAATCCTAGACATGCGCACAGGGGTTACCACACCCTAGCTCAGTGACTTAGCCATAGGTTTGTTTAGTGTATTAAGTCTTATGTGGTTGTGTTGAGTAGACTAGTCCTAGAGTTCAATATTCCTATCCTTCTATTCTACGTTCCATGCCTTTTCTACCCTTATACAATTCATAAATCACATAATCACACATAGAGTTAGGGGTACTTACCTGGTGGACTTCGGGTCGGAGACTTGGGTGCCATTCCAGAAAACCTGTCTATTTCATAAAATCCTTTCAAAAAGCTTACTTGGCTCGATTTGAAAATGTTTTGGGCCTTAGCCCACAGGCCGAGAGTTTTAAAACTGGGCTCTGATACCAAACTAAAACACCCCGCACCTGGCCCACGAGCCTGAACCGGATCTGGTATGTTCCTTGAGTAAACTGATTTCAAAGTTCTTTGTTACTTAGAGGAAATTTGTGTAATTTTAGAAAAGTATCGTCTTGGGTGGGGCTTAGGTTGGAAAACCCATTTATTCTACTTAGAAATCATTTAATTACGGTGACAAAACCATTTTAGAGTTTATTTGTACAGAAATAATTTATTTCAAAATTTAAACAAAGATAATTCGTAACATAATAGTTAAAAGTAAACAGAAATAAAGAAAATCCAACTTGGGCCTTATGGCCTTATTACATCAATCAAAACCCAAAAAAAAATGAAATTAAAAGTAATTAAAGAAAGATAATGTCAAAATTAAATATAATCTTCAAGTAGAGCATGGCCACCACAAGATCTACCGTCCCAGTCCGTCACGGTTCATCACTCGAAAAGTGTTCCCCTACAACGGGTGAGTCAACGCACTCAATGTGTAAACCAACACTAACTCTAATAGATCGGGCATACATGTTCATATCAAACACTTATTCATACAACAGACAACAATGATGATGCAACCCGAACCCAAAACCTAGATGTCATCCACTACACATCCCCGTACCAACCTGCACACCGTGGGGACTACTAAGTCGACCCTCCATCCGCTACACACCTTCGGCGAAGGCGTTTGCGATCGACGTGCTCATTGCCCATATAAAATTTGTGGCATAGCCACCAGATATAATTGTGTCAAAAGACACCAGATTCAGATAATGTAACCGAAGTTACTACATTCAGATAATGCGACCGAAGTCACCACATTTAGATAGTGAGACCATAGTCATCACATTCACTTCCCCTTTTCATATAACCCGAATGACCTATATTACTCATATCATGCATATCATACTTAAATTCACATTCTTATAAATTTTCACATGTTATAACATAACATATTTCATAATACTAATGGGAGTAGGAAACGTACCTGAGTACTCTTGTACCACATCAGGGTACTTAGCCATATTCATGTTCATATATATATATATTCATAGATTAAATATTGCCATGTAACATATTAAAAGATAGTGGGGATTACACACCTGATTCGTTTAACGAAGTCCTTGAAATCCCGAAGAAAACCGATTTACAGATTTAGATCTTTAATGCCTATATTCAGTTAACATAGTAATCTTTAGCAAAGACCTATTTGGCTATAAAACCAAATCCTAGTAGGATTTGTATTACTTACCTTGTTGCCGATTTGAATGATTGAAACTCAAATCCCGAAAATTGATAGTATTCTTTTTCTTGAAACCGGCTAGCACTAAAATCATTAGGCATGGTTAGTTCGACTCTGAAAATCATAAGAAACAGATCTGAGTTGCTAAATCAGCCTTGGCCGAATACATAATGTTTACTTACCTTGTGGATCTAAAATCCCGAAAATTCCACTTAACTATGGATATGTCGAAATCCCTACACACATGTGTTAGATCTGATTTCCAAATCACTTAATAAACTTAATCAAATGGCCTTTGGCCTAAACCATGCTTTTCTTACCTTAAATCCTTGAATCCTAAAACTCTCTTCTTGATTAGCCGAAATTCCTTAGATCTGAAATCCCGGAATTCCTCCTTCAACATTCGGCCAAAAGACAACCAAAAAGGATCAGTTCCTAAATCTTGGTTGAAAGAGATTAAACAACAAGAATCCATTATTCTTACTTTAACACCACAGTCGACGACACCTTTGTTAGAAGTCACAAAGATTCGGCTATGTCGACTTAGACAGAGATCAAAGAGGTTTCACTTGACAAAGAGAAGAGAAAAGAAGAAGAAAAAGATGGATTTTTGCTTAAGGAAAATTTCTGCAGAGAGAGAGTAATGGCTTAGGAATTTTCTTAAGCAAAGGGAGAAGATGAATGGAAAATAGCCTTAATTTTCCTTATTTAGCCGAAATTATCATCAAGAGAGTCCCTTACTTGGCCAATACTCTTCATATGTGATAATATTATCCTTTAATTATCACCTCATTTAAATTAAAAACATTTAATCCATCATTTATCCCTCCAATTAAAAAAAACCTTTATTTATCCTTATTAGCCGAATTTTTAAAGAGGATAAACCTCCCTTTTTTTCTAGAAGCCTTGCCGTCCACTCCTTTGCTTATGGAAGCAAAAATAAACCTCCTTTATTTGCTTCCCAAGTGACTCGAACCCAGGCCCATTCCTCTTGCACATGGCGCCATTTTCATAGGCCTTAAGTGGCACCTTCAGGCCACTTTTCCAAGCCTATTTGTGTGTCAACTTTCACAAACTTTTTCTTTTAAGGCCACCTTACCTTGATTTCCTATTTTAAAATTTAAAACTTGACATTTCTAGGTCATTTCTAAGTTTCCAAAAATTTTCGATTGGCTCTGTAAACTTGCCATTTTCTTACATTTCCAGGTTTCCAAAAATGTGTACTTTCCATTTTCGAATCATTCCCTTACATTTCCAGGTTTCCAAAAATGTTCATGTCCATGCATTTCCAGGTTTCCAAAAATGTTCATGTTCATGCATTTCCAGGTTTCCAAAAATGTTCATTTCCATTTCATTTCCATACATTTCTGAGTTTCCAGAAATATTAAAAATTTATTCATAGTACTTAAGACTTGTCATTTTGTACAATTAAACCGAAAATGGATAGGCCCTTTCTAGGATGTTACAGCTTAAGATATAAATAATTTAGTGATTGTGACTTGAGTAGACAGCTTGAGATGAACATGAATAAATAGTGGAACTATGTGCAATTATGATTGTATTATCTTCAGAACATATTGTGAAGATTATAAAAGCTTTTTAATAAATCACTTATTATTTACATACCTACTTACTAAGCTATAATGCTTACCCCTTTCCTTTCTTTTTCCTATAGTGTCACAGATGCTAGCTCGAGTTGGAGGTTGTCAGAGATTCTATCACACTAACAAGTTATTGATTGGTATTGTATCAACGATCTTCAAGTATTTTTAAGTCTATGGAATGTATAGGGACTTGATTATGTGTATGTGTTATTATGAGTTGGCCTAGAATGTTGGCCTATGCTATTTGATGGTCATTGTTTTATAAGGCCATTTAATATGGCTAATATTTGTTATGTTATAAGTCTATGATTATGCATTTCAAGGATGTGTATGCTTGCATGTGAAAGGTTAAGTGTGTGTGTGTGTGATTATGCATGATGAATGTGGTTTGTAAATGGTATGTGGATGTCTTAGTATGGATGTTTGAATGCTTAATTATACCATGTTGTGTGATGATAAATTTGTATAAGTGTATAAGTGTTTTGGGGTGGCAATGTGCTTGGTAAATAGCTTTACTTGTGGCCGCATGGCCATGCACCCAAGGTGTGTGAAGTTTGCACTTGATTTTCAGAAATTAGAAATGCCACACGGCCTAACACACGGGCGTGTATCTCGGCTGTGTGACGGACATGGCCTTGGACACGGGCGTGTGCCCCTGTTTTTCAAGAAATTTTTCGGTGCTTTCAAAAGTTCTCGGTTTAGTCCCGGACCACTTCCAAGGTATGTATTGGGCCTCGTAGGACCTATTTAGGGACTCAAAGATAAAAATTTGAAAAGTTCTAATTTGGATGAAACTTTATGACTCGGTTTAATACATTTACAAGTGTATATGTTCCGGTAATGCCTCGTACCCTATTCCGGCGTTGAATACGGGTAAGGGGTGTTACACATATTCAATAGAACTATGGCTTTTGAATCAACGAAGGAGATATGGGACTACCTTAAGGCTAAGTATCAAGGGGATGAGGGGATCAATAGCATGAAGGTGTTGAACTTGATCCGAGAATTCGAGAGGCTACAAATGAAGGAGTCTGAGTCAATCAAAGAATACTTGAACAAGCTGATAGATATTGCCAACAAGGTAAGAGTTCTTGGGACAGATCTCTTTGATTCTAGACTGGTGCAGAAAATACTAGTTTATGTGTCTGAGAATTATGAAGCAATAATTGTCTCTTTGGAGAACATCAAGGACTTAACTCAATTGAGAGTAGTAGAGTTTATCAGTACTTTACAAGCACAAGATCTAATGAGGCTAATGAGGCAAGAAGGAAGCATAGAAGGAGCATTGAAGGTTAATGTGCAACAGGGTGAAGGAGGAGATGACCAAAAGTGGAATGAGAAGAAGAGTGATGACAATAGTGGTTCAGAAACTGCTGCAAAAGGTAATGGTACTGGAAATTCTAACAAGTATTTTTCATGTAAGTATTATAGAAAACATAATCATCCCCATTTCATGTGTTGGAGAAGGCCATATGTGAAGTGCAGAAGGTGCAACTTGATAGGCACATTGAGAGGTTCTGTAAGGAACCAAGAAATCAATAGCAAGATGGAGCACATGCTACAGTTAAAGAAGAAGAGGACCATCTATTTGTTGGCTCTTATTTCTCATTTACCATTCTATGTGATAGTTGGTTAGTTGATAGTAGTTGCACCAATCACATTACTTGTGATGAGAAGTTTTTTAAAGGCCTTGACATGTCATTGAAGTCGAGAGTAAAGATAGGAAATGGAGAATATATATAAGTGAAAGGAAAAGGCACAGTGGCAATAGAGAGCTATGATGAAACTAAATTGATCACAGATGTTCTGTTTGTACTTAAGATTGATCAAAACTTGCTAAGTGTGGAACGATTGGTAGAGAAGGGATTCAAGGTGATGTTTAAAGAGGGAAGGTGTCTTATCATTGACTCTTGTGGTAATGGATTGTTTAGGATCAAGATACAGAAGAAGGGCTTCTCATTGAATCCACTCGAGGAGGAGCAAGTGGAACCCAAGTGTCAGGGAAGAATGACATCAGTTTAAATAGACATTCCTACTAAGCAAGTTAAGAAAATTATGAAATTGATGACACAATATAACGAAAAGAGTTTTGAGCTTGAGAAAAAATCGATAAATAATCGTATCCTGTGAGAACAACTAGAAAACAAGTGTTCTGAGAATAAGAAATTGCATGCAAAGGTAACCCTCTTGGAGTAATAATTGGAATCTCTCTCTAATGATAAACTGTAACAACCTTAACCCGTCTTTGTCGTCAGATTAGGGTTACAGAGCATTACCATACAATCAAAAACATTTTAACTTATATCATTCAATAACTTAACCACATCATAAACCATTCATATACATGCATACTATCCCTAAATCGAGCTCTTGAGGCACTAAAAATAGCTTAGAAGCAATTTTGGGACCAATTTCAAATAATTTAAAAATTTTGGGAAAAAGAAGCAAAATTTGTAAAACAAGGGGCACACGGCTGAGACATACGCCCGTGTAACTATTGAACTAGGGACACACGGCCCTATCTTAGCCCGTGTCCTCACCTGTGTAACTCTCTGAGTAGGGTCACACAGCCATTTCACACGCCCGTGTGCTTGGCAGTGTGTTAGATCGTGTAACTCACTGACTTGCATCCTAAGGAATTCATCAAATGATACGTGACCGTGTCACTAGGCCATGTGCCTCACACGGTCGAGTGACACGCCTGTGTCTCAGGTCGTGTGAACCCAAATTTACCTAAAATCAAGCTATTCCCTGACCATTTCATGCATAAACATTTAGACCAAATATGCACACTTTCAAAGCACCAAAACATCATCTAAAAACACATATATTTGCTATATCAAGATCGTAATTTAACTAACCAATATGTCATTCAAAGGCACCTCAAATGCACACAAACAACACCTACCTAAACTTGTCAATATTATCACATTTCAAGCATCATATCCTAGTTCAATACTTACCAAAAACATGACACAAACTTGACCCTTATCATACCAGTCCAACCATACTGTAAAGAGCCATCATACAAACATGCATTGTAAGGTAACCAAAATGACACAATTTGACAAGGCATCAAATAGTACCAAACCAAGATAACTTTCAAAACTTATACATGCCAAAACACCAACAAAACATTCATCAAAATACCACTACAAATCATCCTATACATGCTATTATAATCCTTGGCCAAAATGGATAAAATCTACCGAATTGACTTCTAGATAGTGTGATAGATCTCCGAAGAGCTTCCAAATCGATTGAACTTCCGATAATCTATAAAAAAAAGGAAAAACAACTACATAAGCAATGAATGCTTAGTAAGCTCATATAAACCAAACTTAACTTACCTTATCATTTGCATAATATAAAGCATAAGCATAAAATCAACCATAACCATAAGCTTGACATAAGCCTAAACAACAACATCAAGTTCACAAGTTAGTACACTTTTTCATCTATATATGAAATCATCTATAGGATATGTGATTCATCATGTATAAATATAACATTTTGCACCTTCAATGTTCCATAATGTCATGATTCATTGCATTTACATACTTACCATTTCCTTTCTCTTTTATTGCCCATTGAACCATTTAGAATTATAGAGGATACTCGAGAAAGCTCACACGAAGTGTGCCTTTACATATAATCGTAACATTTTCTTTACATCATTGCTCACACGAGCTATGGAATAGGCCTGCTCACACGAGCTGTGGGTCAGAATCTAAGCTACACGATGATGCTCACACGAGCTGTGGAGATTCCACAACAAATGCAGGACCTCAGCCATTGGTAGAACATTCAAGACCAGCACCCGAAACATGAAATCCTTAATGACATGTCATTTGTATTCTAAGAATTCCTAAGGTTCAACTGGGACTCAATATCCGCCAATTGATCATACTATTGATATGTTTATATATATATATATATATCAATCCATTTACATTAAAAATAACATAATAATATTTAATTTAAATAACATAAACATGATTACCGTTTGAGGCGTAGAATGAAAGACTAATCCAAAGCTTTCGCCTTTCCTCGATTTAGGTCTGATTGAGGTTTATCTTGATCTAAATAGATAATTATATTCAATTAAGTACTTCAGTTAACCTCAAACATTCAATTCAATCCATAATTCATATTTATGTAAAATTACAAAAATACCCCTAATATTTTAACTTTTCACAATTTAGTCCTTAAGCTTATAATTTAAAATCTAACCATTTTAATCTCAACCCATGTTAATCAAATATGCAAGGGACCTTGAAACAATTTATGATCATTTCACAATAAAACCCTAGAATTTATACCTTTAACAATTTAATCCCTAGTTTCCAATATTTATCAAAAATCACTTTACAAAACTTGTTTATTTCTCAACAAAGATTCATAATCTACCAATTAACATAAAAAAGCATTTAAGAACATTCATGGCATAACCTCAACCTTTAACAGTTTAACAAATTAACCCCTGAGCTAGCTAAATTAAGCTAAATTTATTTTAAAAACATAAAAATCATTAAAAATGGAACAAAACTACATACCATGCAATGAAATCAAAGCTAGCCAAAATTTTTCTCCTCCTCTGATGGTGTAATCGGTTCAAACAAGGTAAAAAGGAAGAAGATGATAGCTTTTAGGTTTTTTTTTAATTTAATTAGTTATCATATTAGCCTTATAATATAACTTAAAAATTAACATTCTCATGTCAATATTTGTCCACTAGCATTAAGGATAGTATAATTACCATTTAAGTCCATTTACTTTAAAATTTCATAGCTATTTGGCCCTTTAAACTAATAGAACTCAATTTTTACAATTTTTATGATTTAGTCCTTTTCACCTAATTAATCAAGCAAACATCAAAATTTCTTAACGAGATTTTAATATGACCTTAGTTTAATCTCGATGATATTAAAATAATAATAGAATAATAATTAACTCGTTAGAATTATGGTCCCGAAACAACTGTTTCGATATCACCGAAAATAGGATATTACATAAACTATCATCTTTTGCACATGAAATATCTGAAGAACATGCTGATGAGCTACACAAAAATATTCAATCTCTGGATATCGATGGTGAAAAACTAAAACTGAAACATGTGCAACTTTCAAAAGAGAACAGTGGGTTATGTTTCCAAAATAAAAAAACCGACTGAATAAGCTTCATATACGAAAGAATTGACATCTATAGATGCTGTTGAGTTTAAGAATTTAGTTGGCGAGGTCGTGAGGCTTTCGGTGCAAAATGTAAAATTGAAGAAGGAATTATTGACTACAAGAAGACCTGTTAATCAAACCATAAATTGTGTTAATCGCAAGTATAGTGACAACACAAGACCTTGGAGGAAGGGGCAACACTCTGGCTCCTCTCATGATTTTTTTGGAGTAGTTGATGATGATTTTGAATTGTGGAATTTTGATTTAGATGATTTAAAGATTGAATTGCAGGCCAGGAAAGCAATTGGAAGCAACTCTTGAAGTTGCACTAGTCGAGAAGGAATTCATAAAAGGCGAATATTGAAGAAACTGATTTATTGCAGATTAAAGGATCAGATGAAAAATATTTTTACTATTTTTTTCATGTTAGTCGATTTGAGTTTTTTAGGAATAAATTTGGTGTTTGTAGCACTTGAGTCAGGAGGAGAATTTTAGTGTCTTAAAGGCTGTAAAGTTTTTTTTTAGTAATAAGACTAAGTCATAGGGGTATTTGTTAGCTTGTTAGTAAGAGTTGGAAGCTAGGTGTTGTTAGCTTGTTAGTAGGAGTAGGAAATTCAAAATTAGTTGAGTTTGTTACTTGAGACATGTATATAAGTGCAGCTTGGTTAATGAATTAAATCATCCATTTCATTCATATTTTTCTATGCTTTTGTTAGTTCTCTTCTAAACCAACAACAGTTCTACAAGAGGAAACTTTGTAAAAGGCTTCTTAACTCAATGCACAAAGAAAAATGTGCATAGCCTTAGAATTTTGTTGAGTTTTGGCCTTTTCATTTGCATCCCATCTTTCTTTCTCCCTGGTGGACCTCTTGTAACAATCCTCCAAGCATCATATTTAAATGCTCGAATAAATAATTTCATCCTCACTATCCAATTGGAGTGGTTGTCACTATTTAGAATGCGAGGACACATAATGGAATGGCCTTCTTTTATACTAAATGACCTAGACTCAATAACCATCATAGAACTTGGTATTTTTTTTCCTTGAATCACTACTCCCGATGGTTAAACCTTTGATGAAAAGCTAGATATGATACCAATTGTTAAGCTTAAAAATACCAATAAAGAGATGAATTCGTATTTAAAATTTTTTCTATAAAATTTTATAAATAATAAAGAAATAGAGGAAAATCTTGCACAATTGTAACACCCCCTAACCCGTATTTGACGCCGGAACAGGGTTACGAAGCATTACCGAACTTATATATCAAACAATCAAGCATTTCATGTTCATTTCTCATTCAAAAAAAATCATTCATATTCAATCATATATTCCCTAATACGAGCCCTCGAGGAACAATATAAACATTAAAAATTGTTCAGGACTAAACCGAGTACTCAAGAAATTTTCCAGATTACATTGAAAAATTTCAAAGTGCAGAGGACACACGCCCATGTGGCCAGGCCATGTGTCTCACACGGCCAAGAGACACGCCTGTGTCTCAGGCTGTGTGGGCCTTCGAAAAGGGGACACACAGCCGTGTCCGCACCTATGTAACTTGTGACAACCCGTTTTTAGTCAAATCTGAATAGTGGTTTTGGGACCACAAATATGAGGTCAAATTATTTATTTTATTATTATTTTAATGTCTACAGCATGAAAATATGATTGTGTGAAAGTTTCGTTTAGAAATTTTATCGTTTGGTTAGTTAATTTGATAAAAAGGACTAAATCGCGTAAAGTGTAAAAGTAGTGTTCTATTAGTTTAAGGTGTTTAATAGCTATAGAACCTTATAGTAAAGGTCCTTAAGTGGTAATTAACCCATTTTTGAGTTAGTGGATGATAGTGGCATGGCAATTGGTGTAATTATAAAATGTTTTAAAGGTTAAATAAGTAAATTAGTTAATAAAGGTTAATTAAAACAAAAAAATTCATAAATTTTGTTCATCTTCATGCTAATAGCTGAATTTAACAAAGGAGAAAACCATTCTTATGGCTTGAAGCATTCATCCAACTCCTAGCTCAATTGTAAGTTCGTTTTCGTCCCGTTGTTAATGATTTCTATGTCTTGAGATCGTTGTAGCTAGTACTAGCTAGCCCAGGGACTAATTTGCAAATCTGTTAAAGATTTTAAATGTTGCCATTGATGAATATGTATGAGTTTTGATGATTGATGATAGATTTTGAATGTTTGTTAATATTTAAATAAGTTTTGTAAAGTGATTTCGAGTAAAAATGTAAAATAGGGATTTATTTGTGAAAATGTGAAAATGTATGGTTAAATGTGTGAATAAATTAAAAATATGGGCTTTTAGGGGAATAATAGTAATTCAGATAGTATGGACTTATTGTTAATTTCATGAATTTTTTATTTTGTGTAATAAGGACTAAATTGTAAAAATGTAAAAGTTTAGGGGCTAATGTGTAAAATAGCTCAAATACATATTTTGGATTGAATTGAGTAAATAGAGGAATAAATAATCTAATTTTGATTACTTATAGATCAAGAAAGGAGGAATTCAGACTTAGATTGGGGAAAAACCAAAGTAATTGAATAGTCAGTCCATTTCGTCATTTCTGTACACGAGGTAAGTTCGTATAATTGAACTTAAATGTGTATTTATTTAATTGAAGGATGGTAATGTGATTGTATTTATCTTATCGATTAAATTTGGAAGATTTTGAATTAAATGTACAGTTCAAGTAAGAAGATTTGGTAAATAAGACCATAGCTGGGCTATGGCAAATCAAAAAATAAGACCATAACCGAGTTATGGCATGTGAATGTAAGACCAAGGCAGGGCCATGGCAATGTATGTGTAAGACCATAGTTGGAATATGGCATCAGAAAATCTATGTATTCGTACCGTAGGCATTTATAAACTCGGATGATTTTGATAAGTGAATTGGTGAGAAATAGATACGTATCGGTATAGGTATGTACGAAAAACTATTCGAATAACGAGCTAATGGAAGTTGAGAACTTAACGTTAACTTAGTGATTGATGCATTAATGCAATATATGTTATCTATTTAGAAATTTTAATGAATGATGAGATTATTTCATTTTACATACGAACTTACTAAGCTTTATAGCTTACTTTGTTTATTTTTCTATGTTTTATAGTATTTCGAAGCTAGCTCGGATCCGGGGATCGTCAGAGACTTCATCGCAGTATCGAACATCTATTTTGGTACTTTTAAAGTTATGTATATATGGTATATGGCATGTATAGGCTTGAGTCATTTTGGTATGTTTGATGAACATGTATTTTGGCCATTTGAGTTGGCTTATGATGATGAATTTGATGATGTTTATAAATGAGCAAATGGTTCTATTTTGAGTTTAGTAATCAACCTATATTGTGTGATTGAGGTTGAATTTATAATGTTTGATGATATTAGGTAATTTGATTGCAACAAGGGTTGATAATTTGAGAAGTTATGTGCTTGTGAAGTGGTGAATGGTAATGCATGTTTGGAATGGTTTGGTAAATTGAATTGTATATGTGAATTAGGTATGTAGTTAGATGGAAAATTGTGACATATTTGTGACTTGTATGGTTGGTAATGAAATGGTATGAATTGAATATTGGTTGATGATATTTGATTGCTTATTTGTGTCTTGAAATGGAACTATTTGAGCTTGTATATATATGTGCAAAATTGTGGCAAAATGGCTTGGTAAATAGCCTATTTTTGTCCACACGGGTAGAGACATGGGCGTACGTTTCAGCCGTGTGTGACACACACTCATCTTACATGGTCGTGTGTCCCTTGGTGTTGAATTTGAAAACAAGTCACCACACATATGGGCGTGTGACTTGGCCGTGTGGCATAAGTCAGTAAACCCTACAGGTTTGGCACGGCCTGGCACACGGGCGTGTATAGCCTTTTTTAGGGCACACGGGCATGTGTGTTGGCCTTATGACCCAAGTCAAAGAGTTACGCAGGGTCGGACATGGGCTGGGACATGGCCATGTGCTCCCATTACGAATGTCCACACAGCCTATGACACAGGCATGTCTAGTGGCCAGGTGATACACACGGCCTGGCCACACGGGCGTGTGTCCCCTATTTTGAGAAAATTTTCAAAGTTTCGTGAAAGTTTTTTGAGTTATCGGTTTAGTCCCGTACCACTCTCAAAGCATGTTTAGGGCCTCATAGGCTCGTATAAGGGGGAAATTGATTGAGATTGAATGATGAATGCTTGAATTGAGAAAATATATGTTCAATGGATGTTTAATTGTTTTGTAAGTTCGGTAAAACTCCGTCACCCTAATTCAGCGTTGAATACGGGTAAGGGGTGTTACATAATTCATTGACTTGGGTCACACGACTAGACCACAAGCCCGTGTGCCAGGCCGTGTACCCTTCAAAATGGCCTCACACGCCCGTGTGCCAGGCAGTGTGCTAAGCCATGTGAAAATTGGAGGGTGTACTAACTTGTGCCGCATGGCCAAGCCGCACGCCCATGTGCTAGGCTGTGTGAAGCTACTGACTTGATTTTTATAGAAGTTACAGGGGACACACGGCCGAATCACCTGGCCGTGTGTCACACACGGCTGAGACACGCCCGTGTCTCTACCTGTATGGACAAAAATAGGCCATTTTCCACGCCATATTTCTCACTCAAAATGGTACCAACTTAAACACAACAATTTGCATATAACCATGATATAATTAGACATTCAAAACCAACCAATATCAAGCTTATAACATGTAATATCCACACATACAACACAATGTCCATAAGCACCTCAATTGTCCACTTATAATCATGCAAACTATGTATCTCAAACATACCTAAATGGTTAAACACATACATGCATCATTGTGTCTATAACTTAACATGTATGCCACTTATCAAACTTAACCATTTGGTATCCAAAATACCAATTCACAACCAAGGCATTCACATGGCAACCATACATCACATACAATAAGGCTATTTACATATTTACATAACAAATATACCAAATTCAAGCCAAATCAAATGGCTAAATACATGACAAAACACATAGGCTACCCTTAGCCAAAATGACCTATACATGCCATTAAACCCAAAATATAATGTCAAAAGTACCAAGATAAACGTTTGATAATGTGATGAGATCTCCGACTACTACCAATCTGAACGAGCTTCTGAAACACTATAAAACACGAAAAAATAAAAAGAGTAAGCAATTAAGCTTAGTAAGTTCGTATAACTAAAAATACAACTTACCAACTAACCACAATTTAGTTAATATCATTTAGGCATAATACAACTCAAATTGGCCCAAAAGCCTAACACAAAAATCATCAACCTTGTTAGCCATGTATTCATATGTCAAACATATATATACCACATCCCGTATTTCACATAAATACATGTACTAGTTTGTATCGAACTTGTATAATCTCGTAACAACACTGTGCCCGTTGAACCACTTAGAATATCGTCAGATACGCGGGTAGTACACGCGAGGTGTACTAAACTGTAATCCGTTAATTTTTGTACATATATGCTCATACGAGCTATAAACCATAAGCTCCTCCGAGCTGAATAACGGTAAGCTCATACGAGCTGTGTATCGGTAAGCTCATAAGAGTTGGAATTGGTAACCCTAATGACATGTCATTTGTATCCTACGAATTTCTAAGGTTCAAACGGGGCACAGTATTCTTCGTACGTCGTCGGTTATGCGCTCGATAATTATACATAGTAATTACACAATCCACATGCATATATTTCAATTAAAGCATATAAATACGCAATTTAATTACATGAACTTACCTCAAACTAGTACGAAGAAAAACGATCGTTTAATCCAAAACTTTGTCCTTTCCCCGATCTAAATCCGTACGTTGCTTTTATTAATCTATATAATCAAATTTAACTAATTTAAGCCCCATTCTATTCAATTCAATCCAAAAATCATGTTATGGAAAAATTACTATTTTGCCCCTATACTTTTAACTTCTTTACAATTTAGTCCCTAGGCTCGTAAAATAAAATTTCATGCAATTTCACCCCACCCAAGCCTAGCCAAATAACATACATTCTCATAGAAGCCCATACATTTCACAATTTCTCACATTTGTCACACAATTTAGTCATTTCACAATTTAACCCCTAATTGGCAATTTCATTAAAAATCACTTAAAAAAAGTTGTTTAATTCTCAACAAAGATTCATTTTCTTCCATTTTCTTCCATTAAACTTCAAAGCCCTAACATATTCATCAATGGAAAATCTCAAACTATCCAATAGTTTTGCAAATTGGTCCCCTAGTTAGCTAGGTTAAGCTACAACGATCCCGAAAACATAAAAAATCATTAAAAACGGGATAGGTTTTCACTTACATGCAAGGAAAAATCTTGAACAAAAATTTCCTCCTTCTCCAATGGAAATTTCAGCTAGCATAAGGGAAAATGGGGAAGATGATAGCTTTCATTTTGTTTATTTTACTATTTATTTACCTAATTACTAAATTACCCTTACTTAACTTTAAAAATTACTCAATTACCAAGCCATGCACATCCACTAACTCATTTAATGGTCTAATTACCATATAAGGACCTCCACATTAAAGTTCTATAGCTATTTAACACATTTACGTAATAGAACACAACTTTTGCACTTTACGCGATTTAGTCCTTTTTATCAAATTGAGCATACAAACGGTAAAGTTTCTTAACGAAATTTTTTTACCATAATACTATCATACTGTAGATCACATATTAATATTAAAATAAATTTTTTGACCTCAAATTTTTGGTCCCAAAGCCACTGTTCCAATTTCACTGAAAACGGGCTGTTACAACTCTCCCCCCTTAGGAATTTTCATCCTCGAAAATCTTACCAGAGAATAGGTTAGGGTATTGTTGTCTCATAGCTTCATCAGGTTCCTAAGTAGCCTCCTCAATCTCGTGATGTTGCCAAAGAACCTTCACTAAGGCTATGCTTTTTTTTCTTAACTCTTAATCTCTCGTTCCATAATTCTGATTGGTTCTTCGTTATACGACATGTCGGGTTGAATCTCAACCTCTGTCGAAGAAATTATATGTGAAGGGTCTAATCGATACCGTCGTAACATACATACACGAAACACATTATGAATATTTTCTAACTCTAACGATAATTCAAGTCGATATGCTACTAGCCCTATTCTCTTGATAATCTCATATGGTCCAATAAATCGCGGACTCAACTTCCCTTTGCGACCAAATCAAAGAATCTGTTTCCAAGGAGATACTTTCAGAAACACTCTGTCACCGACCTGAAGTTGCTTTTATATTGTGACGGATCACTTTCACTTTCTCTTCGGTCTCTCTGATCAAATCAACCCCGTGTATCTTTTTCTCACTAAGCTTGGTCTAGTATAACAGAGTTCAACATTTATAACCATATAAATCTTCATACGGTGCCATCTTTATACTAGATTGAAAGCTATTATTATACGCGAACTCAACCGATGGTAAATACCTTTCCTAGTTGCCTTCGAACTCTAAAACATAGCAACGAAGCATATTTTTGAGAATCTAAATCACTCTTTCAGACTAAGCATCGGTTTGAGGGTGAAATGCAGTGCTAAAATGCAACTGCGTACCCAAAGCTTCTTGTAACTTCTTCCAAAATCATGATGTAAACCTCAGATCTCTATCCGAAACAATGGAGACTGGCACTCCGTGTAATCTGACTATCTTAGAAATATACAATCAGCTAATATTTCATGTGAGAAGTCTGTACATACTGGAATAAAATGTGCAGATTTCGTCAAACGATCAACAACAACCCAGATAACATCTTTCTTTTTCGAAGATAAAGGCAATCCCGATATGAAATCCATCGTAACTCTATCCCATTTCCACTCCGATATCATCACTGGCTGTAACAGCCCTGAAGGCACTTGATGTTTGGCTTTAACATGTTGACAAATCAAACATCTGGACACAAAGTTAGAAATTTCGTGTTTCATACCCGACCACTAGTACATCTATTTCAAATCATTATACATTTTGTTACTCTCCGGATGAACGGACAAGCTGTCACTATGAGCTTCGTGGAAAATTTTCTGTATAAGCTCTGGATTTTTCGACTCACACTGTACTCGTTTAGCTTGCAATTCATGATCATATTTCTAAGCTTCGCAAATTTGCTGAAGAAACATCGATTTAGCTTTTAACTCAGCTAATATCGAACCATCAGTGTGTATTCATCACACGCAAAGAAAACAAAGATTTTCTACTAAAAGCATCTGTGACTATATTTTCTTTCCTCGAATGATAATCAATCACTAACTCATAATCTTTCAACAGTTCGAGCCATCTTCACTGTCTTAAATTTAGATCTTTTTGTGGCATCAGATACTTCAAACTCTTGTGATCGGTAATATGTGGTATTTTTCACCAAATAAATGGTGTCACCAAATTTTCAATACAAACACAATAGCAACCAAATCCAAGTCGTGTGTCGAATAATTTTTCTCGTGCATCTTTAACTATCTGGACGCGTAAGCTATCACTTTGCCTTCTTGCGTTAAAACACATCCCAAACCGTTCAATGACGCATCACTGAAAAATCACAAATTCTTTACCAGTCTCAGGCTGAACTAAAACCGGTGCTTCAGTTAACAGTGCTTTCAACTGATTAAATCTTTGTTGGCATTTCACAGACCACCCAAACTTTATATCTTTCTGCAATAACCGAGTCACCAATGTAGCTATCGTCGAAAACCCTTTTACAAATCTCTAATAATAACCCGCTAGTCCCAGAAAACTTCTGACCTCGGTTATGTTTCTTGGTGGTTTCCAGTCAACAACTGCTGAAATCTTTCTCCAATCAACTCTGATGCCTTTCGCTGATACAATGTGTCCTAAAAACCCAACTTCTTCGAGCCAAAACTCGCATTTGCTGATTTTAGCAAACAATTGTTTGTCTCTCAAAGTTTGGAACACAATTCTTAAATGCTTGGCATGCTTAGATTCGTCCTGAAAATATATTAGGATATCATCAATGAACATAGCAAAAAATCTGTCCAAATACGGTCTAAAGATTCGATTCATCAAATCCATAAATACTGTAGGGGCATTAGTTAACCCGAACGACATAACAAGAAATTCATAATGTCTGTACCTGGTCCTGAACGCAGTTTTCAGGACATCCGAATCTTTAACCCGCAACTGATAATAACCCGAACGTAAATCAATTTTCAAAAATACTGTTGCACCTTTCAGCTGATCAAACAAATCATCGATTCGTGGCAATGGATACGTATTCTTAATCATAACTTTGTTGAGTTGTCGATAATCTATACACAATCTCATTGAACCATCTTTCTTCTTAACGAACAAAACTGGTGCACTCCAGTACAAGAAACTCGATCATGCAAAACCCCTATTTGTTAATTCTTGCAACTGAGCTTTCAACTCTTTCCACTCTGTAGGAGCCATTCTGTACGGAGCTTTCGATATCAGTGACATTCCCGGTACTAACTCAATAGCAAACTCAGCCTCTCTGATTGATGGTAACCTGGGTAACTCTTCTAGAAACACATCTGGATATTCACAAACCACTGGCACTGATCCAATCTTCAATACAAACACTTTTTTATCTAGAACATATGCAAGGTAAGCATTGCAACCTTTTCTCACATACTTTCGCGCTAACATAGCCGATATCACAATAAGCAACCCATTTGAATCATCAAATTCAATACGAAGAGTCTCACCTTTCTGACATTTTAATACAATAAGCTTTTGTTTACAGTTTACAACCGCATCATGCATAGTCAGCCAATCCATACCCAAAATCACATCGAATTCATCAAACGGTAAAAGGTCAAACCGACTGGAAAACTGTAACCTCGGGTCATCAAAGGACAATTCTTGCAAACTTTATCAATTAGGACATACTGAGCTAAGGTGTTCGATACCTTAACCATGAATTCAGTGGACTCAACAGGTAAACTCTTACTAGCCACTAAATTCATACATACATAAGAACGGGTTGACCCTAAATCAATCAAAGCAGTTACATCAATGTTATAAAGAGAAAAAGTACCAGTGATAATATCTTGCGCCGATACATCTTCGAGAGCGCGAATACCATAAGCTTTGGCTGGCGTCCATACCTCAAATCTCACTGCAAAATCTCTCGTCACACCTCGACTACCAGTCATATTTTTTGTATTTCGGGGTGGTCTCGCTGTAGCAGCTATATTACTCGGCCTCGCGGTTTGAGCTTTCTCTTTCTCAGACTTCTCAGGGTAATCTCTAAGATAATGGTTGAAGGAACCACATTTGAAACATGCTCCGCTTTTCACTCGACACTGGCCATAATGTGGCTTGTTATAGTGTTTGCACTCGGGTCTAGCATTTCTAACACTACCCACACTCGCTACAGATGTAGCCAGGGGTTTAGGACTGGAGTGTCTCATATCTCTATCTCTATTAGAATTCCTCATAAAAACAGTAGAACGGTAGTGATATTTTAACACACCTAACTCGTATTCACCGTCAGAAGAGGGTTACGAGGTATTACCAATCAATACACATCATTTAACATACAGTACTTATACATTTACACATTCATACTCAAATACCATTCAACACAATCATATTGTCCCATATAAGGGCCTACGAGGCCTTAAACATGCTTTAAAAGTGGTTTGGGACTAAACTGATAACATACGAAATTTTCAAAAAACTTAGAAATTTTTCATTCATTTAGGGGTCACACGCCCGTGTGAACTGGCCGTGTGCCTCACACGGCTTTAGACACGCCCGTGTCACAGGCCATGTGGAAACAGGGCATACATACTGACTTGGGTCACACGGCCAACCACACGCCCGTGTGTCTAGCCCGTGTACCCTTGGAAGTGGCCACACACGCCTGTGTGCTAGGCCGTGCCAAACTTGTAGGATATACTGACTTATGCAACACGGCCAAGTCACACGCCCGTATGCTAGGCCATGTGCCATTTAGGGGGCATACTGACTTATGCCACACAGTCGATCACACGCCCCTGTGGAGCATACTGACTTCATTTTAATTCAACACCACGGACACACGACTGTGTAGTATGACCATGTGTCGCACACAGCTGAGACACACACCCGTGTCTCTGCCTGTGTGGACAAAAATAGGCCATTTGCAAGGCCAATTTGCCACCCTTACTCATGCTCACCTAAATAACCAAAATGGTACCATTTCATCACACAACTAAGCAGCCAAAATCATCATTCAAATTTACAAATCATACCATATCCATTTCAACCAAATTCAATTCTCAATTCAATACCAAATACTTATTCAAATACTTATCAACTCAACTTCTAAAATCATACTTCACTAAAGCATTGCTCAAGCATTAAACTCCATAAATCAATTTAACCATTTGCAACTATAAAACCATAACCATTTTCATACTAAACATACCAAAATAAGCCATCACCCATGGCTATATATACAACCAAAACATATGCATTTACAAGCCATTTCTAATAGCTAAACACACAACCATATTAACATTATTTACAAGCCAACTCTCATGGCTATATTCACAACCAAAATACCACAAGTATCCTATACATGCCATATACCATATATACACAACTCAAAAGTATCAACTAGATGTCCGATAGTGCGATGATCCCAATGACTCCCGGATCTAAGCTAGCCTTGATTCACTATCAAACATAGAAAAATAACACAAAGTAAGCTTCATAGCTTAGTAAGCTCGTATGTGAATAACTTAATTCATCAAATAAATGCAAATCAACCAATTTTACATAACATCACCATATACACATTAACTACAAACCTTTCTCATGTCTCAAAACATGATCAAATACCATCTCATCAAACTTTCTCTATTTAATACTCGAATAGGTTCTGTACGTGCCTGTATCGCCTCGTACTAACCTCTTTCTCAACCACATTGTTCCTTTACCCATTGAACCATTCATAATAGAAGTTGGATACTCAAAGATCTCAATTGATAAGTACCTATACCATGGCCTTAAGCCAAATCAAGGTAACTTATCCCGGAGTACCTATACCATGGCCCGTAGCCAAATCAAGGTAACTCCTTTCCAAAATACTTATACCATGGCCAATAGCTAAATCAAGGTATCACTCGCACCTGTAGTGCCGAAGCCAACATATCCAATATGCATGGCCTAAAGCCAAATCGGTATATCATCTTATAACATATCATCAGTATCCAAAATCTATTCCTAAGGTTCAACCGGGAGTTTTAGCTTGTCGATTCCATCTTCGAATATTTCCATAGAATCGTATTTACAATTCATACATTAATAATAATCTCATAATCACAGTTTAGGCAATATCAAAGCATTTAACATACATTTATAAAGAAATCATCACTTACAAACTTACCTCGTATTCGGAATTGACAGATCGGATCGACTACTCGATAACCTTACTTTTCCCCCGATCTAAATCTGAATTCTTTCTTTCTTGATCTATATGTATTCAAAATTATCTCCTTTAATCAAACACTCATTCAAATTAGTCCAAAACATACATTTAGGCCTATTTTCACTTTAGCCCCTAAACTTTCACATTTAATCAATTTTGTCCCTATTTCACAAATACACAAAATTCACATAATTTCTTTAAACCCAAGCTTCGCCGAATTTCATATAAGTCCCTAACAGCCCAAAAATTTCATTTACTTCACATTTTAACCATTTAATTTGTATATTTTACAATTTAGTCCCTTTTTGACATTTTTTTCAAAAATCACTTTACAAAACTAGTTTAACTATTAACAAACTTTCATAATCTATCATAATTCATCAAATCACTCAAGCATTCAACAATGGAAACTTGTTAAACCTTTATAAATTTCAAAATCTAAGGTACGAGCTAGCTAGAATACGAAGCAACGATCTCAAAAACGTAGAAATTATTAAAAAATCGAGCTCAAAACACTTACCAATTAAAGCTCACAAGTGCTGAACCCTAGAAAGCTTCAATGGCTTCTTTTCTTTCTTAATATTTGGCCAAATAGATGAATGAAGAAAGAAATTTGGTTTTTTTATTAATATTAACATTAATTACAAATTTACCATTATAACCTTTAAAAAAATTATAAATTACACCAATTGCCATGCTATTATCATCCATTAACCTATAAATGGTCTATTTACCACTTAAGGACCTTAACTTTAAGGTTCTATAGCTATTAAATACCTTTAGCTAATAGAACAGCACTTTTGCATTTTACGTGATTTAATCCTTTTTTCTCTAATTGAGCAATTAAATGATGAAGTTGGCTCACAAAATTTTCAAAATACATGCTATCATGCTGTAAACACCAAAAATAATATTAAATTTTGACATTGGATTTGTGGTTCCGAAACCACTGTTTCGATTTAGCTAAAACTGAGCTATTACAGATGTTCTTTAGATTTCTTCGATGCTGACTGATGTGACTTTCATGTAAATTTCTTTCTCGAATCTCTAGCTTGAAATTCAGCTTTTCTTTTTTCTTTACTAAGCTCCGATGCTTTGTGTCCTCTATCAACTAACACAACAAATTCTTTTAGTTCAAGAATTCCAACTAAAAGCTTAATATCTTCATTCAACCCGTCCTGAAATAGTTTACACATAACCACTTTGGTTGGAATGCACTCTCGGACATACTTGCTTAATCTGAAAAACTCTCTTTCATACTCGGCTATCGTCATACGACCCTATTTCAGCTCTAGAAATTTCTTGCGCTTTTGATCGAGGAATCGTTGACTTATATACTTCTTTCTGAACTCTATCTGAAAGAATTCCTATGTGACCCGTTCTCTCGGTACTACGGAGATTAATGTACTCCACCACTAGTATGTGGCATCTTTTAGAAGAGATACAGCACATTTAACACATTCGGTTGGTGAACAAGATAATTCATTGAAAACCCTGATAGTATTCTCTAGCCAAAACTCGGCTCTCTTTGAATCACCATCAATGGTAGCCCTAAACTCTTCGACCCCATATTTATAGATTTTATCTACGGGCGGTTTGCTCATGCGTACAGGTTCCAACACTTGAGGAGCTACGGGAACCAGTTAGGGAAAAGGTGGGGTGGAGGTTGCTGAGCAGTCGGGTTAGTTCGGACAAACTCAGTGAACCACTCGTTCAACATTTGGAAGAAGGCTTCCTTAGCTTTTCCTCCACGACACTCAAATATGGGTCTCAATCCAGACGATGCTACTCCACGAACGAAGGCTGGCACATTACTTTTTACATCATCGGAGTTTGCTCGATTGGAATCCATTACTATATGAAAACATGATTTAAACTATCAGGAGATATCACACTATCACAGGTTATATTAATGACATGTATAGCTAGACTCACATATGCTATGTTAGTCTGAGAATTGACTAAACCGTAGCTTTAATACCAATAAATATAAAACCCCTAACTCATATTTGATGCCAGAACAGGGTTATGGAGCATTACCGAACTTACAGATCAAACAATCAAGCATTTCATGTTCATTTCTCATTCAAAACAAAAACCACTCATATTCAATCATTTAGTCCTCAATATGAGCCCTCGAGGCCCAAAATAAACATTAAAAATAGTTCGGGACTAAACCAAGTACTCAAGAATTTTTTTTGGAAAATATTGAAAATTTTCAAAATGCAGGGGATACACGCCCGTGTCTTAGGTCGTGTGGGCATTCGAAAAGGGAACACACGGCCATGTCCCAGCCCGTGTCCGCACCCGTGTAACTCACTAACTGAGGTCACACGGTCAGACCACATGCTCGTGTGCCAGGCCGTGTACCCTTCAAAATGGCCTCACACGCCCGTGTGTCAGGCCGTGTGCTAGGCTATGTGAAAACTAAAGGGTATATTGACTTGTGCCGCACGCCCGTGTGCTAGGCCGTGTGAAGCTATTGACTTGATTTCTATAGAAGTTACAAGGGACAAACAGCCGTGTCACCTGGCCATGTGTCACACACGGCTGAGACACACGCCCGTGTCTCTGCCCGTGTGGACAAAAATAAGCTATTTTCCAAGCCATATTTCTCACCCAAATTAGTACCAACTTAAACACAACCATTTGCATAGAACCATGGCATAATTAGACATTCGAAACCAACCAATATCAAGCTTATAACATGTAATATCTACATATACAATACAATGTCCATAAGCACCTCAATTGTCCACTTATAATCATGCAAACTATGTATCTCAAACATACCTAAATGGTTAAACACATACATGCATCATTGTGTCTATAACTTAACATGTATGCCACATATCAAACTCAACCATTTGGTATCCAAAATACCAATTCACAACCAAGGCATTCACATGGCAACCATACATCACATACAATAAGGCTATTTACATATTTAGATAACAAATATACCAAATTCAAGCCAAATCAAATGGCTAAATACATGACAAAACACATAGGCTACCCTTAGCCAAAATGACCTATACATGCCATTAAACCCAAAATATAATGTCAAAAGTACCAAGATAAGTGTTTGATAGTGTGATGAGATCTTCCACAACTTCTAATCTGAACGAGCTTCCAAAACACTTTAAAACACGAAAAAATAAACAGAGTAAGCAATTAAGCTTAGTAAGTTCGTATAACTAAAAATACAACTTACCAACTAACCACAATTTAGTTAATATCATTTAGGCATAATGCAACTCAAATTTGCCCAAAAGCCTAACATAAAAATCATCAACCTTGTTAGCCATGTATTCATATGTCAAACATATATATACCACATCTCGTATTTCACATAAAAACCTGCACTAGTTCGTATCGAACTTGTATAATCTCGTAACAACACTGTGCCCGTTAAACCACTTAGAATATCGTCAGATACGCGGGTAGTACACGCGAGGTGTACTAAACAATAATCCATTAATTTTTGTACATATATGCTCATACGAGCTATAAACCATAAGCTCCTCCGAGCTGAATAACGGTAAGCTCATACGAGCTGTGTATCGGTAAGCTCATAAGAGTTGGAATTGGTAACCCTAATGACATGTCATTTGTATCCTACGAATTTCTAAGGTTCAAACGGGGCACAGTATTCTTCGTACGTCGTCGGTTATGCGCTCGATAATTATACATAGTAATTACACAATCCACATGCATATATTTCAATTAAAGCATATAAATATGCAATTTAATTACATGAACTTACCTCAAACTAGTACGAAGAAAAACGATCGTTTAATCAAAAACTTTGTCCTTTCCCCGATCTAAATCCGTACGCTGCTTTTATTAATCTATATAATCAAATTTAACTAATTTAAGCATCATTCTATTCAATTCAATCCAAAAATCATGTTATGGCAAAATTACTATTCTTCCCTTATGCTTTTGACTTCTTTACTATTTAGTCTCTAGGCTCGTAAAATGAAATTTCATGCAATTTCACCCCACCCAAGCCTAGCCGAATAACATATATGCTCATAGCAGCCTATACATTTCACAATTTCTCACGTTTATCACACAATTTAACCCCTAATTGGAAATTTCATTAAAAATCACTTAACAAAAGTTGTTTAATTCTCAACAAAGATTTATTTTCTTCTATTAAACTTCAAAACCCTAACATATTCATCAATGGAAAATCTCAAACTATCTAATACTTTTGCAAATCAGTCCCCTAGTTAGCTAGGTTAAGCTACAACGATCCCGAAAACATAACAATCATTAAAAATGGGATAGGTTTTCACTTACATGCAAGGAAAAAGCTTGAAAAAAATTTTCCTTCTTCTCCAATGGAATTTTCGGCTAGCATAAGGGAAAATGGGGAAGATGATAGCTTTCATTTTGTTTATTTTACCATTTATTTACCTAATTACTAAATTACCCTTACCTAACTTTAAAATTACTCAATTACCAAGCCATGCACATCCACTAACTCATTTAATGGTCTAATTACCATATAAGGACCTCCACTTTAAATTTCTATAGCTATTTAACACCTTTAGGTAATAGAACACAACTTTCGCACTTTATGCGATTTAGTCCTTTTTATCAAATTGAGCATACAAACGGTAAAGTTTCTTAACGAAATTTTTATACCATAATACTATCATGCTTTAGATCACATATTAATATTAAAATAAATTTTTTGACCTTGAATTTGTGGTCCCAAAACCACTATTCCGATTTCAGTAAAAATGGGCTGCTTCAACAATTATATTTATAGTGGTTCGACCTCAATTGCATACTCCACGACCTTGGTACAACTCAAGCAAGGATTTTTCCAAGTATAAGGTATAAATTTTCAATCCCTATCTTTTTACAAAGTTTAAGATAGAACCTCCTATTAGTTTTTATTGTCTTAACTTGAACCCTCTAGCTTTTACAAGGCTCAAGTAGAAACCTTTTAAATCCCTTTAAGGATTTCTACCCAAAAACAACCCAAAAAACTTATGTACACTTTTTAATTATAAAGAGAAAAGATGTGACCAATGAAAACCTCTCAAATGTGTGTGCTTACAAGTGTTAGTTCACTCAAATAATGGAAATGAGAATGATAAAAGATACTATAATAAGCACTTAAGAGACTATGTACAAGATAATATTAGAAAAGGAAGATTTGAAGTGAATTTTCTTGATTTTAATACTTCAATGTCTTGAAATATCTTTAACTTGTATTTTTACCAAGGAATAAGTTTGTGAATGTTTATAGTTGTTGGGGATGGTTTGGATTTGTTGGAAGGATTAATCTTGGGCTTAAAAAGTAGTATTGTAACTTAAGTATCGATACATAGAAGAGATGTATCTATACTTCTCATAAAAGTAGCAGCTAGTGACCATTCTGACACCCATGTACGGATATATATAAGCATGTATAAATATAGTTAATGCATGTATCAATACTTTTAAAATATGTAACAATACATGTCCTTTTAGATGTATAACTTGGCTATTAACTTGCAATATGTTGATACCTAGACCCCTCATATTGTACTAAGCTACCAAAATGCCTTAGAACATTTTAAACTCCTTTGAACACTTTGATATTGACTCAAAAAAATTTGGATAAGTTGAAATACATTTGAAACATGTTTTTGTGTACTTTGTGAGTCTTTAAAATGCTCTGAAAATATTGAACACTAAATGACTTAGTTAACAAAATTTATTTTCAATGTTGTTATATAATAAGGTTGGGACATCTAAGCTAACAGTGGGATGTAAACCAAATATTGGATGCTTAATCTTGACCCTCTATCCCCTCATTTATTTATTTATTCTTTGTATAGAGTTCTTTAGTTTGATGATTTTAAAAGTGGTGTATAACTTGGAATGGTCCATTCTAATAACTTCCAATACCATACATTGGCTATCTTATCTTTTATTTGTAGACGGTGTAATCTTATTTTTGAAAACTGATGGCGAAAATAATGGACTTGATTAAGCGGACCCTTGATGACTTCACGGCTAAGTCTGGTCAAACTATTAGCTTTGCTCAATCGTGTATGATCTTCTCACCAAAATGTTCTGACTCTTGCAAGGTACATATTTCTTATGAGTTAGGGATATGAGAAAAATCAAATTTAGGGAGATATCTTGGTCTTCCAATACACTTTAAAAGAATCTTGAAACATAATTATGAGTTTATTATTGATAAGGTTTGAAATAAACCGAGTGCTTGGAAAGTGAAATTCTTATCCCTTGTTGGAAGATTGATGTTCGGACCAATGAATACGGAATAAGAAGAAGAAGTGCAGGAAAGCAAGGAGGAAGGAAAAGATGAGGAGAATGATGAGAGTAAGGAGATGGAGGAGGACAACACTTGAACCATTTTAATTTTATAAATACTTGTATTAATTTTTTGGATTATTTTAATTTAGACTTTGTAGGAGTAGGATTAGTAAGTAGATTTTTAGTATGTTTTATTTTGTAGGATTAGTAAGTAGATTTTTAGTATGTTGTATTTTGTTCAAATTTTTCTATATAGGAACCCAACACGAAGAAGACACAAACAATTCGAGCTAACACGATCAAAGGAGGAAGCACCCACCATTAGTAATTGGAGCGACCATGATTAATCATGTAACTTCCTTCATTATCTATTTATAGGCTACACATTAAGGACAATGTGTCAACTAATGTGTGGGGGGTAACATAGAAAATTTACTTCAAATTTTTACATTGTCTTTGATTTTTCTTGCCTTTAGTGTGCTTGAGCTTGTAGAAATACAAGTGATTGGTTAGGAGCATGTACATAGGTTGCTTGTGTTTATGAATAAATTTGGCATGATGATAGGTGATTTTAAACTTTTGATTATTACGTTACTAAGTTCTATATGTTACACTATAGATAGGTAATAAGCAATCAACTGTACTAAGTGATATAGAAAATACAAGGAAACGAGCATGCTGGTAAGAATGATAAATGGTTGAATTGTGTTTGTTTGCTTGACTAAATTTGTGCACGTTGAGATATTTAGGGATGACCTAAGGCATTGTTTAGAACACATCCAGAGCCAAAAAGTCAACCTATTTATGTGCACCTTTAGTATCAATATTTGAGCCTATTAACACTTCTTGATGAACTGCATTACAAGCCCCGAGCCTGAAAACATTAATTTGTATCCGCCCTTTTTCTTTGGTCCTACACTGTATGATTATAGACGTCTGGCAATACTTATTGAGGGTTACGTCGATACATTAAGGCGGAGTTTGTGAAAATAGAGTGAAATAGGAAAGATTAGTGTAATGTGGGGGCTATAGGTTAGCCTAAAAGTACAAACAAAAGTGAAATCCAAATAGCAAAAGTAGTGCGAGTAGAAAAAGTTCTTGAAAAAAAATATAAAAAGCATTCATGAGTGAGATAAGTTGAAAAAGAAAAGTCACAAAGTCACAAAATATAGAGTAACTCATTCATTAGTGCACAAAAACTTGTAAGCTAGTCATAGTTACTATGTTATGCTAGATTTCCTATACATAGAGAAACAAGAAATGTGGGAGAGGGAGAAATAAGGCAGTGAGCGGGTAAGGGTCACTAAGGGGGAAGAATAGGGATCAATATGATGTGCCAAACTATTTTCGTGTTTGTAACCCTTTTGATGCTTTCTTTTTTTGAATTATATATATGTCCTAAGCTTCAGAACGTTACAAGCCGAAAAGTCCTATGAGACCTAAATATCCTTATACATAAATGGATATCATACTAGACATGCGCATAGACGACTATTTGTATTATGCTCAGATAATCAAAGTACTTGTATGATTTGTTGATGGATTTCTATAGATGATACCCTTAATACAAGTACATTTTGTAACATACTGAACTTAGATGTTTGAAGTCAAAGGTGGTAAGTCAAATATTCATAATGTTGAAGTTATTAGTAAGCATGAAAAGCCTAAGTCATATACTCCAAAGTCAATACTTGTATCATATTTTCTCAAAGGTTATCGTTGCCTATATTGCTTGAGGACAAGCAATGACTTAAGTGTGAAGGAGTTTGATCTGCCAAAATTCGGTGTAGTAGATTAAACTAGTTTTCACACTTAAGGAGCCTGAATACAAGAATTTCCATTACATTTTAGTTAAGTTTCTTTTGTTTTACTTACATTCAATAAACTATGCAAATTGAGTCTTTTGTTGACCTTAAGGGACGAATGAGGCCTAAGGGAGAGCTAACATACTTTTTAAGTGTGTAGGAGACCGTTAGAAGGCATTTTAGGTTGACACTAGACGTTATTTCACAACAAGGGAGGTCTGATGTCGCAACATAGGGAACATAATGAAGAAAACTCAAGTCTGCCTTTGATGTCGCGAAACATATTGAGGGTGTCACGATATACCCCTGAAGATGGCTACAAAAGAGAATACTGGTTTCTATGTCGCAACACAGGTCCTGGTGTGTCGCAACATTGACTCTGGGAGGGAAAATAAACATGAAGCACAGGAATTTTGGTCTATACAAATGAACTTAAAGCTCAGGAATGTCAGGTAACCTAAGGTGAAGGGCGACGGCCACTTGAAGGTTATAAATAAGCTCCTTTGGCACATGTTAAAGACACATTTCCATTAACCTAGTTACTTTCTTTAGATTTAGTTTCATTTTCTTTCTTAGGGTTCTACAGTTTAGTTTATTTGTTGTTTTCTTTTAAGAGATCTGAATTGTGGAATCATTCAACTTTGTGGATTTACACTTAATATCAATACAATCAGAGACTTTCATTCACTTTATCTTCTTAATTTAATTAGCATAATTTTTTTCTACATCGAATATATATTATTTATGAATGCCATGAAGAACTAATCCTTTTATGGGGGATTAGTGAGTGGAGGTATGATCTGTTAACTATTTTGTAAGGTTACTCAACAGATCAACTATTTAGGAAAGGGAGAACATGAAACAAACCCTAGGCCTATCAACCCCAAGAAGTCATCAAAGTGGGAATTAACCCAAAATTGGTATTACCCATCCATGAACACCTGAACCCCAAACTAGTCTAGACTGTGAGGTTGAAAGATAAGTAGTTCTTGCTGACTGGTTATGTTAGTGGAAGATCGAAAGATCTTACTACGGTAGCGACTAGTTCATTGAAGAGGAACTTGAAGTGACAGTTGATGGAGATTACCAAAGTGAGCTAATCACCTATAATCAGATTTGATTTATTCTTCCCTTTTAATCTCTTGAATATTATCTTTTTATGTTGTTTTATTTTTATCATTATAAAAACCATAAAAATCCTTTATTTTATATTCTTCGAACTATAACTGAATCTAAAGTACTAATTAGATCTTTCAGTGCTTAGGTTAGAATTGATCGAATGTTTACCTCCCTTAGGTATGATCCTTAGAGTACTCACCCACTCCGTTGTAAAACTATATTACAACTAGACCCATATACTTGTGGATACCGCTTCATAATTTTATATTTTATTACAGTATTCACACTCTGGACGTTAGTAAGTTAGAGGCGGTCAACACTCAAGATCTCCTAGTTAAGTAACTCCCCACGGAGCTCTACTTAAGTTAGAATGATGGTCAAAAGTTACACGATTATTAGTACGTATGAATGCCTAAGGAATTAGGTTCATGTACTAATTGGATGGAAATCCATGTTCTTACTAGTTGATTATTATCACCCTACGCTAACATGATACAATGGGTGTGGGAATTATCATTGCAACGACTTACAAATATATTTAAAGTAATGTAAGACACATGCATCATCTTAATGCATATCATAATGTTGCAAAACAATTTCAAACATTTGCTTAATACAAAGATATTAAAAATAATTTTTAGGACCACAATCTGACGAGTAAGTTCGTATAATTGGTATTTAAATTATACGAGTCAATAATAATTTTTATCTTAAATTTTGATTTGATGAATTTAACCAACTGAATTTAAAGTTAGTATAAGTGGTTCGGTTCAAAAGTAAAGTGGTTATTGAAAATGAGGTATTAGGACCTCGCTTTCGTAATTTAGGGTCGTAAATATTTTTATTCAATACTTAAAGGGTCATATTATAGGTGAATTGAATTGGTTCGGTAATTTTGATGATTGATTGATTAATTAAGGTAAAAGGATTAAATTGTAAAAGAGGTAAAATATCGCTATTTATTTAAAATGCTAAAAGAACCAAAATGTAATTAAATCAAGGTCAAAAAGTCCAAGAGGTGGCGGATATGATTAAATCCATTAACTTTTGGCTATTTGCTCATTTATTCCTAATTAGTTTAGGACTAAATTGAAATTAAGCTTTTTAGTTAAAATTCAAAATGGTTAAAGGACTAATTTGCAATTAAACCCTCTTTAAATAGTAAGTATACCATTTTTATAGTAGTGGACGGTTTTAGACTTTAAAATGTTAAAAATATGTAATTTAAAAGGGATATAATTGTAATTAGGTAAATAAATCATTTATAACTAAAATAAACCCAAATTAAAGGTGATTTTTCTTCTTTCTTCTTCCTAAAAACCCGGAACACCATGGTTGAAGCTAGGAAGCATTCAGCCAAGCTTAGGCCCTTTGATTTGGTAAGCACATTTTGCCCATTTTTAGTAATTTTTATGTTTTTGAGCTTGTTTTCATTTAATCTAGTTAACCCGATGACTAATTTGTAAAACTGTCAAATGTTTTGGATTATGTCATTGATGAATTTGAATTATTCATAAATTTTTATGAAATATTATTGAGTTTTGTTGTTAGTTAAGACTATTTTCTAAAGTAATTTTTATTAATTTTAATGTTTAAGGACTAAAATGTTAAAGTGATAAAATTACAAGGACTTGATGTGAAATAATTGCAAAAATAGGTTGTATAAAGGCACTTGAATATTTGACTAAGTTGAAATTTGAATAAAAATTGTTAAATTGCATGTTTTAAGTTTAAGGGCTAAATTGCATAAAAGTAAAATATTTGGAGCAATTATTTTAAAATGTCAAGAAGGACTACTTGCATAAAATAATTTCATTTTTCTGTTGAAATTAGTGAATTGAATGAAATTCTTATTTTAGATCAAGAACGAGTGGAAAATCGAGGAAAAGAGAAAATTACTGAATAGCCCCTGTACTTTGTCTTTGCTACAGATTAGTCTGGTAAGTTCGTTTGGTTTAATTTTAATACAATTTAAGTGTATGTTATATGAATTTAATCGTTGAATGTTGAATAATATATTGATGCATGTAATTAAAAATGGAAATAATAAATTGATATGGTATCGATCACTGATTGAGATACTCTAAGCCAAGGAATGTTTGGTTGTGGCACTAATGCTTGCATATGGAATATGAGATAGCGAGTTATTCATGTATTGTTCTATGATGGAATGTTATGAATCGATGAACGTAGGATAGAGTACGATTGGCATGCCAATAGGTTGTGTTGCGTGTGGTACGGTGTTGATGGGAGCAATGGAGATTATTACAGTAGATTCTCTATTCACTGGATATGTCTAGAACCTACATTTGTTACGGACTAATGAGATATATTACAGTGTTATTTGGTGTACTGGATGGATTAGCTCATACAAGCATCTGGTGTTCTGGATGGTTAACTGTGTACTCGTATCCACTTATCGTTCATCAGGCTATGTTTATTGATTTCTAAAAGTTATTGAAAATTGGAAACTGGTTTGTTCTATTGTATTGAGTAATACTCACCTGTTGTGAGTTGTGATTGATAGGAATTTCGATAAAAACCTTGTGACTTTGTTCTTAATCTTGCTATTTGAATTGTTATATTTAATTCGGTAAGATTTATTGTTTAATCGACAAACTTACTAAGCTTTATGAAAGCTTACTCGTGTTATTTGTCTTATTACTTATAGATACGTTTTGTGGATCGGGAGATCAGATCAACTCGAAGAATCATACTATCCAGGGATCATTTGGTAGCTTTTGAATACATCTTGACTTCTACGGCATGTAATGTTTCATAAGTACATGTAATCTATTTTGGGTTGTATTTTTTGATGTTGTGGTATGATAGGTAAAATGTGGTATGTATGTTTAATTCCATATTTATGCATAAGTGAACAAACTTGACATGATAGTTGTGGCTTGAATTAGGTATGGTATAAAGGAATTGAAGGTAAGTTATATTTGAGTGTAATGTGGCTTGTGTAATGTAACTAAGTAGGCAAATATTGGATGATTAAGTTTTGGTTTCATTGATGACACATTGGTTAGGTATTTGGTTGTTGATTTGGTATATATTGGTCATTCTTGAATGTGTTTTAAGGTATTGTGACCATATGTTATAACTTGGTTTATGTACCTAAGCATTTGGATGAAAAATGAGCATGATTTTGGTCACTTTTGGGTACACACGACCTGGGACACGGGCTGTCACACGGCCGTGTGTCACACACGGGCAGCCCACATGGGCGTGTGCCCCTAGCGTGTTAGGTGTAGGCTTCACACGGGCTGACACACAGCCTGCAACATGGCCGTGTGACCCAAGTAAGTGAGTTACATGGTCCATATACACAGGTGTGTGACATCACACACGAGCCTGTGGGATGATCACACGACCATATCTGGAGCCACACAGTCTGAGCTTTATCACACTGCCATGTGACCCCTTCTTTGAAAATTTTCAATTTTCCCCTGAACTTTTTTATTTATTTTGAATTGGTCCCTGATTATTTTTAAACTATTTTTAAGGCCACATAAGCTCGATTTAAGGCCCATAAATGTATGTATTAAACTTATATGAATTATTATGAAATTCTATTAAATAAATTGGTAACTTGATGCTATCTACTAATGATTTTTCTGGATTCTACGGTAATACGCCGTAACTCTAATCTGGCGGCAGGTACGGGTTATGGGTGTTACATGTTAGGCCTAGGTTTTGTTTCACGTTCTTCCTTTCCCGAACAGCTCATCTGTTGAGTAACCCTATAAAACAGTTAATAGATCATACCTCCACTCGCTAATCCCCCATAGAGGGATTAGTTCCTCATGGCTTTCATAGACAATATGAAATTGATATAAAGAGAAAGTATGCTAATTAAATCGATAAGATAAAGTAAATGAAAGAGCCTGATTGTATTCAGATTAATTGTGAATCCACAAAGTTTGAATGCTTCCAAAATTTAGATCTCTTGAAATCAATAAGAACAAATGAAAGAAATTTAAAACCTAAGAATGAAAGAAAACTAAACTAATTTTTACAAAGAGAATTTAGGTTAAAGGAATGGTCCTCATAACAAGTAACAAATGAGTCTATTTATATCCTTTAGATGGTCGTTGTCCTTAACCGTAGGTTAATTGACGATCCGGGCTTTAAGTTTGATTGTACAAACAAAAACGCCCCTGCTTCATGTTTTCATTTCCGTCACAATCTATGTCGCGACACAACAGGACCTGTGTTGTGACATAGCAATCAGTATACTCCTCTTCACCTATCTTCAAGTGTATGTCGTGACACTCTCAGCCTATGCTGCGACATCAAAGATAGTCTTGAGCTTTCTCCATTTTGCTCCCCATGTTGCGACATCGAGTCATCCATGTTGCGACATAACGACCAGTATTCGTTTAGTACACCTTCTAATGGTTTCCTACACACTCACAAAATGATTTAGCTCACCGTTAGGCCTCATTCGGCCCCTAAGTTCAATAAAAGACTCAATTTGCACATTTTATTAAAAAACATAATTAAAACCTACTAGAAATGCTTGCTTTCAAGCTCTTAAAGTTTAAGAATTAGTTTAATCCGCAACACCGAATTAAAACAGATCAATTAGTTTTCAGGATACCTTATAGAGAATGAAATTCTATTCCAGTTAATCACATTAGGCACTCCACAACAGAATGGCATGATAGAGAGAAGAAATCAAACGTTGTTAGAAATGGTACGTTCTATGTCCAGTTATTCGAAGCTGCCAATCTCTTTTCGGGGATATGTTCATTGAAAACCCCATAGAATTGTGGCATGGCAGAAATTCGAATCTTAATCATTTTAGGGTTTTGGATGTTCGATCCACATATTGGATAAATATGCAAGAAAATTGAATTCACAAACAGAATTGTGCATATTTGTAAGATATCCAAATGGAAAAAAGGTTGGTTTGTTTTATAACCCGAAAGGGCAAACTGTTATAGTCTCAACTCATGCTACTTTCCTTAAATAAAGTTACATGAATGACTTCAAACCTCGGAGTAAAGAGGTGTTCAATGAGCTTTTGGGAAATATACAAAACCCTGTGAAAATGATTCCATAACCAACTCCTAACAGTAGACATGCAAACGATCAATAGTATAGTGAGCCTCATCACAGTGGGAGGATATACTCAAGTATTTATGGGGAGCAAGAGATTATATGCTTGTTTATTTCAGAGGAGATTGACATTAGTCTGTGTTTTTGTCCTAGACGACGAGAACATTGTGTGGAAAAGTGTAAAGCAAACTTGTATTGTTGTCTCCACTCTGGAGGCTAAATATGTGGCTACTTCTGAGTCTACAAAAGAAGCAATACAGCTTCAAAAATTCCTCATGGATTTTGAAGCCGTTCCTAGTATAGAAAAAGTTATCATATTGTATTGTGACAACAGTGTGATAATAAATAATACCAAGGAGACGGGAAACCACAAGAGGACGAAACATATCAATCGAAAGTATCAAATCATAAGGGAGACAGTTACAGAAGGAATAATGGATGTAGTCAAGGTCGCATTTGTGGATAATCTTATAGACCGTTTACGAAGACTTTACTAGCTAGGAGTTTTGAGAAACACGTGGAGAGCATAAGAGACTATTAGATCTGGTGCCTTGAGTATAGTATATTCATTTGTAAACTTGTAATTTTTTTGAATAGATTAGTTTATAAAAAAATTCATTGATTACATTAATATACTTTGTATAATTGTCCTCACATGATATTTGCACACAAAGAAAAATGGAAGCAAATGTTCCTCATTGGTTGTCTAAACATGTCTTGAGTCTAATCGAGAATAAGCAAACCAATTAAAAGACTAATATGTCATCTATCAAGTCCAATTGGGGAGATGTCCTGTCTTGAGCATCGAAGCAGATAACTCCTAGATGATAGAGACATAAATGTGACTAACTAGACTGAAAGTACATCAGACAAGACCTAAGAAGAATAGATCCTAAATTTATTTATGGATTTATTCACTTGTGACGTTCATAGTGTGGCATATCAAAATCCTGAGTGGATGGAAGACTATGTATGAGTGACTCGTACACTTTGATGTACGTAAAAGCCTGAGTTCAAATAGATAAGGAACCGAAAGTTGGTGCATTGGGTGTACAAATTCTATAGCATGTAGCGTCATTTACAACAGTGGAATTCATAGCCCAAAACATGGGTAAATGATATCCTCTTATTGACATTACATGGTTAATGAAAAGTAAATGTGGCCACGGGACATCTGTCTTTGTGATGGATGACTTTATCACTATTTGATAGTGATTGACTTTTCCTAAAGGAAAATGTAATGGTTACCATGAGATAAGATAGGATCATATTGAGAGAATGAATACTATCCCAAAGAAATCAATTATATCCTATGAGGGTAACACACTTATGACAAGGTCATTAAACAAGCATGAGTAGTTGCTTTCGTAATGGTATGTTGTTGGCAAGAGCTCAGTCACAATACTATAGTGGAATGACTTTGTAACTAAATGAGTTTATAATTAATAGGTGAAAAGTCAAAATTTAATTATAAATCATTTGAGCCTCAACTACATATGTCTAATTTGTCCCTCCGTTAGCTCGTTGAAACAAAAAATGAATTGTGTGTTTGAATAGAAATGAACGAAATGAATAGAAAAAGAGAATGGGAAACATTCAGGAACAATATGATTTTCTCTGAAATGAAGAAATGGAATCATTTGGAAAATAATATAGGTTTTCAAAATGGATATGCAAATGCGAATGATCCATTTGCAATCCTATATGAATTACTTAAAAAATGATCGAAAGAATGAGTTTATATTTTTGGACTGTTTTCTAATAGAAATGAACAGAATTAATAGGAAAAGAGAAATGGGAAACATTCAGGAATGATTATAATTTTCTCTGAAATAGAGAAATGAAATCATTGAAAATGAATGTAGGTTCCCAAAAATAGAAATGGAAATGAAAATGAAAATAGAAATGATCCATTTGCAATCCTATATGAATTACTTAAAAAATAATTGGAAGAATGAGTTTATGTTTTTGGACTGTTTTGAAGCTTGAAAATGAAAATAAACCATTCGGTCATAGTGAACATGTTGAGTTGTGAAATGTTGAACATATTTTCTCGAAATTTTACTAGGGGCAAAATTGTCAAAATTTTGCTGGGGAAAATAGGGATGAGAAAATTGTTTTATATATCAATGTTAAAGTTTATTTTTAGAAAAACTGAATCGGGTTGGATCACATTACAGAGTGCTGGGTCAAAAAGGCCTAGGAAGTACTCGTAATTGGACTCAACATAAGAGAGGCCCAAAAACCCTTCATGGGCATGAACGGCGGCAACCCTAGTAGGAATACTAGGGTGTGTCGTCCACTCTAGTCGCAATCTAAATAAGATGTTGTTTTTCTATTTGAAATAAACCACTACAACTCAACAAGGGTTGTTTTTCTATTTGAAATAAACCATTACAACTCAACAAGAGTTTTATCTTCTCTTTCTATAAATAGATGGCACCAATGGAGTTATTTACATATTTTTTAGAGTTTGTCATTCTGCCGAAAAATAGAGAGAGTTTATTCTCAACTGTTAGATATATTTTTCTAGAATAGAATAACAATTCTATCAATTTCTATTAAAAAGAGAGAATTTTCATTTTCACCCCAAAAGGAGAGAAAACTTTTTCTAGTTCTGCATTTTGATTCAATTGGTTCGAGTCCACATTGAAAGCAGTTCGTGGTACGAGAATAGCGGAGAATATAGTTTGGTTGAAAATCAAGAACAACGAACGTCCGCTAAGCTGAAAACGCATATACAAATTCGGTTAAGGTTTATTGTTATAAATATCACAAATTGGGTTGATTTTCAAATTTTTAATTTTCTGCTATGTAAAAAAACCGTTTTCAAACCAGATTTTTTCCAACATTCCTAAATAGCATTCATAACCATCTAGATCATATCAAAAGAAATTTTCTTAGGGGAGGTGACGAGCAAAATGGTCATGGTCATCTTGTTAAGTGGAAGGTGGTGTCGCAACCTAAAGCTTTTGAAGGCTTGGGCATACTGAGGGTAAAGGTTAAAAACCAAGCCCTTTTGGTTAAGTTAGGGTGGAGATTAATTCAAGAAAAAGACATGAATGCGGAAGAGAACAAATGTGCCGAAACTTTAGCGTGTTTGGGAAGCTCTTGCTCTTTTCAAGACGAAGCTTCGTTTAATGATTTACTTTGTGTGTGCTCTAATCTGCCTAGTTGTTTAAACCATTTACTTTTAGACCATGTCCATGGGCTTGTTGTGTATCCAACCTTAAATTAGTAGTTTAATAATAATTGTTCCCTTTTTCACAAAGAAAAAAAAGAAAAAGACTTTTTTTATATATACACAATTGCACATATACTATATCCCAGGCATAGGTTCTATATTGTGTACTGTCAAAAAAAAGTTAATCCTATACTTAAGCTCTAGTTTTAAATGTTACCAGAATGGTTCCCAACTCACTCTTTACGTTGGGTCGATTATTTATTTGTTTAAAATTACAGAATAAAAAATTTGAAGGTTAAAATATTCTTCTAACTTTCTGTACACTTCCTACATTTGGAACTTAGTCACTCTACTTTAATTTTCAAAAATAAAGTCCTACTTTTCGAATTTAAAAATTTAGATGTAGTTATTACAATTTCAAACATTTTGGAATTAAAAAAAAATTCGTAGCCATGAAACAATAAAAATAGTATTGAAATTATTTATTAGGATTTTTTTCTTAAAAACACATTTGAATCGTCAAGATAATTTTTTTTTCCTTGTTGGAATTATATTGTTTTTAAGAAAAATTGTTTTCAATATTTTGATTGAAATAGTTAACAACATTAACTATTTAGACTAACTAATTACATTATAAAAGTGGATGGACTAAATTATGTTAAAAGTTAAAGTATATTGATTAAATATCAAGTTTCGGCATAGTGTAGAGGCCAATATTAAAATTTGACCATTGTCTTGTAATGTAAAAAAAAGTGATGCAAACATAAAAGAAATGGGAGCCCATGTTAGCCATTAAGACTCTTATGGTATTTAAACTATATATAGGGACTAAAAAGTTAACTATTTGGACTAATTAATAGCATTATAAAAATATAGGGACTAAATTATGTTAAAAATTAAAGTATATGGATTAAATATTAAATTTAGACAAATTAGAAGGACTAAAATTGAAATTTAACCTTTTATTATAAAATGAAAAAAAGAAAAAGGAAAAAAATGGTTGGTGTGCCAAGTGTAAGAAGAAGGAAGGTTGTTCCCCTTTTATATATAAGTACATAGATAGTAGAACATAAAGATAGTCAAACTTGCGTATTTTAGTCTAAAGAATTACAATTTTAATTTGAATAATTTTTAAAAAAATTTCTCTCTTTCGATGGAAGCTTCTCACTGCGAAGGTGATGGGTCTTAGATTGGTACAGGGGACGGTCTGATCCCTAAAAAGGTTTGTTTTAGAGACAAGGCGGATGATTCGGATAGGACTATGCAAGTTGATCTACCCTCCATTCCAGGAACATCATGGAAAGACGTGCTATTAGGAAATTCCCTTCCTATTTTAGGGAATAGTCTAGTGGAGGATGAAGAGATTGATTTGTTGGAAGAGGATGTTAAGAAATCAGTTATTAATGGCATCCCCTTAATCGAATTCTCGAAAAAGATCTAACAGATTCTTGTCAAAGGTATGGATAACACCGTGATTCTGAAATTGTTGGGTCGTAATATCGACTATTCAACTTTGCAGAACAAAATATATAGCCTTTGTAAGTTATCGTCGCCTTTTCAATTAACAGACATCAAGAATGGATATTTTCTGGCAAGTTTTCAAAGTAGGACGGATTGTGAAAAAGTGCTTACTGGAGGCCCCTGGATCATCTTTTGACACTACCTAACGGCACAACCGTAGACGGTGGCCTTCAATCTTGCATAACCATATCCGAGCATTGTAATGATGTGGATCAGATTACTGGGTTTGTCGAGATACATGTACAAGCGCAAGATACTCATGAAAATTGGAGGAACCATTAGGAAAGTTGCTAAGTTAGATTTGGATACTGACAGTAGAATACGAGGTCATTTCGCTTGATTGGCTGTGTACTTCAACCTTGACAAACTGTTGGTATCCCAAATCCTTATCAATGGCACCCTACAAAAGGTCGAATATGAGTTTTTGCAAACGGTGTGCTTTGGCTGTGGTAGGTACGGGCACTTGAAAGACATCTATTTGATTAGAGGTCTAAAACCAGCGTCGAAAATAAAGCGCAACCGCTTGGACCGACGTTATTGGCTACGCTGGTGATCAATGAAGGCTCGGGTGAATAGGGTGGCTCGTACGAGCCCTGGATGCTTGTGGGGAGAAACACAAGACGGAAATCAAGGGATACTAGAATGACTAGTGATGGGATTGTGGCGAAGGAGGAGATTTTTGAGATTAACTCCCAAGAGACGATGGATAATATGCTCGATAAGGGGCTTTGGAGAAAGGGGTCTATTGTGGGCCTTACAAAAGCTCCTAGCCCAACTAGAGCATTGGTCCTTAAGGATAGTTGGGGTAGTAAGACCATAACGCTGAAAGGAAATGATAGTCTTTTAGAACAAGCGAACAAAAAAAGCTAGTGCATAATACAAGTTTTATTAATTACTTATGTAACACCCCTAACCCATATCAATCGCCGGATTAGGGTTACGAGGTATTACTCAACTAACCACTAAGTCCATCCATTCACATGAATCATAATATTTAAATAATAATATCACAAATACGCAAATCATCTCAAGAATAATATCATTTGCATTACTAAAAAAATATAAGTAATTCCATTCAAATAACAAAATACTATTCATTTGGTCTTTTTGAATAGCATGGCCGAATATGTATGTTTATTCTAAATCAACTTGTACAAATCAACTACCTTCACTTATTCATTCACATGCATACCATAACTAGTTGTTCACTATAATAGGTTATTTTAAGGTGACTCCAAAATAAATCAACACCATAGCCGAATATTTAAAGTGAGCATACTTCAAATTTATTCATTAATATAACATACTCAACAATCACATACATAATGTATGACTTATTCCTTTCATGACATGTCTCATCAATACCTATAAAATTAAGCAAGAGTATATCCATCAAGCTACAGTATACCATATACCTTATTCAAACCAAAATCATAATATCAATATTACTTATAACCTAATATAAAATAACTTCCAAGTTAAGATTATAAATCATATAATAAACATTCATTTATAGCTTATATAACATACATTTCGAAGTCTCATGAAACACAAGCATACCACATCAAATTTATATTAAAACTGAATATGCATAATCATAACCAAAACATATACAACCAACTCATGCATAGAAGCAAAGCCATTTTCGAATGGCATTTAAATACATACACATTTACATCATTTGAATTTAAACCAAAGTAGTTTAGCCTATACATGCCATAGATTTTAAATTCATTCACAAAAAGGTACCAAATTAGTTGACAGTGTGCTTGACTTTGACAAGGATCCCCGAGCGCGAACTTGGACTTCAAAATCTATAAAATAGTCAAATACACACACAGAGTAAGCTAACAAAGCTTAGTAAGTTTTAAGCATCGGTAAAATACACAATTTATCATTATACAAGTTAAATCAATTTAACTTGAACATCAATTAACTCGTAAACGCAAATACATATAGCATATTACCACTTCACAATTTCCAAATTCAATAGGTTTCAAACCGAAAACTACCATACCATTTATCCATTCGAACAGTCCAAAGATTAATGATCACATCTCAATAATATAATTTCATATACAAAAACAATTTACCTCATTAGTACTAAGATACTCAATTATCATGCATCCCATACCTGTAACACTTCCCAGATATTTCCATTCATTGGTTTATGTCTTTGTAAGATCCGTAAATTCGCACACACAGTGCAATTCATGTAACGTATCACGCACTTAGTACTGTTACTTCAGAAAGAGCACACATAGTGCCATTTACTAGTAATGTATCGCACGCTTAGTGCCATTACTTATCTTTTTCACACACATAGTGCCATTCGACCTATTTCGCACACACAGTGCTCGGTATTTAAGCTCGTACACATAGTGCCCCTTAATTGAACCTTTACCTCATTCATATAAACACATGAGACTTCATTTCTATTCATATCTATCCACAAATATATGCACATGTTAAAACAACTCATTCATCCTTCTCACTACCATCACATTCGGCAATCTTCAATATACATATATATATACATATTCACCTATTCGAATATAATCACCTCTCCTATCACTTTCACACTTAAATTTCTCTTAGCACATATATAATCATCCAACTCAAATGATCAAGACATATATTTATATAAAGATAAATACCAACTTTACATTCGGCCATTACATATTAAATTCAATATCACATTCGGCAATTGGAAATAACGATACTTATTACCTTTTTACATATGCACATTAATATAGTCTAGAATTTAATTCTATAAACTTACCTCGAAAATTATCGGATTAAGGTTTTCCCAACTATTCGTTCAACTTCGCCTTTCCCCGATCCAATCCCGTTTCTTTTTGTTCTTGATCTAAATAATTCCAAATTAAGCTCATTCAAATATATTTTCATTCCATTTAATCCAAAAACACATAATTATACAAATTACCATTTTACCCCTGACCTTTACATCTTTTACACTTTAGTCCCTATTGCATAAAACACAAAATACACAAAATTTACATATACTCCTTTAGGGCCGAATCTTCAATACTCTTATACAAACTCATACATTCCATTTATTTTACATTTTGACCCTTCAATTTCAATTTTTACAATTTAATCCTAATTACTCAAAATCATCAAAATTTCCAATACAAAATATGTTAATCTACTATATAACTTTAATTCAAAATCATCAAACATCACAAAGCACAAGCTTCCATCCATGGCCAAATATCATATATACATTAATCTCAAAAATTCTAACGTGGGTCGGATAGTATTCGAAGCAACGTTCTCAAAAACGTAAAAATTATTAAAAACCAAACAAATTACATACCTAAATCAAGCAAAATCCAAGGCCAAATGTGCCAAGCTTTCTTCTTTATTTCTTTTGTGTTTTTCGGTCAAAAATATGAACAATGCATGGCTTTATATTTTGTGTTTTATTATCATATATTAACTAATTTATTTTAACATAAAATATAATATAATACAATATAAAATGCCAACATTATTACATGCATAATGATGGCCAGCCACTATCCATACTTTCATGGTCAAATTGATATTTAAACCTCCAATTTATGAAGACATCAATAATTCAGCACCTACACATTTAACCACCAAATTTTCTTTTTATGCAATTAAGCCCTTTTTCACAATTAAGCACCAAAACAATCAAATTTTAATACGAAATTTTCACTAACATCAAATCACACATAATAAGTATAGAAAATAATATTAAAATATTTTTCTACTCGGATTCATGGTCCCGAAACCACCGTTCTGATTAGGGTCAAAATCGGCTTGTTACAACTTAACATTACAGGAATTAGGCCAAGGGTCTAGGTCGGCCATGATGAATTTTGGGTCGTTTTCCACAAGTATGGTTCGGGCTACTAACAGAGATAATCAAAGCAACATTGCAAAACCTAAAGCTAACAACAGTGTTTGTATTGCTAGTGGAAATGAATTTAATAAACCTGACACTGCTATTTTTGTTGATTTCAATTCAAATTTTAACCATATTTTTAATGTAGTGATTATAGAGCATGTTAAGTTTGTTGTTTTAGTAAAGCATGAGGGCCTCAACCCAGTGAAGCATATGGTCGTTATTTTTAAAGACAAAAAAATTCCTCTAAATGAACATTCACAAGGAACTTTTGAGTTGGGTCCCAATAGGATTTAAGCACGGTTCAATGGACAGAGTTCTAGAGGAAAGAATAGGGGTGGTCGAAGTGGTAGGAAGCTCAACAAAAATATTCAAGGTCAAGTGAGTTATTTTAAAGCATCCGGTAGCTTACATGCCTCTTTGCGAGAGTCAATAAACTTCATGGCTAATGTGATATCCTCACAAAGTATGGTGGACATTGATTCAGGGGGGTCCACCAAGATAGGTGAACATCAACTTGAATCAAAGGCTCCTAGCTAGTGTAGTTTGTCTCCTTCCCTTTGTAATTAATTATAGATTTAAATCTTAATATTTTTTTTGTGGAACTATCCAGGTTGTGCTAATGTTAAATTCCCGAGAATTTTTGGAAAGTATAATCTTGAATATGGGTTGGATATCGTTTGATTGTTGGAAATGAGAGCTAGTTGGAAGAAAGCCGACAAAGCCATTGGTTTTTCGGGGGTATTTGGATTGGCTGGAAATATTCTATCAGGGTTGAGATCATTCGGAATCACCCACTTTTTATTCTGCTTCGTGTTCATGGTAATGTTCTTTCCAACTCAATTTACATATCTTTTGTATATGGTAGTCCAAACAGGAAAAAGTAGAGGTCTCTTTGGAACTCTTTAAAGTCGTCTCTACCGTAGAGGTCTTAACCATGGGTGCTTATAGGTGATTTTAATGCCATACTATCTCCTAACGAAAAGAAAAACAGTTTTACCACAAAGAGGTGTACCTTTTTCAAAGATTTTGTGGAATCCGCTGAACTTTAAGATCTAGGGTTTTCGGGCCCATCTTTTACTTGGTAGAAATGAGGCACATCTAAAAGATTAGACCAAGTATTTGCTAATGATGCTTGGATGTCAGCATTTCCAAATTTTCTAGTATATCACCTCTCGTGGATCAAGTCAGATCATAAGCCTTTTCTTCTTACTATGAAACCAGAGTATAGTTTTGGCAGAGCTAGACCCTTCTATTTCTTAGCCGATTGGACGAAGCACTCTAACTTTCCTAATCTTGTCAAAAGGAAGTGGAGCTTTTCAAATAATATGGTTGATTCTTTATCTCACTTTACATCATGCATTAAGGAGTGAAACAAGTCCATTTATGGCTTTATTGGTATTCAAAGAGATAATTAATGAAGTCACTTTCAAATATTCAATTGGCCCTAGAATGGTCAAGTTCTCTCCATCTGGTCCAACTTGATATGGATATTTGAGAATAATTAGAGAGTGTCTTGATCCATGAGGAACTACTTCAGAAACAGAAGGCCAAGTGTGATTTGCTTAATTTGGGGGACCAAAATACAAAGTATATTCATAGTCGCACGATTCAGAGAAGAAAGTTTAACCATATTACTACTTTACAACTCAACAATGGTGAGTGGAGTTCTGATCAGAATGTTCTTCGTGCTAAGGCGGGAAATTTCTTTCAAAAAATTTACAAGAAAGCTCCGGAGCCCATGAGAGGACTCCCTTCAGGTACTTTCCCACATCTTAGTCCTTTGGATATTGATTTCTTGAACAAACAGGTTTCGAAGAATGAAATCAAAAAAGGTTGTGAAGGCTTTCATATTCTCTTTTTCCAGAGTTAGTCGGACATTCTAGGTAAAGATGTTTGTGAATAGGTGAAGAAGAAGTTTGCAGGCAAAGACATTGATCTAGATTTGAATAACACTTTGTTTGTTCTTATCCCTAAAGTCAACAATCTAGAGAGTTTTATGCAGTTTCGTCCCATTAGCTTATGCTATGTTTTGTATAAGTTAGTCATGAAGGTTATTGCAAATCAATTCAAATTGGTTTTCCTTAATCTCATTTCCCAACAGCAGGTTTGATTTATTGTTGGGCGCAGTATCTCTGATAACATAATTCTTACACAGGAAGTAATCCATTCCATGAAAAGTGATAAACCGTAAAAGTAACATATTTTAAGCCCACATTTAGTATGCTTTTGGATGATTTATCCTTTGATTTATGTAAAAAGGTGCTCTTAATCTTTTCTTTTCATGTCTTATACCCAGGAAAGCACTCAAGCTGAAAAGAACATAAAACGGGCCCAAAACAGAGTAAATGGGCCATATCATGAATTCGACACGGCCTGGCCCGGCGACCACACGGCCGTGCCACGCCTAACATCTAGTACACGGTCTCTCTCCCGATTCACACAGTCGTGCCCCAAGTTAGAAATTCGAACACGGCCTGGAGTCGATCCACACGGGTGTGCTACATGACCGTGCCTCTGTCGTCAGAATAAGCAATTTCAGTCGGAAAAGGATACTTGGGGAGAAAGAATCGCATTCCAAGAGCCTATATATATCCCCTAAGTACCACCTTTGAAAAGGCGTCAAAGCTAGGCCAAGGAGCCAAGCCGAGAAGGTCAGAGTTAGGGAATAACGGGAAGATAGCCAGTTGATCCATCCCAAGAAGCCGAAATTATACTCAAGACGGCAAAATTCTCCTTCAATTCCTTCAATGAGTTTTATGATTTTCTTACGTTTTGTTTTATCTTTTCTCTTCGACGTTTTCTTTATTCATTATGAACTAAACCCTTCAGATACCTGAAGGGGATGAAACCTAGATGGATCTTTTCATTTGATTTTTAAGTTTTATGATAATTACTTAGTTTGTTCTTAATTATGTTGTTTAATCCAAATCGAATATGCTTAGGTGCAGGAGGAATAGACCCTGTCTAAGAGTAAATCTAACATAATTAAGCGGAGTTGATCGAACACCTAGAGATAGGGTTACGAGATTTTGCCGGATTAGGGTGAAACCTAATATGGGAGTCCATTGTTCGATTTACTGCTATCCTAAGGGGTTATTATAAGCAAACAAGAGTTCCACTAATTAACCTAGGGTTAGACATTATTCGCCTCGAGAGAGGGTTTAATATAGGTTAGGGAGTCTTAGGGATCAAGCTAAGTAAAAGAAATCATATAATTTAGGGTTAATTAATAAGTGAAGTCTAGGTGGATTCTTCCTGAGGGTATCATCGTAATCAACTGAGTTTTTCTTCAAAGTTATTCTCCTATTCGTCCTTTTTGTCTTTGTGTCCTTAGTTTAGTCTTCATCTAAAGCAACTTCACTCTATTTTTAAGGCTGAATAATAAAAAGAAAGTTAGTATTAGTACTTTTAGTTCCTTTGGGTTCGATATTCGGTCTTGCCTAAGCTATACTACTGTTCGATAGGTACACTTGCCTTTAATCATTGTCAGAGTTAGTTTTCAGGTTTTGATCATTCTTTTATAAATTTTAAAACTCTGATTTACAGCGATCAAAAAGGAAACGAAGTGGTCAAAAATGGATGGCCATTAAAATTGATTTGGTAAAACCTTATAACAGGGTGGGATGATAGTTTATCGTTGCTTCACTTCTTGCTGATGGTGTTCTAGATTTCCTTCAAAAAGTGATAATGTCTACCATTTCTTCTTCTACTATGCAAGTTCTTTGGAATGGAATTCCTATACAGAAATTTAAACTAGTCAGAGGTACTAGACAGGGATGTCCTTTATCACCCTACCTTTTTGTCTTGTGTGGGTTTCAGTATTCGATCGAATATTTATTGTGGTAAGCGGTATCCGATTCGTCTATCACGATGGAGACCTCCCCTATAACACATTTTCTTTGCGAACGGTCTGGTTATTTTTTGTAAAGTAGATTTGGGACATGCTCGAATTTTGAAGAATGTCTTGCAAAGGTTCTGTGAGTACCCTGGGCATAAGGTTAGCACTCGGAAGAGTAACATTTTCTAAAGGGGTCGACACGAGTTTCAGCTCCCAGATTAATGAGTTGCTTGGTTTCCAAGAGGTCCAGAATCTTGGCACTTATTTGGAGGTGCCTTTCCTCCATGACATGGCCACTAACAGCACCTTAAATTTGTAGTAGAAAAGGTGATACATAAACTATAGAGTTGGGATGCAAAGAAACTATCCATTATTGGTAGAGTTACTTTAACTCAATCCATCCTTCTTTCAACTTCGAATTATTTCATGCAAATAACATTGATCCCTAGATGAGTCTATGCAGAGATTGAATGTATGGTCCGACAATTTATTTGTGGTTATTCTAAAGGAAAACAGAAGATGGCTCTAGTTGGATGGGACTCATTTGTCAACCAAACTCTGATAGTGGTCTTGGATTTTAACATTTGCATGACCAAAACATTTCATTTATTATGAAGATTAGTTTTAATTTTCTCACTAAGGATAATGCCTTATGGGTACAAGTTTATCGTGTGAAGTATGGTATGAGAGATCGATTACCAGAATCAATTGCTAGAAGTCAAAGCTTGCACCTTTAGAAGTCTTTGTCTAAGGTTTGGCCCTTATTCCATGAGAACCTAACATGGTTAATTGGTACTAGTAATAGCATTCACTGTTGGAAGGATTCTTAGATTCTGACTGTAGGTCCCTTGGTATCGCAAATATCTACTCATGCTCATTTGGGTTTGGATTGTAATCTCAGTGAAACGGTCATGCCAGATAGAGGTTGGAACCTTGTTTTGTCTTGCATCTGGTTATCTGAGGAGGTGATTAATCATATTGTTTGTATTCCTCATCCTCATCCTTCTTTAGGTATAGACAACATTATTTAGACTTGTACAGCTTCTGGTTCCTTTTTGGTCCATAGCGTCTTTTAGTCTATCAAGGAAAGTTCTTGGAATATTAAAGATGCCTTCTGGAAGAATAGTTGGAAATATCAAGGACCACAGAGAGTTAAATTCTTCCTTTGGCTAGCCTTTAAACAAAGACTTATTACTAATCTAGAGAGAACTAGACGGAGAATTGGTCAAAATAGCTCTTGTCATGTTTATTAAACAAAAGACACACCCTATGTACTTCGAGATTGTTCGGTAGCAAAGGAGGATTGGTTACAGGTTATACCTTTTGATAGTTAGTGTAGCAGGCCCAATCTGTCCGGGCCCATACCAAAAAATACAAAAATAAACAGTCCCTAATAATTAAACAGTCCATTAAATATCCATTTACAGATCAAAATTAAAGTCCATTACATTTTACAACCCAATTCCGAAACCAACCCAAAACAAATTCAAACCCAAAACTTTCCAGGCCCAAATGGCCCAATAACAGAGTAAGCCCGAACAACCCAAGAGATTTAGCAAACAGAAACCCTAGGACAGAACCTTAGCGCCGCAAGCCACCCCGCGCCATGTTGCCACCGTATGGCCACTGTACGCCACCCTCGTGCCTCCACGTCGTCTCGTACCTGTGCAAGAGAACAAAACAACAGCAAAGCAAAGAACAAAAATATTGTATTTTTATTTTACCTTTTATTTTTCTTTTCGGTTATATACGAAACTGAAGCAAACATTTGGAATCCTCTCCATGATTTTACACGCATTTATAATACAAAAAATTCAGCAATACAGAATCAGAAAAAAGGTGTTCCTTTTTTATTCATTTTTTCTCTCTTTCTTCGTTTTTCGATTCTATTCTCAACTGGCGATTCATCTTTCGTTTTCATTTTTTTTTTGTCTATTGCATGCGAATATAAAGAGAAAAGAAAGGTCTTCCCTTTGTAAAGGAAGCCATCGGACGTCTTCCTTCGTCGCAATCGAAGCAGAGAGGTCTTTCGTGGTTGGAAACATTAAAACTTGGCTGGGTAAGAAGGGTGGTGTTCGAAAAGGGCTTGAAACGACCACTAATCACCGATTACCATGGCGTTTTAGGGGTCGGATGGCATCTCTCTTGCGACAAAGAGGCGAGGTTGTGGCTGAAAGGAGAACAGAAAAGAGGGCTAGGGTTTTAAAAAAAACAAAAACAAAAAACAAAAGGGACGATTATTTTGTTTCAATGAGATTTTAGGGATAATATTGTGTTAAAGAAACGGCACTGTTTGGGAGGGTGTAGGATCCGCGCGTCGACCAGATTTGTGACCTGGATCCGCGCGTTTTGTTATGATTGGTCAATTTACGTGCTTAGTCCTTTTTTTTCATGCTGTTGTTCGATTAGACTTGCTGTACATTTCTTTTATTTTCAAATTTTTCCTTTAAATGTTGCGCGCATTTCAATTTAGTCTAACTTAAACACTGCGTTTTGAGCTTCGGGAATATTTACTAATTTAATCCTTGACAGCGATTATCTGCAAGACTTCGATTTGATCCTTGCGTATTTTTAAATGATTTTATTTATTATAAAATAGCCTTTAAATTTTGTTTTTGTTTCAGTTAAGCACCTTTTTGTTTTCATATACAATCTTCACATTTTTATTAGGTTTAATTCATTTTTTTTTTTGTTTTCAATTATTCTATAATATGATAAAATATATATATTTATATACTATTCGTTTTAAACTATTTATATATACATATTATTTATTCTAACTTATTTTAATAATTTGTTCATTTTAAAATGGTCTTTTATGTATATCTCTTTGGTTTAAAGATTTATATAATATGTTCAAATGCTTCTATACATCATTATTTCATATATACTATTTAAATTAAACTATTTTCTAACATGCGTATATATAATTTGTATTAAAATTATTTTCTTGTGCATATATTATTAAGTTCATTTTAAAATTTCACGTACATAAATTTTTTAAGATAAGGCAATGTTTGTATGTTTGGGAGTATGGAAAATTACATCCTAACGTGCTGAGTGTCGATTTTTCGTTCAACTAAATAACCAAATACCCTTTTTTACATGTTTTGAAGATCAAAGATGATCTCAGTGTCAGAGTATAAATGTGTTATATCCTAACGTGCTGGGTATGATATTTTTATCTCTTTGAAACGAGTTAATCTTGGGATTCAGTTCCGGTTTAATTAACTTTCTTCCAAAATTTTCACCCTAAACATTTTCAAATTTTTCTACATATTTTGAAGATCAAAGACGATCTCGGTGTCAAAGTATAAATGTGTTATATCCTAACGTACTGGGTATGATACTTTTATCCCTTTGAAACGAGTTAATCTTGAGATTCAATTCCGATTTAATTAACTTTCTTCCAAAAAATTTTACCCTAAATATTTTCAAGTTTTAGATATATTCGAATTCTTTCTAAAGGTTTTCTTTCGCTTAAAGCATACATTGAACCAATTTCAAGATTTCATATTTGAAAAAACAAGGCAATATTTGTGTGTTTAGAAATACGAAAAATTCCATCCTAACGTGCTGGGTGACGATTTTTCGTTCAACAAAATACCCAAATACCCTTTTTTACATGTTTTGAAGATCAAAGATGATCTCAGTGTCAGAGTATAAATGTTTTATATCCTAACGTGCTGGGTATGATATTTTTATCCCTTTGAAATTAGTTAATCTTGAGATTCAATTCCGGATTAATTAACTTTCTTCAAAAATTTTCACCCTAAACATTTTCAAATTTTTGACGTTAGGACAACATTAATCAATTTGGTACCAACCTTGGGCGTTGCAAGGGTGCTAACCCTTCCTTGCACGTAACCGACTCCCGAACCCGTTTTTTCAAATTTTACAGATCAAAATATTTTATAAGTGATCCGATCGCACCTAGACAAAAAGGATCGGTGGCGACTCCCTATTTTTAAAAGTCGATCCCCATTTTTCCAAACCTAAAATAAAAAATGGTTTCGATAGCTTGGTGACTCCGCTGGGGACTGGTTGAGAGTCAGGCCATAGATTGATTAATTATTGTCCTTTGATTGAAAATTTGGAAAATTTGTTTTGAAAAATCATGTTTCTTTTAATGAGTTTGCAATAATATACCTTGGCATTCCATTGCATAACCATTGTGGTTACACCTTTAAGTGGGAGTGAGAAACTATGCTTTCGTGAGTTTTTCACCTCGGCATGGGCTAGTGGACTACTTTCGGGATACATCTGTACCTATGTGCTTCGTGAGGTTTTCACCTCCGCATGGCCATAGGGAAATGTATTCCCCTGAACTGAACTCGATCCATATGAGCCTATAATGGGTGAGGATTGAGGAATCTGCTGGTTCAGGTACCCGCTCTTTAGAACCAAACCACATATAGCGAATCCTAAAAGCTAACCATAGCTAAAGCTGTGTCAAACCCTAGTGGTCACTCATTTAGGTAATCTATTTTGGTTGTTTATTTTTCTTATGCTAACGTGTTTTGTGTTTATGTTTGCATTACATTGCACTGTATTGCATTGCATCATCCTAGAAAGGAGATGTTGATTAGTAATTTGATTCCTAAATAGAGGAGTTTGTCATAAGGAAACAAATTTCTTGATAAAGTGGATTATAATACGGTTGTCCGGACATGATCTGAGTAAAAACAATGAAAAAAGTTGATAGTCCGTGGAAGAATGCAAAACCTTACCCGAAAGATTCAAATTAAAAAGAATTGTGCAAGAGCAGTCATGCCTCAACTTTCTTAAAGAAGCTAATCAATATCGCAAGGGATAAGTGAGCAGCGAACCACGACCCGAATCAAGCCAAGTAAAAGAGACATCTTTTGGGAGGACTTGAAGGATTCGACTGCAGCGTCCGAATATGAAGGAGAAGATCGATGTTTTCACCTGCACTATGAAGACAAAGCCGCATACGTAATCCATTTTATGTAAAGAAATCTGTTTTTTAGATAAGTTCTTCTAATAGAGTTGAATTCAGAATCAACGTCTCTCTTTATTCTTGCATTCATCTCATGCATTTGCATTACATCATTTGCATTGCATTTTCACATAAGGTCCCTAATTAGGTGAAATTATTTCAGTTAACCCGGAATTGGAGAGATTAGAGCAAACGCAAATACAAATGTAGGAGCAATTGGCCGAAATCCAGCAGGATATGCAAAATCAAATGAATATGATGCACTAGTTAACCCAATTACTAGTCGGAGGGCTTGAAAAAAAGAGTTGCCCAGTGGTCAGTAGTGTGGATGATGATGAAGACATTGTTTATTCCCCGATAAGTATCCCAACTCAATCAAGCACGCATTCACATGGGGTACCTGTCATTATTGGACCCCAATGTCAGACTGATGCTTCAACCCTATTCAACTTCTCGATAAGTTCAAGTTTTAACCCGGAGGATGATCGAGCCAAACTGGTTATACTGACAGAAATAAAGGAAAGGGGAGAGTGGACTTCAAAGGCCCCGAAGAAGAAGGAAAGGGAAGTGAATAGTACGATAGGGTATAACAATGGCCATTAGAGCCGATTACAGTAAGCCAGCCAAGGACGGTAACTGCCATCCATCAGGTCTCCCCAAGGCAAGAACCCAATTCAAGACCGAACATAGAGAAACTCTAGTTCACACCTATTCCAATGACGTATAGGGTGTTGTATCAGAGCTTATTTGAAATGCATGTTGTATCCCCTTTTTACGCAAAACCGATACAACCTCCATACCCAAAATGGTATGACCCAAATGACCAGTGTGAGTATCACACAGGGATTACAGGACATTCAATAGAAAATTGCCTTGCTTTCAAGAAGCTAGTTGAAAGATTCATCAAAATAGGAGTTATAAGATTCGATGACCCCTCTGGTGCAGAAAATCCATTACCCAACCATGCTGTTCAAAGGATAACTATCGTGAGTACCATGATGAATGGGGGCATGAGATCAGGAGTACATCAAGTTCAGGGCTCTAGTGCAAAACCTGATATTGGCGATTTTGAACATTAATGGCATATCTGAAGAGTGAATCGGGGAATAGATTTTTCTAAGCTTCTGCCTTTACGTACTTGGGATGTTTTGAACAATGGGACTGTGGAAGGGATCCCTGTGTTTTTAGAGTTAATCTAGAGTAATATTCAAAACATGCTTGTTGCTTTAAGCCTAGAAGTAATAAAAATCCTTTTGCGAAATGGGCTTGTGTCCAGAATTTTTATTTCAATAAAATGCATCTTTTTTTAAATATTTTTCTGTACATGCTTTTGTGTTTTAGAATATTCTTTTATTATTTATTCATGACCATACCATACAAATAATCACCCTTAGAATCATTTATTCTTTGGAATTTGCCTTCGTACCTACAATAGGTACCCAGATATCAATGACATGAGTGACCTTGTTACTAACTCCCTTTTTGAATGAAATATGGGTCTAAGGGATCTCAGGACTTTGAAGATGACAGAAATTGTAACATATCTTCTGATTTGTTAATACTGTATGAAAAACAGATCCTATGTTGCAAGCCAAGGAAGGAGATGAATATCAAAGCCTAGTCCAATGCAGAAATAAGATTTCCTATATGTGGGGCATGGATGTTATCAAGCCAGTCTCATCAAAAGTTTCTGGCCAACATCGATTCATTTTCGTGGATGTCGGTTACTTCACTAAGATGGTAAAAGTCACTTCATATGCCAATATTACAAAGTCGATAGTCATCAGAACAAAAAAGAGAAAAAGAAAGAAGCAAAACCAAAAAAAAAATAACAAAAATTGAAAAGATCATATTTAACTGCACAATGCCCAAGTTTGCGGTCTGTTCGAAGATCAAATGCCACATTACAATGCAGCAAAGGCAGCCAAAAAGAAAAACAAAATATCATCAAAAAAAAAGACCGAGACTTGTAAAGATTGGCATACAGAAGTTGCTATTTACCTTCTATGATTATCAAACATGGGCCAGGACTGTCACCGGGGCAACACATTTCTCATTGGTTTCGCCTATTGAAGTCAAAATTCCTTTTTCTGAATTTTATCAGAACTGAAGTTGGATGAGGTAGAATGGATCCATTCCCGATGTGATCAATCAAATTTGTAAGGAAGTTAATAGTTATCCGTTGCAGTCAGATGATGCGGGTTTGCGACAAATAGGTTCATTCTAGAAATTTCCCAAATGGGGACCGGATATTGAAGAAAATCCTTCATATACAAAAGGATTTTAGAGAAAAATGGAGGCCAAACTAGAAAAGACCTTATGTAGTGAAAAAGTCTGTTCTGGAAACATTGACCAAAATGGATGGCAGGGACTTGCCCAATTCGGAGAATTCAGATTCAATAAAAAGCTTTCCAAAACAAAAGAAAAAAATAGAAAAATAGAAAAATAGAAATTTTTAGCAAAAAGGAAGAAAGAAAAAGGAGAGGCCAGGGCGAAAACCTGCAAAGAGCACTTTGAGACCAAAGGGGATTTGAGTTGAAAACCCGAAAAGGGCGACTCAAATTTTGATCAAAGGGGGGCATATAATAGTCTTACTATGCCTGAATTAACAATAAAGAAGTATGCTACTTCTTGGGGCATCGACAAAGTACTCTGGATCCCCTAAAACACATATTGAGCTTAAAATGGTTCTCAAGAAGTTTGAACAGAGAAGCTCAGGCTGCGATATCTGGGGCACCTAGTTTTCCATCTTATCCATTTTGAATTTGCTATCTTTGATTACCTTATTCTTTCCAAGATACGCCTTTAATAACTTCCCTACTTAATTGCATTTGCTAACTTTGATTAAATTGCTTGTTTCGAGCTATGATCCCAATCAATTTCATTCTTATCCATAGTTATGACCTTTTCGTATTGAAGTAACGATTAGTGGACTAATAATACTTTCATGAAAGGGGTTTCACATATTACTCTGAAAGCTTCTAAATAATACAAGAAACTGAAACAAGGCCATTGTTTAAAAATCACCAAGTGTGAGGGATGGAAATATTGGTGGAGGAAGTGTCTAAACTGAGACTATCTCGGTTTTTTGTCAAAATGGTGGTTGAACAAATGACAAGATATTGCATCAGTAATACAATTCTGATGAAAAATGGGCATCATTAACCCAAGTGTAAAATGGGAATCATTCTCCAGAGAAAAATTGATATTCTGCATTCACGCGAGCATCATGCATACGCATCTATTTGGGTCACCCGAGGAGTGATCAGTTGATGGAACAAGCTACAAACCCTATACCCCCGAGTTATAGTGGGATAGATGGAAGATAATACAAATCTTATACCTTTGAATAGTAATGTGATGGATTGAAGAAGAAACAAATCTCACATCTCAAGGTCGCAGTGGGATAGATGGGAAGAGATTCAGATCCTATACCCCTAAGTCACAAGGAGATGAACCATGAGGTTACAGTGGGGCAAATCTGTTGAGCAAGATATAATCGTTTTCTCAGGTTTTCTGTTAAAAATACCAGCTAAACAAGATGGCAGCATAATACATCAGTGATAAAGCCTTAATAAACAATGAGCGATGACAACCCTAAACTTTTAAAAAGGGATCATTCTCATGAAATTCTGCATTCATGCAAAACACATTTAGCTAGGAGCATTTGATTCATTCCGATCATTGCATCCTAATCATTGTAAGAAATCATTCTCATGACATTCTGCATTCATACAAATGTCATCCATAAGACACATCTATTTAGGGGCATCCTAATCTTTGTAAAAAGACCATTCTCATGACATTCTGCATTCATACAAATGTCGTCCATAATACATTTAGTTAGGAGCATTAGATTCGTTCTGATCATTGCATCCTAACCATTTTGCATAAGCATAAACACAAAACTGATTTTACAGGATAGGTCCCCTAGAGGACGATGTCGCAACATCGGTGAATTCGAAGATCTTGCCTTCTTGAGTGAAGCAGATCAAAGATAGCGGATCTGGCAATCCTAAAGCTGCAGAAGCAGATCGAAGCCATACAACTCTTATTCCCTCGAAGTTCCAGCGGATTAGGTTGAAATTACAAATCCCATCTCCCTGAGTTTACAACGAGGATCCAACTTTATTTCTTTGAAGTTTCAGCAGAGAAGATTGAGGTTACGAATCTCTTCTCCCTGAATTTCTATCTCCTCGAAGTTCTAGTGGAGTAGGTTGAGGCTACAAATCTCTCCTCCCTGAGTTTACAATGAGGATCAGTCCGTATTTCTTTGAAGTTTCAGCAGAGAAGATTGAGGTTACGAATCTCTTCTCCCTGAATTTCTATCTCCTCAAAGTTCCAGTGGAGTAGGTTGAGGCTACAAATCCCCCATCCCTGAGTTTACAATGAGGATCAGTCCATATTTCTTTGAAGTTTTAGCAGAGAAGATTAAGGTTACGAATCTCTTCTCCCTGAATTTCTATTTCCTCGAAGTCCCAGTAGAGTAGATGGAAGCTACAAGTCTCTTCTCCCTGAGGTTATTGGGGATCAACTTATATTTTCGAGAAGCTTCAGTAAGAATATCAAAGTTACAAATCTCTTCTCTCTGAATTCCTATCACCTCGAAGTCCCAGTGGAGTAGATCGAAGTTACAAATCTCTTCTTCCTGAAATTACATCGGAGTGGATCGAAGCGCTAGTACCCCTGAAGATGCAGTGGGATGGAATGAAGCTACTCGAAGAAGAAAAGCACCGAAAGAAGTCAAATATTTGAAGACCAGGCGAGATTGACCCTTCTTATAAGTCTTTGCTCCATTCTCGTTACACGACAACGAGCAAAGAGGGGCAGCAGGCCCGGGCCCATACCATAAAATATACAAAAATAAACAATCCCTAATAATTAAACAGTCCATTAAATATCCATGTACAGATCAAAATTAAAGTCCATTACATTTTACAACCTAATTTCAAAACCAGCCCAAAACAAATTCAAACCCAAAACTTTGCAGGCCCGAATGGCCCAATAACAGAGCAAGCCCAAAAAACCCAAGAGGTTTAGCAAACAGAAACCCTAGGGCAGAACCTTAGCGCTGCAAGCCACCCTGCACCACGTTGCCACCGTACGGCCTCCGTACGCCACCCTCGTGCCTCAACGTCGTGTCGTACCTGCGCAAGAGAACAAAACAACAGCAAAGCAAAGAACAAAAATATTGTATTTTTATTTTACCTTTTATTTTTCTTTTCGGTTATATATGAAACTGAAGAAAAAATTTGGAATCCTCTCCATGATTTTACACGCATCGATAATACAAAAAATTCAGCAATACAGAATCAGAAAAAAAGGTGTTCCTTTTTTATTCATTTTTTCTCTCTTTCTTCGTTTTTCGATTCTATTCTCAACTGGCGATTCATCTTTCATTTTCATTTTTTTTTGTCTATTGCATGCGAATATAAAGAGAAAAGAAAGGTCTTACCTTTGTAAAGGAAGCCGTCGGACGTCTTCCTTCGTAGCAATTGAAGCAGAGAGGTCCTTCGTGGTTGGAAACATTAAAACTTGGCTGGGTTCGAAGGGTGGTGTTCGAAAAAGGCTTGAAACGACCACTAATCGTCGATTACCATGGCGTTTTAACGGTCAGACGGTATTTCTCTTGCGATGAAGAGGCGAGGTTGTGGCTGAAAAGAGAACAGAAAAGAGGGCTAGGGTTAAAAAAAAACAAAAGCAAAAAACAAAAGGGACGATTGTTTTGTTTCAATGAGATTTTGGGGATAATATTGTGTTAAAGAAATGGCACCGTTTGAGAGGGTGTAGGATCCGCGCGTCGACCCGATTTGTGACCTGGATCCACGCGTTTTGTTATGATTGGTTAATTTGCACATTTAGTCCTTTTTTTTTCATGCTGTTGTTCGATTAGACCTGCTGTACATTTCTTTTATTTTCAATTTTTTCCTTTAAATGTTGCGCGCATTTCAATTTAGTCTAACTTAAACACTGCGTTTTGAGCTTCGGGAATATTTACTAATTTAATCCTTGACAGTGTACGCGCACTTCAGTTTGATCCTTGCGTATTTTTAAATGATTTTATTTATTATAAAATAGCCTTTAAATTTTGTTTTTGTTTCAGTTAAGCACCTTTTTGTTTTCATATACAATCTTCACATTTTTATTAGGTTCAATTCATTTTTTTTGGTTTTCAATTATTCTATAATATGATAAAATATATATATTTATATACTATTCGTTTTAAACTATTTATATATACATATTATTTATTCTAACTTATTTTAATAATTTGTTCATTTTAAAATGGTCTTTTATGTATATCTCTTTGGTTTAAAGATTTATATAATATGTTCAAATGCTTCTATACATCATTATTTCATATATACTATTTAAATTAAACTATTTTCTAATATACGTGTATATAATTTGTATTAAAATTATTTTCTTGTGCATATATTATTAAGTTCATTTTAAAATTTCACGTACATAAATTTTTTAAGATAAGGCAATGTTTGTATGTTTGGGAGTATGGAAAATTACATCCTAACGTGCTGGGTGTTGATTTTTTGTTCAACTAAATAACCAAATACCCTTTTTTACATGTTTTGAAGATCAAAGATGATCTCAGTGTCAGAGTATAAATGTGTTATATCCTAACGTGCTGGGTATGATATTTTTATCCATTTGAAACGATTTAATCTTGAGATTCAGTTTCGGTTTAATTAACTTTCTTCCAAAATTTTCACCCTAAACATTTTCAAATTTTTCTACATGTTTTGAAGATCAAAGATGATCTCGGTGTCAAAGTATAAATGTGTTATATCCTAACGTACTGGGTATGATACTTTTATCCCTTTGAAACGAGTTAATCTTGAGATTCAATTCCGATTTAATTAACTTTCTTCCAAAACTTTTTACCCTAAATATTTTCAAGTTTTAGATATATTCGAATTCTTTCTAAAGGTTTTCTTTCGCTTAAAGCATACATTGAACCAATTTCAAGATTTCATATTTGAAAAAACAAGGCAATATTTGTGTGTTTAGAAGTACGGAAAATTGCATCCTAACGTGCTGGGTGTCGATTTTTCGTTCAACAAAATGCCCAAATACCATTTTTTACATGTTTTGAAGATCAAAGATGATCTCAGTGTCAGAGTATAAATGTGTTATATCCTAACGTGCTGGGTATGATATTTTTATCCCTTTGAAACGAGTTAATCTTGAGATTCAATTCCAGTTTAATTAACTTTCTTCCAAAATTTTCACCCTAAACATTTTCAAATTTTTGACGTTAGGACAACATTAATCAATTTGGTACCAACCTTGGGCGTTGCAAGGGTGCTAACCCTTCCTTGCACATAACCGACTCCCGAACCCGTTTTCTCAGATTTCGCAGACCAAAATATTTTATAGGTGATCCGATCGCACCTAGACAAAAAGGATCGGTGGCAACTCCTTATTTTTAAAAGTCGATCCCCATTTTTCCAAACCTAAAATAAAAAATGGTTTCGACATAGTTAACAGCTATTCTTCTCCGGGTCTCTACAAGAATGGTTGACTTTTAATCTTTCTTATCATGTACAGCTACCTAGACGTGGGGTAATTTGGTCTTGTCTCTTTGGGTTAATTGCGCGGCGTATCTGGAAGAATATGAATCTCTTCATCTTCCAGGATATTACTTAGACAACCCTCGAAACTCTCAAGGTTTCCTTTAGTTGGGCATAACAATTTGTATTAAGTTACAAAGGCTATCAACACTCCCACCAAACTAATGGCTCTCAAACTTTGGAACATGGAAATGTACAAGTGTACACAATCACAAGAAGTAATAAAGTGACAAGTAAATGTCGAGTTATCGTACCCACAGGGACTATTTAAGAAAATTATTTATGAAATGAAATCTAAACACTCTAGTGGTTGAAAATATTTTGATTTTGAGGAAGTGATTAAAAACTAAAATTTAACTAATTTGATTTTGAGGAAGTGATTAAAAACTAAAATTTAACTAAGTAAAATAAAATAAAATAAAAATAAAAGTTTCAATGCACAATTTCAAAAGATGACTTTAATCAATATGACATAATTGTGTTAGATTAATTACATTTCTTAACTTAATATTACTAAAACAATGTTCATGTTGTTACGAATAAATTCACAAAAACTTGGTAATTTGTTAACTATAGCACATACAGACTTACTAAATTAAATAATCTCTTGAACATATCACTATGCCAAGTCAAACAATTAATCAATTTAAATAAGCAAGTAAAAGATTAAGTGAGGTAACAATATATTCCTACATTAAAACAATTTAATCACAATAATCTTGCAAGTTATGCAAGGCTAATGTACCGTTTAATACCGTCGCTAATTTAACCCTCAGCTACCTTGGAAGATTAAACATGCACTGATTAAGGATTGTGTCAATTAATTACAATTTCAACACGATTAATAATTAATTCATTAGTTACCTTACAATTGTAATGGAAGAATAACTTAATCATGATTTTACTTAGTCAAACAATTTACTAAGACCTATTACAACATGAACATGATTTTAATAACTTAAGTGGACGAAATGCAATTAACCTAACACGAATTAAATTTAAGCCATTCTAATTAAATTAAGAATAACAACATAACAAATATTTATATATATGTTCATAACAACAACAATAAAAGTTAAATGATAGGAAACTAGAATCAAATCTCGTGTTTCTCCGAAGTTTGACTAGTTTGCTCTTCTTCTCCTTCTCTGCTTGTTCTTGTTGAACCGAGGCTTCTACAAGCACTTGAATGATGCTACCAATGATGGTTGAAGGGCTCTTTTCCAAGAGGGGAAATCGGCAAGGGAATGGAAGGGAAAAATGGAAAACAAGAGAAGGTTTGGAAGAGAGAAAATGAGAGAGAAGTGTGGAATGAAAGGTGAGAGAGTTGTGTTGAATGGATAGGTGAAAGGGGGTATTTATAGGTGGGAGTGGCTGCTAAAAATAGCAAATAATTAGCAGCCAAACACTCCCCTTGGCCGGCCACAAATGTAGCAAATTTGAATGTTTCAAACTTTGCTAAATTTAGCTTGGGGCAAATCTTTAAAGGCACAGAAAGTGAAAGGGTTTGAATAGGATTTTAAGAAAACTTGAGGGCTATTTTGCAATTAATTTAATCAGCTAAATAGGCTGACAGCTTATTTGGCCTGTTTTTGGCTGCAAATTTTCCTATTGGATCAGTCTTCAATGCTTAGCACACTGGGCCATTTTCTCATTCAGGCTTTATATTAATTTTAACCCAATTTAACTTGGATAAAAAATTAAATATAAAGTATATAAAATGATCATCATTTGGACAGACCTTGGCTAGAAAAAATATTTAATCTTGCCCTTGGTTCACTTGATGCAAAAATTCCTCCGACGGTTCAAGTTTTGACCTCTCGTGCAAAACTGTTGAAAATAAACCAAATTTGTGAAAATTTATTATAAAAATAGTTAAAATTTAATATGTTAATAATTTAAGTTCAAATTAATTATTTTATAATCAAAGTGTGAATTTTGACCAAATTTACTACGAAAGCATGAATTCGGGCTCAAAAGGTGCTGAAAAAGTCTATTTTTGTATTTCCAGACTTCCATGGGGAATACGTGGACACACTTGTTCATTGACGGGGCAATAGCTATTAGTGATGGTAGTGCTTCTACTGGAGGTGTTTTGCGGGACCAACATGGGAACTGGATTTTGGGTTTTAATACCTACTTAGGGCAATGCTCGATTTTTAAGGCTGAGTTATGGGGAATTTTAGATGGTCTTTTAGTGGTGCTCAGTAAAGGATTCAGAAGGGTCACGATCCAATCTGGTAATTTGGAGGTGGTTAGGGCATTACAGGAAAGTTGGTTGACAGATTCTAGTATTACAGTGCTTAGGAGGATCCGAAGAATTTTGAGAACTAAAAAACAGTGGTACATTAGACATGTATCTAGAGATCTTAATCATGTTATTGATTGTTTGGCTAAGATGAGTTTAGTGGGAAAGACAAATCTTCATGTCTTCGATGGCGCTCCTAATAAAGTTTTAGAATTTATTCATCAAAACAAATCTAATGATGCTTTAGTTCAATTTATTTTAATGTAATTCAGTTTTCTTGTTCATCACCAAAAAAAGATAGTCAAACTTGCAGGGAATGGATGAGTCAATGTTTTAGTGATTAATTAAGCTAAATAGGTTTAAAGTATTATTATATAAAATTTTGGTTGGTATAATTAAACTTTGTATCAGCTAACGGTAATAATGAAAATTTATTTAGAAAATTTTATACTTAAGAATGGTAGGGTGGTGAAATTTAAAATATTTTGTAATTACATCTGGTTTCACCCAGATCCATTTCAAAGCTTTGGTTTTACTTTTACCCACTAAGTATTTTCAAAGCTTTGGTTTCGTCTATATTTATTTTAAAAGTTGTAGTTTTGTCTAGGTCCATTTTTAAAAATTCAAAAAAAATAATATAAAGTACATGTTAATTATTATATAATTTATTATGTTTAAAATTTTAATATTTTAGTAGTATTTTTATTAAAATAATAATAATAAAGATTAATGGTCAAATTTGTTTCTTTTAAAAATGTTGAAAGTAAAAAAATAAGGGTCAAATTGACAAAAGATATAAATATTAAATGTTAAATTTAACATTATACCTAAAATATTTATACAAACATAAAGAATTATTAAAAAAATTATGTTAAATATCATTTAAAATACTTATTAAAAAATAATCAGTTGAATTTATGTGAAATTTTATTTAAATAAATAATAAATAAGTATATCATTAAAAAAAAATTAACATGTATTAAATTACTTTTTTTTTTTTTGGAGGGATTAAGTTGCCTTTTTACCAAAAACTAGTACATCATAAAATCGATTCTTAAAAGCTATTTTTTCTTCTAATGAATTACTACTATTGTTTTATCATTTTTCTTTAAAAAAAAAATGTAACACATTTTATGTATACATTGGATTAAACAAATGAATCTGCCGTTTCCTGGTCTTTGTACAAATTAACATTATTTAAACTTTAATGTATCAAAAATGGATTGTAATTTGTGAATTACAAAGTAGGAGATTTGGATCCCGCTTAAGGAAATAAGAGATCTATATTTTTCAACTTCAATATTTAGCTTTTGAGTGTGGTTCTCCAAAAGTCTGTATCAGTTGATACAAAAGTAAACCGTCATTTCTTTCAATTGTAATCATGCGTAAATTTGAGTGCCTGAAAATTTTTATCATTTTAGTTGACCAGATTTTCTTAATATTTTGATGCTCACGGCATTTAGCAATACTCTAGAATACTGTCGAGAATCCATTTTCCAATCCATGCCTGATAACATCATTGCCTTAAATTCTTGATAACTGATTCGATCATCCTACAAAAAGGCATCAAATTGAACGCAAACAAGAATGTTATTATTATGGGATGTTTATAGTTAAACAAACAGTTTATGAATCTTACAACATCATGAAACATAAGATCAAAAACCTTATCTTCGTCTACATCAAGCATGATGTCTTTGATTATTTGTTCATTGTTGGGACCAGGGTCGTCTTGTAGTAGAGCTTCTTTAAGTTCTTCGACTTCGATGTAACCGGATTGGTTCTTGTCGAAGTACTGGAAAGCTTGAGACAGTTGATCGTCGCTGATCCTTTTCAGATGAACCGCCATTGTTATGAACTCGTCGTAGCTTAGTGTTCCACTTCCATCAACGTCAGCCTTTTGGAGAGCAAAGCATACAAACAGGTTTCAGACATGAAAGCAAAGTTTAAAGATATCGTTTTTGTTATGGTATTTATAATGTTTTGGAATCGGTACAGTTGATATTAGCGTACAGAGCAACACGACCGCTATGAATTGATACCATAATAGAAATGGTATACAGTGTAATAATACGAGGGAATGGTATACTGCCATTAATTTTTTCTTTTTTCTTTTGAAAGATTTAAATTTTAATATTTAGTACTGCTATTTAGGATTTGATATTTATGTCTAGTTTGCTTATTAATGTAATAATATAACCAAAAATTTTGTTTATTATATATGTATTACAATAGTTAGACATAAAATAAAGGATAATTAATACAAATTTAAACATGAAATTAAAAAGATGAGTAAAAATCCTTGTAAAAAATAAGATTTCTCTTTACTAAAAGTAAGACATAAGAGTGGTTAAATATTATTAATTAAATTAATTTATTGCTAACTCACATACTTAAAACATGTGGAAAAATAACACTCTTAACCAAACAAAAAAATTTTGACTGAGGGATATCCCTATCCACAATTATCTAGGAGAAGGCAATATCATAATGCTATGGGGAATTTTTCGCACAAAAAATTTTTTTAATTGGAGAATTCTTCATTTTGTCTTAAAAATAAGATCCATATTTCATCCAATAAAAAAAGAAGCCTTTTATATTAGATGGAACTGAATGAAGGAATACTAAGTTGTCCTATACCAAATCTAGGTAGCATTAAAGTTTAATATTAATCTTCAAGGTATAGGGTTTAATACTTAATATTTAGTATTGTTGTTTAAGGTTTAAGAATTTAAGATTAAGTTTAAGATTTAGGGTTGGGGTCTAAAATATTTTATTTTTAAATGTAAGGGATAAATCTCAAAATTATATAATCTATGATTTAATGTATAATTTTATCTATGAATTCTGATTTTGTGCAATTGTAAACATGAAATTTTGATTTAATCCAATTCTTGTAAATTATTAATATAATTATTGATATAACATCATTTTATGTTTATATATTGAATACATATATAATTATATTTATCCAATATAAAAATAAATTAATGTATTTATTTCTTTAAATGTATATGATTAAATTAAAATTAAAGTTTCAAGTATACATTTGAATCATAATTAGAGTTTCATGTGTATAATTATACTAAATTAAAATTCATATATATAATTATAAATTAAATTAAAGTTCATATATAATTTTAAGATTTATCTCTAAATTTAAAAACAAATTAATGACATAAATTTTAACAGTTTTGTGTTACCTTGAAACATGTGACCATGTTTGAACAGAAATTGCTTTTAATAAAGGAAAGTCCTTGGCTAAATGAGCACTTGGAAAGGAAGGCATCAAAATTGAAGGAAAAAACGAAAGAAAAAGGTTGGAACTTACGGACTCGAGTAACATCTGGACATCAGGATCATCAATAGAATGGCCAATTTTGGCAAGGCCATCTCTGAGTTCCTCGAAGGACAAATGCCCATTTTCATCAGTATCCATCATATTGAACATCTGGATTATGGAGTCGGTCTGATCTTCTGACAAGTTGTCTGCTACTACCTGTAATTAATCCAACATAACATAAACCCCTCATCTCTCTCTCTTACTAAACATAATAAAAAACAGAAAAAGCAGGTAGACTTGGTTAATACTGTAATCACCAATTTTGGCCCGGGTAATTAACTCCGGGCCCATTACAAACAAATTACACCAGGCCCAAAACCAAACCAAATTCAAAAAAATTGACCCAAAATCTGAAAGGCCCAATAGGCCCAAAAAAAATGACCAGAAAGAGCTAGGGTTTTGGAACCCTAGCAGCGCCGCGCGCGTGTAGATACGCGCTCCTCCACCAGCAAGCCAGCACTCACGCCACACCACCATCGCCGGTCTCCACCTCTCTCTGTCCCCCGCAATCTGCAACAAAACAAAAAACGACAGATCCACAAAACAAAAGGCATTTTTTTCGTTTTTTTTATTATTTTCGATTGGCTATAAAGCCAAGAAAAGAAACTGTAACAAGGGCCCTTTTTTTTGAGATCAATACAAGAATCGACAGAAAATACACAAAAAAGAAAAGCAAACTTCAAAAAAAAACACAACAGATTCGAAGGTATCTCCCCTTTTTTATTATATCGAGTTTTTTTATTTTATGCAAAATATATGTATGTATAAAAAATAAAAAATATAACAAGAGAGAGAGAGGGAGAGATTTTACCTCCTTCCGGCCACCGTGCACGGTGGCCGGAGACGACGGCGCCACGGCGGTCTCCTCGCCGGACTTCAGGGGCTGCAGAGAAAAAAAAAAAAAAAGGAATCAGTTTCTGAAACAAATGGAAAGAAAATGAATTTTTTTGGAAATTTGGTCTCTTAAATAGAGACATAAAACGGCGCCGTTTCAAGGGGAAAGGGGGTCCGCGCGTTGACCCGGATCCGACTCAGGATCCGCGCGTCCCCCCCTTCGAGGGGCTAATTGCACCCCAGGTCCCTCCATCCTTTCACGTTTTTGCAATCGAGTTTCCTTTTTATTTTAAACGTTCCCTTCAATTTCAATCCGTGTTCATTTTAATCCCAAATTAAACATCACACGTTTCTGAATGCGGGAAAATTCCCCTTTAAATCCCTTGACTCTTGCGCGTTTTGCAAATAACCCCTTTTTTCTCTTATTTTATTTCAAATCAACCCCTGACTTTCATTATTAGATGCAATTGGATCCCTCTTTAATCATTTCGCAATCTTTTATTATTATTATTATTATCATTATTATTATTATTATTGTTTTATTATGTTGTATATATATTATGTGTTGTTATTATATTTTTATTATTATATTTATATTAGCATATGGTGTATATTATGTATTATTATTATTATTATTACTACTATATTTATATTACTGTCCCACGTATATCTTGTATTATTATTATTATTATTATTACTATGTTATTATTTTAGTATTTTACTATTACTATTATATTTTATATTTATCTTGAACATATTTGATATCGTCGTTATTATTATTATCATGTTATTATTATCATTATTATTATTAATATTACTATATTTACTTAGTCTACTATATATACTATTATTATTATCACCATATTTAAATCATTATTATGCTCTATATATATATACTTTTTACATATTACTATTACTATATTATTTTCATATTATCATTATTATTATTTCATTATATGTTTCCCATTATTACTATTATTATTATTACCATGTTATTATGTTATATATATATATTTTGTTATTGTTACGGCTTTAAATATTATTTCTTCTTGTTTTTATTATTACATCTTTTATCATCATGTGTTGTTAATTTTTCGTCTTCGCCATTTCATGTGGATCGACGGTTTTAAATCACAATCCGACATTTTTTAATATATATAAAAAGAGGTAATATTTGAGTGTTTAGAAGGCCGAAAAATCACACCCTAACGTGTTGGGTGCCGATCTTTTCGTTTGACTAAACGATTAAATATCCTTTTTCTCGTCAAAGATGACATCGATGTCGAAATATAAGGGTGTTACACCCTAACGTGTTGGGTATGACGCTTTTATTCCTTTGAAGTGAGATCATCTAAAGACAGTTTTAAATTACAACTCGATCTTTTTAAGGGATAATATTTGTGCATTTAGAAGGTCGAAAAATTACACCTTAACGTGTTGGGTGTCGATCTTTTCGTTCGACTAAATATTCAAATAATAATTTTTTTTTTTTGAAGATGATTTTGATATCGAAATATAAGGGTGTTATATCCTAACGTGTTGGGTATGATACTTTTATTCCTTCGAAACGAGGTTATCTTAAGATTCGATCCCGATTTAATTAATCCATTCTTTTAATTCTTTTTTTCTTAAATATTTTCAACTTTTCGACATTAGGACATTGATCAATCAATTTGGTACCGATTTCGGGCGTTGCGAGGGTGCTAATCCTTCCTCGCACGTAACCGACTCCCGGACCTATTTTTCTCGAACATTCGTAGACCAAAAGCATCGTTTTAGTAAACCAAAATGTTTTATTAAAACAAAGGTGGTCCGATCACATCTAATAAAAGATCGGTGGCGACTCCGCTTTATCCGCTTTTCAAAACCCAAGTTCGATTTCCGTTTTCACAAAAATGGTTACGACGACTTGGCGACTCCACTGGGACCAGTTGAGAGTCGGTAAAGTAAATTGATTGATTTTTGTCCTCTTGATTGAAGATTTGGAAAATTGTTTTGAGAAATCGTGTTTTTTTATGCATGTGTCGAGTCTTGTGAAATATTTTGGCATTGCATTGCAAGACCGTTGGTCATACCTTTAAGTGGGAGTAAGAAACTAAGCCTTCGTGAGGTTTTCACCTCCGCATGGGCTAGTAGATTGCTTCCGGGAGACATCCGTACCTACGTGTTTCGTGAGGTTTTCACCTCCGCATGGCCGTAGGGAAATGTATCCCCACAACCGAACTCTCGGTCCGTATGAGCCTATGATGGGTGAGGATCGAGGAATCTGGCTGGTTCAGTACCCTCTCAGAAACCGAACCTCATATAGAAGCCCTGTGAGCCTACCCTAGGCGTAGTGCCAAATAGTTACCCGGATAAGCGTCTATTGATATTTTGCTTGTTTGATTATGCAATACTAACTTGTGTTGTCTTGTTTGATTTGCATGACATTCCATGTAGTCGAGGTGTCAATTTCTGTTCGGTTGCTAGAATAGGAAGTTTGCTATGGAAAACAACTTTCTTGATAAAGTAGAGGACAATGCGGCCGTATGCACATGGTCAGAAAAGTTGCAGTTGGAACTAGGAGACAGCCTAGTCGAGGGTCATACGTCAGAGTTGAGGGACTTCACCCGTGTTAGTGTGACACAAAACGAGCTCCAAGAGTTACGGGATATCTGGGCCAATTGGGAAGATGGAATTAAGCAAATGTTCTACCATCGTTACGGTGATATCTCTTACTTATTGGATGTTAAGATAGATAAGCACCTATTTCGGGCTATGGTCCGCTTTTGGAATTCTCGCATACTGTTGCTTCACTTTTGGAAAAGTGGATTTGGTGCCAACAATAGAAGAATACACTACACTACTTCATATTCCCGAGATGCAAGTCGACAAGGTTTATATCAGCCCGCCTATGTCCCTCCTTTGGCGAAAAAGTTGATGAAAATTACGGGCATGAGTGAACAGTGGATCTTGGCCAAGGTTCAACGAGAAGCGAAGGAGATGTATCCTCGGGGGTGAACTTAAGGGATCTAATTTTGACGCACTCCCCACATGGAAAAAAAAGTTGATATTTTCGCCTTAAGCCTCTACTTGATTGGTCGTCTTCCCAAAAGCTTTGAGGCACATAGACGGCGGTAGTGGATCTGTTCGACCGATTGGATAAGCGAGTCACACTGTCCCAAAGAAATTCTTGCGGAGACCTTCGGATCACTAAACGCATGTAGAAGAGCGGGAGAGGGAAGATTTATCGGATCTTGCGCGCTTATTGATGGTATGGTTTCATGGGCATTTTTGGAAGATGGATAAAGTCTCTTGTCGACCTTTTCATAGAGACTATTCACCAATAAAAGAGGAAGCGACTATGTCAAGAAGAGAAGATATAACGGAAGAGGGATGGATAGCCATTTTTCGAAACCTTCAAGGGAAAGACGTTGAGTGGAGAGCTCCTGGATGATGCCCGAGAGAGATTCTTTATAGATGTGGAGATTTCGATTGGGTACCTCTACCCGAATTTGGGAGTCATCGGGTATGCCCCATTGCTAGCGGCAAGACAATACCAATCTAGACAGTTCGTACAAGAACACATGAGTTGGACCGAAGTGAGTTCTCGATATCTGGGAGAAGGTTACAAGAAGAAGATAAATGAAACGGCAAATGCTTGGAAGCAAACTCGTCGGATGAAGAAGAGAGCTGCGGGTGAAACGGTAATAACTTCAATACAAAGCATGGCTAAGCAAGAGAATCAATGATAATATCCCGGACCAAGCTTGGATAATACTCAATCTTTGGAGGAACGGTTGCGAGTGATACCAACAGAATTAGAAATCATAAAGCAAGATTTTGTACAGCGAAGTTCAGAGCTTGAAAAGAAAATTGAACAGTTAGAAGAAGAGAAGATGCTCCTCAAGTTGGACATAGATGGACAAAAATCAGAAGCTGAGAAACTAAGAAAGGAGAAAAGAAGAATAGAGGAAGACCGAGACGACCTGAAAATGCACTACAAGAAGATGCGTCTCTCAATGAGAATCTGCTGGGACTAGGAAAGACGTGAGCCAATGGCGACAAGAGTTACAAGAGGAAAGAGCTATGACCGATCAATGGGAAAGGAAATTCCAAGAAATGAAGGTTCAAAATGAGATCCTAGAAAAGCAAATGTCAGAAGGCCAGAATAAAAGAAACGAATTGAAGACAAGGGTGGCAGAGTTGGAGAAGTCCCTCGACCATTTTCGAAACCGTAACTCGGCAAGAGAGTTAAAAGCAAGTCTGAGTAGAATCGAAGAAATGAAAAAGAGGACCGAAGAATTAGAAATGGAGCTACTGAACTGTCAAAATCGCATTGGGCATTTAAAAGAAAACGAAGAGCGAAGGAAAGCGGAACTGTACCATTCCCAGAATCAAGTCGGAGATAGAGATTACCTCATGGGGGAGGCTATAATCCGGATACGAGAGATAGCAGAGTATTTACAAACTCTAGCTATACAAGCTGACGCATTGAGCGTACAGTTCGAGACGCAGTCGGATCGTGGGCGAGAATTAGTCTCCCTGCTAACAAAGATTAAGGCCTTAGGTGTTAGAGCAAGGTCGTTCCTGTAATCTGTTTTATGTAAAGAGCTTTGTTTTCTAAGGAAGTTTTCTATGGGGAATTGAATCAGAGTTGACACCTTTTTGCATTCATGCATTCGCATTCGCATTACATACATTAGCATCATATCACCTTAACCATTCACTAAGCTTAAAATCACATAATTCGCAGCTACGACACTACGAATCTGGAATCACATCATCCCTATAGGACACGCTTAAAAACTAGAGCTATGGACGCCGAACTCAATGAGAGGATCGAAAGGATGGAAAAAAACCAGAAAGAGTTGCAAGAATGGGCGATAGCCAAGTCACAGCAAGAAGCGAGGGACTTGATGATGAAATCCCGCGAGGAATCACGAGGACATAAGGATCAAATGGATAGAATGTTGGAGATATTGACAGCCATGTCCAAAGGAAAAGGACTCGCGCAAAGTCCTGACATTACAGAGCCCCACTCGAGGGATAATCAAGATCCGCTCTATCCCCCAGGATTCACTCCACCCCACGCTCATGCAACACAAAGAGGATATCCTCAAGAGAACCCTGTAGGCTTGGAACAACAACCCATCCCACCTACCCATCTGGGGCAAGGTATATACGTATCAAACGTTGGGGATAATTCTGCTAATCCGATTGTTCCGGATTTAGATGATCCGAGGGAAATAGCCAAGTTAAAGAGGGATGGCCATGATGCTGAAGAAAAATATAGGAGTCTAGAGGAAAGACTCAAGGCGGTGGAAGGTACTAGAGTCTTCTCTGCGCTAAATGCCAAAGACCTTAGTTTGGTACCCGATCTAGTCCTGCCTCCGAAGTTTAAGACACCAGATTTCGAAAAGTATGAGGGAACGAGATGCCCGAAGGCCCATCTTATTATGTTCTGTCGAAAAATGGCTGGATACTTGAATGAGGACAAGCTGCTAATACACTGTTTCCAAGATAGCTTGATTGGATCAGCCCTCAGATGGTATGATCGACTTAGCACGAGAAGAGATCGGTCATGGAAGGACTGCAATCGCATTTTGTGAACAATATAAGCATGTTTCTGACGTGGCTCCCGACCGGCTGACACTACAAATGTTGGAAAAGAAGCCAACGGAAACCTTCAGACAGTACGCTCAGAGATGGAGGGATCTCTCCGTCCAAGTCGAACCCGCACTAACTAAAAGTGAGACAACGGTCCTTTTTATCAACACTTTGAAAGCGCCATTCTACGACAAGCTAGTGGGAAATGCCACAAAAGAGTTCGCCGACCTCGTAATATCTGGGGAACTCATCGAAAACGGCATCAAAAGTGGAAGAATGGAGGGAACTGAAAGTTCAAAAGGCCAAGACTGTAAAAAAAAAAAGAACTGGAAGCCCATATGGTGGGGATGGGGAGCCTCTATGCTCCTAACCCATATTCAACTCACCACGACCTCGGTTTAGTCCACCGAATTTCTATTTTTCACCACCAAGCCCTTACTATCAAACACCTCCTCCTTACCCCGCTTATGCCGCCAATAATCAAAGACCATTATTTATATTTCCACCAAATACCGTGCCTGCCCCAAGTCTACCCAAAAGCGAACCAAGACCGGTAAAACCCAATCCTGAAAGACCTCAGTTTACCCCTATCCCTGTGTCGTACGGAGAGTTATGCCCAAAATTATTGGAAAAACAATTAATCTCCCCACATTACATAGCACCATTGAAGCCCCCATTCCCAAAGTGGTACGACCCCAATGCCAATTGTATGTATCACGCCGGAAACCAGGGGCATTCAACAGATAATTGTATAGCCTTCAAGAGGAGAGTTCAAGGTCTTAACGATGCAGGGATTTTTACGATTTGACTGCATGGAATATATGGTGGAAATTCGCTCCCAAACCATACTGTAGGGAACGTGAATATGACGACACAGGAGGACAAGTGGCGAACCAAGTGTTGTGTCTCCGAGATAAAAACACCCTTGGAGAAGGTCTGGGAAGTAATGATTGAGAAAGGCATGCTCGACAAGAATTTCAAGGAAGACAGCATGAAGAATCCAAGATTTTGCGTCTTTCACGGCACGTAGGGACACCACATTCAATCATGCGAGAAGTTCAAGGAGGCGCTTGGGGTATATGATGGACAATAAGGAGGTAGAAATCTGCAATAAGATGGAAGAGACCGACGAAAAGGATATATGTGCATCGAGGGCCAATCATCGAGCCCTCCTACAAATACGATTGATCGGCCTTTAGTAATCTATTACGAGGCAAAGAAGGAAGAGAGGAAGCCAAAATGATAATCCAAGTACCTTCCCTTTCCCATACAAGGATAGTAAGGCGGTGCCTTGGAAATATGATGCCAAAGATCACCACGCTGGAACCATCGGTGAGGTGGGGCATTTTACCCGCAGCGGAGGTGTTATTCCCCGAGGTGGTTGAGACAAAGAAGAAGGCCATTGGCACGGGTCAGAAAGGGAAGGCACCAATACATGAAGTCGAGATTAAAATACAATCTGAACATGGAACTAAGGAGCGAAGAAAGAGGATGAAGCACAAGAATTCTTAAAGTTCATTAAGCACAAATAATACAATGATCGTGGAGCGGTTAATAAACAACCGCAAAAATCTCGATATTATCCTCGTTGCTTGAACTCGAGCCACATCGCAATGCCCTCACCAAGGTGTTAAACCAAGCGTATGTACCAAGCGATGTACCCATTGAAAAACTCGATAGGTGGGTGAACAATTTAAGCGCGATAATTTCATCTCCTTCAATGACGATGAAATACCACCAAATGGTAGGGGCTCATTAAAGCATTACACATCACAACAGAGTACAAGGGATACATAATACCGCATGTGCTTATTAACAACGGTCCGCGCACTCAACGTCATGCCGTTGGCTACACTGCTCTAGGATGCCCGTCGACATGTCTTACTTAAGGCCTTGTTACTCTGCGGTAAGGGCATTTGATGGAACACACGGGAAGTTATGGGAAAAATCGAGATCCTCTGCGGAGGTGGGCCCGCACGTATAATATCGAATTCGTGTCATGGACATTGCTCCTTCATATAATTGCCTCTTAGGAAGGCCTGGATCCACTCACCGAGCGATCCTTCATCTCTCCATCGAAAAATAAAATTTATTACGGATAACCGCTTGATTATAATCGATGGTGAAGAAGACATCGTTGCCTCACTCTCTACCGACGCACCTATATCGAGGCAAACAAAGACGCGCTGAATGCTCCTTCCGCTCCTTTGAATTTATCAATGCTACATTTGTCGCCAGAAGAGGCAAGGCACCTACACCCAAACCGTCAAGAAACACCAAGATGGGAATCAAGTTGACTGTAGGAAAAGGCGCCCGGGCAGGGAAGGGCTTAGGAAAATATCAGCAAGGGATGGCCAGAGCGCTAAGGCCAATACGTCACAAGGCAAGATACGGTTTAGAGTTCAAGCCGAATCCCCAACAAATAAGAAAACAATGGCGAAAAGATCAAGAAAGGAGGATCGCAAAAACCTCGTGTCGGGAATTGGGTGGGAGCCTATAATGTATCCACCATTGTTGAAGACATTTACGTCGGCGCAGAATGATGTACCCGGAAGAGATAGTCTACCAAACATGATGTTATCAATCGAAAGGAGTCTCCAGAATGTCAGTATAAATGTTATAGACAAAGGGGATGGTGCGATTGGAGATGTTTCGATGATACGCCCACGTCCTCTAGGATTCACTTTGAACAATTGGACCGCCGTGGACCTCCTTGTAGTTTCCAAATCCTCCTGAGTAATGCTCGATGTTAACTTTTGTATGCCCCTAAGATGTAGGGTATCTCATTATGAGAGTTCATTTTGTCTATCTAGCTTTTAAATGAAACATGAATAAAGATGCATTTTGTCGTGTTCTTTTCATTCTCATCGTTTCCATATTCATTCTTTACTTGTCCCTATATATTCCATATCATCATGTCACGTTTATAGGACCCGATACCTTGATGTCCCTCTATAGTCTTCTTTTTGTCCACTTTTCAGTGCTCTCGGATATCAACAAATGTGAACAATCCTGTTACAAGCCCTAAAATCGACTTCGAGAAAGCTATTTGTGTAGGAGAATCAGAGGTGAAGAAGATGCCAAAGATTATGTCTCTTCCCGGACCTCTCACGAGAATGGTAGAACAAGAGGATAAATAGATTTTGCCCTATCAAGAATCGATCGAGACAAAGAATTTAGGAAATGAAGAAAAGAAGCAAGAGGTAAAAGTCGGGACCTCCATGTCTGAAGACACCAAACACGATCTGATCACCTTGCTTCACGAGTACAAAGACGTGTTCGCATGGTCGTATCAAGATATGCCGGGCTTGAATGAAGATATAGTGGTCCATAGACTTCGTTGAAACGCAATGTAAGCCAATCCAACGAAGTTAAGACGGATGAGGCACGAAATGCTCTTAAAAATAAAAGAAGAAGTCAAGAAACAATTCGATGCTGGTTTCCTACAAATCTCTAGATATCCAGAATGGGTGGCTAATATAGTCCCAATGCCAAAGAGAGATGGCAAAGTGCGAATGTGCGTAGATTACCGTGATCTGAATAGAGCAAGCCTTAAAGATAATTTTCCGTTGCCACACATTGATACATTGGTAGATAACACGGCAAAGAATTCATTTTTCTCCTTCATGGATGGATTTTCGGGCTACAATCAAATCAAGATGGCTCCCGAGGACATGGAGAAAACTACGTTCACGACGATGTGGGGACATTCTGCTATAAAGTAATGCCGTTCGGTCTAAAGAATGCCGGGGCAACGTATCAAAGAGCCATGGTAACATTGTTCCACGACATGATGCACAAGGAAATAGAAGTCTATGTCGATGATATGATCGCTAAATCTCGAGGAGAAAGAGAGCATGTGGAAACCTCCGTAAAGCTGCTTGAAAAGCGAGAAAAATCCAACTAAAGCTTAACCTCGCCAAATGTACCTTCTGGGGCTACCTCGGGAAAATTATTGGGATTTATCGTCGTCGTGAAAGGTATCGAAGTCGATCCGGATAAAATAAAAGCCATACAAGAACTACCGCCCCACGCACACAAAAAAAAGAAGTCGAGGATTTCTAGGAAGATCGAACTACATTGCTCGATTCATTGCTCAACTCACCAAGCAATGCGATCCAATTTTTCGGCTCCTTCAAAGCACAATCCCGGAGAATGGAACGAGGAATGTCGGAGGCTTTTGACAAGATAAAGCGATGTTTATCTAGTCCCCTGGTGCTAGTACCACCAACTCCCTAAGACCACTAATACTATATCCGATTGTGTTCGAAAACTCAATGGGTTGTGTCTTGGGGCAACATGATGAGTCGTCCGAAAAGGGAACAAGCGATCTATTATCTCATCTCAGAAGAAATTCACAGAGTATGAAGCAAAGTACCCATCGATCGAAAAATTCTGTTGTGCTCTGGTCTGGGCAACCTGGAGGCTTAGACAATATGTGCTGTATCACACGACATGGTTGATTTCAAAGCTGGACCCAATAAAATACATGATGGGATCACCTGCACTCTCGGGAAGAATGGCACGGTGGCAAATCCTATTATCGGAGTATGACATCGTATACGTGAGCCAAAAATCGATTAAAGGGAGCGCAATAGCTGATTTCTTAGCAACTCGGACAACAGAAGAATACGAACCATTGAAATTTGAATTCCCAGACGAAGACTTGATATGCGTTACGGAAGAAGAATGTGAATCGTCGAAAGAGAAATCATAGAAGATGAGTTTTGATGGAGCGTCCAATGCGTTAGGGCATGGGATTGGAGCAGTCTTAGTGTCACCAGAAGGGGATCATTATCCCTTTACTGCCAGATTAAATTTCTTCTGTACCAATAACATTGCGGAATATGAGGCTTGCATCATGGGGCTTCGCGCCGCTATAGAGCATAACGTCAAGGTCTTAGCGGTCTCCGGGGATTCGGCATTGGTGATTTACCAAATCCGTGGAGATTGGGAAGTAAGAGATTCAAAATTGATCAAATATCACGACCTCGTTGTGGAATTGGTCAAAGAATTTGAAGAAGTGACTTTTAATTACTTCCCACGGAAGAAAAAACAATTGGTGACGCCAGCAACCTTGGCTTCAATGTTTAAAGCAAACCGAGAAACAGAAATAATGCCTCTCCAGATGAGCATATATGAGGTCCCTGCGCATTGTTTTAGCATTGAAAACGAGGCAGATGGACAACCATGATTCCATGATATCTTAGAATATGTCAAGAATCAAAGATACCCCGAGCAAGCGAACGAGAACGATAAAAGAACGATCGAAAAACGGCGGCGGATTTGTTCTCGATAGAGACATCTTATACAAAAGAGGAAAGATCAAATGCTCTTGAGATGTGTAGATCTTTGTTGAAGCGAGAAGATACTCGAAGAGGTCCATGAAGGAGTTTGTGGAACACACGCCAATGGCTTCACTATGGCTAGGCGATTATGAGACTTCGGTTATTCTTGGTTGACAATGGAAAGCGACTGCATTAGTTACGCACGAAAGTGTCACAAATGCCAAGTTTACGGTGATAAAATTCATGCAGCACCTTCACCTCTTCATATCATGACTTCTCCGTGGCCTTTTTCTATGTGGGGCATGGATGTTATAGGGCCAATTTCCCCAAAGGCTTCCAATGGACATCGATTCATTTTTGTGGTCATAGATTACTTCACAAAATGGATAGAAGCTGCTTCGTTTGCAAATGTGACAAGGACGGCGGGTGTGTAGATTCTTAAAAAGGAGATTATATGCCGTCTGATTTTGCTCGAGAGAATTATTTCGAGATAATGCTTTAAATCCCGAACAACAAGATGATGAAGGAAGTGTGCGAGCAATTTCGAATAAAGCATCATAACTCCTCGCCCTATCGTCCAAAGATGAATGGGGCGGTAGAAGCCGCTAACAAAAATATCAAGAAAATTATTGGGAAGATGGTAGAGACGTATAAGGACCGCACGAGAAGCTACCATTTGCCCTATACGCCGTATCGCGCACGTGTGTACGGACCTCTCACGGCGACCCTTTTCTCTAGTCTATGGAATGGAAGTCGTCTTGCCCATCGAGTGGAAATCCTCTCTACGAATCTTAATGGAGTCGAAACTAGAAGAATCTGAATGGGTTCGGACTCGATATGACCAACCGAATCGATCGAAGAAAAAGCGCTTGAAAGCAATTTGCCACGGACGGATGTACCAAAGAGAGAATGATCGCGCCCATAACAAGAAGGTGCGTCCAAGAGAATTTCGTGAAGGGGGAACTCGTGTTGAGGAAGATTCTCCCTATACAAAAAGACTTTCGAGGAAAGTGGGCACCAAATTGGGAAGGACCGTACGTCGTAAGGAGAGCTTTCTCAGGAGGAGCCTTGATTCTCACCGAAATGGATGGGAAGGAGTTACCAAACCCGGTGAACTCAGATGCCGTGAAGAAATATTACGCGTAAAAAAAAAAAACGGAGAAGGCTTAGGATGAAAACCCGGAAGGGCATCCTAAGGAAGTAAGTTTGGAATGCAAGATCATAGCATTGAAGCGGACTCTGAAGCTCAAGAATCTTCTACACGAAAAAACTTGCTCGAAAAGATTCAGGACGAAGAAACATGGAGAAGTTCATACGTCGGATATCTAGAGCACTTACTACAACTGAACTTGTTTTCCTTTTATAATGCTTTCTTAATTGAGTCATTCTTTGTCAATTTTCTTTGTGTGTTGCCTTTGAAATAAATATAGATACGAGGAACGCCTTTCCTACCTACTTTGCCATTTTCATGCATTTTATTTACGTTTCATTTTTGAGATAGATAGTGAAATTACGCACTCTAAACAAAAAGAATATGGAGCATTACCTGGATGAGAATTGGGTGAGTACGGGAGCTTCAAAGCAAGGACAAAGTTCAACAGGGGCAAAAAAAAAAAAAAGAGTCAAGAGTCGAACCTGAGGGCGGGTATCAAGCTTGAGGAGAGTCAAGAGTCGAAGCAGTGAATGCAGGTCATCATGAGAGTAGTAACAAGAAGAGATACATAAAAAAAAACAAACCCGAGACATATGGCATAACCATGTAGGCATAAAAGCATTTAAGACAGGCACATGCATATCATGACATCATCACACATAATACATACAGGTCCACCAATGAAGCAAGAAATTCTGATGACAGTTGTACCAGACCGAGAAGGAAAAAACATCCGAGTTCCACCAGATGACACGTTTTCAATTATTGTTTTTCAAGAAAAATCAACTCATAATACTTGAAGTGAGTTTGGGCCTCGGGACACGTCGAGGTATTTAATTTCTGTCTTTAAATTTCTGTCTTTAAATTTCTGTTCAAAATCAACTCATAATAGTTGAAGTGAGTTGGGCCTCGAGACACATCGAGGTATTTAATTTCTGTCTTTAAATTTCTGTCTTTAAATTTCCGTTCAAAATCAACTCATAATAGTTGAAGTGAGTTGGGCCTCGGGACACGTCGAGGTATTTAATTTCTGTCTTTAAATTTCTGTCTTTAAATTTACTCGCTCAAAATCAACTCATAATAGTTGAAGTGAGTTGGGCCTCGGGACACATCGAGGTATTTAATTTCTGTCTTTAAATTTCTGTCTTTAAATTTCTGTTCAAAATCAACTCATAATCCTTGAAGTGAGTTGGGCCTCGGGACACGTCGAGGTATTTAATTTCTGTCTTTTAATTTCTGTCTTTAAATTTCTGTTAAATCAAGTCACCTTGCGAGAGGAATGTTGAGCCTCGCCAAGGTATTTAAATTTCCGTATTTTAATTACTGTTTCTGAAAAAAAAAAAAAAAAAGAAGAAGAAGAAAAAAAAAACTCATGTGAATGTAGTCGAGCCTCGGGGCACACGCGAAGGTACTTATAGACGGGAGACTGAAGTCGCTTTGAGCAAATTTGACAAGGAAGTTCCAGCAGACAAAGAAAATTGAACAAGAGCAAGATGAAGCTATGGGCTATATCTTTACGAAAGTAGCAATGAGCGAATGAAGATCGAGGTCTCCCAAAGATAGTAAGGGAGCAATTTGAAAGTGCAGATTTATCTCCTTGAAGCCCCGGTGGAGGAGATCAAAGCCCAGAAATCACATCGAAGCCGATCAAGGCACTAGAAGAAGCAGTGGAAATGTTATCTCCCTGAAGATATAACGAAACAGTGAAGCGGATCAAAGCAACGAGTTACAGTGGAGTTTGAAGTCGCTTTGAAGAAGACGAGTACCAACAAGTCAAGGCTTGGCCAAGACCAGGCAAAATTGGTTCTTTTATTGTCTTTGCTCTATTATCGTTTCACGACAATGAGCAAAGAGGGGCAGCTGTAATCACCAATTTTGGCCCGGGTAATTAACTCCGGGCCCATTACAAACAAATTACACCAGGCCCAAAACCAAACCAAATTCAAAAAAATTGACCCAAAATCAAAAAGGCCCAATAGGCCCAAAAAAATGACCGAGAAAGAGCTAGGGTTTTGGAACCCTAGCAGTGTGTGTGCCATGGCGTGTAGATCGCGCTCTCCTCCACCAGCGCCGCGACTCCACGCCACAAGCACCATCGCCGGTCTCCACCTCTCTCTGTCCCCATGATCTGCAACAAAACAAAAAGCAGCAGATCCACAAAACAAAAGGCATTTTTTTCGTTTTTTTATTATTTTCGATTGGCTATAAAGCCAAGAAAAGAAAGCTGTAACAAGGGCCCTTTTTTTTGAGATCAATACAAGAATCGACAGAAAATACACAAAAAGAAAAGCAAACTTCAAAAAAAAAAAAAACACAATGATTCAAGGTATCTCCCCTTTTTTATTATATCGAGTTTTTTTATTTTATGCAAAATATATGTATGTATAAAAATAAAAAATATAACAAGAGAGAGAGGAGAGATTTTACCTCCTTCCGCCACAGTGCACGGTGGCGAGAGACAACAGCATACAGCGGTCTCTCTCCTTGGACTTGAAGTGCGGAAAAAAAAAAAAAAAAGGAATCAGTTTCTGAAACAAATGGAAAGAAAATGAATTTTTTTTTGGAAATTTGGTCTCTTAAATAGAGACATAAAACGGCGCCGTTTCAAGGGGAAGGGGGGTCCGCGCGTTGACCCGGATCCGACTCAGGATCCGCGCGTCCCCCCCTTCGAGGGGCTAATTGCACCCCAGGTCCCTCCATCCTTTCACGTTTTTGCAATCGAGTTTCCTTTTTATTTTAAACGTTCCCTTCAATTTCAATCCGTGTTCATTTTAATCCCAAATTAAACATTGCGTTTTACGAATGCGGGAAAATTCCCCTTTAAATCCCTTGACTCTTGCGCGTTTTGCAAATAACCCCTTTTTTCTCTTATTTTATTTCAAATCAACCCCTGACTTTCATTATTAGATGCAATTGGATCCCTCTTTAATCATTTCGCAATCTTTTATTATTATTATTATTATCATTATTATTATTATTATTATTGTTTTATTATGTTGTATATATATTATGTGTTGTTATTATATTTTTATTATTATATTTATATTAGTATATGGTGTATATTATGTATTATTATTATTATTATTACTACTATATTTATATTACTGTCCCACGTATATCTTGTATTATTATTATTATTATTATTACTATGTTATTATTTTAGTATTTTACTATTACTATTATATTTTATATTTATCTTGAACATATTTGATATCGTCGTTATTATTATTATCATGTTATTATTATCATTATTATTATTAATATTACTATATTTACTTAGTCTACTATATATACTATTATTATTATCACCATATTTAAATCATTATTATGCTCTATATATATATACTTTTTACATATTACTATTACTATATTATTTTCATATTATCATTATTATTATTTCATTATATGTTTCCCATTATTACTATTATTATTATTACCATGTTATTATGTTATATATATATTTTGTTATTATTCTGACTTTAAATATTATTTCTTCTTGTTTTTATTATTACATCTTTTATCATCATGTGTTGTTAATTTTTCGTCTTCGCCATTTCATGTGGATCGACGGTTTTAAATCACAATCCGACATTTTTTAATATATATAAAAAGAGGTAATATTTGAGTGTTTAGAAGGCCGAAAAATCACACCCTAACGTGTTGGGTGCCGATCTTTTCGTTTGACTAAACGATTAAATATCCTTTTTCTCGTCAAAGATGACCTCGATGTCGAAATATAAGGGTGTTACACCCTAACGTGTTGGGTATGACGCTTTTATTCCTTTGAAGTGAGATCATCTAAAGACAGTTTTAAATTACAACTCGATCTTTTTAAGGGATAATATTTGTGCATTTAGAAGGTCGAAAAATTACACCCTAACGTGTTGGGTGTCGATCTTTTCGTTCGACTAAATATTCAAATAATAATTTTTTTTTTTTTGAAGATGATTTTGATATCGAAATATAAGGGTGTTATATCCTAACGTGTTGGGTATGATACTTTTATTCCTTCGAAACGAGGTTATCTTAAGATTCGATCCCGATTTAATTAATCCATTCTTTTAATTCTTTTTTTCTTAAATATTTTCAACTTTTCGACATTAGGACATTGATCAATCAATTTGGTACCGATTTGGGCGTTGCGAGGTGCTAATCCTTCCTCGCATACGTAACCGACTCGAACCTATTTTTCTCGAACATTCGTAGACCAAAAGCATCGTTTTAGTAAACCAAAATGTTTTATTAAAACAAAGGTGGTCCGATCACATCTAATAAAAGATCGGTGGCGACTCCCGTTTTATCCGTTTTCAAAACCCAAGTTCGATTTCCGTTTCGTCAAAAAATGGTTACGACAAATACATACCCTCAAAACTTTCTTCTTGAACTTGCTCATCAACGAGAACTGCTTAATCCTTGATCTTACGTTTTCCCCCAGATTAACGTTGGGACAATGCTTGGGGTTTTGAATCCATGGATGTTCTTCATTTCAAATTAAGTTCATCATCAGTTATGTAATTACTAAAAGCAAACGGCATGATAATGTGATACAGAGAACATACCAAGGATCTCTTGAATGGTCATACGATTGTAAGGATTGGGACGAAGCATGTTCTTTACCAGCTCCATGGCTTCACCTGAAACCTTTGGCCATGGATCCCTTTTGAAATCTATCTCTCCTTTTATTATTGCATGGGCTATCCCTTCCTCTGTTTCTGCACTACCCCATTCCCATTTTCACTATTACAACCCCATCTCATATCAAATAAATTAACATCCATACTGGTACCCTAATCTAATCCTTAAAAGTTTATATAATATATAAATTTTCACTTGCACTGTATTTAGTATAAACCCAAATTAAAAACCCTCCAAGTTTAATAAAAAAATATACTTGCCTTTTATCAATTACTTTTTATTTTTTATATTCCATTATTTTTATTTAATATTTTTTTGTTAAAAAATATTAATAATATAATTATTTATAAATTTATTTTAATTATTATTACATTAAACTAATAATTACGTGACATTCTAATATAAGTGTTTCTCAATTAATATTTGTAAGTTTGTTTTTTAAAATTTGTCATTAGATTTTCGCTCTGTCTTTATTTTTTAGTTTTTTTAATATTTTTATGAAAATATATTTTTAATTTTTAATTTTAATTCATATTAACTTGAGGTGAATTCAATTTTTTCATTAAACCTTTTAAATAACAATTATTTAATTTAAAAGAAAAATAACATAATGAATTCATCTTTCAGGTTGATATATAATTGGATTAAATATGAATTTAAATTATTTAATTTTACTCAAATTCAAATATAATTTAATTAGAATTTAATTTTATAATACTTCAGTATAATTTTAAAGTAATTAAATTTTCATTATTTTGTGATAAAAATTAAAAAAATATATAATAAAAATAAATAGTAAATAATAATGCTAAAATTGTCTTTATATTTAAAATTTACCTAATAAATACATCTCAATTCTCAAGGGATTTTATGATATTATCTCCAAAATTGAAGGTATTAAATTACTAATTTTTTAAAATTATAACTAAATCTTAAAAAATATTCTTTACCGTGATATAAATTATTAGCTTATTAAAATTTTTATATATAATATAAAATATTGTAGACACAATGACACCGAAAATATATTGTAGTTTGATATGGATATAATTAATATAAAATATAAATATTAGTTAAAAAAATAGTGGCCTATAATCCTCCAGTATCTTTAAATAAAAGGAAAAAAAAGAAAATTAAACGTATTAGAATCAAAATCCACTTCATTATTACAATAATAATGATATTTTTAATACAATTTTAAAAAGATAAACTCAAATGTTATAAGTTACAAATATATATTATATAGTTTTTTATTAGATTTCTTTATTAAATTTTCATCTATCAAATCTATTTAAACTTATTGGGTTAAAATTCGTTTTTTTTATGTAACTTTAAATTAAATATTTAATTTTTTATTTAACCGATCTAATAAAAAAAGAAAAGAAAATACCAGCCCAGAAAGGAGGAACTCCACAGAGCAAGATATAAAGAATAACACCAATACTCCAAACATCAACTTCCTCTCCATAATTTCTTTTTAAAACCTCTGGTGCCATGTAGTATGGACTTCCTACTATGTCACTGAAACGCTGACCTGCACCCCCATTCTCACATTTTTATGTATATGAATTCATGTATGTATATGCAAAAGCTTAATTACCAGATTCATAGAATATGGAGAGCCCAAAATCAATGGCTTTAATTGGGGCACTTTCACTTTCGTCTGCGAATAAGAAATTCTCAGGTTTTAAATCCCTATGTATCACTCCATGGCACACCTGCATCAAATTATTTTCATGCATTTTCCTATTTAATCAAAAAAAAATTCCACTTTAATAAAAAAAACTATGAAATTTGCATAGTGCAATAAAACTTAGAGGTAAAAAGTATCATGGAAGATTTTGTATTAGGAGAATTAGATTGTATTTTACTTCATCAACTCAAAAAAAAAAACAAATTAGTTTTTCACTTTTGATCAAAGAGTAAACAGATTCTTCTATTAAAAATTTCATCCATTTGTATTATTTTTACTATTAAAAATTAATCCTTATATATCACCATGAAGTATAAAGATAAGTGCATGCATATGCAATCTAAATATAAATGACTTATTAAAATTTAAAAAGAGTTATAGTTGAAATAAATAAAATTTAAATACGATTATGAAACCAAAAATAGGAGAAAATGTTTATAGTTAATTACCTTGACAATCTCCAAAATAGTTTTAATGATGGTAGCAGCAGCTCGTTCCGAATAATGACCTTTAGCGAGGATTCTATCGAAAAGTTCACCTCCACGGCAAAGCTCCATAACAAGATAAATAGCTTCTTTATCCTCAAAGGCTTCCCTAAAGGTGACAATATTCGGATGCTTCGGCAAATGTCTCATAGTCTCCACCTCCCTTCTTACATCTTCCAAGTCCACCTCCGTCCTCAGCTTCGCCTTCGCTATCTTCTTGCACGCGAAAGCTTCCCCGGTTTCTAAATCGAAACATTGGTGCGTGATCCCGAATTCGCCTATCCCCAACTTCTTTCCGATCTCGTAAAGGGCGAAGATATTCTTCCCCGACGGATTTTTCAATACCTTACGGGTACTGCTCACGCATTTGCTCACTGATTTACGCGACTCGCTGTGATCGAAACGTGCATGCTTGGATTTCCCTTTGGTACCGGATCTATCATAATATCTCTTCGATATTGAATTTATTAGTTTCGCTTGTGTTGATATGCAGCTTCCCATGAGATGGCAATAACAACAATTGCAATTGGGGGGTTTTAGATCATAAACATCCCATGGGAAGAAAGGAAAAGAAAAAAAAAAAAAAGCGTTTGGCTAGGAAGAAAGTTTAAAACCCTAGCAAAGAAAAAAAGGAAAAGGGAAAAAAATTGGAGACCATTTGATTTATTTGGAGATTGAAGGAGTTTAAGAAGAAAGTTTATTATTGGTTAGATTTGTGCATCCATTTTGTTAGGACAGTTTAAAATCCTTCACATTAAAGCCATTGGTTTTGGTTATAAATAACAGTTTAAAATCCTTCACATTAAAGCCATTGGTTTTGGTTATAAATACAATTAAATTTATGGGATTTTATTGGTTTATTGCAACAACCACTTAAATTTAGGGATTTTTTCTTTTCTTTTCTTTTCTTTTCAGATACATCTAAACGGTCATGTATTATAATTAAGAGTGTAATTTACTCCTACAGTTATTTTTTATAACTAAACAGTCCCTGTTTTTTTTTAATAAATTTTGCTGCTCTAATTATATCTATGGAATTGTATTATTAGATTTTACATTTTTTTTGACAGTTTTCAATTATATTAAGTTTCAAAATAAAAAGATTAAATTTCATTTTTTTTCTCAACATGGAAGTTTTGTTATATTAGAGACAATAGCAAATTTTGGGATTAAGTTTTGGAGGGATCAAGTAAAAATTTTAAAAATTTTAGGAGTTTAATGAAAAAATTTTAAAAAAATTAAGGGTCTAATTAAAATTTTTAATTTTTTTTTTGAGATTAATGAGATTTTTCAAAATTTTGAGGGGATCCAATTAAAATTTTCTAAAAACTTTAAGGAAAAAATAAAAAATTTCAAAAATTATGAGGAAGCCTAATTAAAATTTTCTAAAAGTTCAAGGAAAAAAATTAATATTTTCCAAAATTTTGGGGTCCTAAACCCTTATAACAATTTGCCCCTGATTAGAGATAATAGAAGGATAAAACATTTACACCGAAAACTCAAAACAAAATAGAACACTAGAAAAAGCAGAATCATCCCTATCCAAAACATTAGCTCTCATAATAAAATTAATGTAGTCAATTCGTACCGGTGGATGTATTATTTTTGTCTTGATATTGATGCATATGGTATTGGCAAGTTTCAGTGTACTGTTTCGAGTTTATTGATGTTTTTAAATATTTTCACACAAGCATACACACGTAAAATATATATATGATTGTACTTATGAACAGGGATTAAAATAGCAGTCGGGTAGCGGAATAGCGGCCACTATATAGCGGTAGCAGCGCCGTTCGAAACCGCTACTGCTGAAAATAGCGGTGTGAAGCCGAGTCACACCAATAGTGGTGGACCGCGGCCTCAATTTAACGGGTAACGGCTAATTGTGGCAATACTGGGCTGCTATTCCCGTTATTTTTCCGCTATTCTCGTTGATATTTATTTTTTTACTTTGTTATTAGTTATTAGTTGTGTGAATTTTAAAAAAATTCACGACCGCGATACCCGCAGTGACTGCAATAGCATCCGTTATGTCCGCAACCGCGATAAACGCAACACGGTAGAAAACGCGGCTGCAATTGCAATTTAAATCCCCACTTATGAATGCTATATTATACCTTGGAAAATGAAGAAAAAAGAATGTGAGAGAAGTAGATACAAGGCGGTGAGCTTAGTCGAGACATTGGGGGAGTATAGGGAACAACATAATGTGTCAAACTATTTTCGTGTTTAAACTATTTTGTTGTGTTTATCCTTGAAAATCGAACAACCTAAGCCGCAGACGTTTACAAGCCGAAAATTCCTATATGGTCTAAGTATACACTGCATAGATGGAGTTTTGAAATTTTTTTCCACTTAGGGTGATATTAACATAAATGTATATTTGTGTATTTGTTTTGATGGAATACTATACTTAACATTCTTTAATTTGCTTGTCTTATAACTTAATGAATTAATTTGTCCAACATTAAAAATCGGGAGTTAATTATATATCACGCTAGAATTACATGATTATGCATAACATGATTACATCGTTCCAATTTAGTCTCTTGTACGAAACATTCTCGAGTACGTTATCTTTGCATTTTTCTTCTTGTTCTTTAGTTTTTATTTTTCTTTTTTGTTTGTTTGAGGACAAGCAATTACTTAAGTGTGGGGTATCTGATTTGCCACAAATTGTAGTGGCAAATTAAGTAATTTTTGGCACTTAACGAGCTTGTTTTTTAGTCATTTTAATATATTTTATTGCATTTTCACATTTCTTAATTTAGATTCAAAATATTGCAAAATAAGCATTTTTATGCATTAGTTCGAGTTAGTTGACCCATTGGGCCAATGTCGGCCTTAAGGTGGTTTTAATGATTTAATTGAGTGTGTAGGATATCTATTTGGAGGCCCAAAAGCATTAGGAACGATAGTCGGGTTGTAACACAAGCTTTCACAGTCGCAACACAATCAAGCCAATACAAATATTGCATTTGAATTTGTGTGTCACGACACTCATAAAGTTGTGTCACGACACATATGCGATGATGGGAAAAAATTAAGCGAAGGTGTTTTCGTCCGCAGAACTTATATTTTATGTAATTAAGGCTTGTATCTAACCTAATTAGTGCTGTCAAACTTAGTCTATAAATAGTTAAGTTGAGATAAGGCTTAGGGAGCTTTTTGCCAAGCCATTTTAGGGTTTTAGTTAGTAGTTTTAGGTTTTTATTTAGTTTTAGATTATTTTCGAAGATAATTTATTTTATTGTTGTTCGACTTGGATTCGTTTTTTAGGTATTTTCGTATTTTCATTCCGTTTCTTGTTTGCAATCGACGATATCTCAATCACTGCTAAAGGATTTCGCGATTCCGAGCGTATCAAGTTTATCAAATGGAGCAATTTCTATCCTTCTCTCGTTTTAATTTATTTATGTGTGTTGTGCATGATTAAATTAATTTTAGAGAATATGGAAGTTGTGTTCATGAGTAGATAGATCCTTACGGAGATTAACAAGTGAATGTGTGAATGATTAATGAAAGAATTAGGGGTTTTCCAATAGAATTAGTTGGTATAAATTCATGTGCGTTTAAACCCTAGGATTGACGACCCTAGGAAGTAATCTAGGATAAACTAGGTCGAGAGATAAGTTTATCGAGTAAATCATAAATTTATCCCGATAAGGAAAGTGAGGTCGAGAGATAAGCGTGCACTGGTCGATTAGTGAAGTATTAGAGGCTAAGAGGTAATATTTTTGAATTAATAACTAATTCCCTAATGAAAACCCAAATTTTGAAGTTAATTACAACCACCGAAGCGAGTAAATCTTTTGTTTGTTGATTGAGAGATCCTCGTTGTTAACATTGTTTTTAGTAGTTAGTTTTTTTATTTTTTTTTATAATTTTATCCTTAATTTTAATTATCATAATATGATTTTTGGTGATTACTGTTTAGACTTGCTAGTGTAGATAATATATTTAGATTTAGTTCAACTTCCCTTGGGTACGATCCTCGGAATACTTTCCGGTGTTCCATTGTAATACTAAAATATATTACAATTTAACTTATTCGCTTATAGATACCGCATTGATTTTATATATTTTTATTTGCATGATTTTTACTCTAAATGTTCGCACGTTTGGAGGTTGTCTGAATGGCTACTTGAACAAAACTACTTTCCGAGGTCATGGATGAAACCTTTTCTAGGCTAACAAGAACAAACATGGCTCAGATACCACTGTTGCACTTACAAGTAGAGAAAGAAAAACTAGTTCTTAACTCAAATGAGAGAAGATGACTTTTATTAAATCCAAATGGTTCTAACCTTTTATAGGCTTTACAATAACTAAATTAGTAAACTTAAAGCTAAAAATAGAAAAACTAAATACGAGAAAGATCCTTAACCATATTTGATAATCCCTAATTTTTACGGATGATTTATTTACCAAATATAAAAATATCTCAACACATACTGTGTGAGCCTTATCCTCTACTCCAATATGACAAAAATCCATGTAAAAGATAAGAAATTTGTACAATTTTAAGAATATATTCATCTATATCAATTAATAAGTTTAAATTTATAATAACTCAATAGAATAAAGAAAACTTTTTAGATTAAAAATCTTCATTAAACTAAAATTATTAATAAAAATATATTATAAGATACTATTAAATTATTTACAACATAATTGTCAATTTCATAAGTTATTAATCAAAAATAAATTTCATATTTACAATTATCAAATTTTTGTAGCATGGTATTATAATTATACTTTTTAAGTTTTTAAATTATTTCAACTTACCTGTTAATTTAAATTTTAGTCTAACATGCTAAATAATTATAAACTCTTTAAGTTATTTAAATATTTAGTAAATGTTTAATATATAATAGTGTAAAGATATAATAATGTTATTATAGTAAATATTGTATAACATAATAATTAACAATTCATAACAATATAGTAGATTATAATAAACTTTGTGTGTTGGCCTGATGGTTAGGGTGTTCACCGCCCCAGGTGTGGCTTGGGTTCTAATCTCGTTATTGTTAGCTCTTTGCCCTCCTCTTATAATTCACCAAAAAAAAGTTATAAATTTCATCATTAAAATGTCAAAGATTGCATAAGCTAAACTAAAAAAAAAAGTTTATGTTCTCAAATGTGGAGACGATAGATCCGAAGACTATATGGAATTAAACAATAGACATCGAGGCGCGGATGACGCTTTCTAAAGAGAACTATTTGCCCCCACACAAAGTTGCTAGAGGGTTAAGACAAAGGTACTCTCGAGACACAATGAAGCTTTTGAATTTCCTTTGATTAGCAAAATCGAGGAATTTCCTAACTCTTACTCTAATTTCTGAAATTGGATTGATTGTAATGTACTTTGTGAGCACCATAGTCCCTCTATTTATATGCACTCAATGGATACTATCTTGAAGAGCCACAATAGTAAAGATATAATAATGTTATTATAGTAAATATTGTATAACATAATAATTAACAATTCATAACAATATAGTAGATTATAATAAACTTTGTGTGTTGGCCTGATGGTTAGGGTGTTCACCGCCCCAGGTGTGGCTTGGGTTCTAATCGCGTTATTGATAGCTCTTTGCCCTCCTCTTATAATTCACCAAAAAAAAAGTTATAAATTTCATCATTAAAATGTCAAAGATTGCATAAGCTAAACTAAAAAAAAAAGTTTATGTTCTCAAATATGGAGATGATAGATCCGAAGACTATATGGAATTAAACAATAGACATCGAGGCGCGGATGACGCTTTCTAAAGAGAACTATTTGCCCCCACACAAAGTTGCTAGAGGGTTAAGACAAAGGTACTCTCGAGACACAATGAAGCTTTTGAATTTCTTTTGATTAGCAAAATCGAGGAATTTCCTAACTCTTACTCTAATTTCTGAAATTGGATTGATTGTAATGTACTTTGTGAGCACCATAGTCCCTCTATTTATATGCACCCAATGGATACTATCTTGAAGAGCCACAACCCTTCATATTGAACATACTTCTTAGAAGAAACATGTCCTATGGAAATGTATCCATTGGATGATAAATCATCACTTTTAATTTGAATAGTGCTCATGAATAATTAATTTGCAATCTATAATTTCCAACAACCCCCCACTAGATTGCTAATTTTAGAAAATAAGTACACAACAATTATGCATAAAGAAGGGTGCCCGCAGATTAAACATTCCTTTAGTGCAAACTCTCAAAGTATCAACAAAGTGAATGGTGTCTAGTCGCTTGAACCATCACTCTTAAAGTCAATACCAAAAAAATTTCACATATAACCGTAATGTATTAGAGTATGAGTTTATTTTCCTTAGCATCGTTATGACTATGTGCTCATCCTTTTTCATGAACATGTACAAGAGAAAACTATAAAGAAAATCTCATTGAAGCAACATCGCTTCATGTTCATATAGGTGAATTCCATGACAATTAATGTCCATCCGTTAAGAGTAAAACTCATCCTCCTGAAACATAAACACTAAATCCTTATTCTTAGTGCACGTTGTCATTCGATAACTTGTTATTACCTTTTGAACCTCGAAACTAACTTTTGGCTAGAACAAGGTAGGATTTCCATTATCAATAATGCGATTAGAATGGTTTTAATCACATCTTAGTGGTGGTACTCTTAACCAAATCCCTTGACAAACTTTTTGTCAATGGATCCACTAAATTGTCAATTGACTTAACATAGGTAACAGTTATCACACCGTCCCTAATCAATTGTCTCACATACTCATGTCTTAAACTTATATGTCTAGACTTTATATTGTACACTTTATTATATGCTCGGGACATGGTGTATTCACTATTACAATATACGGAAATGGAAAACCTACGTTGTGGCCCCAACTTTATATCTAGTAAAAGGTTTCTTAGCCATTTTGCTTCCTTGCCAGTAGTCGCCAAGGTTGAATATGAGATGCAAGTTTGTTTCTTGGAAGGTCAACTAATGGCTCCACTTCTGATCGTAAAAATCCATCCCGATGTGGACTTATTGTCACTTAGACTTGTAATCCAACTTGCATCTGAGTAACCTTCTAGAACCACGGTATAATCACTATAGAATAATCTCAATTTTTTTGTTTTCTTAATATAGCCAAAAATCCTACAAATTCCTTTTTAATGATCGGTACTAGGGCAATTTGTAAATCTTGCTAATTTGCACACAGTAAATGCGATATCGGGTCTAGTGCAATGCATTGCATACATTAGACTTCCAATTGCGTTGGCGTACTCAAGTTGCATACTCAAGTTCGAATTGTATGAAGTATTTGAATCCTTGATATTCAAGTATTTGAACTTTTCCAATACTTAATTTCTTAATGTAGTGAGATTGGCTTAATGCAAAGCCCCTTTCATGCTTTTACACCTTTATACCTAGAATTGTATCTACCTCGTTAAGATCATTCATCTTAAAATTCGAGCTTAGATGCTCTTTGGTCTTGCAAACACCTTCCATTATCGTCCCAAAAATTAACAAATCATCTACATAAAGACAAAAAATTACACCGTATCTATTGGTGAGTTTAGTGTAAATACATTTATTTGCACCATTATGTAAAAAACCATGTGATAAGATAATCGAGTCAAATTTCTCATGCCACTATTTAGGCGCTTGTTTTAAACCATATAATGACTTGATCAACTTACACACCTTATGTTCATTTCTAGGAAGCACAAAACCTTCTAGTTGCTCCATGTAGACTTCTTCTTCGAGATCACCATTCAAAAAAGTCGTCTTAACATCCATTTGATGTAAATGTAATTTATGGATAGATGCAAGTGCCATAAGAATTCGAATGGAGGTCATCCTAGCCATTGGTGCATAGGTGTCAAAATAATCTAGGTGCCACATCTCGAAAACCGAGTTGGTAGAGTTCAATATTAGATTGTGGGCTCGAGAGATAAATTTGGTTTAATATAATAGGAATTAAGATAGAATAAAAAATTAATTAGTTAATAATAGTAATAATAATAATTAAACTAAATAATAATGGTATTAATAATCGGGGCATTAGTAAAAATTAATAGATACTAATTTGGAAATAGTGGTTAAAGTAGAGGCTAAATGTGTAAATTAAAAACTAGTGGTTAAAAAAGAAGCTATTAGAACAAGGGAGAATAGGGGAGGACTTAGAGGGTAAATAGCCTGTTTTCTAAAATATAGTTAGTTCGCTTTAAAAAGCCACACCCATCGTCTGTTTATTTTTATTTTGTTTCCCTCCATCCTTTTTCATTTCAAAATTTTGTTAGATCTACTTCTTTCAAAAATTTCTTCATCTTTTATATTTTCTTGGCATCCAAACACTCTCTATTCTTTCACTTTTGCAAGAAAATTACTGTTTCTTCTTTAATTTCTTACCTAAACTTAGTTCGTTCTTACTCAATTGGTACAAATTCGTGAAGATTTTCTAATCTTCGCCATTGCATCTGCTGCCTTGTATTCCTTACTAGCGCTAATGGACTCGCATTGCAATCGGTTAGCATCTGTATCACTACCGAATTGTCACATTCTACCAAAACCTTTTTTGTACCCTGCCTCCCAAGCAATGCTGAGGCTGTCATATACCGCCCATAGCTCTGCTTGCATAACAGTACTGAGGCCTAGAAACCTACTAAACCCAGTAATCCAACAGCCATAACAGTTGCGAAAGATTCCCTCAGCTGAAGCAAGATTATTGCCAGTGTCCACTGCTCTGTGACGATTTTGTTTTATCCAGGCCTCCATCCAATCCCCATCGTCTTTCTATTGCCTCGAGCCTGCTGACTTTTAACAGCCACCATGATGCTCCTCAAACATGCAAGGCTTTTCCCATTTATATCAGTGGAGCAAAAATTCCCAGCTGCAAACACCAAGTAATTTCTTTGTTTCCACAGCCACCATATTATGACTCCAAACAAGATACTCCAGTTCACCTCAGTGATCGGCAAGTCCTCATTTAGAGGATTTGGAAAGGTGATGTCTCTGCGCCCATGTCCGAATATGCGCTAGACAAGGCGGTTAGATACGATTCTTCAAACAAAATAAAGATTTGGACCTGTAGCATCAAATCCAGATGTACCAAGTCATCAATAAGCATATCGCCATACCCTACAACAATTAACTTCTAACACAAGGAACATCTAACTTATTAATCATTACCAGGTCATCAATGCAAAATAATTTTAAGAATAAATATGAATTCAAGCACATAAAATATGTTGCATTTGACTTGAAGCTGCTCTCTCGTACAAACCCCCCAGATTCATATAAGAAATATGATTAATAATCATGTGTGCATGAATGCATTTGTGTTTGTCTGCTATGTTTGACTATGTAGCTCGGATTCAAATGTCATTGAGGAAATATACATGTTTTTGACACAGACATGTCTGAATATTCATCTAACATGAATGTATGATATGAGCACTTCGAGAAAAATGAAGAGTCAAAGTAATAGCATTTATGTGAAGAAGACACTCAGATGAGTAAGGCACACATCAAATCCAACCACATAACCACCTGCAGCAGGTAACTGGGCAGTAAAAGGGAAAAGGATCTGCCAGATTGTTTCCTCATGGTCTTCTATTTAACCAGTTTCAGAGAAGTAAAACTTTGTTCACCAAAAAAAAAAAAAGTTGAACAAACTTTATAAAGCAATAATATTACTATTTAGATTCAAGAAAATATTGGTCAGATTTGCATTTTTAAGAATAAAAAAATTTACTCAAGATATGATATAAGAGACACATATATCATTTCCCTTACCTGGGGATCTGTAGCCATCATAGTTCTGGTTCAAACTTGCATCTGCAAAATGGACAACAGATGAAAGATATGAGACTACACATCCAGTATACTAAAAGTAGAGCTACGAGTATCACTTACCCAATGGACTACATTCTTGACTCAGAAAAGGGAAGTGACCGCAGAGTAACATGAAAAGATGGGATGGTCAAGTTAACTCCTTTCAGCAAAGCAACATTGCTAGTGATAAAGGCATTTGTTCGCATTAGAAAAGCACACAGAAAATATAGAGACCAATGCATGGCCCGCTTGAACAAAGTCACAAGCCTTAAATAATAGAAACTATTACAGCAGAAGAGATCCTATGGAGAGCAAAGAGGAGGACCTTAAGAAAGGAGCCATTTATCTATAACAACCTAGCCCTTCCATTTCCTTCATAATTGTCTGTAATGTAACTCTAATCTCTTCTGAATCCTCATGAGATTGATCTCCTGAGAGAAACAAATGAACTTTGTCTTTAACTACCAACCAACTACACCCAGGGCTCTTCTTTATCCTTTTTGATTTCTTGTCTATTCTTACTTTGTCTCCATCTTTCTTCTTTCCCGAGATAGTATATAAGTTGGATAAAACGACATAAGGAGTTGCACTATCAGGCTCCAATTTAATAAGCTGCTGAGCTGCAAGCTTTGCGAGATCGATACGGAGATGAGTCATGCTTGCACCCAGGAGAGCTCCCCAAACTCCACTATGGGGATCAAATGGCATTGAATAGATTAAACCAACTGCTTCATCAAACAACCCAGCTCGGCCGAGGAGATCAACCATGCATGAATAGTGGTCAGGCCCTGGTTGTATGTTATATAAAGATGTCATGGATTTGAAGTGCTCCCATCCTACTTCTACGAGTCCAACATGGCTGCAGGCAGACAAAACAGAAAGAAAGGTTACGTGATTTGGCTCCTGCCCTTCACTCTGCATTTTCCCAAACAATTCAAGTGCTTCTTTAGCAAATCCATTTTGAGCAAAGCCAGTAATCATTGTATTGAAAGAAACAACATTCGGTTCTTTAATACTCATAAAGACTTGACAAGCATCGGCTACATTTCCACATTTTGAATACATTGAGACAAGCGAATTTTGAACTGACAAATCGAGTTCCAGACACATCTTTATTGCTTGGACATGGATTTGCTGCCCATTGCTTAGTGTTGCTGAATGGGCAGAAGCACTCAACAGACTGCTCAAAGTATGAGAGTCTGGCTTTACTGATTTCTGAAGCATTTCAGTAAACCAGCGAAAAGCCTCCTCGTACATTTCAATACTTACAAACCCTGAAATTACTACAGTCCACGCAACATCATCTTTCTCAGGCATCATTCTAAACAACTTGACAGCTTTTTCAGTTTGTCCTTTACCAGAAAACCCCATAATCATGGTAGTCCAAGAAACTACATCCTTTCTAGGCATCCTTTCAAAAAGTTCATAAGCTTTCTCAATCTCATTCTCTTGAACATGGCCCATGATCAAAGAATTCCAAGAAACCAAATCTTTCCTCGTCATCAAATCAAATACCAAATTAGCAGAACCAGTACAACCAAATCTGCAATACATGGTAATAATAGAATTCCCTAGAAAAACACAAAATTCGAATCCCAACTTTAAAACCAATCCGTGCATTTGAATTCCTTCTCTATATCTATCAAAATGTCCACAAGCTTCAAATATAACAGTCAAAGTAGTAGAATTAACCAAAACTCCTTTCTCTTTTCTCATAGCCGAAAACAAACCAAAACCATCAATTAAATATCCCATTTTTAGGTACCCATTAATCATTGTTGTCCAAGTAACTACATTTCTCTCCACCATCTTGTCAAACAACTTTCTAGCCTCCATAATTCTCCCACTTTTGCAATACCCATCAACCATTAGGCTCCAAGAAACGACATCTCTCTGGACCATTCCTTCGAAAATGCCAACTGCCATATCCAATCTCCCAGCTTTCACATACCCATTTATCAATACATTTGAACAAACCGGTTCCCGCCATTTCCCAGGAGTATTTTCGTAAGTTTCCAAGGCCTTATCAAACCTTCCTTTACTAACAAACCCCGTGATCATCGTAGCATAACTCACTGCGTCCCGTTCAGACATGTTGCAGAAAAGCTCATAAGCCTCATCAACCATACAACCATTCTTATTATAAGCCGTGATCATCGCATTATACGAAGAAGTTGTTCTTTCAGGCATTTTAGCGAACACTTCACGGGCTTTCGAAATGTTCCCATTTTCTGCGTATGCAGTCAACATGGCAGTCCAAGATACGGTGCTTTTGAAGGGCATCCGGTTGAAGATTGATTCAGCTTCTTTGATATTTCTGTTTTTTCCATGTTGAGTAATCTGGGTATTGCAATAAACGAGGAATTTGGTATTTTTGCGGAGGATTTTCGCAGAGTTATGGACGATGCTATCCTTTGTTGCGGTGTGAAGTGAAGAAATGGAAATTTTGGGAGGAAAAATGAGGTGAACATAGTAAAGGGAAGATTTTGATTTTGATTTTGTTAGCATTGTTAAGAAATGGAGTCCATGATTTTCCAAGTTCATAAAATTTTAAAGAAATCGAGTTAAACACCTATGCCGGCCGCAACTTCGGGGGCCAAACTATGTTTAACTTTCTTTTTACCTTAAAATCTACGCTTTCTTCCTAATTTACCCTCTCCTCATTTGAATATTTTTTTTTTATTTTGAACATAAAAAAAGTTGCCCAATCAGAATTGTCATGTCATCAATGACGTGGTACGTTGACAGTGATTGTGGGTTGTTGACCATTGATTGGTGTTGACTGATTGTTCAATGAAATTGATCAATCGTTGATGGATAATTTTTTTTTTAAATATTTAAATATTGTAAAAAAATGCTTTAAATTGTAAAAACTAGTAAAAAATCATTTATTTTTTTAATTTATTTAAAAATATATAAATATGGATAAATTATTTAAAATATTAAGAAGCTCTAAAAAAAAGTTGTAAAGTTTTTTTTTTTAAATTCTTATAAAATTGAAAAAATATTTAAAAATGTGTAAAAAGTAAATTTTATTAGGTTAATATTTGATACATTAGCAATATATTTTTTTTATTCCATAAAATATCTTAAAAAAATTGTCTGTCTTTTGTTAATATTTAATTTTTAAAATATTCTACTATATCATTATAAGACACTTATTAACCTCAATTAAATAAAGAAAAATATTTAGTATATTATTAATGGAGTTTTCGTCTTTTAAGGGTATAATAAGATATTAAAAAAATTAATTTTCTTACCTTTTGAGATGTACGGATTGATTGTGTGTATAAATTTTTGAAATATAATATATTTATAATATTATAAATATAATTTATGCTTTAATTATGAAGAAGAAAATTTGAAAAATGAAACTCTTATGATATTTAGATATATAATTAATGGTTTAAAACTTTAATATATATATATATGATATACTTTTTATCTATTAATAATTAAATATCATTAAACCATTTTGTAAGTTTTTTAAAAAAACTTTATAAATTATGTAAAAATTAAACTGTATTATCCTATAAAAATATTAAAATTAATAAATCATATTATTTTAAAAGATGCAAAATAAATACTTGAATATAATATAAAAGGATACAATTATGTTATTCCATAAATAAATACTTGAATAAGTGATATAATACTATTCAATAATTATGCACTACTCTAAGTATAGTTCTTTAAATTTCATATAAATTTTCTTATTTTTAATTATTTTTTAAATAGTATTCAATTTTGTTTTTAAAATTTTTAATAGTATTTATAGAAAAATTAAAATAGATATAAATATTTAAAAAAATTAAATAACTAATTATAGACCTGGTCATGGGTTGGGCCACCTGCCTCGACCCGAAGGCCCGTCCGAAATATGGGGGGGTTTGGGCAAAAAATGGGCTTGGACAAAAAATTAAGGTCCGTTTAAAAAAAGGGTCTGGCCTCGGATAATGTATTTTTGGCCCCGGTCCGAATTCACTAAAAGACAAAAAAAATCTGCTCTTTTTTTTAATGTTATTTTCTTGTTGTTTTCTCCCTATTTTGTTACCATTTTACTATTATGTTACTACTATTTTATTATATTGTTTGGATATTGTAGTTTTATTATTAATTTTTTATTATTATTTTAAAGGCATTTGTTATTTTTATTGTTATTTTAGAGGCATTTGCTTGTTAAGTTGTATTTATCTTAGTGTTATTTAAGTCTACATATTTTTTAAAATTTATTTTCAGGCTCCGTTTGTTTCATTGAAAATGACTTCCGAAAAATGATTTATTTTTTGGTGTTTGGAGGAATCTATGTAAAATATTTTCTGTTGTTTGGTAGATTTCTTAAAAATATTTCATAAAAGTTGTTTTCAATTAAACAAACATACATTTGAGATTTTCTTATTTTTTTCATTGTTTAATTGAATTTATTTTTATCTATAAATTTATATTTTACATTGTTTTTGCATATATTAAAAATATTATGTTAAATTAAGATTTATTACAACGTCATTTTTTAATTACATGACTACTAAGTGAGTATTTTTTATTTAAAAATTTGACATCAACAAAATTGACAAAAAAAAAAGTAATGATGTCAACAATTGGACTTGATTTCAAATTTGAAAAGTAAAGGGACTAAATTCTTGAAAATAAAAGTACAAAGACTAAATTACAAATCTGTGAAGTGTACATGGACTTATGACATATTTTAACTTTTATACTACAAAACATTTATTATTAATATATTTATAGTTGTAATAAATATTTATTATTAAAATATTAATATTGAATATTTTCAATAGTATGTGAATAATATTATTTAAATTTATTATTTTTAAAATTTATTATTAAAATAAAATTAAAATATTAAATAATTTATTAAAATAATAAATTATATTTATTATATTAATAATTTATTTATATGACTAAATATAAATAATTAAATATGTATGTTTTATAATATTGAAAAATATAATATTTTAAATATTTTTAAAAATAAAAATAAAATTTATTATCAATATAATAATATTAAGCTTGATTTAAGTTAATTTTTATATAAAAATAAAATTATCTATAGATGAGCTCTTTCCAGAAAATGACTTACGATTTTCAAAATGGTAAGTCATTTTACAGGAAAAATAACTTATTTTACTTTGACCTGTAAGTCATTTTCCGTTGACCAAACTATTTTCTGTGAAACAAACACAGGAAAATACAGAAAATATTTTCCGTAAAACCTTTTACAGGTAAACAAACGGACCCTCAATTTGTTGGAAAATATTTATTTTGATGTTTTTAGTATTTTTGATGTATTATATATATTTAAAAATTATATAAAAATAAAATAAAAAATTAATATGGGCGAGCCGGGTCAGGCCCGGGCCTAGTAAATGGGCCTAAATTTTTAGTTGAGCTCGGCCCATGATCACCTCTAGACTAATTAAATAATATTTAATTTTTTAAAAGTTTTTCAGTAGTATTTGTTTATTTTCTAAAAATTTTTGTATAATTTTTAAACTTTTTTAATAAAAAATTTTAAACATTTTCATATTTTATTTTTTAGAATTATGAAACCTTATAAAATTTAATATTTCATTCTGATATTTTTGAATCACTATTTATTTTTTATTAATTAATTAAACAATATTTATTTTTTAAATATGATTTAATGATATATCTATAATAATAGTTTTAAATTTTAGGGAGTTTTTTAAATGATAAATTATTTTGAATTATTTTAATTTAAAATTTTAATTATATATCTATCATTTTATTTTATTAAAAAAGCAAATTTAATGGATAATTAAAAATTAAAATATATATAAAGTGAAAGAATAAAAAAGGTACACGGTCGGAATACTAACCCTTTAAATAACTACTTGACATTATAAATTAATATATGGTAAAATTACCCTTTGATCAAAAGTGTCCATGGGCTGAACTGGATCAAGGCCCGATTTCAAAATATTTTTCAACCTAGGCTAGTTTTCAGACCGGCCCTAACCATCCAAAAAGTTCATTTTACTATTAATTAATAAAATATTAAAAATATATTTTTGGCTACTATTTTATATATTTTTATAATGAAATTTTAATTTAAAAAATATTTTTATTATTATTTAAATTGAATTCGGCTTGGGTTGTGCTGACCCGAAGTGTAAAAATCATTGTCCAAGCTCGACTTTAATCTAGTCGAGCCTATCAGACCGATCGAGCTACTTAGCCCTTGAACATGTAACAGCCCAATTTTCAATGATGTCGGAAACAGTGATTTGAGATCACTAAATCCGACGAGTGAGTTTGAAAATTTTATTATTTATTATTTATGAGTTAAGTGTGATTTTAGAAAGATTATTGAATTAGTGATTTGTGTTTTAAAAGAATTTATTAGGTTAAGTGGTTTTGAAAACGAGGTATCGAGACCTCGATTTTATAAACCGAGCCGTAAATATTTTTATAAATATTTACAGAGTGTCATTGAGTTAGTATTAAAGTTTCGTTAGAAAATTTTAACGTTTTGATAGTTAATTAATTAAAAATGACTAAAATGAAAAAGGTGCAAAATTTGATAAAGTGATAAAATAGCCTAAATGTTAAATGAGGGAGGACTTAAAAAGCAAATTAGCCCAAATATGATGGCTGAGACAGCATTAGCAAGAAAAAAAATCAAGAAATTGGGTGAAATAAAAGCATTAGCAAACACCATAGAAGAGTCCTTCTAAGCTGGATTTTCATATTTTTGCTACAAGTGAGTTCAATTCTTGCCTTTTTCTTGTAATTTTTGTGTTTTTAAGACTTTTACAATTAGGTCCAACTAGCTATTTCATTAGTTTTTGATTTTATGGGTAATTTTGAAAGTTACCATTGATGAGTGCTGAATGTTTATGATGAATTAATATGGAATTGAAACTTTAATTTTGTTATATGATGATTTTATCAAGTGATTTCAATAGAAATTGATTTTAGGACTAAATTGTGAAGAATTAAAGAATTAGGGTTTGCTATTAAATTTCTATATATCAAAGGTTGTAAGATAGCCTAGAATAATTGAATAAATTGTTAATTGAGAAAAAAATTAGCTTAATTGATAGGATAATTGGTAAAGGATTAAATTGTAAAAACGGTAAAAGTTGGGTTAAATGTGTAATTTTGAAATTAAGGGGTATTAATTGTGAATTAAATTGAATTGAAATATATGCTAATGAATGAATAATTTTACATTTTAGATCAAGAGCCCGTATATCAACGAGAAAAAGGAAAATTAACAGAATAGTCCCTAACTACTACAAATTCCACCATTAGCCCAGGTAAGTTCGTTTGGTTAAAATTTTAATGTTTATTTACTAATTGGTGAATGTTATTATGCAATTAGTCATATTTTTGTTGTTGAAAATAAAAAAAAATTATTGTTAAATTGTGAAATCGAATTGAATGATTAAATTGAGTAGAACGTAGGATCGAGTACAATCGTTTTGTGATAAATGATGAATTGATGGAGAAGACCATGGTTGGACCATGGTAGTGTTATATGTAAGACCATAGCTGGGCTATGACATTAATGTAAAGGATGAATTGACAGATAAAACCATAACTAGGTTATGGCACTATAAACGTAAGACCATGGTTGGACCATGGCAATGTTTATATGTAAGACCATAGCTGGGCTATGGCATTCTGATGATAAGACCATAACTGGGTTATGGCACTACGAATGTAAGAATATGGCAGGGCCATGACAACGTATATGTAAGACCATAGTTGAACTATGGCACAAAGAAAACGATGTACTCATATCCGTGTGATTGGAATTTGAAAGTTTTATTGATCATTATTGTTATTAATTTGAAGGAAGTGTGTTCATTGATTTATGTTGTGTTTGACAGGAAGAATGTATGATTTATTTGCAATTTAATTTATTATAGTGAGTTCGGTAAGATCAATGTTTAACCTAATGAATGTACTAAGCTTCGATAAGCTTACTCTGTTGTTTAATGTTCTTGTAGATTAACGTGAAATCGGAGAATCGGATCAGCACATCGAGCCACATTATCCAGCTTGATTCGGTAGATTTTGTTATGCATACTATGGTTTATATGGCATGTATAGGGATTGGTATGATTTAAGTAAAATTGGTTTGTGTAATATTATGATGTATACTTTGTTTAAGTTTCCAACCAACTTATATAAGTATGAATTAAACATGCATGAGGTGTGTTTAAAATGGCTAATTGATGATTAGTTAATAGTAGAGGTGTACATGGGCCGGGCGGCCCGGCCCGAAGGCCCGCCCGAAATGTGGGAGGGTTTAGGCAAAAATATAGGCCCGAAAAATGGGCTTGGACAAAAAAAAAGGCCCGTTTAAAAAATGGGTCGGGATCGGGTAAGGCATTTTTGGCCCGGGCCCGGCCCGGCCCGAATTCATTAAAGGAAAAAAAAACTATTTTTTAAATATTATTTTCTTATTATTTTTCTCATTATTTTGCTACCATTTTACTATTATGTTTCTATTATTTTGTTGTTATTGTTTAGATATTATATATAAAACTTATTTTATTGTTAATTTTGTTATTATTTTAAAGACATTTATTAATTTTGTTATTATTTTAGAGGCATTTGCTTGTTAAGTTGCATCTATTTTAGTGTTATTTAAGTCTACATATTTTTTAAAATTTATTTTCAATTTGGTGAAAAATATTTATTTTGATTTTTTTAGTATTTTTGATGTATTATATATATTTAAAAATTATATAAAATAATATAAAAAATTAATACGGGCGGGCCGGGCCGGGCCTGGGTTTTAGCTTTTTTATATGGGCCGAGCTTGGGTAAAATCTTAGGCCCATTTTTTGGGCCTGGCTCAGCCCGAGCCCAATGAACGGGCCTAAATTTTTAGTTGGGCTGGGCCGGGTTCACCTCTAGTTAATAGGTATAATGAGGTATAATTTAACTAATTTAGTAAAATATGCATAAATGTGTATATGATTGATTTGGTAAGATTGGATATTTGAATATATGTAATGATATGTTAGTTATAAGACTTGGTATTGGTTTGAATTGAAGGTCTTATTGTGTTTTGTGAGTATGGAAATGGTTGTGCCTAGATTGATACCAAGATTGGTTGAGAAAAGTGGCCTTAAAATGACCTATTTTCATCCACACGGGCAGAGACACGGGCGTGTGTCCCCTACACCTAGGAAAATTTTTGAAATTTCGCGAAAAATTAATCTCTCTGAGATTCCGGTTTAGTCCCGATTTGTTTCTAATGCCTATTTTAGGCCTTGAGGGCCCATTTAAATACGCTATAAAATAAAATATAATTAATTTCAGATATGAATAGTAAATGACATGAATTAATTGTAATTGTTCTGTAAACTCTGGTAATGCTCCGTAACTCTGTTCCGATGACGAATATGAGTTAAGGGTGTTACAGAACAAGTCTACCTTTGACCCAAAAAATTAAAAGATTTTGTTTAGCCCATTCAACAATGATGAAATCATCCCTTTAAAAGGAAAAACAATAATGAAACCATAAAATTAATACATAATAATATTATATTTTGATCTCTCAAAAATTTATAATTTAATTCCAACTCATAAATTAGTTTTTGAATTTTCCCTTGATGATTACATCAATTAAAAATTTATTATATAAAAAACTAATTAAACTATTTAAATATCTAAAATCACATCTAATGTAATTATACCTATTTATGAGTTGAACTGGTCGAGTTGAAGTACAAATTTAAAAAAAATTCCAAGCCCAAGCTCAACTCGCCCAAATATTCCATATCAATATTTTAAATATATATATATATATAATATAATTTTATATTAATATTTATATATGGGTTAGTATTTGGTACTAATAGTGTATTTTTTTAATTTTACAAGTAGCTTTAAAATATTATCATATCTCTTTTTTTAAATAGTTTATTTTTAATATTTTATTGTATATTATAGGACACTTTTCAACCCTTAAACATTTTTTGTAAAGTCTAAAAATTCTACCGGTCAAAAGGAAGAAACTTATAATATATTAGCTGCTCGTGATTATTTTGGCTGATTGATCTTCTAATATGCTAGTTTCAACAATTCTCGTTATTTACGTTTCTTCTTAGCTGCTTGGCATGTAGTAGATATTTGGTTCATGGTTTTAGGTATTAACACTAAGGCTTTCAGCTAAATAGTTTTAATATTAACCAATCCATAATTAATAGTCAAGATCGTGTAATTAATACTTTGACTGATATTGTTAACCGTGCTAACCTTGGTATGGAAGTTATGCACGAGTAATGCTCATAAGTTCCCTTCAAACCTAGTTGCTATTGAAGCTCCGTCTACAAATAGATAAGACTTTAGTTTTAGTGTATATGAGTTTTTGGAAAAAAGAAGAAGAGCAATTACCACTTTCTTGTTCTAGTAAGAGTGTTGGTATTGCTCCTTTATTTAGATTTAGTGGTGCCAAATATTTTCTTTTTATAATTAAATTTAAAATAAAAATATTTTTAAAAATTCAACCCGAGCATAAAAAAAGATGGTATAAAATTTGTGATTCCGTCTCATCATTTACCCTTTCCAAAAGAGAAGAAAAATCATATTTTTCCTCTACCCACCACACGTAGGGGGAGGTGTAAAGGGTAGTACTTACGGGTACGGGATATACAAATACAAATTCGATCAGAAATTGGATTAGTAAGCATAATTTTCATTGCCGTCAAAGGCTTAAAGTTAAAATCTCTAAATAGGTGTCTGAAAATGGAAGCTTCTGTCTTCCTACCTCTCATCTCAGCGTAAACGGGTCGTCGCTTTGTTTTGTTTTTTTGACTTTCCAATGTGAAGAGCGGTCTCTTTTCTCTGAAATTACAAAGCTTTGATCTTTACTTGTATTATAAAAGAAAATAAATTCCTTTCTTTCTCAAGCAATTGAATTTTGGGTTAAAGACTGCTTGCTGATTATTTCTCATTTCTGGGTAAGTTTGCGTCTTTCTGATTTTTGGTTTTTTGGCTTCTGGGTTTGTTTTAATTTTCTTAAATTTTCATGTGTTTTGGCAAGTTTTGTTAATCTGGTTTTGGTCTTTTTAGGTTGAATTTTGTTGGAATGCTACGACGTTTCATTTTCAATATGTTCATTTTGTTTGATCTTCGAGTTTGACTCTGTTGATGGAAATTAAGAATTGGATTCATCTTAGTTCTCTTTAATTATTCATAATATTAGCCTTTTCCGAATTATGTATGAACTTTCCTTATAGTCGGCTTTGTTTTCTACCTGAAGAATTGCCTTTACTATTAATGTTTCATGTTATTCATAACAAAAACCAAAATATTGAGCTTTTGTTTTCACTTAAAGAACAAATTTTATGTAGTCAGTGTTTAAAGTTTCTGCTTTTTTTAGTGCAATTTTTGGTTGAATTTGTTTTCTTGTCTGGCTATAACATTTTGATGTTCCCGTGTAAGTGAATTGCCTTATGGAAATTTGTTTAGGGTTAAGCATACGTGTCTTTCTACCCTTGTGAGTTTGATATTGTGATTCTGATCTATTTTCAAAAATGTTCTTATTTCTGGAAGTGATTATTTCTTTAGGAGTGGTCTGCATATTAATGGAAAATGTTGATATTTTCAGGTTTTTCTTTCTTAATAACGGTTTCCTATTGTTAGACCACAATGCGTGCACCGTCACTGCTTGCACAATGTTTGCCAGGCTTGGTACTCTATGATCGAGGAAGCCAAAGCATGTCCCCTGTATCTGATAGAGATGTCCATCTCCCTTCACCAGCTGTGGAGATTCTCCCATCAAAGGTGTATTTCATCTCCCTATTAAGGACTAGTGAAATACTTGTGAAATTTAAATTTGTTATTCAAGATGTAAACTGTTGTTGGTTGACCACCATACTAATGAGATGGTTTATCATGCAAGTGATTGCGAGCAGTTGAATTTGCGTTCACAATTAAGACATTTTGTTATTGTGCAGACAGCCCATCCTTGTAAATATGCTGGGGACAATGTAGATTTGCAAGGGCTTGATGTATTCAAGGTATGTTGACTTCCTTTTGCATCGCTTTATCGGGGACATATATGCTGGGGATATATACATATGTTTTGTTTACAACGTATAGTCATCCCTTCGGCAGCAGCCCATTTTGGAAACCTAGGTTGTGATATGCACGCTGATGATACCTTTTCAAACCTTTACAGGGAAGAGTTAGTGTTGCTGACATTATTGGTTTCACCACTACTGAAATGTTATCTTCAAAACCTGATGGTAAGGAATGATTGGTATTTTTTATTTAATAATTTTTTATTGCGAAGTATCAATCTTAGTTCAAGTGTTGACTTGTCAAAATAATAAGTTGCAACTGACAGCTATGAAATAATTTTATTTTGCAGGGTTTCTGAAATCTTGGAACAGTTCTTTCGATCTTGTTAACGTCCTTAAGCACGAGATCCGTGATGGGCAGTTGAGCTTTAGAGGGAAAAGGGTGCTTGAGGTAATTTCATTGTAGAAAAATCTAAAAACATTAGCCATCACCTCTTTTAGCATTTTTTATCATCTCTTTTAATTGATTTTTAACTATTAAACATGATATATTATCCTTCTCTTTGCTGAAAAAGTGTTTGGTGTCCATTTGATGATATTATTGAATAGGGGAAATTAAAATGGTTCACCAATTGGTAAATGTACTCATAGGGTAGAATGAATCTTGGCTCTTATGTTCAGCTTGACTAATCAAACTAAATTCACACTTGAATCAATGTCTTTGTTCTTCGCCTTTTTTTTTTTTTTTTTGCGACACCAAACTTGAGTGACCAATTTTAGAATAGGTCGATATTATATAAGCTTTCTTGCTCTTGTGCCTTCTCAACAATTCTCATTTCATGCATGGAATAAATCTTAAGAGTTAATGAACTAATTTGTCTGTTTTATAGTTCTTTGTAAAATGTACACTAATCATTCTATTCAATAATTCTTGCAGTTGGGTTGTGGCTATGGTGTTCCGGGGATATTTGCTTGTCTGAAGGTATACTTCATTTATAGATATTTGATTGTTCCTCTTATATGTGTTTTACACACACATTTAGCAATTGGCTTGTATCATATGCTAGAAAATAGTCAAAGAAGAATTTTACTTTTATGAAAGATTTATTTACACTCCATTTTATGCAATTGTTGGAATAGGGTGCTTGTACAGTGCACTTTCAAGACCTCAGTGCAGAAACTATTCGATGCACTACCATTCCAAATGTACTTGCAAACCTGGAGCAAGCTCGGGAAAGGCAAAGCCGACAGCCTGAGGGTCCTTTGACTCCATCCAGACAAACTCTTGCCCCAACTGTACACTTCTATGCTGGCAACTGGGAAGAACTCCCCACTGTATTATCTGTTGTTCGGAATGACGTGTCCGAGGTGACTACAGGGATGAGGTTGAGCTTCTCCGAGGAGGATTTCATGGATGGGTGCAGTAGCCAAGATGGTAGCAGCATAACACAAGAAATTTCCTCAAGGAGGTCAAGAAAGCTTTCAGGAAGCCGGGCATGGGAAAGAGCTAGTGAGACAGATCAGGGAGAAAGTGGCTATGACATTATTTTGATGACCGAAATTCCATACTCGGTTTCCTCTTTGAAGAAGTTATATGCACTAATTAAGAAGGTTAGTTTCTTACCTTTGCTTTCCATATGCAGACATACATACATCATACATAACCTGAATGATTGGTTACATTTACCTGCCTACTCACATATATATATACCACTTTAGTCTTGATGCTACTTTTTCTATTAACTTCCGCTCTTGATTTCATTTTCCTTTTTATCTGGATGCACTATGAAATGCAGATTAGATTTTCTATTCTGTTTTTCTCTGTAATTCACAACTGATTATTGTTATTTTTGGTCATCATGATGAACAAACCAGTGCGTCAGGCCTCCATACGGGGTTGTATACTTGTCGACGAAGAAAAACTATGTCGGCTTCAACAATGCAGCCCGGCATCTCAGATGTCTGGTTGATGAAGAAGGCATTTTTGGAGCTCATTTAATTAAAGAGGTGACTGATGTAGATATTTGGAAGTTCTTTCTCAAGTGAACCAATGTTCACAAGTATGAAAAATGGCTGCTAAACTGATTACACACACACACACATATAGTGTTCTATTTTTCTGTATCTTTTGGTGTTAGTCATATATATTTATATATAAGAACATTGTTTCAATTCTTTTGGTAGCAATACTGAAATTGGGATATCAAACAAGAATTTAGTGAAGCTTAATTTTGCTACCATGTGTCGTGTATTCTTTTACCAGATTTTGTTATACATATAGTTCCATTTTAATGTACATCAAAGCAGTTGAATTCAAAGTCTAAAATTCCATGTTATTTGTTATGTTTCTCTTCAAACAAGCTAGTAGGATATCCCTCTTTTTTCTTACTCAAACGATAATTTTGGAAATAACATGAAATTATAAATTAAACATGAATAAGATCTCGAAACATAAAACTTCAAACATTCTTCAACCACGTTTTTCATTGTGTTATTCTAATGCTGAACTAATTTTGAATTGTGAGAATATGAGTGAAAAGGTCAGCATGAAGAACATGTTTGTATTTTATTTGTCAAAGTTAGGTAGGAAGAAAAATAAGTAAAGAAAAAGGAAAGAAAGCACACCAATCAATTTCCATTATTCAAAAATAATTGTCAAAGTTATGTAATAGTTTCAGAGGAAACCCCCAATACATTATACAATGTAAAAAAAGAGAGAGTAAGGAATGGCATTGGCAAAGAGTCTTAAGACTCACTCATTGCAGTTTCTAGAAACTCTTATCACAGCAGTATGAACAAAATAATTCACATTCACAAGTGACAATCTTTACACTACCTGTTAGACATTTTTCAAATCAAGATTGATTTATTAGACTGTAAGATGAGATCCACAAATAAGGTAGCAGTGCATAAATCTGCAGAAAAGCCCATACTGACCGTTTCCACAAGAAGTTGTGTTGCCTCTGAGGTATAGCTGTTTCGAAAAAACCCCTGTATCATTACATTATAACAGCAGCTATCAGGCAAACAATCATTATTCCCCATGCTCCTAAACCACTGGTATGCTTCATCTGGCAATCCCTTTTTACAGAATCCATTAATCATTATACCATATGTGTAAACATCAGGTTTTAAACCATTGACTAAGAGTTGAAGAAATAATTCCTTTGCAACTTCAATACGCCCAGCTGTGCAAAAGCCATCAATTAGGATAGTGTAAGAGACAATATCTAGTTCCAACCCACTCTTCCGCATTGCTCGAAAAAGTTTCAATGCAGATGAAAGTCTCCCTAATTCACACATTCCTTGCATAAGAATGCTGTATGTGACAATATCAGGGGTTGGTCCTTTCTGTGATATTTCGTGAAAGAGTTCCGTTGCTTCATCTACCCTTTTAGCTTTGCAATATCCGTTGATCATGATGTTGTAACTACGTATAGCAGGTGCACAACCCTTTTTACTCATCAACTGAAATACTCTTCTAGCTTCATCCATTTTGTTTTGCAAGCAATGACCATTTATTAATGCATTATATGTGACAACATCAGGCTCAATGCCTTTCTTTCTCATTGTATCAACAATATCTTCAGCTTTAGAAACCATTCCCTCTTTGCAATGTACATCAACCAATATACTGTATGTGACAATATTAGGTTCAATGCCTTGCTTTCTCATTGCATCAACAGTATCTACAGCTTCAGAAATCATCCTCTTCTTGCAATGTGCATCTATCAATATATTATACGTGACAATATCAAGAGAAATATTGTTACCCGCCATTTCATTCAAAAGCCTTGTTGCCTCCTTCTGCTGTCCCAAGTTACACACACCATGAATTAAACAATTGTAAATAACAATATTTGGTCTAATGCCCTTAACTTTCATTTTGGAGAAAAGATCAAGAGCCTCACTTAGTAACCCCTTCTTACAAAAACAGTCAATGACAGTGCTATATGCTACAATATTGGGTTTGAAACCTCTATCTTCCATCATTCTTAGAAACCTAAGAGCTCGATCAGTATTCCCGGTCTTGCACAAACCATTAAGAACTGTAGTGTAAACAATTAAATTAGGTCGATACCCTTTTTCCATCATTTCATCAAACAAACTCAAAGCCTCAGATATCTTACTTCGCTTACAAAGTCCGTTAATCAAAGTGGACAAAGTTACAACATCAGGTTGAACACCTACCTTCATCATTTTCTCCAAAACAGAAGACCAAAATCAATATAACCTAATTGACAAAAGCAATTAATCAAGATGTTGAAAGAATAAATGTCATAGGAAACTCCTAATAATTCCATCTGGCTATACATAGAAACAACAATGGCATAATGTTTCATTCTAACAGTAGCTCCTAATAATTTGTTGAATTCCACAACTGAAGGCTTTCGGTGCTTCGCAACCATCTTATTAAACAAAGTCAAAGCATCATCCAAGTTATAGAAGCAATCATATTTTTTTTGGTTTCCCCTTGCAGAGATGTTGGGAGAAATGGTGTTAAAATAACAAGAAAATAAAGAGTGGAAATTAGAAAAGTTTCTTCCACCATTAACAATATGACGAAGAAGGAATGAAGAATGAAGCTTACCCATATCTTGAAATTAAGCGAAAGGAAAAGAAAGAGGTGAGCTTCAAATGAAACCACAAATGGCGGCGGCAGTCACCGATATTCCGTTTAAAGGCTATCCCTAATTGGCAGATTGGTGAGTCATGGTTTGAAGGTGTTTGGAGGTAATCGCTTCATTTCCTTCTTTGTTTGCTCTGCTAAATTTGCTATTCCAGGTGCAGACCGCTTCTATTCATCCAACTCCTCTTTAGGTAAATTTCTTTTCTTTTGGAGTTTTTTAGGTAAATTTCAAACTCTGGTCACCTTTTTATTGGTATAATACTAAACTAAGTCCTCAATGGTAATTCGTTTTGTTAATTTTATTTAATTTTTTTAAATCAATAAATTTAACTTTTAATATTTTCGTTTAATCTTAATTTAATTTTTTTTTTCTAAATTTTCATATATATATGTATGATTCATAAGTTATTAAAATTTATAAAAAAAATAAAAATTTTACTTAAAATTTGTTAAATTTTAACATATTATTTAAGGAAATATATAATGTATAAAAAAATATTCATGAGTGAATTTAAATAAAACAAAACATTTTTATTATTAAATTGTAATTTATATTGATTAAGATGAAGATCAAGGAGAAGCTTTTTTTTTTTTTTTTTTCCTATAATTATTTTGGGTTCGAATATAGTAAGTGTGCCATGTTGGGGTTTGAACTTTTTTTTATTTATATTAATATCTAAACTTAACAATTGTCTTCACATTAAAATTTAAACTTTTCTTAATTTAAGTTAATCTTTAATATTTCCTTGAAAATGGTTGGATCAAATCGACGATTGATAAAAAAAATTAAGTACTAAGATTTTAATGTTAGATTTAATAAGTATTGAATTTAAATTATAAAAACTAATTGATCTATTATTGAAAATTAAAGGCTAAATATAGATATATTGTTTGATAAATGTAAATGTTAAAATTTGAAAATTTTCGTCTTATATTTGTATTATTAATTTTAATTTGAATATAAAATATACTTGGTAAAAATTAAAAAGTTAAATATAAAAATATCATAAATAAATATTTTTTATATAATGTCTATAATTATTCATAATTTTTTTTACAACTCACGTATTCAGTACGCTCAAACCTATATATTCATGTATTAGTAACAATATCGATACAAATCAAACTAAAATTTAATAAACAAAAAAAAATTATTGTGGTTTGATGCCATTTAATTGATAATGCATAATGTGAAAGAAAAAAAATGAAATAAAGTATGAATTGGCTCAATGTATGATTAGTTATTAAACATGCTAAAAAAATTAAATTACTAAAAATATTAACTTTCAACAAATTGAAAATTTTAATGGAAATAGGAAAGGTGCCTAGCATAACAAAATACCTAGTGAGAGATCGTTGTGTTAAAGGACAATTTTCCCAATCAGAGTCACAGTAACCATATAGTCGTAAATCACAACCAACTCGTAGAAGTATTCCTTGTCTAAGACTTCCCTTCAAATAACGAACCATTCGCAAAGTTGCTTTCCAATGAGCTTCCTTTGGTTGATGCATAAATTGCGCCAAGATATGAACACTATAGGATAGCTCAAATCGAGTGAGAGTCAAATACGTCAATCTTCGATACTTCTTTGAATATACCAAAACAACATTCTCTACCAAGGCTAAATAATGATTTTGTTCGATGGGAAAACCAGATGGTTTAGCACCTAATAACCCAGCTTCACTAATAATATCCAAAGCATATTTACATTGGCAAAGAAAAACCCTTTCGTGATTCCGTGCCACCTCTACACCCAAAAAAATTTCAATGTCCCCAAATCTTTCATGTGGAACAATGGCATAAATAATTTTTAAACTTCTGAATGGCAATACTATTATTTTCCACAATAACAAGATCATCAACATACACCAGTAAACTCAATTGTATCTTATCCAGATTCAAAGTAAACAATGAATTGTTAGACTGAGATTAAAGAAACCCGTACTGTTTTAATGTAGTTGTCAACTTTGCAAACCAACATCGAGGGGCTATTGTAAACCATAAAGTGATTTACATAATCTACAGACTTTGCTAGCCTATTGAGTGACAAAACCAAGAGGCATCTTCATGTACACCTCTTCTTCTAAATCTCCATGCAAGAATGCATTATGAACATCCATTTGATGAAGTTCTCATTTCTTTGTTGCTACCACTGAAAGAAAAGTACGAACGGTCACCATTTTTGCTACAGGAGCAAAGGTTTCATTGTAACCAATTCCTTCAATATGGTTATTGCCAAGAATCACCAATCAAGCTTTATAACATTCAACCGACCCATCTGATTTATATTTGATTTTGTAAATCCATTTACTCCCTATAGCTCATTTTCTTGATGGTAAATCTTCCAAGGTCTATGTCCCATTAGCATCAAGAGCCTCAATTTCTTTCATCATAGCTTTTTTCCATCAAATATCTTTTATGGCCTGAACATACGAGGTAGGCTTCCTTTCGACTGTCATAGCTGCTAAGAAAGAACGATGTTTTGGAGAAAATTGGTCACAATTTACATAATGTGTTATAGGATAGTAGATACCCGAGGACATGATTGGTTTGGATGAACATGCAGAGGGGCTTATTTATTGTATAGCATATGTCACAAAATCTCGCAGTCGAGTAGAAACTTCTTTTGTTATATGGCCACGCCCAAGTTGTTCTTGAATAAATTCACCCGAGAATTCAGTGACACCCCCTATCGTCGTTATCATATTGAGTCATAGTTGAATTCTCAATTACTTCACTTTTTTCATCCTCATTCAAGTCACCATCAACATGATTGGTGATACCGAAAGGAGCACTCTGTACTAGATTTGGTCATGCACCCTCCTTACTAACATTAACAAATGGAAATTCATATTCAGAGAACACAACATCTTTTGATACAAAATACTTTCTTGTATCAAGATCATAAACTCTCCACCCTTTTTTTCCAAAGGGATATCTTACAAACACACAATGTTGACTTCTACCAGCAAATTTGTGTTTTTCCTTATTCAAGTTTCAAGCATAACAAAGACATCCAAAAGTTCGAATATGATTATAACTAGAAAGTTTACCAAACAAGATCTCATAAGCAGTCTTTTCTCCTAATAGTTTAAAAGGTGTCTGATTGATCAAATATCCAACTGTCAAAACACATTCTCCCCAAAACTTGATAGGAAGATTGCCCTGAAATCTTAAAGCTCTAGCCACATTTAATATACGACGATGCCTCCTTTCAACACGATCATTCTATTGAGGTGTTCCTACACATGAAGTTTCATATAAAATTCCATTTTCAGAAAAATAACCTTTCAAACATGCAGATTCAGTCCCATTATCAGTTTTAACTACTTTCAGATCTTTATGAAATTATCTTTTAGTTATAGAAAAAAAATTACGTGTAACGACCCGAAATTTACGGTAATTGAAAAAGTATATTTTCAGGTCTCCGTTTTCGTAAAACGAATTCGTAAATATTTATTAAAAATATTTACAAAGTAAGTTGTGTGGTTAATTAGGTTTTGGTTAGATGAATAAGCTTGAATTAAGGTTAATTTAGTATAAGGACTAGATTGAATATAGGGTAAAAGTTGAATTACGAAATCAAGAAAAGTCAAGGGACTAAATTAGTAATAAAACCATAAGTGACAAGTGTGTGGTAATAGTGAAATACATGTGGTAAAATAAAATACATATATTAATTAATTATTTACTTATTATTTAAGTAAAATATATTATGTTATTATATTATTATTATATTGTTATATTATTATATTATATAACATAAAATAAAGTAAATAAAAGAAATAAAGAAACAAAAGGATGAAAAAGAAACATAATTGGAAAATGAAACAGGGCAGAAGAATAGGGAAAGAAAAAGAAAGAGAGAAACTAGGGTTTTAAGGTTTAATGTTTAATTGCTAACGTGGTGTCGGAGACCTCGATTAGGAAAGGAAAAGAGAAAGTCAACGAGGAGTAATTTGGGAAATTACGGTTTGTATTTTTATAATCCAAATTTAATAATTATTTATTGTATTTATTAATGATATGTATGGTAAGTGAAAATTGAGGTAAGTGTTGATATTGTGATATTTGAATTGGAATTGTGAATATGTATGGATTATTGAATTGGAATGCGTATTGATTGAAAATTGAAAGTAAATTGAATACCCTATTAACAATATTGGGCTAAGTCGGATATAGTTGGCATGCCATAGGATTGGAAGTATTCAGGGATACTTTGACTTCGAGTCGATGAGGCATTATGTGTCGTATTATTATTGCTTCGGATAAATTCGATGAGGTACTGAGTACAGTATTGTTTTACTTTGGCATGGCCGATGAGGCACTGAGTGCCGTACTGGTGTGTTTGGGTTGGATTCGCGTATCCGTCTAATTCCGAGTCATGTTAATAGGGATATATGAATGAATTGACCAAATGATTGACATTGAATGATATTGAATAAGAAATTAATATTAAAATTTAAATTGAAATTGAGAAGTTTATTGTGAAGTGCTATTGAATGGCAATTGTGAGATTGAAATAGAAGATATGATTATTGAAAGTGATATGAATGATGAGTTTATGAAATTGATTATTTATTGAATGATTTTTGTTATGTATGATTATGTATATAATCATTATAAATTTTTGCTTAATAAATATTCAGATTATAGAAATACCACTGAGTTTATACTCAGCGTATGATTTGTTTCCGTGCGCAGGTTAGGTAAAGTCTGATTGTTGAATCAACATCCAAAGTCGATCCCAAACTCAAACACGTGGTGAAGTATTTTCTCTTTTGAAAATGACATGTACCTAGGTTGTCTTTTGATGTCATTTTGAAATGGGAATATTGATGATATATAAGATGATATTGGTTGATCTATATATACAAATATATGACTTATAATATGGTCATTTACATGGTTTTAATTTGAATTGATTGAATAGTATTTAAATGAATTGTTTAGATAATTTATGTTAGATATCTATGAACATACATGAGTTAGATCATTATATTGATAGTTCTGACCTGTTTTAAATGTATTTAATGGTGTTTTGGACTGGTTGAAAAATTAGATTTTGAGTTGCTTGTTATTTAAAAATTGTAGGGTTGGTAAACTTGTTGTATAAGGCTCATTTTGAGTCTACACGGTTTGGCACACGGGCGTGTGAGCTCTGCGCCTAGGAAAAATATTGAAATTTCTCGAAAAATCCTCTAAGCTTCCAATTAAGTCCCAATTTGTTTTTAACACATGTTTTGGGCCTCGAGAGCTCATTAAAGGGACTTTATGATTAAACTGTGAAATGTATGTTAAATTATTATGTGATTGTTCGTAATTGATCTGAATTGTCTGGTAATGCTCCATAACCTTATTCCGGCGACGGATAAGGGTTACGGGTGTTACATTATGCATGACAAGACCCTTCTGTTTTTTCAGTCAACAAATATATCCATACACCCCTAGAAAAATCATCAACAATGGTAAAAAAATATGAGGCACCACAAGAAGCATTATCATGATAAGGTCCTCACAAATCACAATGAATTAATTCAAAAATTTCATTCGCTTTAGTGTCACTAGAAACAAAAACTCCCATTATTTGCTTAGCTCTCAAACAAATGTCACATGGTTTATTCTTCACCAAACTATTACTAAGTTTAATCTGAGGTAGAGATTCAACTATTTTTGCAGGCGAATGCTTCATCCTCCTATGCCATAGTTCAAAGGAATCTACATGACTAGCCTTGCATGCTTGAACTGATGTTGCCGACTTCAAACAGTAAAGCCCCTTACATTGTTCATATGTTCCAATCACCATCCTCGAGGTGCGGTCCTGTATAACACAAATTTTATTAGTAAATTGGACATCATAATTAGATTCATCAACCAAATGTGGCACATATATCAAATTGAAATTCAAATTTGGAACATAAAGAACATTGTCCAGCTTGATATGTTTTCCCAAACAAACTGGTCCCTCCTTTAACGCCATTACCTCCTCACCATTAGGCAAACTAATTGGACATGCCTCAATTTCTTTCAAATTTGTTAAACATTCTAAAGTACCTATCATATGTTAGGAAGCACCTGAATCAATGATCCAACTCAGATTACTCTTACCATTCAACTTTTTGCTAGTACCCGATTTGCAAGTGTTCAACAAATTGAGAAAGAGTGTCCATTGTTTAGCTATCAAGGCCCCAGAAGCTGTACGTTCTCCTATTACTGCCACTGATGATGATGGTTGCCCAATTATATGAGTCGTATTCACCTTTAGCGCATTACTACGTCCTTGCCCTGTACTTTGTCCCCTTTGTCCACGCCTAGTCTCTTTGAATCGGTCACCCCACCATTTTAGATATCCAGTGAGTTGGAAACAAGTTTCAAAATCATGTCCCTTTCTTTTTCAATATGAGCAAACAATTGATTTGTCTCTTGTTTCTGTTTTATACTTTAGGCTTCCTGTCTTGGCCTGCACTGCAAAACTCACAACCTCTACATGTTCCTCCTTCCTTCGTGAAATTTTTTTGATACGTTCTTCTTGGCATACCAGCGAGTATGCCTTGTTTAAGTTTGGCAAAGGATCCGTGCTCAAAATATTGGAACAAACAACTCTATATAACGTATCTTCCAACCCTATCCAAAATTGATGAAGCCTCTCTTCTTCTCGTTTCTTGTCGAGTTCAGCTGCAATATTAAAATTGCATTTTCCACAACAACAGATGGGAATCTGCTAATAATTAGTAAGTTTTCCCCATAGTTGTTTTAATTTCCCATAATAAGTCACAATTGGAAAACCTCTTTGTTTGCCGTTGGCAAGTTATGCCTTGATCTGCTGAACACCAGGTCCATTAGCAATAAAGAATTGTTCTTTGATATCCTCCCATAAATCCTTTACAATATCCATATAAGTTATAGTAGATCGTAATGTTAGCTCAGTTGTGTTGAGCATCCATGAAACCAAATTAGAATTTACAATCCATCAATCCTCCAATTTAGAGGAATCATCATCAAGTTGTTCAATTGTTCCATCAATAAATCTAAATTTCTTCTTAGCCCTCAACGCAATTTGCATTTCTCAAGCCCATTCATCATAGTTGTCTCCTTTCAATTGCACCCGAGTAATTATATTATCAAGATTATTGCTCAAAGTCAACACGTAGGTGGAAACATGTTTCTTTCCCTCACTATTGATGACTATTTTGTTTTTTCTCTGGTTCTTGATACCATGTAAAAACTTTGGAGAGAAATGACTTTCTTCTTCTGTATTAATAGGCCAAAAAGAGCCATATATATACATGATAAGCATGGGAAATAAATCACACAATAAATCTATGTAAATCCCTAACTTCTAGAATAAAACCCTTAACTTCTCTCTTAAATATATTATTTACATATTTAACATATATTTGCATATCTAAATATATTCCTTGATTTCTTTCCTAATATATATCTATCAAAAATGTGCTTTTCCAAATGATTTGTTTAAACAATGGAAGGCAAAAGGAGGGGAATTACTTTAGTATTGATTAACTAATCCTCTTAACAATGTCTAGTTATACAAGTCAGTCTTGGATGTGATGAGAGAAAAACAATCAATATATACATATATTCAATTTGCAATAACTTACAGATAACAAAATTTCAAACCTAGGTTTAAATGCAACATTAGAAATGATTAAGCAAGCATCCCCTTGTTGGTCATTTACTAGGGATTTCTAACCTGAAATTGATGGTACTTTTGCTTTGTGAAGCACTCACTTCAACGTTCCTAACTGCTAATCAAACTATGGAATGGAAAACTTGAGGTCATCTCTCATTGCATATTAAAAAACATAACTTCTTCCTACTCACCTTGGTAGCTTAGCTCTTGTATGTTGGCCCATCCTGAGTACAATTACGCTAAGGATCATACTCCTAATCCATATCCGAATATGAAACAGAGTTTCACTCTTTTATGCCATGATTCTAACTTATTTGAGCTGTGAAAATGAATTCAGAAACAATATTATAACACATTAAAAAGTATTTATATTAAGAAAACACTACCATAAATATAATAAAAGTTTTACTATATTAAAAAACACAAATAAATATAATATATATTTTATTTTATTAAATATAATTTTTAAAATTTTATATTTTGGATTGAGTTATTTAGTTGGGTAAGTTTTTTTTTTAGGTTTTGGGTAATAAGTTTAATTGTTATTGGGTTAGTGATTTAATATAAGTATAAATATATATATGTTTATTATTTAACATATATAATTAATATAATATTGTTTTATAACATAATATTCGGATTGAGCCGGGTCTGAGTAAAAAATTTTGCCCAAGGCTTGGCTCATATAGAAAATGAACCTTAAATTTTACCCAAACTCATTTTTTGAGTCTTGTATTTTATTCAAACTCTCCCATTTTTCGAGTAGCAGTATTGCAGGTTTGCTCCAATTCGATTGCTTTGCTTTGTACTTTCCCTTTCTAATTTTCAGTTTTATTTTGCTTTTAAAGTTATTACCATTGTTATTTAATACAATGGGCTAAGATACTCTATTTCGAGCCAACCCAAAAATTGACCCAACATTTTCTATATCCAAACAAAATTGGGGTTACTAAACATAGGCCCAAATTATTTCAACCTCAATAAATTTGAGGAAAATAAAAATATATATATGAAGAATTTAATTTAACTAATTTAAAATTTAGATATAATTTACAATCATTTCAGCTTATGATGGCTTTAAACTAACATTTATTTTCACGTGGTTTTTTTATATTTATAAAGATTATTTATATTTAATGTTTACTAAATTCTTACAGTTACAATTCTATATTAAGTATAAGTAATTCTTTTTTAACTCTTTTATTCATGTCATGTTGTTTACCAATTACTATTTTCATTTTTATAAAGAATATATAATTTTATTATGGTACTCATTATTAACGATCCGTTTGGGTCCAGACCCATACTCTACGCGGTTTTCACTCAATAGGTTTGTCTCAAGGATGGCAAATAAGTGCTTACCTTTATTTAAAACATTAAGAACTTCTTTTAGTTTGACAGAAGAGTGTCAAAATGGTTTTGAGAAGCTCAAGTTATATCTCACGTCTCCACAACTTCTGATGTCACCTAGAGTGGGGGAGACTCTTTATCTTTAACTAGCGACCTCGGAAGAAATGGTACTAGCAGTTTTGATCAAAACAAAGGGAGATTGCCAATTTCCAGTATATTATGTTAGCAATGTGTTGCAAATCGGTGAACCAAGATGTTTATAGAAAAAAAAAACTCATTTTCGCTTTAATAGTGGCAACTCACAAGTTGTGACCTTCCTTCCGGGCTCATCCCTTGACTGTCATGACGAATCAACCCATCAAGGATATTCTATCTAGTGTGGATACTTCAGGTAGAATGACCAAATAGGAATTGAATTGGTAGAATTTGGAATAGAATATGTCCCAAGAACAACAATCAAGGCTAAGATCTTAGCCGATTTCATGGTGGAATGCTCATTCGACAAATCATCAGACACTGTAAGTAACTTTTAATTTCAAACACTATTACTTACATAAATGATACAGTAGCATGTCACACAAATTATTGGAATTTTACTTGACGGATACGTATTTTGTCTTACAATATTTTATTACAAGTATTCATTTGGTTCTAAAAACTTTTTCTGTTGATTACACAATATGTAGCAGTTAGCTCATCACAGGGGCAAATGAGTTTAGTTGTGAAGCCAAAGTGTTGGACAATTTATGTTGATGGCTCAATAGTGAAGATAGGGTCAAGAGCGGGTGTTCTTCTTGTAGATCCTAATGAAAATGAGTGGCGATATGGGCTATCCTTCGGCTTCCAGGAATCTAACAATGCTGCAGAGTACGAGGCACTGGTTTCAAGATTACAATTGGCTCTACAACTGGGGGCGAGGGAATTGACCATTCATATTGATTCTCAGCTCGTAGCAAAACAAATGAATGGAGAGTATAAAGTAAAAGAACCAAGCTTAAAGAAGTATTATGCCATAGCAGCCCAGCTACTCGTTCAGTTTGATAAGGCACAAGTTAGACAACTATCCAAGAAGGAGAATACAAAAGCTGATGTTTTATCAAAGTTAGCATCCTTTGTTACTATTGAATAGAGAGAAAAAATCCTGTTAGATCATAAAGCTACCCAAGCAATGACACTCATCAAGTGCTCAATCTGAACCAAGAAGAAACGTGGATGACACCCATTGTACAAACACTACAAGGGGAAACTCACCACCTAAGCAAAAAGGAGTTTGCTAAAATTCAACATAAGGATACAATGTATAATGTTATGATTTACATTTAAAATATCCTTGTATCTACAAGTTATTCAATTCTCATTCAATTAAAACCGTTTAATCTATCACCTTTAGATATATCTTGTTAGAAGGTGTGCTTTATAAAAAAGGCTACTCCTAACCTCTTTTGTGATTTCTGGCTCCCTCGAAAGCTGAGTATGTTATGAGATAAATACATGAGGGAATATGTGGCGATCATCTAGGTGGGATATTGTTAGCACAAAAGGTCCCTAGGCAGGGATACTACTGGCCAACAGTACAGAAGGATGCACACCATATGGTTCGCACTTGTGATTCCTGTAAAAAAATGCTAAAGTATAATGACCACTAGCTGAATCTCTACAAATAATGCTTAGCCCTTGGCCATTTGCAACTTGGGAATAGATATTTTGGGTCTGGTTCCAATAGCCACAGCTCAAAAGAAATTCATAGTTGTAGCTGCGGATTATTTCACTAAGTGGATAGAAGCTGAATTTTTAACTACAATCACAGAGAGACAAATGGAGTCTTTTTTTTTTTTTTTGAAAATCCATTGTTTGTAGGTTTGACATCTCACTCCTGATTATAATAGACAATGAAACCCAATTTCAAGGAAAATTTAAGAACTTCTTCAATGACCTGCAGATTGCTCTCGCTCAAAGCTCTGTAAAACTCCCCAAACAAATTTTCAAGTAGAGGCAATGGATAAGAAGATTCTAGTAGCTCTAAAGAAAAAAATTGATGAGGCCAAAAGTGCTTGGTTAGAAGAGCTATCAAGGAATTATATGGGCCATGTAAACCTCACCTCATAAGCAACAAGAGAGACATCATTCTCACTCATATATAAGATAGAGCCAGTAATCCCGGCTGAGATAGGCCTACGGTCTCATAGAACAACTCATTTTGATGAAAGTGCCAATTAGGAGGCCATTCAACTCAACTTAGATCTCATCGATGAAGTTAGGGAGACAACAGAGATTAGAAATGTTGCACGAGCCCAACAAGTTGCTTGATATTATAATTCCAACGTAAAGAACAAATAGTTTCAAATGGGTGATCTTGTTTTAAGAAATACTAAAGCAAGTTTTCCAACATTGCAACAAGGAAAAATGACCCCAAATTGGGAGGGACCCTACAAATTTGTAGAACATAGAGCTTACAGGATAGCAAAAATGAATGACCCTATTCTACCTTGCACATGGAATGCACGTCATCTCAAAAAATATAATGTATGAATGATTTATCTCTTTTTTTCAATAAAGATACACTATTTCCAAATATTTTTTTACTTTATATATCATGAACAATCTTATTTGAGCTAGCTGATTTAAGATCACTACTTCAAACAGCTCATTGATTTAAGATCGCAGTTGATATCGTTAAGGCTTGCTGATTTAAATTTGCAACCTAAGTTCATTCGATTTAATATCATGAACAATCTTATTTGAGTTAGCTGATTTAATATCGCTACTCCAAACAGCTTGCTGATTTAATATCGCAGCTGATATCGTTAATGTTCACTAATTTAATATTGCAACCTAAGTTCATTCGATTCAATATCATGAACAATCTCATTTGTGTTACCTGATTTTCCAATCACTAGTTAAATTATATTTGTTAACTTATTTGTGGTGACAACTTGATTATGTTGTTTGCTCAAATAAATTCACAATCAAACACCACACCGTTTTAATACAAAATAAACATAGATTTTTTATTTCAAATTAGAAAGAAACAAGTACAATGAAAATAATGAAATTATGAATTAGCATTGGTATCCTAGGGGTCGGCGAGCTCTTTATCCTCTGAATCGTCTTCTCATTCATTTCCACTCACAGGGTACCATTTTCCATTGTGTCAGACATAGATCTGAGGTTTACTTCACGGTTTTGGAAGAAATCGCAAGAAGCATTAGGTACTAAATTTCATTTTAGTACAGCATTTCATCCACAGACGGATGGTCAATCCGAGCAGATTATTTAGATACTCGAGGACATGTTGAGATGTTGCACCCTTGAGTTTGATGGTACGTGGGAACAATACTTACCACTGATTGAATTTGCATACAGTATTAGTTTTCAGTCGAGCCTCAAAATGGCACCTTATGAAGTTTCGTACGGACGTAAATGTCGAACACCTCTGTATTGGACTGAGCTTAGTGAAAATAAGATTCATGGGGTCGATTTGATAAAAGAAACTGAACATAAAGTGAAAATAATCCGTGATAGTCTGAAAGCAGCGTCTAATTGTCAGAAGTCCTACGCGGACTTGAAACAAAAAGATATTGAGTTTGAAATCGATGACAAAGTGTTCTTGAAAGTGTCAAAGTGTTCTTGAAAGTGTCTCCGTGGAAGAAAGTACTCAGATTTGGACGCAAAGGCAAATTGAGTCCAAGGTTCATCGGGCCGTATGAAATTATCGAGCGAATTGGGCCAGTTACGTACAAATTGTTGTTGCCCTCTGAATTAGAAAAGATTCATAATTTATTTCACGTGTCAATGCTTTGTCGATACAGATCCGATTCATCACATGTAATTCCTCCGTATAAGATTAAAATTCGATCCAATATGACTTACGAGGAAGAACCGATCTGTATCTTAACTCGTGAAGTGAAAGAATTGAGAAATAATAAAATTTTATTATTGAAAGTGTTGTGGCATCGACACGGAGTGGAAGAGGCTACGTTACAGCCTAAAGATTCAATGAGACAGCAATATCTGAATTTGTTTAACGGTAAGATTTTTGGGGACAAAATCCCTAAGGGGGGAGAATTGTAACAGTCCGGTTTAGACCCTAGTCGGAACAGTGGTTTCGGGACCACAAATTCGAGTTAGAAAATATTTTAATATTATTTTTCATGCCTTTGATACGTGATTAAGCATGTGTGAAAGTCTCGTATGAAAATTTATTTGTTTGTGTGCCTAATTTGAGTAAAGGACTAAATCGCGTAAGTCATAAAAGTAACATTCTAATTGATTAATGACCAAAATGATGTGGCTTTTAAATGAGGAGGCCTTATGAGGTAATTGATCCATTATTTAGTAAGTAGGGTGGTTGATGGAAAATTATGTCCATAGTTTAAATGATTTTCATAGACATTTCATTAAGGGCAAAATTGGTGTTTGATAATTAAATTATTTTATAACAAAACAAAGCATTAAAATGGTCATTTTCTATTCATCTTTCCACCAAAAATAAGAAAAGAGAAAGGGCTTTAGTCTTCCATGATATTCGGCAATTACAAGTCTTGATTCAAGGTTAGTTTTGCTTCGGTTTTTTTTATAATTTCTACGTTTTTATAATCGTTGCTTTGTGTTCTTCAAAACCCATGCCTCAATTTTGTGAATTGATGATGTTTTTGAAATGAGCCATTGATGAACACATTAGTTTTATGGAGTTTGATGGTGAATTATGAAAGATATGTGTTTGATTAACATAGTTTATTCTTGAGTTTTTGATGAATTTGAGTATTTTGGACTTAATTGAGAAAATAGTATTTTGAGGGACTAAATTGTCAAATAAATGAAATGTATGGACTAGTATGAAGCATGTGAAAATTTGGCTAAGCATGGGTGACATGAAATTTAGTGTATTTTGTGATTTTGTGAAATAGGGACTAAATTATCCAAATGTGAAAATGTGAGGGCTAATTTGCAAATTACCCTAAATGTGTGTTTTTGGATTGAATTGAATGATTCGGTGAATAAATGGATTAAATTTGAATATGTATAGATCAAGAACCGAAGAAAATAGATTTAGATTGTGGAAAGTCAAAAGTTGTCGAATAACCGATGATAACACTTTAAAACGACATGTTTTTATGTGTTAAGTATATATTAATTTCGAATGAGACTATACTAAATTGAGCTATTTTATGGACTTTTATCTCGTAGGGACTAAATCGGAGACCAATGCAAATTAAGGGCCAAAATCATGAAATTAAAGACAAAAGTGGACCAATGTGCGACAAAAGGGAAAGATGGTGCCAAAAGTGTAAACATGGAGGGCAGAGGGACTGAAGTGCAAAAAAGAGGAGACTTTGCTTTATCAAACTCTATTTTAAATTAGGATAATTAATTTTTAGAATAATTATCTAGGATTATTTTGATTTCTTTATTTATCTTTAATTAAATTGTAATTATCTTTTTTAGAGTTTGAGTATAATTAGACTATCTACTCTAAGCACTATAAATAGGGGATGGAGTAACTCATTTGGGAGTTCATCTTTTCTGACACTCCTCCCCACAAGTCTTTTGTCCTTTATTTCTTTTCCTTCAATAAAAACTCTTTTCTTTCATACTTTTATATCTATTTCCTTTTCCATTACAAATATGAGCCACTAAAATTCCACCTAGCCAAGGTTGTCGAATTCCCCAGAAAAAGGTTCTTGAGGCTTACAACCCGCAATCAACTTTCTCACCCAAGTATTCATCATTTCTCCGCATTACGGTGGACGCTTCCGTCTGTGTCCCTTTAAAAGCAACCCTTTCAACGTATGCAAAGGCGCCGCTTTGTGTGTTTTTGGGAGGATTGCACCGTCGGTTCGTGAGCTTATCGTCGAGAGGTTAGCGAGCCCAAGAGACAAAATGGCGTGGGATTCGCCATTGGGAAATGTTGATCTAGCATAAAAGACTCTACAAGAGCAACAGCAGGCTAGAGTCAGGCTCCCTAAATTCGTAAGGCAAAATTCTTGGAGTTGGTGGTCGTGGCGTCCTCTTCCACTATAATCGGCTTACTTGGGCGCAGAAGGGTCATCCAAAAGCCAAGACGGAACCAAGGAGGAACGAGACAACCTGAGGCTAGAATCTCGCTAAATAAGAAAACTCGTCTTCTTTGAACTCTCTTAATTTTTTTATTTTATTTTCGCAATTACTTTTACGATTTCTATTTATTTAATATTTTGTCCTATCCTAAATCGAATTTATTAATTTGCTTTTTTATTTTTGCAGAACGCAGGATTTCTTGGGCACGATTACGCCAGATTTCAAAAACAGCATTTTATAATCCGATCCTCAGGATTCGACCCTACTTACCCTTTTATCATTACTTTCATTATTTGGCGAGAGTAGGATATATTTTGGTGCATTCAACGACGCATCAAATTTTGGCGCCAGCTGTCGGGGACCGTAACGTACTAATCTGCTTTTTGTTTTCTATGACCGATCCGCTCCGGGCATTCTTGCGTTTGATTCGGAGATTGAAAAGATCATGAAAGCTAATCGAAAAGAAACTAAGTTGAGGAAAAAGCGATCGGCGGTGGTAGTGACTAGAAGCAATCCACCACCGTAAGTTAGGGCCCGACGACGAAGCGAGTCTAGGGTTAACGAAAACCCTACTCAAACGCTTGAAAGTAAAGCGAGAAAAGTCGATCCATTTGAAGAAGTGTTCAACGCTAGGGTTGACGAAAACCCTAATTTGGTACAAGAACCAATGGCTCAAACGATTCGGCAACTAGCGAAGCTCCACGGAACAACCGCCATCGCATCGCATATCCTACCATGGATACTTGACTTTGAGTTGAAATCGGGTTGATTCATTCTGTCGCCAACATTTCGAGGGTTACAAAATGAAAACCCCATAAACACTTAAAGGAGTTTCATATGGTTTGTCCGAGTATGAAACCTCAAGGCGTGAATCGAGGATCGAGATTAAATTGCGCGCTTTCCCTTTTCCCCTAGCGATTCAGGCTAGGGAATGGTTATTTTATTTACCTCCTGGATCTATAACTACTTGGGCCGATTTATCTCGTTTATTTCTTAATGTGTTTTTTCCAAAGATCTAGAGCGGTGAGCTAAGAAGGGAGATCGTGGGGATTAAGCAAAAAGAAGTAGAGACTCTTTACGATTATTGGGAGCGGTTTAAGAAGTTGTGCGCGAGCTGCCCACAACATGGTATAACAGAGCAATCTCTCCTCCAAAGATTTTTTTATGAAGGTTTAAAACCGATGGAGATGAATATGGTAGATTTGCTAGTGGAGGGAGCGTTGGTCAACATGACCCCAACAAGCAAGGGACTTAATCTCCACAATGGCTGCAAATTCTCAGCAGTTCCGAGCTAATACTGAACCCCCCAGAAGGGTTCACCAGCTAAGTAATTCAACCTTAGAGGATAAAGTTGATAGACTTACTAATATGATGAATACTCTTCTTGCAGAAAAAACAAAGACAGCTCGGTTATGCGGAATATGTGCTACACCTGAGCATACAACTGATACTTGTCCCAGTCTGTATGACGATACTATGGCTCATTTAAATGCTGTGGGTAATTTTCCTGGTCCACCACAGAGGCGATATGACCCTTATGCTAATACCTACAACCCAGGATGGAGGGATCACCCTAACTTAAGTTATGGGGCCAACCCACAATATACCCAGCCATACCAAAATCGAGTTCCACAGCAGCCACAAGACTCAGGTAATTCTCTAGAAACTTTGGTCAATAAATTAGCAGCTAATATGCTTGATTTTCAACAGAAAACTGAGGCATCTATAAGAGAATTGACCATATCAGTTGAGAAATTAAACTCTCAAGGGAAGCTGCCATCACAAACAGAACCAAACCCAAGGCAAAACGCAAAATGCAAAGACGCCACTGCGAAGTGGAAAAGTTCTGAATCAATTCCCGACAGAATCATCATGCAGAAATTGCCCAGAAAAATCGAGAAAGACGAACGAGTTCGACCAAGGCCTCCATTGCCTAAAAATTCAACCTCCCTTTCCAGAACGTTTCAACCGTTGTTTGAAAAGGTAGGGAGGATAAGGAGATCCTCGAAACTTTTAGGAACGTCGAAATTAACATTCCACTGTTAGATGCCATCAGACAAATACCTAGGTACGCCAAATTTCTTAAAGAGCTTTGCACCAACAAACGAAAGTTAACAGGTAATGAAATGGTGAATGTTGGTGAAAATGTAACCATGATGTTACAAATGAAAAATGCCTAAGCAAAATGTAAGGATAGGGTATGTTTGAAATACCATGCAAAATAGGACATTTAGGAATTAAAAAGGCTATGTGTGATCTAGGAGCTTCCATAAATGTAATGCCCTATTCTATTTTTGAATCACTTAACGCAGGTTTTTTGACAAAAACAGGTGTTATTATTCAGTTGGCAGACAGGTCCGTTGTACACCCCGAAGGAGTCCTCGAGGACGTGTTGGTAAAAGTTAACGAACTTATTTTTCCTGCAGATTTCTATGTGATAAAAATGGAGGAGGACAGTGCTCCGGGATCTTCAGATCTCTTGTTAGGACGACCATTCCTTAAATACAACTAGTACTAAAATTGACGTTCAAGTGGAACTCTCACGATGGAGTTTGATGGGAGATCGTGAAATTTAACGCCTCACGATGCCATTAGCCACCCCAGTGAAATTTTGAGCGTGAATTGTGTCGATATAATCGACTCATTAGTGGAAGAAAATTTTGAATCCATTTATGATTTTAAATTTGACTTTGATAAATTTGAATCCGTTAATGAGTTGTTATCCCCAGGTACTAAGCTTTTACCTTCTGTAGCGCAGGGGCTAGATCCAAAATTAAAACCACCTCTCGAGCATCTCAAATTCACATTTTTGGAGGATGATGAGACCATTGCCGACTTAAAAGGGATTGACCCCTTGGAGGAAAATATGAAAGCAATGAAAAAGGCGCAAGGACAATTAAACCCAAAGATGGTGGATGTGATAAAAAATGAGAATTTCCAAGCTCACATGATTAAAAAGATTTATTTTGAGCCACCGTAGAACCATTTAAGTCGTCGAGCTAATGACGTTAAACAAGCGCTTATTGGGAGGCAACCCAATCTTTATTTTTCTTTTATTATTTATTTTTATTATTTATTTTTATTTATTGTTTTCTTTTCTTTTCTTTTTAATTTCTTTTATCTAAATATCAATAAATTTCTCTTCTTTGCTTAGCTAAAATGGAGCGCATTGAGGTTCGACTCGACACTTTTGGCCAGCAACTCACCGAACTCATTGCTATCCTCCGCATTCGATAGTAGCAACACGGGGAGTTTTTCTAAACTTTTCTTCTTATTTATTTCTTTTACGTCCACATTGAGGACAATGTGCTTTAAGTAGGGGGGAGGTACTCTTCGTATTACTGTCGTATTCTGTTGAGATTTGTGTTTGCTGCTTGAGGCTCTTTTAGGTTGTCCATATTTTTTTTTTTAGAACATTCTGTCGCGAATCATGCCCAAGAATTTGCCCACGACTTGCTACTGTTTGACCCACATGCATGATTCTTGGCCACTGAGTTAATTCTGATTCTGTCTGTTTGATTTTATCTCCGTTGTTTTATTCTTATTAGGCCAATAATATTTATGATTAATAAGTTAACTCTATCTTGCTTTTCGTAAAATTGATCAAGTTTAATATCAAGTGGACACTTATATATTTGCATGCCTAAGTTGTGTTCATGACTATTAGGTGGTTACTAAAACTTATTTTTGACACTTGATTATTTCTCTTAGGTCCTCTTAAAGTTTATATTTCGCGAAAATAGTGATTAATAAATATTTCCAAGGTTATGAGTACAGCTTAGAACGTGACTGACTGAGTAACCGGGGTAGGGTGCTTGGGTTGTCATTCTACTTCGCGTCAAAAGGTTTTGTGACGTAATAGGTAAAACTCCGCTAGCCAAGGTTATGAGTATGGCTCGAGCGTGGTGATTGAGTAACCGGGGTAGGGTGCTTGGGTTGTCATTCTACTTCGCGCGTCAAAGGTTGTGTGACGTGATGGGTAAAACTCCGCTAACCAAAATATATTCCTAAGTAAATAAAAAAAAAAAAAAAAAAAAAAAAAAAAAAAAAAAGAAAAAAAGGAAAAAAGAAAAAAAAGAAAAGAAAAAATATAATAATAAAATTTCAGCTAAGGACTAAAAGTGGGAATAAGTAGAGTGACTCTCAGGTTTAGTAAATCACCTAATTGTCATGAAATAATTCAAGACGATTTTAATTTTTGTGTGTGTTAATTAGGAAACTTTTTCTGCTTTTACTTAAAGCAAGCTTAGAAGTTCTCTTTATTTTTCATATGTATTTTTGACTAATCTTTATAAAACTTTGGAGTAGAATTTTTTTCGTGATCTAATTTTCACAGTGGATAGGAACCATACTTGAGGGCAAGCATGGGCTAAGTAGGGGAATTTGATAACACTTTAAAACGACATGTTTTTATGTGTTAAGTATATATTAATTTCGAATGAGACTATACTAAATTGAGCTATTTTATGGACTTTTATCTCGTAGGGACTAAATCGGAGACCAATGCAAATTAAGGGCCAAAATCATGAAATTAAAGACAAAAGTGGACCAATGTGCGACAAAAGGGAAAGATGGTGCCAAAAGTGTAAACATGGAGGGCAGAGGGACTGAAGTGCAAAAAAGAGGAGACTTTGCTTTATCAAACTCTATTTTAAATTAGGATAATTAATTTTTAGAATAATTATCTAGGATTATTTTGATTTCTTTATTTATCTTTAATTAAATTGTAATTATCTTTTAGAGTTTGAGTATAATTAGACTATCTACTCTAAGCACTATAAATAGGGGATGGAGTAACTCATTTGGGGAGTTCATCTTTTCTGTACACTCCTCCCCCACAAGTCTTTTGTCCTTTATTTCTTTTCCTTCAATAAAAACTCTTTTCTTTCATACTTTTATATCTATTTCCTTTTCCATTACAAATATGAGCCACTAAAATTCCACCTAGCCGAAGGTTGTCGAATTCCCCAGAAAAAGGTTCTTGAGGCTTAGAACCTGCAATCAACTTTTTCACCCAAGTATTCATCATTTCTCCGCATTACGGGGCTGACGCTTCCGTCCAGGTCCCTTTAAAAGCAACCCTTTCAACGTATGCAAAGGCGGCCGCTTTGTGTGTTTTTGGGAGGATTGCACCGTCGGTTCGTGAGCTTACTGCGTCAGAGGTTAGCGAGCCCAAGAGACAAAATGGCGTGGGATTCGCCATTGGGAAATGTTGATCTAGCATAAAAGACTCTACAAGAGCAACAGCAGGCTAGAGTTAGGCTCCCTAAATTCGTAAGGCAAAATTCTTGGAGTTGGTGGTCGTAGGCGTCCTCTTCCACTATAACTGGCTTACTTGGGCAGAGAAGGGTCATCCAAAAGCCGAAGACGGAACCAAGGAGGAACGAGACAACCGGAGGCTAGAATCTCGCTAAATAAGAAAACTCGTCTTCTTTGAACTCTCTTAATTTTTTTATTTTATTTTCGCAATTACTTTTACGATTTCTATTTATTTAATATTTTGTCCTATCCTAAATCGAATTTATTAATTCTGTTTTTTTTATTTTTGCAGGAACGCAGGATTTCTTGGGCACGATTCTGCCCAGGATTTCGAAAGACAGGCATTTTATAATCCGATCCCTGTGGATTCGACCCTACTTACCCTTTACTGTTACTTTCATTATTTGGCAGGGAGTAGGATATATTTTGGTGCATTCAACGACGCATCAACCGAATCCGATCGAATATCCAAATTCGAGGTAAGTCGATATACAAATAAATGTATTTGAATTGACTTATTTATACATATATGAAATTTGAATTGCTATGATTAATGCTCAAAATGATAATAAATGAAATCCGAGAATGTGTCGACAAGGTATCAAAGTCCGAGAAGTCCCGTTTGAACCTAGGAATAGATAGGATAGTATATGTCATGACATAGGTATTTGATATGGGATATCATGTAAGACCACATCTGGAACGTTGGCATTGATTCGAGATTTCGTGTAAGACCACGTCTGGGACGTTGGCATCGATATGAGACTTACGTGTAAGACCATGTCTGGGACATTGACATCGTATTGATTCATGTAAGACCCTATCTAGGACAGTGGCATCGATATTTGGTTACATGTAAGACAACGTCTAGGATGTTGGCATTGTACGACTATTCCGATCATTCTGAGTATCCTATTAGATTCCAAACGGTTCAACAGGCAAGTCCGAGAAATGAATAACTATGTGAATTGTACATCTGTTTTAGGCAAGTTGATATGTATGCTTTGTATAAGCATGAAAGGTGGGTAAGTATGCGCATTGATGCAAAGGAACATTTGAGATATATGTATGTTTGAGATATGAGCAAGTAAGATACTTGAGATATGGTGAATTAGTAAGCAATGGTAAACCAAGTGACCCAAAGAGATTATTTATGAGCTTGAAATGAAGATATGATAATGAATTCAAATAGCTATGCTTATGAATGATTTATGTTAAATTTATTTGTATATGGCTTACTAAGCTTTTGGAAAGCTTACTTTGTGTGTGTTTGTTCTATTTTATAGATCGTCAAAGCTACTGAAGGCTTGGGACCGTTGAGGATCATCATCACACTATTCAAACTTGTTTTGGTACCTTTTGAAAAGTGTATATAGCTAAATATGGCATGTATAGGCTAGTCATTTTGACACATATTTGAGATGTGTAAATAGCCATGTGATGTGGCTAGATAAATGTTGGTAATATGCGTGAGTGATTATGGTATATGATGCATGTTTTGGTATGGCTTGATGGTATTGAAATGGTCTTATGAATGGTAAACATATTAGTGGATTGAAGCCTTAGTGAATTAGTGAATTTGGGGATGAATCATGCTTGTTTTTATATGTGATTTAGTTGTGCAATTTGGTAAACAAGTTGGCATGATTATAGATGAAGATAGAATGGGATGATATGTTGATCTTGTGACATGATTTTGGTTGCCAATTGTGTATGGATTAGTGCTTGTTTGAGCTTGTAGAGATGACCCTTGTGTGGGTGGCAATTTGGCCTTGAAAATGGCCTATAATTGCCCACACGGTTGAGCACACGGGCATATGGCTCGACTTTGTCCCTTGTGGTTAAAATTCAAGATAAGTTAGGTTCGACCACGGGCAAGACACACGGATGTGTGGCTGGCAATGTGGTGCAAGTCAGGATTGACCACGGGTTGGACGCACGGGCGTGTGACTGGCCGTGTAGTGAAGTCAGTAGCGACCATGGGTGGGGCACACGGGCGTGTCCGCGACCGTGTGGATAAGTCAGTATGTATCCCTGTTTTGACACGGCTTAGACACACGGGCGTGTCTGAGGCCGTGGGAGGTACACGGCCTGCCCACACGGGCATGTGACCTCTGTAACTTAGAAAAAGTTCTAAATTTTTGAGAATTTTTGTATGTGTTCGGTTTAGTCCTGGCCCTATTCTAAAGCTTGTTTAAGGTTAAGTTGACTTAGTAAAGGGTCTCTTTGATTGCATTTGATATGTTATATCACGAAATGTCTGTAAAAGTTTTCGTTTGTCTGGTAATGCCTCTTAACTCTAATTTGGCAATGGATACGGGTTAGAGGTGTTACATTTGATTAGTATCAGAGCTACAGTTTAGTCGATTCTTGGACTAACGTAGCGTGTGAGAGTCTAGCTATACATGCCATATATCTGAACTGTGATAGTGTGATGAATCCTGACATATAAAATGTGTTTATCGTATAGTAATGGATCCCAAAAGAGCCGTAGCTGACGATGTAGAAAGTAATGCGCTTACTCTCGCTCAAGGGACAGCGCCGTCTGATTCGAAACCAGCTACGAGCGGTCAAGAGGGAGAAGCTAAACAAGCTTTCTTCCAGATGATTAGTGAGTGGTTCACTCAGTTTATGAGAAATAATCCGGCTGTTTCACAACCTCCGCCCCCGTCTAATCCCCCTCAGACTTCAGTTGTACCCCCGGCTATGAATCTAAAACTATTGAATAAGCCTCCAGTCGACAAAATTCGTAAGTATGGGGCTGAAGAATTCAGGGCCACCAGTGACGACGATGCCGAGAAAGCTGAGTTTTGGCTAGAGAACACTATCAGAGTATTTGATGAGATGTCACTGACTTTTGAAGAATGTATAAAATGTGTCGTATCCTTATTACGAGATGTAGCTTATCAGTGGTAGAAAACTTTGATTTCTGTTGTTCTGAAAGAGTGGGTCATATGGGATTTCTTTCAGATTGAGTTCCGGAAGAAATATATTAGTCAAAGATTCATTGATCAGAAATGAAAAGAATTCCTAGAATTGAAACAGGGCTGCATGTCTGTCACTGAATACGAACGAGGGTTCGTGAGACTAAGTTAGTATATTCGGGAATGTGTATCGACCGAAGCAATAATGTGTAAGACATTTAAAGATGATCTTAATGAACATATTCATTTGCAAACAACATAAACTCTCTCATGGAAAGTCCCTAGACTTTCAACCATATTGTAAATTAGTCCCCTCATTAGCTAGCTTAAGTTTTGGGGGTTCCAAAAGTACAATTTTTATCAAGAAATGATCACTAGAACACTTACTTGTAAGGAGAAGAGTGTGTTGAAATTTTTAAGCTCCCATGGCTGTTTCTCTTGAGAAAATTCGATGGAGAGAAGGGAAAGAAAAGATGATATCTTTTCTTCTCTTTATTTTATTAATAAAATCAATTTTTATCACCAAATTTTCACCTAACAATATGACAAACTCAATTCTTTGTCCCCCATGGCTGGCCACCTCTTAAAACAAGGCCTAATTGCACATTAGGGACCTCCAATTAATATTCCTTGCTAATTGGCACCTTTAACAATTAAAATAGAACTTTCGCACTTTATGCGATTTAGTCTTTTTTCGCGATTAAGCATGAAATCGCTAAAATTAAAGCACCAAAATTTTCATGCACCCTTATAATCATGCTATAACCCATAAAATAAAATTACAATAAATTTTCTTCGACCCCGGATTAGTGGTCCCGAGACCACTGTTCCGACTAGACCCTAAATCAGACTGTTACATGGGATGTGTAGTACCAAATTAGGAGTGCTAGTACTCAGAATTTCGACAAAGGTAGCTTTTGAGAGTAGTTCTAGTTTTGGTTTTCTTTCTTTTGGGCCTTTTACTTCTTTTGTGTTTCCTTCTGGCCGAATGGCTATTGTTTCTTGGTAACGTAAAATCATTTTGGTTAATTCCTGGTAAGTCAAGTGCCTCTTTGTACCTTTCAGGTTTCTTTCCTCTGCTATTCTCATTTTGCCGAAAGTTTCAATTACCGTTGATCAGAGAAATCTCTGTGAAAAATATGAATCGGAGTTTGAAGAAGGGGAAGGAGAAGGAGTACTCGACCCGCAACAGATAGATGAGGATTTATTCAATCACACAGTTTGGGCTCCTAAGATATGGCGCCCTTGGGGCTTTCTATTTGATTGTATCGAAAGGCCAAATGAATTGGGATTTCCCTATTGGGCCGGGTTATTTCGGGGCAAGCGGATCATTTATGATGAAATCATGAAATATCGATTGCTTGTTGAACCCTGTGAATTGCGTGAAAGTAGGATACTCCAAATTCGGGGGGTCCAAGAGTTTTATAAAACATTCTTGGTGGAAAAAAATGTGAATGAAAGATCCCACTGAATTGAATTGGGTCCATGAATCTAAGAAATAGTGAGAATTCTTGATCTCTCTCAATATCTCTCTCAATTCGAAAATCCAGGATTTGAATTGATGTCCTTTCATTGATTCCTCCTAAATTGCATTGATTTATCCTAAAGATTTCATTTCAATTGGAATTTTGTTATTCACCATGTACGAGGATCCCTGCTAAGCATCCATGGCTGAATGGTTAACACATATCCATACGATTGAGTCCTTGGGTTTCCGAAATAGTGTAAAAAGAAGTGCTTCGAATCATTGCTATTTGACTCGGACCTGTTCTAAAAGAGTCGAGGCATTTCGAATTGTTTGTTGACACGGACAAAGTCAGGGAAAACCTCTGAAATTATTTCAATATTGGATCTTGGACATATAATAGTTCCGAATCGAATCTCTTTAGAAAGAAGATCTTTTGTCTCATGGTAGCTTCGCTCCAACCCTTACAAAACTTTCGTTATTGGGTTAGCCATACACTTCACATGTTTCTAGCGATTCACATGGCATCATCAAATGATACAAGTCTTGGATAAGAATCTACAACGCACTAGAACGCTCTTGTTGACGATCCTTTACTCTGATAGCATCTAGGGTTCCTCGAACAATGTGATATCTCACACCGGGTAAATCCTTAACCCTTCCCCCTCTTACTAAGACTACAGAATGTTCTTGTGAATTATGGCCAATACCAGGTATATAAGCAGTGATTTCAAACCCAGAGGTTAATCGTACTCGCAACTTTACGTAAAGCGAGTTTGGTTTTTTGGGGGTGATAGTGGAAAAGTTGACAGATAAGTCACCTTTACTGCCACTCTACAGAACCATACATGAGATTTTCACCTCATACGGCTCCTCGTTCAATTCTTCCGAAGTCATTGGGTCCTTCTGGCTTGTTGTAACAAAAAAAAAATCTTGTTATTGCATTGAATCAACAATCAGAAGTAGAAGAAGTCCTATTTCCATTCCTATGATATAGAATCAAAAAATCTCCGGAAAGGATCAATTTAAATCCTCTAATTGTTTCTGCTAGACCAACATATTTCCCCGGGGAACCGGTAAATACTTCCGCTACGAAAAAGGGTTGTGATAAGAAGCGCTCAATTTTTTGCGCTCTTGCTACGGTTAAGCGATCCTCTTCGGACAATTCGTCCAACCCAAGGATAGCTATAATGTCCTAAAGTTCTTTTCATTTTTATATGAATTGTTCTAATAAAATAATAGATTCACCGATATCTATATAAACCTAATTATTTTTTTGTCATTAAGAAAAACTAAATATAATCATACAATAAAAAAATTATGAAATAGTTGTTTTATATTAGTGTTGGTGAATCTTTACTTAATGAAAAAAAAAAACCATTCCTTTAAATAATTATATGCATAATTCTAATTTAAAAACAGTTTATGAAATTTTATAATATTTTGTTTATAAAAGAAATAATTATTCACAAGTTGTCAATTATATATATATTTAATAGTTATGAATTTAAATAATTATATGTCATATTACAGTGTCTCGGTTATAACTAATTAAAAGAAACAGCACGTTAAAACATTAACTTTCCTTTTAACAATTTTTAATGATATCAACTTAATAATTAAAAAAAAAATTAAACGGTCCTATGAATGATTATGATATTAATTTAATTATTTAATTTATTTTATAAATAGATAAATGAATATAGCATATGTATTATGATTGTTGTGAAAAGAAATAAAAAAAATTAATATTATATTTTTTAAGTACAAAACAAGGTTATATTATTTTTTTATAAAATCTGCCAAAAACAACTTAATTAAACTGAATCAAATCACAATTATTGATTTCGGATATTTCAAATTTTACTCAATACAATTTTGATTTCAAAAGTGAAACCAAATGAAAGGATTGGGTTGAATTTTTATCCAAAAACCAGAAATGGCAGAGGAAATTGTGCTTATATGGTGAGAGCAGAATGGTAAGCTAATTAACTGATTGGTGTGGCTAAGGATATTCAGGTTTACCATTGATTTACTCATATTCAAAAATGAATTTCCAAGTCACACAGATACCAATGATGATGAGAAGTTAGAGAAGTGAAACTGAACTAGAAAAAGGCACAATATCATTTACCATATTTCTCCTATCTTGTCAGGAAGGAGCATGGCTACAGAAAAGAGATTAAAAATTATAATGGGAAATCAGAGATGGTCATAGTCCATCAAGTCAAAAAGATACCAAATAATCAGAGTAAATGTTTGATTTTCTATTAAATGGCAACATTGGTGAAACTACACCATCACATTAGGAGAAATAAATAGTGGTAATAATTCTTACTTCAAAGGTCCAAATGCAAGAGAAAGTGCATGTCCTTGTGTTGAAGGCACCTATGCTCTTTCTCACACAGGTACTCCTCATAAAATTATGCATGCTCATCAAATTTGTAAATGCTGAGGTTACAACATAAGGCATTTTTGCAGACTCACTTGCCCCTAGTAACTGCATCCTAGTTAAACAGCATCAAATTTCAATTGGTAATCTTTATTCCTGCTTAATCCGACGAGTTAGCAACAAACTAATCTTTAATCACTCCCATCACTTCTTTTTGGTAAAGAGAAAGTAAAAACTTTTACTGATTTGTTTTTCGCATAAGTTTAAATTTGTATTAATTATTGCGTATTATTACTTGGTGACCAAATGAAGAATAAGAGTTACTTGGTGACCAAATGAAGAATAAGAGTTACGGATTACCCGCATTAATTAAAAATAACAAATTAACAAAGAAGAGTGGAAACAATAATGGCAAAAAAAGAGTGGAAATTACAAAGATTCATTCAACCATTAACAATTGAAAATAAGCATTAATGAAGAATTAAGCAAAATGGGAAACAAAAAAACAAAAAGAAGATAAGAGCTTGAAATGGAACTGCAAATGGTGGCATTACCAAAAGAACTTGTGTTCTCATTGTTCAAAAAAGTGATTCTCACTTAAGAACTCTCTGGCAGGTACAAATATGGTATGAAATTCATTTTGTGTTAGCGTGTTTTATTATGTTATACACCATGTTTGAAACTGTATGAACAAACTGATTCATAATCGCAAGTGACACTATCTTTGAAACATTTCAGATCAAGATTAGTTTCTCACATCATAAGATTAGATTCAGAAATAAGATGGCAGCGCGTAAATCTGCAGAAAAACCCTTACCAACCTAAGAAATTGTGTTGCTTTTGAAGTATAATTGTTTCGAAGAAACCCCTGAATCATTACGTAATAACAGGTAATCAATCATTTCCTCCCATGCTCCTAAACAACTAGTATGCTTCATCTGACAGTCACTTTTTACAGAATCCATTAATCACTACAGCATATGTGTAAACATTGGGTTTTAAAACATTGACATAGAGTTCACGAAATAATTCCTTTGCATCTTCGATATGCTCAGCTTTGCACAAATCAATTACAATAGTATAGGAGGTAATATTGAGTTCCAACCCACTGTTTTGCATTGCTCGAAAATTTTTCAATTCCTCTTCAAGTTTACCACTTTTGCATAAACCATCCAGCAGAATCAAATAGGTCACTAAATTTGGAAATTTTCTGGAAGCAAGCATCTTTCTTCGAAGCTCAAATGTAGTTGAAACTCTCCCTAGTTGACACATACCTTGCATAAGAGTGTTGTATGTGACAACATTAGGCTCAATGCCTTGCTTTCTCATTGTGTCAACAATATCTGGTGCTTCAAAACCATCCCCTTCTTGCAATGTGCATCAACCAATATACTATGAGTGTCAACGTCAGGCTCAATACCTTGCTTTCTCATCGTGTCAACAATATCTTCAGCTTAGGAACCATTCCCTCCTTGCAATACGCATTAACCAATATGTTATATGTGACAACATCAGGCTCAATGCCTAGCTTTTTCATACTGTCAACAATATCTTCAGCTTTAGAAATCATTCCCTTCTTGCAATATGCATCAACCAATATACTATATGTGACAACATCAGGCTCAATGCCTTGCTTTCTCATTGTGTTAACAGTATCTAGAACTTCAAAAATCATTCCCTCCTTGAAGTGTGCATCAATCAATATATTATATATAAAAATATTAGGTGAGATATTGTTATCCACCATTTCATTCAAAAGCCTTGTTGCCTGCTTCAGCTGACCCGAATTACACATAGCATGAATTAAGCAACTATAAGTAACAATATTTGGTCTAATGCCCTTAACCATCATTTCGGAGAAGAGATCCAAAGCCTCATTTAGCAAGCCCTTCTTACAAAGACAGTCAATGACGGTGCTATATGCTACAATATCAGGTTTGAAACCTCTTTCTTCCATCATCGATAAAAACCTAACAGCTCTTTTGGTGTTCCCAGTCTTACACAACCCGTTAAGTATTGTACTGTAAGCAATTAAATTAGGTTGATTCCCTGTTCCAATCATTTCATCAAACAAACTTGCAGCCTGAGAAATCTTACGTAGCTTACAAAGTCCATTAATCAAAGTGGTAAAGGTTACAACATCAGGCTCAACACCTAACTTGAGCATTTTCCCAAGAACAGAAAACCCGAAATCAGTATCACCTAATTGACAAAAGCAATTAATCAAGATGTTGAAAGAATAAACATTATGGGGAACTCCTAATACTTCCATCTGCCTCCACATAGAAACAACAGTAGCATAATGTTTCATTCTAACAATGGGTGATAATATTTTGGTGAATTCCAGAATTGAAGGCAGTGGGTACTTGTCAATCATCTTTTTAAAGGAAGCCAAAGCATCCTCAACATTATGGAAGCGATCAGAATTTTTTGGGTTTCCCCTTACAGACATGGAATTCTCACTTAAAGCTTGAATGTGGGTAGCAAAGGTGTTAAAATATCGAGGAAAGGAAGAGTGGAAAATAGAAGGAATAAGCTTACCCATACGTTGAAATTAAGCAAAACGGAAGAAGCAATAGCTGAGCTGACTTTCAAATGAAAACCACAAATGGCCTGAAAAAAGTTGGGTTACAATAAAACAGAGTTTGCTGTGATTTTCTTGTACTCTTTTTGCGCCGCTTTTACCGTACATGGATGATTGATGTGCGTGTTCTTTTAAGCTTCGTTTCAATGTAAGATAGTAGAAGTGGTCCTTTTATTTTATTTTTCTCCCAATTTGGGCTACAAAGTTTTTGAAATGTTCAATTCAATCCTTCCATTTTAATCTAAAGAATTGGAGAGATAAGTGTTAAAAAATTAAGTACTAAATAATAATTTTAAAAACTTTAAAGATAAAATATTTAAAAGATAATGTTAAAAGAATAATAATAATTAAAAAATTCCACATTAAGTAGCTCTTATCTTTGGAAAAAAAATTCAATCATTAGGCCTAAATTAATTGGATTGAATTTGTATCTATCAATTTGTTTTAACGAAGGAATTCTAACAACTGCTTTAAATACAGTATCAGGAAGTCGCTAAATGGCAATTGGCATTGTATGCCCAATTGCTTCTCATGAATTTTCATATCCCTACCGTGCAAAATGGGATATGTATTTGAAATGGAAGCCCCAATTATTATATAGATCATGACCGATACAGAATGGATCAAGTAATCTCCTTTATTCAAGAAAAAGTATTTCTAGTTTGCATGATCCAATCATTGATCCCGAAAATTTCTAAAATAAAATTCAAACTCGTACAAATTGAATAGTTTCTTCTTATTTTTTCTTTTTGTCAAACACATTGAATGGTTATGGTTGGTTTATTTTTTGGTATAAACATTGAATAGTGTTTATTTTGTATATAATTAATGAAGCCCAAGGATCGATTTTGGATAATGGATATTTGAGCATTGTTTGATTGTAAAAGCTGCAGTATGAGTAAATACAAAAAATACGACCCATAAATTTCCAAATTTGTGTCATCACATTAACCTTTAAGAAGTTTATACGAGAGTTACCTCAAAAAGAAGATGCTTTCTAAGCCCTTCAACAAAATACATACTCCTACCGATATTAAGAATACATGGCTGCATTCAACTTACCCGGCCGGAGATTTCTTAGGGTTGCCTTGCAAAATGAAACTAAAATCCTGTTTTCAAGAATTAAAATGATCAAAGCTTTTTCCTAGCACCAGATTTTTTCACCTTAGACGGGCTCGAGGCTTCCTTGAAGGCAGATGGGCAAAACAACGTAATGCTGCAGGTTTCACACCGTGGCCTGAGTGGAGTACAAATCGTCTGTCCAAATCCCACCTGTTCAAACTCAATTTTGTTCATACAAGCATTAAGTTGTTAGACGTTAGTTGCATCAATTTAGGGGTTTGCATTAGGATCATTTGAAACACATGATGAAAAGAAACTGCACTAATCATCACGAATTAGTTATAATGCTCTGATAAAGATTGGAAACTTTTCGAACACGAGGATGCTGAAATCATGCCTCTTGTGTATGTAGGTAAACTTGGAACACCATGAAAGTGAATCATATACAAATGAATGTAGCATGACCTTTTAACAGAAGAGATAAATTTTATTGCATGCATGCATCTAAATTCTTCATATATAAGAGTGCATATTTATGTGTGAGCAAATCGAATAAATGAAGTGGCTACATACCAAAAGAGGGTTAATTGGGACCCATTCCTCCTTCGGAAGCCACTGTTGCAATGCCACTCTTGTTTCCTCTGGAGACGAAGTTTTCTAGCAAACCGACACGATAATGAGTAATGATACATGCCATTTGTTTAAGTATGAAAAGGGAAAGAGCATCTATTAAACAAAATTTCCAAGGAAGAAAGACACCTTTTCCAATTTGTAGTAACTCAGGACTATTAAATCAAATTCTATTTAAAGGTTCACTTTGAAGTTGGATGACCAAATATGTTTGTAAGTGGTGATTAAAAAGAATGTGGGAAGAGGGAGGAACAAACATCATATCTCTAGAGGCCTTCCATTAACTAGGTCAACTGAGTTGCTTAAATAATCTACTCATAACTTCTAACCAGGTCAATTGCATTTATCAAAATAATTACAGGCAAAAATCCATGCCATTTCTCTTTAGACACAGAAACGGATTTTAAGTTACAAATTTCAGTGTTATATACAATCCTGATTAATTTCAAACAGGTATGTAAATTAAGTAGTTTTAATACTAAAAACATATTATGAAAAAAAAAGGAGCAACTAAACAAAATAAGATTTAGGTACCTGTTTTGTCCCTGGTTGAGACACCCATCCAAGCCGATTGGAAATGCGGTGCACATGAGTATCTACACATATCCCTTGAACATCATTCCACGCAACATTCATAACCTAAAGCACCACACATCAAACTACAAATTCCGTATACATATAATTTTAAAACGTTATGTAATTACCCTCCTACCAAATGAGCCATCTTCGGGCCTATCCCTGGGAGCAAGAGTAGTTCCTCCAAGGAGCTTGGAATGTCCCCATCATACTTCATAAGACAGATTTTTGCAATTTTCTTCATATTAATAGCTTTCCTTGTATAAAATCCGACCTAAAACAAACAAAATGAAATTTCATAGCAGTAGCTGACAAAGACGTGAGGGGAGAGAGAGAAAGAGAATAGGCAATAAGATTAAAGCTACAGCTTATGGGGAAAAAAACTTGTATACCTATCAGAACTAGCACACACAGGTCAAAATGGAAAAGTTTTGATGCCTAGTTTTTTAAGCAACTTCTAGGATGGCATACCGGGTAGATCAAATCCTTAATAGTTGCTTCATCAGCTTTGTCAATGGCATCGGGAGTCAAAAGACAATTCTGACTGAGACGTTGAATTGCTCCTGCAAATACAGCATCTTTATTAGTGTTAAGAACATAATCAACAAAGTCAGGGTAATACATAGGACTATATCAGAAAAGACAAAGCCTATACAAAGTTTCAATGATAATAACATCACAGAATATACCATCAGTTACATCTCATACGTTGCAAAGGTATTCCTCGCCTAAATCTTTAATGCAAAATTTAAGAGCGGCAGTGGCCTAATTCAAAGCTATTTCAGTCATTCACGACCATTACCAATAAATACTCATGTCCAGAGTCCAAGCCACAGAGAAAGAGAGAGAGAACGGATTTTTTCTTTCATTACCATTAAACTAATTTGATTTGGTAACGTCCTTGTCCTACTTCGAGTGCTCATAACTATCAGCTATCTAAGAATTTTCATTTTCATGTTGAGGTACACTTATATAAGCTTTTAAACATTTCTCCATATCATTCCCTTCCGCAGTTAAGATTACAAGCACAAACTCTTAAGGCACGCATTAAATTAAAAAGCATATACTTATTTTCAAGTATCTAGATGTTAGGATAGAAACTCACCAACCAAGCAACCACAATGAACAACTTATTTCATCATACATCAAGTTTCATCCATGATAAACTTCTTCGCCAAAAATAAAAACATGAAAAAAACTTCTTATGGATCCAGTAGAAAAAGGGAAATGAGAACATTAAAAATCCCTGACTGAGATTTTATAAGAATTTAGATTATGAAAAATTTATATTAAAAGTAAGCATAACCATGATATACTTTGAAGAAAATTTTTTCATCATAAACAGTCATGAAAGTATAATGCTTAAGAACTTTCTGATGCAAAACTTTTTACGGCCCCCAAGCAAAACAAGCACTAGATGCCCCAATTTCCTACTGTTGCAAGTTATAACTAGAATGTCTAATACTTCAAGAAGATGATTAGTTGAATTGATATATAACTGTAAACTAAACTAAAAGATTAGGGAGTCACCATGAGTAACATGATCTTTGGTTTGGCTAGATAGTAGTGATGATACCAAGACAGCAAATCTTCTTTCCTAACACACGGTAAGAGTTAAAAGATATACTAGTTATATGTTTTCAAGCATACATAATTAAACATCCATTAAATAGAAAAGAATCAGTAAATATGAATCTAAAACAAATGTCTTTAGGATGCAAAGAAATTTCAACAACATTGCTTCAAGAATCAAGAATGACAAAATCATAGTTTTGGAAGCCAGACCCCACTAATGGAGCTTGAAGCAAGGGTCGAGGCTAAAAGGCAAAATCAATCTCCATCCACCCATCATATTCGCTGTCAATAATCAAATATATAGTACACTAGTTGGTGCTGCAAAGTGGGAATATTGAGCTCAAGATAATTCGTCTACAAGAACCAAAGATGATTTAAGCTACAACATGAAGCACATTCCATATTGGCATTATGCAGTTTCTCTAGCTAATAAACTATGTGGGGTTCAATATTTCTTCATGGTAGCCTCAGATTAAATAAAGCACTTCAGTGCCCTTTACTTTAAATCCCAAATTTGATGCCTTAAACTTGAAGAACCAAAGCAGCATCAGAAATGCAAATGGCAAATACAGCATAAAAGGGATAATTTATTGATTACCAATGATATATCTACCTACAAATGATCGACAAGATTGTACCTTGGGTGGAAGAACACTTCCGGCTTTCTCACATCCCATAGTGTCTACAGGTGCATCTTCTGAGGATCTCATTTTACGGATTCCTTCAAGCACTTTTTCCCAGTTGGCAGGTGCTTTGCCTGCATCATGTGGAACAAATCAACAGCAAATGCATCATCTTTTCTGTCTTTTAACCCTCAAAAGAAATGAACCAGGAAGAAGGTCTTGTCAATCAAAACCGTCGCATCATTCCATTTTTTACATGGACCTCTTCATTAAGAAGAGCGAATGTAATTAACAACCTAAACACACACTCTACAGACAGAAGTCTATAATTTTTTTATATCTGAATCACAATGATAGGGTGCAAACAACAACTGCAAACTTTGGCAACATTAGACTATTCAATTTATTTGTAGGAAAAAAATGCATACAAGCTAGAGCAAATTGGCCCGCATTGTACATTATAAGTTTTACGTTAGAAAATCTCTCTTCTTCTCGTGTAATTCCAAATAACATTTTCACATGCACATAATTATCACTGTTTACCTCCCACTCCGATAGGAGAAGCAATACTGACACCCACATTAAGCTCATCACATGCGGACTTCGACTTCCCTGCAAAATCATTGATATGTGAAACTAATCAGACCCAGAGAGATTATCCATTAAAATGGACAAAATTTAGCATAAGCATATATCACAGCCAAGCATTTGTGCATCTGTGTGCCTAGGTAAATAGGTCTTTCTTCTTTTATCGTTACAAATTTGGGGAAGGGATCAAGATTTGAACCGTGGCCTTTGGTGCCAACTTACAACCACCTTGCCACTGTAACAGTGACTTTGTCGGCTCATAGGTGTTTTTGTTAGTGCGGAGGTCCATATGTGCAATAGGAAAACAGCATGATAGCAATGTGCGAAGTCTCAAAACATGGTGAATTGTCTCGAGATTCGGAAATCATTCCATCACAACTCGATGCATTGACATTGTCAATCCAACAATCCTTTTAAGCAAAAACTTTCACCATTTGCGTACTAATAGTAGGAACATAGCATTACCACAGAAATCCTACCTGACCGAGCAGGTCCATCTACCTTCTTGTATGCAAATTCCTCTATGTCAGGTAAGCTACACGACTGCAGAAAAAGACATTATGGTTAGATGGTCAAGAACAACTCTACAGCGCCAAACCTACAATAGGTTGTGTGATCAATCCATTACGTTGTCAAATTTCAATTTTTGACTAATACAGTAATAGGACACCGTTAAATAACGAATTTCAGAGCATATAAGCATGTTCTAGAATCATACAGGATAAAATATCCTGAGTAACATATCACTAGTAAAAAGAATAGAATTAATGGGAAAAAAAAAAGGGAAAAAACTGGAGGGAAAAAAAAGGAAAAAAATGGAGGAAAAAAAAACAATGGTCTTACATTATGGTCTTCATTTTCTGGTTTGGGATTTTCTTTTACAATATCCAATGTCTTTTTAAGCCTTTTTTTCCTGGTAAAAACTCGAACTTGAGGCAAAGAAACGTTGTTGGTCAATCCAGAACCTGAAAATACTCAAAAGGTTTAGACAAAAAGGAAATAGGAAGAAGAAGAAGAAGAGGATGGTAGGGGTTTGAAAACCTGGGTTTGGGTTTTGATCCGAAGAAGAAGATGAGAGGGCTTTGACAGAGAATCTTGTTTTTGGCATTTTGTTGTTCGATTTCATCCCTCCCAAGGCCAATCCAAATCCAATACCAAAACGAAGTGAAAAACTCCTTGATACAACCTCGTACATTTTTTGTTTCTCTTAGTAATTTAGGAGGGGAAGCGACATGAAATATTATTATTTTAATAATTATTAGTGCTATTTGTTATTTTTACCAAAATTTTTTGTACTTAATCTCAATTAGTATAAATATTGTATAAAAAAAATAAATAGAACCTATAATCAGATAAAAAGTTAAGCCCAAACTTATCATATTTAGAAAACAAAGAGAAATCTTCCATAAAATCACAAGATTGAAAATTTTTAATATATTGTTAATTGAAGTAGATTTTTACATCTATATTTTTATAACAATCTAAATATTAGTTTATTAAGTTGTTTAACATTACATAGTTTATTCAATTTTATCAATTCTAATAACCACCAAATATGTGCAAGTATTCAATATAAGACATGTTATAATTACTACTTGTTCATTCACCATCCGTCAAAACAGGATTCATGTATCCCCAAAAGTCTCCCTTAGTATCAGTAAGGGAGTAAACAAGTCCCACTATTTGAAAAAGAAAAAGCAGTTATGTGCAAATAAATTAGAAGTGATTGGGATACGATTATGACAAAATTTCTGAGTTAGTTCGATAGGTTCAGATTTAATTTAACTTGAAAAATGAGATTAAAATTTTACTTAAATTTAACTCAGATAAAAAAATTTAAAATCCAAACTCAGTCCGACCCATTTGTATTAATTTTTATATAAAAATAAATTTAAAAAATATAATACATAAAAAAATACTACAATTTCTCAATAAATTTAAAAAATCTACTTAAATAATATTAAGATACAACTTTACAAACAAATACCTCTAAAATAGTAGCAAAATTAAAAAAATAAAAGAGTCTCCCACAATATCTAAACAATAACAACAAAATAGTAGTAATATAATAGTGAAATGATAACAAAATAGTGACAAAACAGTGAAAAACAACAGTAAGTTTTTTTTTGCAAATTCAGACTGGGTCGAGCTTGGGCCAAAAAATTTTACTCGTGGCTCGGCCCGTTTTCTAAATAGGTCTTATTTTTTTGTACAAGTCCATTGTTTGGGTGTATATTTTTATCCAAACCCTTCTACATTTCAAGCGGACCTTCAAATCGGGTTAAGTGAACTGAACCATGATCAAATCTAAAACAAATTAATAATATTTGTATCGAAAACTATCCAACAACAAATTCACCTCTACTTTAACTAGCATTTTCCACAAAATAAAACCTACAAAAATAAATAAATAAACAAAATTCTTTCACATTAAACTTTGATATCACTTGCATATTAGTAAAATTTAAATAAACAATCCATAAGTATTTAGATGGAATGATAGCACATCAAGAAAAGAATGCAAATTTAAACCTTATTTACGATTAAAGTTTAATTTAATGTTAAGTTTTAAGATTAAAAAAATGGAATGGCAAAAACAAAATGAGTAGGTGGGATTAGCATTCATCCTTTTCCATTTGATATTTCTTTATTTTCATGCACACACACCAATCTTCCTTTTATTTTAGGTTTCTTTTCAACTTCGTAAGTTATGATTTTAGAGTAATTTATTTTTCAATTTAAAAAATAAAAAGAATTATTTTTAAGTTTATATTTAAATATTAATATTTTATAAATGTCATGTAAGCATTGTTGTGACAAGTCATCATATGGAAAAAAGCTTATTTGCTCCCTATTGATAATACAAAGATTTAATTGTTCTTTTTTTTTTTTTTTTTTTGATGTAGAGAGACTTATTTGCTCCCTATTGCTAATGCAAGGATGAGTCAGAGGTACATTCACCACAAAAAAGCTACATCTTCTAGCATTACCGAAAGTACGCATCTCTAGCCTCCATCTTTCAACTAAAATAGTAAAAAACTCTAGCATAATTTTGCAGTATCAAAATTTAGATTATAATAGGCTTGAATGGTTTGAACTTTAACGTGAAAAGAACTAATATTTATTTATTAAAAAATAATAAATCTTTATAGTAACAAAATCTAAGCATGATAAATTTTATTTGACCGATTACGAATTTTTACAATATTTACAACTTAGGAAGTTACATGTTGATCTTAAAACCTAGTTTTATTAAATATAATAGTATAATATGTCATTCAAAAATTCAATTTATTTCGATTTTTATTATTAATAGTGAAAATTCAATTTTCAATTAAATTTTTATTATATAATTACAAAAAAAAAGAGAGTTAAAGTTAGCGAATGATGTTCCAAAATTTATAATTTATAAAACCATAAATGAGAGAATTTATAAAACCAAAGCAAAACAAACTTCAAACTCTCATTTAATGGACTGTCTCTTTTTATTTTTATTATACTCCTAAAGGATGCAAAATCTGTAATCTCACATTCCTATCTAATATCTGACTCTAAAATTCAATATTCTAACTTCAAAATTCAAAATTGCCACACTGCAAAATCTTTGCTTGTTGCACCTTCCACAAAAATTGCAACCACTTTACACCACATCTGAATCAGGCACGATAGTTGATCGCAATCCCCCTCGTACCATCATTTGGGAATAGAATTCAGCATGCTCCTGCAATTTACCATAAATATCATATTAATCTTTCCATCTCCATATAAATGCAAGGCAGAATCAGGCACTTGCAAAACAAAAACAGCACCGATGCACCAAACCTATATGATAAATGCGGCTTAGACAATAAAACCATCACTGATCCTTTCACTATTAACATACAAAATAACACCACAGCCACTCAATTATGCAATAAAAATGTTCACCAAAATTCCATGAAATTTTCGTATTCGAGAAGGTCCAATAATGTTGCAGATGAGCAAATGGTAGCTTTACTAGTTTAGTGCATTTTAAAACCGAATATTTATGTGGAAGGTTTATAAGTCGTAAAATGTGAAATAACCAAAATGGGACAGGGTTGGGGGACAATTCGGCCATGTTCAAATTTAACCAAAATGGAGGACAGGATTGGGGGACAATTTGGCCATGTTCAAATTTAGACTCGAAAAAATATTTCAGGAAAGCTTAAAGGCAAGTTAAGTAAAAAAATTCCAGATGATGCCAAGCAACAAACATACCTTAACTGTGACAATCACAACCGCCAATCCGTGTTCTCGCGATACATGGAAGAGTTTTCTTGCATCATTGGGTGTAACAGATGGAACAACTTGAGGCAAAACCTTTGCAACTGCAAGAGAATATCAAACATGAATACAAGATAAAAGTATCAACAAAAATGCATAATAAAATATAAACTGATGGAAACTTTATGATCAACTGCTAAATAAGACTGACTGATTTTTTATGTTCTACTATTTAACAAATTCATTTGCTCAATACAGTAGCGTCTTTCCATATAACCACAGCATTAAATACTGCTAGCTGCTTACCAACGAAATTCAAAAATTAGCTTCTAGACATTAACTATTTATGTTTTGACATATGCTTCATGTTATCCAAATAAATTACCTAACTTTTCAGAATGACGAGCATCATCAACCAGCAAAACTTTATAACTGTCTCCACTGCCAGTACCTTTCTTATCTCTCGATCGCCCAATATCACCACCTGTGATTGTTAGAAATAAACATAGTAAGCGAGTTATCAGTCACAGGCATTACATAGAAGGTGTAATCTTATCTAGCCAATCAATGCTCAAACTTTAAGAACCACAAGTTTGGCTCGAGCTCCATCAAGTTTTACTTTTAAAGCTCGAGTTTGAGTTCAAATTGACAAAATATTAAGAATAAAATAAATAATAAAAGTATAAAAATTCGACTAAGCACACAAGATACGCAAGTCCAGCATTAAGATTCTCATAAATGACCAAACCAAATTCAAGGTTTTCAAGCTGACCCAAATAACTTGCCAAGACATTTGTCTTGATTCCCTAATCACACCCAAATAGATATTCAAGGTTTTGTCATTTCTTGACTAAGATAGTCATCCATGTTGGACCTTAATCTAGGAAACTACAGATGACTTGGGTCATTAATCACAAATAAAGCATATCAGTATTTCTTGATCATAAAGCTATACAGAGAAAGCACACCCATATAACCACAAAGAAGACTGAATTGATCCAACTCACACAAACATAAAAAAGACACCCCCAATGCACATATACAGATGTTCAATTTACTTTGGTAATGAATCAGGCTATCTCTGTAGGATTTAGCAAATCTATTTTACAAAGGATCTTCATGTTTCCTAATGTATTCTTGTCCCATATATATTCGGAGATAGTCAATAAAACTTGGTTAAATATGTACATACTCCTGTCATGTTAAGCGTATAATCAGATTTGAGTAACGTAACAATCAATCAAGAATCAAAATTTGCTCAACTACGATCTATTTTATGTGCTAATATGCTAGTAATTAACATCATTTCAAAATTAGCATTGAAATCTTGAAGCAACCTCAGAAAGTTGTACATGGCACACAAGAAAGGTAAACATCCATGCTTAAATAATAAAGGAAAATTGAAGCAATAAACAAAAAAAGAAAACATCAAAGACTCGTTCATTTCATATTCAAGATGCTAAACATCAAATTTCTTTCAAAGACTTACTTGATTATACAAAATCCATCTTTTTGAATTCAAGAAAAGAACAAAGATTCACATCAAATAGTCATACCGCGAATAGAATAGAATATAAAATTCAAAGAAAACAAAAACTGGTATTAATTACATACAAGAAATTGAAGAATACCTTCAAGAGCTTGGGAAGAAGGGTCAAACTGAGATTGATCGAAACTAGGTCGTTCCAATACACCAGCACCACCGGTCTTAAAAGAACCAGCTCTCACTTTCACGCTCATAAGTTTCAAGCCAGTTTTCCCTTTGGCAGAAACCGAGGGGATGCTGTGAAGCTTCACCATACCAAACGATGACGTAGTTGCCATTCCTGCAACAAACGCCATAACCGAAAACATTGCTCTCGTTTGTTTTCTCAACCTCTTACAACAAAACAATAAATTCGTTCGTTCGTAGTAATTGAAACGTAGAAATGGGTGCACAAACAGTTATATTTATAAATTATTTTTTTAATTTTTCACTTTTTTTTTTCTAATTTGATTGGAAACGAGTGGATGCGATTCGCTGAAGTAAAACTTCCTTCTTTCATGAAGGTTCTAGAATCCATTCGGTTTACCGATGTTTTTTTTTTTTTCTCTTTATTTTTTATGGTGACCAAAAAAAGGAAAAAAACAAGGTTTAGTATTTTTTTAAATTTATAAAATGTAAATTACTAATGATTACGATTGGTATAAATACATCAAATATGACGTGTGAATATATACATTATACAATATAAATATAAATGTATTATTCGTTTAAATTTAAGTTGATAAAACAAGTTTAATCTTAAATACTTATTCATGTTATTTTTAGTTTATAATTATTTGAATTCAGAAGAAATTGAACTTATAACAATATGAATTCAAGAAAGTTCAAATTCAATAAAATTTGAGTCTAAATTATTCTAAGTTCGAAAAAGCTCAAGATAAAACTCATGTTCGAGATAAATTCAATCCAAAATCTAAGGCTTAATGCTGTTGACCGTTACAAGCCTCTTACCTTTATCTCTCTTTGCTTTGCTTTTCTTTTCCTTTCCCTCTACCTTCTCCCTCTTTTGGTAGAATATCCTCGACATTTCTCCCATTTCCCTTTAGGTCTTTTGCCACTTGCTGGTGGGAGAATATTTTTCCCAACAATCTTGTGGTTTCATCACGATTTTTACGATAGTAGTAAAGGTAAGAAATTTTTTGCTATTTTTAGATTTTTTTTTATAAATTTCTAGAATTATTGTTAAAAGTTTTGCAAAATTGTCAAATTAAAATAATGTTTGGAAAGTAACCTAGTAATTGGTTGCCTATAATTACTTATAACTACACAATAGCGACATGTTTGACTAATCATTATAATTAGTGAGTCCCACTTGGGTGTAATTAGAGCACTCCCTGTAACAGCCCGATTTAGGGGCTAGTCGGAACAGTGATCTCAGGATCACTAATCTGAGGTTAGAGAAAATTATTTCCATGATAGTTTATGAGTTAGAGTGTGATGGCATAAGTGTGAAAATTTTGGTGCTTTAATTTTATCGATTTCTTGCTTAATCGCGAAAAAGGACTAAATCGCATAAAGTGCAAAAGTTCAATTTTATAAGTAAATGTGTTCAATAGCTAAAGAACATTAATTGGAGGTCTTTAAAAGGAAATTAGACCCCCAAAAATTAGAGTGGCCGGTCATAGGAGACAAACATTGTCAAATTGGTCAAAGTTGTTGATATTAGGTGGACTAAATTGGAGTTTTATATTAAAATAAAGAAAAAGAAGATATCATCTTTTTCTCTTTTCTTCTCCACCGAAAATTGGTAGCAAACTAAGTAGTTTTAGAGCTCAAATTTTCAGCAAGCTTCTCTACTTGCTAGTAAGTATTCTAGTGATCATTTCTTAATAAAAATGGTCCCAAAGCTTAAGCTTTCTAAAGAGGGGACTATCTTGCAATTTGGTGAAAAGTTTAGGGTTTTGCCATGAGAGCTTTTTTGTTGTTTGCTGCATTTTTATGGAAGAAAATGAGTCTTAGTTGTTAGATAAACAACTTTTGTGAAGGGTGTTGCCATGAAAACACCTAAATGGACTTTGTTGTAAAGATCATAAAGTTTGTAATAAATGTATGAAATGTTTGGTTTTGGTGATAGCCATAAGAGGAATAAATGTTCACCTAGGCTTGTAGAAGGTAGATATTTGATTAGAATCTATTTCCGAGCCTAGGGTAAAAAGGTCATTTTGTCAAAATCTAAAGGCAAAATAGTAATTTTGTCAAAGCATGATTATTAAAATGATTTTATTAATGTGATGATTAAAGTGAGCTAATTTGCTATTATAGAGCAAGAAAAACCAAGAATCCACCTCGATCGGGGAAAGAATAAAGTCTCAGACTAGATCGACGATCTAGTTTATTTTGAAATCGAGGTAAGTTTGTATGTGATGAATTCAATATTTATGTTAGCACTTTTGAGAATGCTTGGTATTATATCGATACATGATGTTCTACTAAGTTGAGATGTTGAAGTCCTAGTGGACTATAATGAATGTAAAAATGCTATCACCGAGACATGAAATGGAGACGGTCCCGTATAAGACCATGTATGGGACATGGCCTCAACACCGAATTGAGATCCCATATAAGACCATATCCGGGATATGGCTTCGGTAACGAATATGAGAATCGTATAAAGACCATATATGAGATATGGCATCGATAATTGATGTGAGATTCTATATAAGACCATATCCGGGATATGGTATCGGCACTCAGAGGTGACCCTATGTAAGACCACATCTAGGATGTGGCATTGGCTTTGTACTTATATTAATGACGATGAAAATGCGTCTTTGAGTATCCCTAGTTATTAATGGGATAAATAGATAAGCTTGGAAATAGAAATGAAATTAGTACTAAAGTCATGTGAATGAGTGAATACAGGTACTCGTGAATGATTCACGAAGAAATATTTACGACATGTGGCATGGTATGTGCTAAATAAGGGCACGTATGAGTAAGTATGGCAAGTAGCCTATAACCTTGTGTATGGTTAATTATTTTCATGGATGGATTTTAGCATGAGCTTATTGTTGCTATTTATTTCCATGCAAACTTACTAAGCTTTATGCTTACCCCTTTTTATTGCCCTTTTTCCTTGTAGTATTGCCAAGATAACTCGAGGAACGTGAAACGTCGGAGTTCGGAAATCACACTATCGACATCACTTTGGTATAACAATTTAGATTTATTTTGAATATGGCATGTATAGGACTTGAGTATTTTGTTAGGTCGTAATTGTTAGCCAAAGTGTTGGCTATGTATGTTATTAAAGTCATTTTGTAAATGGTCATTGGAATTTGGCCAATTCTTGATAAGTATATATATTCTATGAGGATGAAATTATGAAGTTTATACTTATATGAATGTTTTGAATTGAGTTCTTGGATGTGCCTTTGGGTTATGAGTTGTGTTGATATGAGTTGGAGTAAGTATGTTTGCAGTGCAGGGTGGCATTTGGCTTGGAATATAGCCTTTTTAATGTCCACACGGGTAGACACACGGGCGTGTGTTGAGGCCGTGTGAGGGACACGGGCGCGTGTCCGGCCGTGTGAAAATAAGTTAGTGTCGACCACGGGTGAAAGACACGGGCATGTCTTAGGGGCACACGGGCGTGTCCCTAGGACAACACGAGCGTGTGACCCCTATTTTGATGAAGAATTTTCTAAGTTCATCCCGGTTTAATTTCGAAACCTATCGAAAGTATGTTTAGGGCCTTGGAGGCTGAGAATGTGCAGAATATGGATTTATATGGAAACTCTTTTTGGTAAAAAGAAATTTTATAGCCCAATGTGATATGTTTAAGCAAGTTAAGTTAGATAATGCCTCAAATTTGGTTTCGGCTTCGAACACGGGTAAGGGGTGTTACACTCCCATCACATTTTCTAATTCTTAAGAGAAGGGTAAGAATTGGAATTACACTCAAATCTAATTTAAAAAATTATTTTTATATAAGTTATAAAAATTTATATTATAAGCATGAACATGTATGAGTGATTGAATGGTTATACAAAAAAAATTCTTATATTATAAATCCTAAAAAAATTATATTTTGTGTATTTTATAAGTTATAACAAAAAAGTATATTTTTTAAATTCTAAAAATTACTAAAAAATTTATTATAAAAAAATTATGTAATAGCGCGATTTAGGGGCTAGTCGAAATAGTGATCTCGGAATCACTAATCCAAGATTTGAGAATTTATTTTCATGTTATATTATGAGTTAGAACATGATAGCATATGAGCATGAAAATTTTGGTACTTTAATTTTAGCGATTTCATGTTTAATCGCAAAAAAGGACTAAATCGCATAAAGTGCGAAAGTTCCATTCTTTATGCTAAAAGTACCAAATGGCATAGTTTGTTAATTGGAGGTCTTTAAAAGGCAATTAGACCCCCAAATATAGCATGACCGGCTATAGGAGACAAAGATGACAATATTGGTCAAAGTTGGTGATAGTTGGTAAGTTATTTGACTTGTATGAATAAAATAAGGAGAGAAAAAGTTATCCTCTTTTCTCCTATCATCTTCCACTAAAAATTAGCAGCAAATAAGGGGTAGAAACCTTCAAAAATTTCAGCACGCTCTCATCCATTCAAGTAAGTGTTCTAGTGAACTTTTCTTGAAAATAATTGTACTTTTGAGACCTCTAAAGCTTAAGCTTTCAAATGAGGGGACTATTATGCAATGTTGTGAAAAGTTTAGAGTTCTACCATGAGAGCTACCTTAGTTATTTGCTGCATTTTTAAGGAAGAACTTGAGTCTTAGTTGTTAGATGAACAACTTTTGAAAAGGGTGTTAGCATGAGAACACCAAATAGGACATTAATGAAAGGGTTATAAATTTTGTAGTAAGTATATGAAATATTGAGTTTTGATGATAGCTATAAGAGTATTAAATGTTTACCTAGGCTTTTTGAAGGTAGTAATGTGATTAGAATAAATTTTCAAGCTTAGGGGCAAAATGGTCATTTTGCCAAAGTCTAGGGGTAAAATGGTAATTTTGCTTAAGCATGATTATTGAAATGCTTAAATTAATGTAATGATTAAAATGAGCTAATTTGCTATTATAGAGCAAGAGGAGACGAGAATCCACCTCGATCGGGGAAAGGATAAAGTCGCGGACTAAATCGAAGAACTAGCTCATTTTGAAAACGAGGTAAGTTGTATGTGAGTTAATACAATATTTATATTAGCAAAATTGTGAATGTTTGGTATCATATTGATGCATGATACTCCATTAAATTGAGAATTTAATGTTGAATATGATACTGAAGTCCGAATGGACTATAATGAATATAAGAATGCTATCATCGATTATGAGGGTCAGTGTAAGACCATGTCTGGGACATGGCATTGGCCACATTATGAGGGTCAGTGTAAGACCATGTTTGGGACATGGCATCGGCCACATTACAAGAGCCAGTGTAAGACCATGTTTGGAACATGGCATCGACATTGAGATGAGAGCTAATGTAAGACCATATCTGGGATATGGCATTAGCACCGAGGGGTAATCCCATATAAGACCATGTCTGGGATATGACATTATTACCTGGAGGAGACTCCATGTAAGACCACCTCGAGAATGTGGCAATGGCTTTATACTTATCGTAGTGATTATAAAAACACGTATTTGATTATTCCCTGTGTATGGTGGGATAAGCAGATGAATTTAAAAGTAGAGATGTGAATGATATTTAAGTCATGTGAATGAATGAATACAGGTACTAATGGATGAGTCACGAGAAATTGGCTCGATATGTGGCATGATATGTGCTAGATAAGGGCAATCGTAAGTAAGTAAGGTCAAGTAGTTTTGACTTGTGTATGGTCAGCTAATATCATTGATTAATTATTTTTATGAGTTTGCAATTGCTATTTATTTCCATGCAACTTACTAAGCTTTATGCTTACCCCTTTTTCGTCGCCCTTCTTCCTTGTAGTATTGCCAAGATAATTTAAGGATAGTGACTGCAGGAGTTCGGAAATCACACTATCAACAACACTTTGGTATAACAATTTTAGACTTGTTTTGAATATGGCATGTATAGGACTTGAGTATTTTGTCAAGTTGTAATTGTTAGTTAAAGTGTTGGCTGTAAGTCATTTTGTAAATGGTCTTATGAGTTAGGCAAATACTTGGCAAACTCTTTTATTTAATGAAGATGAAATTCATGAAGTGAATGGTTATGAGATAGAAATTTGATTATTTTGAATTGAAGTATGAGAGTGTGCATTTTAGGGAAGCAATGGTTTGGTATGTAGCCTGCTAATTTTCCACCGAGTGTGACACACGGGCGTGGGTCAAACCGTGTGAAGGCCACGGCCAACACATGGGCATGTACCCAGGCCGTGTGAAGTCTGCACCTTGTCCATGAAATTGTAAAATCCCCACTGCCAGGATACACAGGCGTGTGTGTAGGACGTGTGGTCAAGTCAGTATATCAAGGAATAACACACGGTCTAAGCCCACGGGCATGTCAAGGCCATGTGAATATAGTCAGTAACGCCCCACGATTTGAGGACATGGGCGTGTCCCAAGACCTGCACGGGCGTGTGGCCCCTGTTTTATTAAAAAGTTTCCTGGACTCAGGAAAGTTTCCGAAAAGACTCCGATAATCTTCGGAAGTAATTTGAGGGACTTCTGGGCCAAGTTTGTATGAGTAATGAGATTAAATGAAATTTTATAGCCCTACTTAAGATATTCGTGTAAGATTTGCTAAGTAACGCCTCAAACCCTGTTCCGGCTTGATCACGGGCAAGGGGTGTTACAATTTACATGTTATAAAAATGCTATAATATATTTATGGAATGATATCTGGTACACTAGTATTAGAGTTTTTACACTTCACAAGTAGGGTCAAGAGGTTGACTTCCTGTAGGGGTATAATAAAATACTTTAAAAAATATTTTAAAAAAAAGTGACGCGTAACTATTTTTTAAGTTGCTTGTAAAATAAAAAAAGTACTAGTGTACCAAATAATAACCATATATTTATATATATAAATAACATACTTTTTCATATAAAAAACATTATATTTTTTTATCATAACTTATTTATAAAAAAATAGCTTTCTAAAGTTGCGAAAAAATGTTATATTATTTATAAGAAGTGTTATAAAAGTTCTTGGATAACTTATATTATTTTTTACTTAGTTTACATATTATAAAAAAGGATATAACTTAGCATAACTATGTCTCTAAATTAAATTTATATAAGTTTTTATAATTAAAGCTACATACTATTTGGACTGTAGACTCAAATATTCTAAGGTTGATGTTGATTATGCAAATACAAAGTGTTTTCTTGTACTGTATTGTGGGGTATAACACCATTTGAGAGAATGGTGCTAGACACAAGCACCGTAGACAACTCGCAAACTCTTTAGTTTGAGACATTCAAAGATTCGAAATGTGGCAAAGAAAACATTTGATATTCTAATTTTTTTTTCATATTAACATCACCTTAGTATAACATAAAAAAATAAGGTTGGATCGTGTTAGCATGTTGCATATTTCATAACTTGAATCATATGTGGAATTAAAATGATTCATACTTCAAAGAGTACATGAAAGAAAGAGATTTTGATAATATTAATGGTACAAACTCTAATTCAATTGATGAACTCAATCAATGACGAACACATGATGATAAGGATTATATGTTAAATATTAAAGAGGGAATAACCCAACAAATATGCATTAGAACAATTAGATAAAAATAGATATAATGTTTAGTTTCTTGTTATTTTTATTAGTAATCGTATTATAAACTACTTTTTGATACTAACATAATACATATGATTATTTAAGTTGTAACAGCCCGATTTAAGGGCTAGTTGGAACAGTGGTTTTGGGACCGCTGAACCGAAGTTAAAGAAAATTATTTGATGTTATTTTATGTGTTATGGTATTATTATAAGGCTATGTGAAAATTTTGGTGCATTAATTTGAGTGATAGCATGCTTAATTGTGAAAAAGGGGACTAAATCGCATTAAGTGCGGAAGTTCTATTTTATAAGGTAGAGGTACCTAATAGCTATAGAATGTAAATTGGAGGTTTTTAAAGTGCAATTAGGCCATTTATCTAGTGATGGCCGACCATATAGGAGCTAGGGAGACAAGATTTTAATGTTGGTCAAATTTGGTGGATATTAGGTGACAAAAATGAATAAAATAAGATGAATAAAGATGTTATCATCTTTTCACTATTCCTCCACCTTCATCCACCGAAAATTGAATAGAAATAGGGGTTTTGAAGCTCAAAATTTCAGCCAACATATTCCCTAGCAAGTAAGCGATTTTGACGCTTTTCTTAATGGTTTTTGTACTTTTGGAGTCCCCAAAGCTTAAGCTAGCTAATGAGGGGACTAATTTGAGATATGGTTGAAAGTCTAAGGACTTGACATGAGAGTAGTTATGTTGTTTGCTGAGTTTTTATGGAAGAAAATGAATGTTAGGGACGTAAGAAACAACTTTTGTGAAAGGTGTTAGCATGAAAACACCTAAATAGGACTTAAATGCAAAGAATGAATTTGTGTCATAAATGCATGAAATAGTTGGAATGGTGAGTAGTTGTAAGAGAAATAAATGTTCATATAGGCTTATTGATTGATAAAATATGTTGAAAAATGATTTACGAGCCTAGGGGCAAACTTGTAATTTTGCCATAGTAAAAGGGCAAAATGGTCATTTTTGCCTAAGTGTAAAAATTGATGCATTATGATCATAGAATGATCTAAATGAGTGAATCTTATTGTTATAGATCAAAAAGAGTGCAGAATTAACCTTGACCGGGAAAAGGCAAGGTCACGGATTAAACCGTTAGTTGACGCGTTTTGCACCGAGGTAAGTTTATGTGTAAACGATGCATTTTTCTTTTATACACATTGTTGTTTCTAATTAGTACTTGGCATGATAGAGAATATGTATGGTTGAAGTGGATTGAATTTGGTAGTTATTTAATAATTATCGTATGAATTACGAAATAAATATGTAAATGTGTAATGACAATACATAATGGTGGGCTAAGTGCGATACCACCTTATTATGTAACTACGATGGGCTGTGTGTAATAGCATCGCTTATTTATCATTTGGCGGGCTATATGCGATAGCACCGTAACTATCCTTTTTGGGTGGGCTTTGTGGAATACCACTCTATTAGAGAGCGAAGGTGGGCTAAGTGCGAAACCACCAAGTGATAAGTAGTATGAATGGTTTATTGAGAAATTATGATGTGTTGTATCATGTGACTTTGTAATGCTAAGTGCAGGGATGTATGTTAATGAATGTGAGTACTAAGCTTGTGATGTGGTTGGAAAATGTTTTGGGAGGAAATGAGTAAGTATGACTAAGAAGGGGGATTGTTCATGTTTAGTATGTAATGTTATTTATTGTTTAGCACATACTATATTACTAATTGTTTACATGTAAATTTACTAAGCTTAAAGCTTACTCCCTTTTCTTTCCCCTTGTATTATAGAGTTTAAGAGTCGAGCCGAGATACACCGATAACCAGAAGATCGCCAACACTATCAGCTCACCTCGTTATATTTTGACGTAGTGATTTTTGTATATGGCATGTACAGGGGCTAGACTAGTTAGATTATTTTGTTATTTTGGCCAAAAGTGTGTTGGCCCCTTATTAAAATCTCCATTTTGTATAATGCCATGGTTGATGGCTCACTTTGTCATTTATAAAAATATGAAGTTATTCATAGAAGTTCATATTACAATCATGAGTTGTTTATTAGTATGTTGAATAGATTCATATGGTGTGGGCTAGAGGGTTGCAAAGAGCTTGGCAAATAGCCTTGTTCTTGTTTACACGAGTAGGCACACGGGCGTGTGTCAAGGCCGTGTGTGACATACAGGCAGCCCATGGGCGTGTGCCCAGGCCGTGTGAAGTCTACACCTTGAAATTAGAATTTGAATCGCCACACGGTTGAAGCATACGGGCGTGTCCAGGCTGTGTGAATTAATCAGAAGTGACCACGGGCCAGCCATATGGGCATGTGTCCAGGTCGTGTGATTCAAGTCAGTGTCGACCATGGGTCTCGAACACGAGCGTGTGAGATGATACACGGACGTGTCATCTCCCCTACGGGCATGTGGCCCATTTTCAGGGAAAATTTTTTTAAGTGTGTAGAGATTCCAAATTATCTCAGAAATCTTTTGGGAACGTGTTTAGGGCTTCGTAGGTCCATTGTAAGGTTGATAGGAATATGAATGGAAAAGTTTTAATCTGGAATACGTTTGATAGTCCGAAGTTGTATAATCCTGCGAGATAAATATGGTAAGGCCTCGTACCCGGTTCTGGCATAGGATACGGGTCAGGGGTGTTACATTTAGTGGCATCAGAGCTATGGTTTAGTGGGTTCTCGGACTACCGTAGCATGTATAAGAGTCTAGCTATACATGCCATAAGCGTATAATGGTAGTGTTGTGGCTTCTGATGATTCTAAACTTTGTTTTTATGTAGTATATGGATCCCGATCAATCAGCTACTGATGACGCAGCTAGTAATGCACTGGCTCCGCGCAAGGGACCGCGCTTGTACAGAGTGGACCTGAGACTAGGGGTCAGGGAGAAGAGGCTCGAGAAGTCTTTGTCCAAATGATGAGTAATTGGTACATAGAATATATGCGAGCAAACCCCAATGCTTAACCTCCTCCACCCCCTCCTATACCACAGACAATTCTTGTGGCTCCCTAATATATAGAATTGGTGAGGACAACTAAGCCCTCGGTAGGCAAAATTCGGAAGCAAGGGGCTGAGGACTTTCGAGCTAATATAGATGATGACCCTAAGAGGGCAAAGTTCTGGCTTGATAACTCGATGAGAGTATTTGATAAACTCTCCTGTACACCTGAGGAGAGCTTAAAATATACCGTGTCCTTGCTGAGGGACTCGGCATACCATTGATGGAAAATATTAACATCAGTGGTTCCGAATGAGAGAGTAACGTGGGAGTTATTTTTGGAGGAGTTTCAAAGAAGTACATAAGTCAGTAATTTTTTGACCAGAAATGAAAGGAATTCCTTGAGTTAAAGCAAGGAAAAATGACTATGGCGGAATATGAGCGCGAATTTATTAGGCTCAGTAAGTACACGTAAGAGTACGTGTCTATGGAAGCCATTTTATGCAAGAGGTTTGAAGATTGGCTGAATGAGGATGTCAGGCTTCTATGCGGGATTTTAGAATTAAAAGAATTTATGGTATTGATGGATAGGGCCAGTAAGGCCGAAGAATTGAGTATGGAAAAGAGGAAGGCCGTGAGTGAGGCCGGGGCTGCAAGGAAAAGGTCGATGACTAAATCCTACCAAGCTCAATCGAAAAGGCCACGGACGACTACATCAGTTAGGTATTCGCAAAGAGAGCGAGGCAACATGTACTCGGGTTCAAGAGTTCAAGCCACCTCGATGGCAAGTGTGGGCAATCCAAAGTCCAAACAAGAGTGCCCAAGTTGTGGCAGATACCACACTGGGGAGTGTTGGAGAAACAATCGGAATTGTTATAAGTGTGGGTCCCTTGACCATTTCATCCGAAACTGCCCTGAAAGGGATGATAAGGAGAGGAAGCAAGAGATAAGATCAAGCACTGCATCTTTTAGGAGTAGGCCACAAAAGAACCCGGGAGGTGGGACTAGTGGTAAAGGTGTATCACGAGACTATACTGTGAGGTCAGAGGGTCGGGCGCCAGCAAGGACTTATGCTATTCGCGCTCGAGAAGAGGAATTATCGCCAGATGTAATAACGGGTACTTTCTTTCTTCATGACACCTTTGTTATTGCTTTGATTGACCTGGGGTCTACCCATTCTTATATTTGCATGAATTAGCATCTCGTATGAGCATGATTGTTGAGTCTACAGAATTTATGGTAAAGGTGTCAAATCCGTTAGGTAGATACGTGTTAGTTAACAAGGTGTGTAGTAATTGTCCTTTGACAATTAGAGGTCATTATTTTCCGGCAAACCTTATGCTGTTGTCGTTTGATGAATTTGACTTGATTCTTGGTATGAATTGGTTGACTACCCATAGTGTATTAGTAAATTGTAGTAGTAAATTTATTGAATTAAATGTGAAAATAGAGATGTTATTCATGTTGAATCAGGTGAGTCAGATAGTTTATTGGCGATGATTTCTTCCATAGTGGCTGGGAAGTATTTGAGAAAAGGGTACGAGTCTTATCTCGTTTTCATGTTTAATACTCAAGAGTCTAAAGTAAAGATTAAAACAGTACCAGTTGTATTCGGATGTATTCCTGAAAGAGTTACCCGAATTACCTCCAGTTAGAGAGGTCGAGTTTGGAATTGAGTTAGTTCTGGGAATGACACCTATTTCGGTTGCTCCATATAGGATGGCACCTTTAGAGTTGAAAGAACCGAAGGTTCAATTGCAAGAGTTGACGGATAAGGGTTTTGCGAGACTGAGCTATTCACCGTAGGGTGCTCTAGTGCTTTTTGTAAAGAAGAAGGATGGGTCGATAAGATTGTGTATAGACTACAGACAGTTCAACAAAGTGACTGTGAATAACAAGTATCCCTTACCAAGGATAAATGATCTATTTGATCAACTAAATGGAGCTATAGTGTTTTCCAAGATTTACCTAATGTCCGGTTATTACCAGTTGAGGGTTAAGGAGCAAGATGTGCCGAAAACGACATTCTGGATGAGGTATGGCCATTATGAGTTTCTGGTTATGCCGTTCAATTTAATGAATTCTCCTACAATTTTTATGGACCTAATGAACCGTGTATTTCGACCGTATTTGGACAAGTTTGTGGTTTTCTTTATTGATGACATATTAATTTATTCTCGAGATGAGAACTAACATGCGGAGTATCTGAGAACTGTCTTACAAACTTTAAGAGACAAACAATTGTATGCTAAATTTAGCAAGAGCGGGTTTTGGCTCCTAGAAATCAGATTCCTAGGACATATCATGTCGGGTGATGGTATTAAGGTTGACTCGAGTAAGATCTCGACTATTGTGGAGTGGAAAGTTCCGAGAAACGTGTCAAAAGTTAGAAGCTTTTTGGGTTTGACGGGATACTACAGATGATTTGTAAAGGGGTTTTCTATGATTGTCACCCCGATGACGAAACTGTTGTATAAAGATGTTAAGTTTGAATAGACTGAGAAATGTCAACAGAGTTTTGAAAGATTGAAAATATTGTTGACTGATGCACCGATTTTGGTTCAACTTGAGTCGAGGAAAGAGTTTGTGGTCTACAGTGACGCATCATTAAATGGTCTCGGTTGTGTGATGATGCAAGAGGGTAAGGTAGTCACTTACACCTCGAGACAATTAAAACCGCATGAAAAGAATTATCCAACTCATGACTTGGAGTTGGTCACGATTGTTTTCGCGTTAAAAATTTAGTGACATTATTTGTATGGTGAAAAGTGCCGAATCTTCATAGACCATAAGAGCTTGAAGTACTTGATGGATCAAAAGGATTTGAATTTACGACAACGGCAGTGGCTTGAGTTATTGAAGGACTATAAGCTAGTAATCGATTACCATCCGGGGAAAGCGAATGTGGTTGCGAATGCCCTGAGTAGGAAATCCTTGTATGCTTTGAGAGCTATAAGCACGAGCTTAGCATGGTCTAATGATGGTGTTGTATTATCCGAGTTGAGGGCTAGGCCATTATTTGTTCAACAGATATGTGAGGCTCAAAGGAATAGTAACGAGCTATAAGCTAAGAAAGCTAAGTGTGAATTGGGAAATGATTCTAAATTTCAGGTGAGTTCGGATGGTTGTTTAATGTTCCATGACAGGATTTGTGTTCCTAAGGATGATGAGTTGATTCGAAAGATATTGAATGAAGTACATAATGGTTACTTGTCAGTACATCTAGATAGTACGAAAATGTACAATGATCTGAAGAAATTTTATTGGTGGCTGGGAATGAAAAGGGACATCTCTGAGTTTGTAACAAGATGTCTAATTTGTTAACAAGTGAAGGCTGAGCATCAAGTATCGTCGGGATTGCTTCAGCTAGTGATGGTTCCCGAGTGGAAGTGGGATTGGATTACCATGGATTTTGTGGCGGGGTTGCTTATGACTCCGAAAAAGAAAGATGTCGTGTGGGTTGTCGTAGATAGAATAACGAAGTCAACTCATTTTATACCGGTGCGTATTGATTATTCACTGGATAAGTTAGCCGAATTGTATATTGCGGAGGTGGTGAGATTGCACGGAGTACCCGTATCTATTATCTCAGATAAAGATTCGAGATTCACTTTGAAGTTTTGGAAGAAATTACAGGAAGCCTTGGGTACAAGGTTAAATTTTAGTACTGCATTCCATCCTCAAACTGATGGCCAATCTGAAAGAGTAATTCAAGTTCTTGAAGATATGCTCTGATGCTGCGTGTTAGAATTCGAAGGTAGTTGGGAAAGATATCTACCCTTGGTCGAATTTACTTACAACAACAGTTATCAGTCGAGTATACGGATGGCACGGTATGAATCATTGTATGGTCGTAAGTGTCGGACTCCTTTGTATTGGACCGAGCTGAGTGAGAAGCAAATTCATGGGTTGATCTGGTTAAAGAGACCGAGGAAAAAGTAAAAGTGATTTGGGATAGTTTGAAAGCTGTTTCAGACCGACAAAAGTTGTACACGAATTTGAAAAGGAAGAAAATCGAGTTTAAGGTGGGTGACAAGGTATTTCTAAAAGTGTCCCCGTGAAAAAAAATATTGAGATTTGGTCAAAAAGGGAAATTGAGTCCATGGTTCATAGGGCCGTATGAGATTACCGAAAAGATTGGGCCAATGGCATATAGGTTGGCTTTACCAGTAGAGTTAGAGAAAATTCACAATGTGTTTCATGTATCGATGTTGAGATGTTATCTCTCCGATCCTTCGCATGTGATTCCTTCCATAGAAATTGAGATACGACCAAATATGACATATGAGGAGGAGCCGATTAAAATCTTGGCTCGAGAGGTGAAATAGTTAAGAAACAAGGACATAGTTTTGGTAAAAGTGTTATGGCAGTAACACGTTAAAGAAGAAGCTACGTGGGAACAGGGAGAAGCCATGAGAGAGCAATATCCAGACCTTTTTACCGACAAGATTTTTGAGGGCGAAAATATCTAAAGGAGGGGAGAGTTGTAACAGCCCGATTGAGGGGCTAGTCGGAATAGTGGTTTCGGGACCATTGAACCGAAGTTAAAGAAAATTATTTGATGTTATTTTATTTGTTATGGTATTATTATAAGGCTATGTGAAAATTTCGGTGCATTAATTTGAGTGATATCATGCTTAATTGTAAAAAAGGGACTAAATCGCATTAAGTGCGAAAGTTCTATTTTATAAGGTAGAGGTACCTAATAGTGTAAATTGGAGGTTTTTAAAGTGAAATTAAGCCATTTATCTAGTGATGGCCGGCCATATAGGAGCTAGGAAGACAAAATTTTAATGTTGGTCAAATTTGGTGGATATTAGGTGATAAAAATGAATAAAATAAGATGAATAAAGATGTTATCATGTTTTTACTATTCCTCCACCTTCATCCACTGAAAATTGAAGAGAAATAGTGGTTTTGAAGCTCAAAACTTTCAGCTAACATACTCACTAGCAAGTAAGTGATTTTGAGGTTTTTCTTAATGGTTTTTGTACTTTTGGAGTCCCCAAAGCTTAAGCTAGCTAATGAGGGGACTAATTTGAGATATGAAAGTCTAAGGACTTGCCATGAGAGTATTTATGTTGTTAGCTGAGTTTTTTATGGAAGAAAATTAATGTTAGGGAGGTAAGAAACAACTCTTGTGAAATGTGTTAGCATGAAAACACCTAAATAGGACTTAAATTCAAATAATGAATTTGTGTCATAAATGCATGAAATAGTTGGAATGGTGAGTAGTTGTAAGAGAAATAAATGTTCAGCTAGGCTTATTTATTGATAAAATATGTTGAAAAATTATTTACGAGCCTAGGGGCAAAATTGTAATTTTGCCATAGTGAAAGGGCAAAATGGTCATTTTTGCCTAAGTGTAAAAATTGATGCATTATGATCATGGAATGATCTAAATGAGTGAATCTTATTGTTATAGATCAAAAAGAGCGTAGAATTAACCTTGACCAGGGAAAAGGCAAGGTCACGGATTAAACCGTTAGTTAACGCATTTTGCACCGAGGTAAGTTTATGTGTAAACGATGCATTTTTCTTTTATACACATTGTTGTTGCTAATTAGTACTTGGCATGATTGAGAACATGTGTGGTTAAAGTGGATTGAATTTGGTAGTTATTTAATAATTATCATATGAATTACGAAATAGATATGTAAACGTGTAATGACAATACTTAATGGTGGGCTAAGTGCGATACCACCTTATTATGTAACTACGATGGGCTATGTGTGATACCATCGCTTATTTATCATTTGGTGGGCTATATGCGATACCACCGTAACTATCCTTTTTGGGTGGGCTTTGTGGGATACCACTCTATTAGAGAGCGAAGTGGGCTAAGTGCGAAATCACCAAGTGATAAGTAGTATGAATGGTTTATTGAGAAATTATGATGTGTTGTATCATGTGACTTTGTAATGCTAAGTGCAGGGATGTATGTTAATGAATGTGAGTACTAAGCTTGTGATGTGGTTGGAAAGTGTTTTGGGAGGAAATGAGTAAGCATGACTAAGAAGGGGGATTGTTCATGTTTAGTATGTAATGTTATTTATTGTTTAGCATATACTATATTGCTAATTGTTTACATGTAAATTTACTAAGCTTAAAGCTTACTCCCTTTTCTTTCCCCTTGTTTTATAGAGTTTAAGAGCCGAGCCGAGATACGCCGATAACCAGAAGATCGCCAACACTATCAGCTCACCTCAGTATATTTTGACGTAGTGATTTTTGTATATGGCATGTATAGGGGCTAGACTAGTTAGATTATTTTGTTATTTTGGCCAAAAGTGTGTTGGCCCCTTATTAAAATCTCCATTTTGTATAATGCCATGGTTGATGGCTCACCTTGTCATTTATGCAAATATGAAGTTATTCATGGAAGTTTATATTACAATCATGAGTTGTTTATTAGTATGTTGAATATATTCATGTGGTGTGGGCTAGAGGGGTGCAAAGAGCTTGGCAAATAGCCTTATTCTTGTTTACACTAGTAGGCACACGGGTGTGTGTCTAGGCCGTGTGTGACATACAGCCAGCCCATGGGCGTGTGTCCAGGCCGTGTGAAGTCTGCACCTTGAAATTGGAATTTGAATCGCCACACGGTTGAAGCACACGGGCGTGCCCAGGTCGTGTGGATTATTCAGAGGTGACCAAGGGCCAGGCATATGGGCGTGTGTCCAGGTCGTGTGATTCAAGTCATTGTCGACCATGGGCATCAAACACGGGCGTGTGAGATGATACACGGGCGTGTCATCTCCTCCATTGGCGTGTGGCCCCTGTTCAGGAAAAATTTTCTTAAGTGTGTAAGAGATTCCAAATTATCTCAGAAATCTTTTGGGAATGTGTTTAGGGCTTTGTAGGTCCATTGTAAGGTCGATGGGCATATGAATGGAAAAGTTTTAATATGGAATAAGTTTGATAGTCCGAAGTTGTATAAGCGTGCGAGATAAGTATGGTAAGGCCTCGTACCCGGTTCCGGCATAGGATACGGGTAAGGGGTGTTACATAAGTTACTTGTTTAGAAATAAATTTTCTAATACTAATTTTTTTATAGTAATTAATATTTTTAATAATATGAATTATGTAACTACGTAATTGCGATTTGTATTATCAAACATGAAATGTTGAATTATAATGTAATTACACTCTGCCAACCAAACACATCTAGGAAAATACAATTTTTTTTTTGTAATTTGTAATTTGTAATTACAAGAGAGTGTAATTATTATCCTAGTAATTATACTTTCGTTCAATTACTATGTGATATTCAGACATATCCTAAATAAATAGTTTAGCAATGAAATTACATATTAGATATTTAGGTTACTAACGGACGCTATAACTCGATAACGTTACTAATCAAAATTGTAACCTTTCACAAGTAGATCAATGGAACTAGAGTTAATGATTAGCAAATGGCAGCAGATAGTATTATTGCTAAACTAAGATTTGAACATTCTCACAGTGTTGAGGCATTTGGATTTTTTGGTGGTATCTAATTGGTTAGAAAGAGACGGTTCAAGTGGAAATTATTAGTAATCACCCTCAATTTATTTTAATTCAGATTATCGATGTTATTTATTCTCAGCCTATTTTCATCACTTTTGTCTATGAAAGCCCAGATTGGCAGAAAAGGAAAAATCTTTGAGAGGGTTTAAGGTTTGTTATCCCTCCTAGTACTGTTCCTTGACTCGTGATTGGTGACTTTAATGTTATCCTTTCATCTAGTGTCAAGAAAGGTGGTCGTAAAGAAGGGAGGAGGTGTATGCTTCTTGGTAACTTTATAGAGGAGGCCGATTTGCTGGATTTGGTTTTCAGGGGTCTTCTTTACTTGGCAGGGGGTGTTTTTGAGTGGCTTAATAGGACGATAGGAAATGATGCTTGGGTCAAGGCATTTCCACACTGTTCTGTTACTCACCTTCTTAGGTTGAAGTCTGACCACAGACTATTACTCTTATCTATTAGGGCAGAATTTATCTTGTCTAAAGGAAGATCTTTCAAGTTCTTAGCTAGTTGGGTGGAGCATCATTCGTTCTCTAATTTTGTCAAAGAGAATTGGTTTTTTATTAGTAACATGGCTGCGTCTTTGTCTAATTTTACTTTAAATATTAAATATTGGAATAAGACTATGTATGGGCATATTGGACTTCGTAAAAGACAATTTTTACAGAAATTGGTTGGGATTCAAAGGGCACTTGAAAAATCGCAATCTTTTTATTTAGTTAATAAGGAATTTTAGGTTCGTGAGGAACTTGACATTGTTCTTCACCACGAGGAACTCTTATGGAAACAAAAACCAAGGTGCGATTGGTTGCATTTGGGTGATCGTAATATGAAGTTTTACGATTTTCGTACCTTACTAGGAAGGATTTATGATACCGGTGAACTCTAGACCCGAGCAGTTAAATTCTTCTTGAAAACATATGGTGAAATGTCGAATCACATGCTTGAACTTCCACCTAGTAAGTTCCTAAAACTTGATCATAGTGACGTTATGTTTGGGAAAGAAAGTTTCGAGAGAAGAGATTAAGGCTTCTTTGTTTGAAATGGCTCCTCTAAAAGCACCAGGTAGTGACAGGTTTCATGCTTTATTTTTTTAGAACCAATGGGACTCGATTGGTGGGGCGATTTGTGAATGGATTCAACAAGTCTTTTCTGGAAAGGATTTTGATCAGGAGTTAAATAATACACTGATAGTTTTGTTATCGAAAGTTCCAAATCGAGGGAGCTATGCCCAGTTTAAATCAAAATTTATGCTTTGTTCTTTATAAGCTGGTAATGAAAATCATTGTTAATAAGTTTAAGATGGTTTTCCCTAAAATTATCACTCCAGAACAAGCAGGATTCATTGCAGGAAGGAATATAACATATAATGTTATTGTTGCTCAAGAAGTAATTCATTCCATGAATAGCAAATAGAAGAATAGGAGGTGGGTGTCCATTAAGATAGATTTGGAAAAAGCATACAACCGAGTAAGATGGGATCTCACTAAAGCTTCCTTTCATGCAGCTGATATTCCTAACTTCCTGAATAAAGTTATTATGTCTGCAATATCTAATTCCACTATGCAGATTCTTTGGGACGGAGTGCCGTCTCAAAAGTTCCTTCTAGCAAGAGGGGTAAGACAAGGTTTTTCTCTATCACCTTATCTGTTTGTCTTATGTATGGAATGAATCGGGCATAGCATCCACTCGAGCATCAGTTCTGGATTGTGGTAGCCTATATGTTTGTCACATTCAGGTCCTCATTTATCGAATTTGTTCTTTGTAGATGATTTGATCATCTTTGGTCAAGCTAACTTGAAACAGGACATATTGATTAAGAATTTATTGGAAGAAATTTGTGCTTTCTACAAGTGTGTTATTCCCTATAGGGGTAGAGGTAGGGGTAAAGGATAATCTGTGTAATGTATTGGGATTCTGCAAAGTCCATAGCCTAGGTAAGTACTTAGGAATTCTACTTCTTCATGAAAGAATCACAAATAACTCATTGAGATTTGTTGTTGGCAAGGTTCGAAACAAGCTTCAAGGATGGGAGGCAAGACAATTATCTTTTGCTGGTAGAGTAACTCTAGCTCAATCAATCTTACTTTCAATTCCCAATTTTTTCATGCAATCTCTTATTGTCCCACAAAAGATTTGCGGGAATATCGAACGGTTGGTGAGACAGTTTATTTGGGGCTCTCCCTGGAGTAACAAGAAGTTATCTTTAGTAAGCTAGCAGACGTTTGTTAACCTAAGGATTGTGGTGGTCTCGGTTTTCGTCAAATGAGGGACCAAAATAATTCATTTTTGTTTAAATTGGGTTCAATATCGTGACAAATACTAACTTCTTGTGGTTTCATATTCTCATATCCAAATATGGAGTTAAGGAAGGTATTCCTGAAGCAATATCGCGTGGAAATTGTTCTTTACTTTGAAGATCTCTTTCAAAGATCTGACCTTTATTATGAGAAAACTTAATTAGGTCAGTAGGTGATGGAAGCAATGTTGGATGTTGGAAGGATAACTGGATACCAGATATAGGACCATTGGTCAACCAAATTCCTTCTCACGATAATCTTGATATGGACTGTCTTCTTAGAGACATGGTCATAGATGAAGGCTTATGGAATTTAGAGTTGTTCAGAGTTTGTGTAATGGCTCGAATTCCAGTGATGTCGAAAATTGTGGTTCGAGGCCACTAAATATGGCAAATGAGCTTGTAAATTTTATTATTTAATATTTATGAGTTAAATGTGATTTTTAAAAGATTTTTGAATTAGTAAATTTGTGTTTATAAAAAAATTATTAAGTCAATTAATTGAGAAAAAGAGATATCGAGACCTTGGTGTTATAAACCGAGCCATAAATATTTTTACAAATATTTATGGAGTGTCAATATGGTAGTATTAAAGTTTCGTCAGAAAATTTTAACGTTTCGGTGTTAATTAATTAAAAAGGACTAAATTGAAAAAGTGCAAAACTTGCTAAAGTGATAAAATAGCTTAATAGTAAGTAAAGGAGGACTAAAAGGGCAACTAGACCATATAACGTGAGAAAAAAATCAAAGATATTTATGTGATTAGGGACAAAATTGGAATTAAAATAAAGTTTATATGGGCAAATGTTATTTTAATAGTTTCTAGATATTTTCTTTATCAACTTTCTGTCAAAAATAGTCATTGAAGAGGGTTTTAGCTGGTCTTTCATATTTTAACTTCAAGTAAGCTCAATTCTTGCTTTTTTCTTGAAATTTTTATGTTTTTGGACTTTTACAACTAGGTCCAATTTGTTATTTCATTAGTTTTTGATTTTGTTGGGATTTTTGGAAGATTCCATTGATAAGTTCATATGATTTTAGTTATTTTATGATGAAATTTAGATGTTAATGGATATGTAAAGGTATTTTATTAGAGAATTTTAAGTGAAATCATGATTTAGGGATTAAATTGTAAAGTTGTTGAATTTATGGAAAATTCTAAAATTTCATGGAATTCAAGGGCTGCTATTGATATATATGAAAATATTTAGGCTTGGAATAAGGAATAAATTGCATGAATTTCATTCTCCGAGCCTAGGGATGAAATCATCATTTATTAAAAGTTTAGAGGCAAAATGGTAATTTTGCCTAAGATGTAAATTGGACTAAAATGAATATGATTTAGATTAAATTGGTCTTAAATTTACTCGTATAGATCCGGGTAGATCAATATGGAGTTAGAACGAAGAAAGGAGAAAATGTCGGATTAATAGACTTTATGTATACGAACATTTATCGAGGTAAGTTCGTATAACTTAACTATGCATGTTTTTATACTTGAATTGAATTGTGCATGTAATTGTATAAATATATATGTGAAATGATTACATATCTTATAAAGCTCGATAAATGATAATGTTTGAAATAAATGATAATACCGTAAAGTGATAAATGATAAAAATGTTATTTTTGTGCTTGAGTTGAATGTGAAAATGTGAATTACATAAATGCATAAATATATGAGATTGAACATATACCCGATAATTGCTTGATAAATGTTAAATCCTGTTTGAATAAATGGAAGTCGATGGATAATGGTGATTACCTTTATTGAATGAGGTCCTGCATTTGTTGCTGGAAGGATTTAGCTCGGACGAGTAATCTTATTGACCTCATTATGGAAAGGATTTAGCCCGGACGGGTAATCTGAAATGAGCCTCTCGAGCATATGTTTCAATTAGGATTTAGCCTGGACTGATAATCCTAATTGACTGAATTTAGCGTGGATTGGTAATCCAGATTTGACTCTATAGGGAGTTCTTTGTCATATAAAGGATTTAGCTTGGATTGGTAATCTGACAAAGCCCTTAGAGTATATGTTACAGTCAGAATTTAGCCTGGACTGGTAATTCTGCTGTATGATATGTGGCTCAAGAGTGTGCCTAAAAGGTTCTACTGGATATGAATTGACGGACTACGGAATTGTACACATCAAGTGTACTACCTATGTATCCATCGATGTTTTCAATAATTCAACGGGTAAAATACTGATACGAAAAGAAAATGGATTTTTACATGTATCTATCTGAAAAATATGAAATAATGTTACATGAAATGAAATATGGAAAGTATGAGATATTTATATATGAACATGAAATGGTTTGATGAATACGTTCATTTTTTAGAATAGATTTGTACACCTTGAATGTACTAACCGAGTGATTATCAATTTTGTAATTAATTTTTTTGAATAAATACCTGACATGAAATACACCGGAACTCGAGGTAAATTAATATGAAATATATCTGAAATACATAGAGATAATTTGTATATATGTTATGTGAATATATGTTGTGGAAAAATATGTGTGTATGAGAATCTGAATATTGTTGGATATATATATATATGTGTGTGTGTGTGTGTGTGTGTGTGTTTGGATGTCTATACGAAATATGTGATTAACATGGGTAATGAGAATATGTGTAAGGGCTTATGACCAAATGGTTTAGTTGTACCTTGTATGTTAACTTGAATAGGAACGGTTGGTAAGTTAATTACCAAGTTATACGGACTTACTAAGCATTATATGCTCACTCCGTTTTATTTTCCTTTGTTCTATAGTAAATCGGAAGCTTATTGGATTGGAAGCTTGGCGGAGATCACTCACACTATCCAACAGTTCATTTCAGTATATAAGGTAAAATAATTATGGTTATAATGGCATGTATAGGCTAATTTCACTAAATATTGTCTTGTAAATTGTGGTTTGAAACATTGCCATTGGAATGGCTAGTGATGATTGGTTTGGTATATTTATGAAATTATGATATGGTGATTATGTATGTGTTAGCATAGTCCGACTTTGAAAATTTATCAAAAATTATGGAAATTGAATTAGAGGTTGAATAAAATATAAAATTAAATTTTATTAAGTCTAGTTTTTCATAGAAGAAACGGTGTAAGAAATGAAGTTATAAATTATGAGATATAATAAATTTTGTGAGACAAGGTCAGAATGATTTCGGGTTGCCCTGTTCTGACTTTGGAAAATCATCGAAAATTTTAAAAAAATTAATTTGTGGTTAAAATTTATAAGATTAAATTATTAATGAGTCTATTTTCAATATAAGCAAATGGAATCATCGTCCAAACCATGTACTAAAAGATATTTAATTTTTAGTAAAGAAAGGTCGAAGCTGTCAAACAGTAGAACAGGGGTAAATTTGAAGATTTTACTGTACTTATTGGCTAAACCATAAATTCTGAAAATTTTATGGTAGAAAGATATTTGAGTCTAGTTTCAGAAAAATCAAGCGGATCTTAGTTTAGAATTCTGTAGCTCAAGATATAAATAATTTAGTGACTATGACTCAAGTGGACAGTTTTGCTATGAACAGTAATTTACTCGAATTATCTGAAAATGTTCTGTAATTACTGGTAATGCTCCGTAACCTTGTTCCAGCGATGGATACGGGTTGGGGTGTTACAGTTTGGTTTTCTAACGATATTATAAAATGCACTCTAAGTTTCCCCCTACTCATCCTTTCGTAGGACTTGATAAACTGGCTTGGGCAAGAATTGTCTTTTTAAAGACATGGTCACAGATGAAAGCTTGTAGAATCAGGAGCTATTTAGAGTTTGGCTGTCTAACGGCATTATTAAATGCACTGTAAATTTCCCTCTCCTCATCCTTTTGCAGGACTTGATAAACTAGCTTAAGTAAGGACTAATTCAGGGGAGTTTTCTATTAAAAGTGCTTATACAATGCTTAGGGAGAGATCTTGGAATCAAATGGAGTATATTGGAAATTGGTGTGGAATTTCCTGGGTCCTCAATGAATCTAAAGTTTCATTTGGCTCGTTCTTCAACATAGACTACTCACCTAAGTTGAACGAGTAATGAGAGGTATCGGGGGAGATGATCTGTGTTAGATTTCCCAGCATAATTCAAAAAATATTATTCATGCCATTAGAGATTACCCTACGGCTAAAATAGTTTGGTCGTAGATCATTCCAATTGATAAATATGATTATTTCTTTTCAGGAGACGTATAGGAGTGGCTTGTGGCTAATTTGGGGAATAGACATAACTTTTCCTTAAGGGCTATCAAATAGCCATGTTTCTTTAGACTAGAAACTTGAACTATATGGAAAAATAAGAATCTCTTCATTTTTTAGGATACATCATGAAGTGATAAAGATATAATCAAATGTTCCTATAAGTGGCCATGCAATGTTTTTACGCACATAAAGCCGACAACACCGGTTCAATAAACATACATGTCACATCACTTTCTTCATGGAACTGGATCCAATTATATTTTAATGGAGCAATCAAGGTGGACTCGGGTGAGGCTACGCCAGAAGGAGTGATAAATGATAGCCATGGTCAGTGGATTCTTGGATTTAATAGAAGGCTGGGACTTTGTTCTGTATTTAACACAGAGTTATAGGGTATCCTTGATGGCTTGATAGTTATCCATAATAGAAGATGGGACAGAGTGTCAATTGGGTCAGATAGTTTGGAGGTTATTCAGTTTATTAAAGAAGCATTTTCAAGGCTTTCACATTCAACATTTGTTATACATATTCAACAAATTTTGGTGGGAATGGTGAAATGGGAACTTTTATATGTTTCTAGGGAAGATAACACAAAAGCATGTTGCATAGCAAAGTTAACTTTCGATAGAAATGAGGGGCTGTAAATGTTTGCTGAGAATCCATTATTTTTAAATAGTGTAATGTGATTATTGTATTGGGCTCTATTTAACACTAAAAAAAAGTTGTAACATTTTGTAGTTCAATGACAAAAAAAATTAAATGCAACATAAATTGATTTTTTAATCCTATTTATAAAGTTAAAAAACTTGACGACTAAAATTTACACTATTAATAAAATCCTGATTGAGTTGGTGTCAGGAGATAACTGGGCACCAATTTGATTAGAAAATTTTCAAAAATGACCTTCTATATTTAAAATAGGTTATATTATTCGAAGGTACTTTAGTCTTCTTAATTTAAAAATAATAAAGAATATACTTATAGTAGGATTTGAACCCATCTAATTACATTAAAAAAACATTAAGTTTACCACTAAACCAAGGCTTTATTTTAATTTATTTATACATTTTAACTTTATTATACACGTTTTATTATCTGCATCAATTATATATATTAATAATTTTTATATTTTTCTAAGTTTTTAATAATATTTTAATAATTTTAGGCTTAAATGATAAATAGTTGTATTCATTTAATATTCTTAATACGATGCATTCGCATGTTTAAATTTCGTTTTACTTATAATTTAATATAATTTTTTAATTTTAAAATCATACATATTTCATGTATTATTATTAATTAGTTTCAAACCATATATCATTATTTATTGTATGTTATTTTTAAGCACACGTCTATGTACTAAGTATGTGGTTTACACACACATACTCATATGGTAGAGTTTCTAGTATTAATAATGTTGTTAATTGAGTTGGTGTCACAAATCAACTCGACTCAAACTCATAATTAATGACAAGACCATGATAAACAATTGTAGTGCATTTAGTATTGTTAATCGATGTATTTATGTGTTTAAATTTTATTTTATTCATAATTTAATCTAATTTTTTATTTTAATGTCATATATATTTTGTGTCCTATTATGATTAATTAGTTTCAAACTATGCGTTTTATTATTTGTTGTGTGCTACCAAAATAGAAATATGGTGATTATTCGGGCTATGTGCCTAGCAGGCTTTGTACCCGTGATTATTCAGGTTTTGTGTCGGTGATTATTCGGGCTATGTGCCTAGTAGGCTGTGTGCCGGTGATTATTCGGGCTATGTGCCTAGCAGGCTATATGCTGGTGTATTGAAAATTTGCATTAATTTAGTAGTTTCCGATTAATTATAAATGGAACTAATATCGAACTTACTAAGCTATTTGATGCTTAATAGTTTGATTTATTCTTGTAGGACCTTTGGAATCATTGCTTTGATTGGATCGACTCAGAAGCTTGCACACTATCATCAACATTTCAGTAGTCATTTTGGTTCTTGTTTGCTGGTTTAAGTGGCATGTATTAGGAAAGGGTCTATAGTACTTGAATATTTTGTATGGATGTAAATATTGTAAGTAACTTGTTATGTTTGTTTCTAGTTGAGATCGTTGAACTTGTATACTAAAATAGGTAAAACTTTTGGAACCTATATAAGTAGAAGTTGTATAAATATTTTGGTGAATGATTGAATACTTCAAGTATGCTATGTGAATTAGTTTGATTTTAAGTAGTTATGATGCTTAATTTTTGATAAGTGTTTGACATGTTTGGAAAAATGGTGAATTGGTACTTTGTTGTGAATGACATTTATGAATGTTAATGTTAGTAGTTGAATGGCATGTTTCGCACCATTTAGTATGTTTTGGTAAGTAAATTCAATGATATGTATTGATACAATTATGCTTAGAAGTTAGATGATTATTTTGGCCAAATTGGGGTACATGGTTATACATGTTTTCATGTTATCATTTGAGGTGCCTAAGGGCATATTAGTTGTATGATCTTATACCATGTTTGAATAGATAGAATATGCATGATTTTGGTGCCTTATTATAGCTTGTATATATGTGAAATTTTGGTTGTAGGTACATGCCAAAATGGGTGAGAAAAGTCGTGGCGACACGACCGTGTGTCCCTTGTAGCTTTCAAAGGGTTGCAAGTTAGGCTGTTACACGGCCTAGAACACGACCTGGCACACAGGCGTGTGGCTTGGTCGTGTGACCCAAGTTAGTGAATTACACGAGTATGGACACGGGCTGGGACACAGCCGTGTGTCCCTATTTCGAATGTCCACACGGTCGTGTGACCCCTACAGTTTTGAAAAATTTCCTTGTTTCCTGAAAAATTCTCTAAGTTTTCGATTTAGTCCTGACTTGTTTCTAATGTGTTTTTAGGGCCTCGAGAGCCTGTATAGGGAACAATATGTATGATTTGGATTGGATTTAAAATGATTATTGATATGATTTGAAATGTTTGAAAATTATGTTCGTTTGAATTGTAAACTCTGGTAATGCTTCGTAACCCTATTCCGGCGACGGATACGGGTTAGGGGTGTTATACTTTCTACTTCTTCTTCCTGGTAAGTATTAGCTAGAACTGTTATCGAACACGAAACACCTTCATCGACGTCAACAAAGTGGGCATATAACTCTAGTATAGCTTATCCACTAGAGCAATGCCAATTGAGCATAGCCTTGACCTCTATATCGCATGTGAGCTCAAATATATCATACCTAACAGGTTTCAGTGACGTTAGAAATCTATATTTCAAGCTTGAAATTCTTCTCTGACTTGAATTGGCCACTTTTCTTCTAATTTTTTACCAAAGTTCATGCAATTTTATGCTAGAGTTGAAAGCCATTTTTGTAGATTGGTCTAATACAAAAATGATCTCAATTTTTGTGTCACAGATTTGACCATTGTAATAAATAATGACTCTAAATCGTCTACTCATCTTCAACCAAATAACCTGTTTCACATGTTTAAAACCAAAACACTATATAGAAAAATTAGTACACATTATCCAAATTCAAACAACGACACTTACTTGAACTAATTTACTTTTTTTGTGTCGATTTTTTAAATTCAAAATTATAACATAAACAATCTTCTTCTTATATAAATCTCCTTATTAAACAATTTGCTCGAAATTTTAGTATGAAACCTCTACACAAAATGTATTCATTTTATAGGAAATGCTACCCTTAGAAATTAAACATAACTTCAAAATGTTGGAAAAGATTGGATATGAAAAGTCTAAAAAACTGTTCTAACAAGAAGCGTTTTCCTAAAAATTCTAAATAGTTTTTTTTAAAACATTTCTTTTTAGAACCATTTTTCAAAATTTTTAGGATGTGATGTTTGAATTTAATTCGGGATTCTTTAGCCCGAGAATATATGGTTTAAGGATAGGGTTGGGTTTAAGGTTAGGGTTGAAAATGTGAGGGAAGAAAACACATTCAGTAAAAGGATTTTCAGTTGAGATGGCAGCAGAGAAGCTTAAAGCGTGCCCTGTAATACGTGCTTTTAGCCTGCTTAACAACCACCTCTGCTGAAATGCGTCCTACAAGGCACGCTTTCAACGTCTCTGCTACCACCTTAGCTAAAAACGCCTCTTGTAGGAGGCATTTTCTTCCCTCACATTTTTAACCCTAACCTTAACCAGTGAAAATTTTTCAGGACCTAGGAATCCCGGGATAATTTTCAGACATCCTATCTTGGGAATCCTAGACGGTCATAGGCTCCCACATAATTTATATTTTTTTAAATTTCCGCTCATTTGCTTATATAAAAGAGGTTTTTTCTCCCCCTACTCCATCAACTCTCTTGCCCACCGTCCCTTAGAAAATAAAAAAATCTCTTCTTAATTGTTTGTTTTTGTTGAGTGTTGAAATTTTTGGAGGAAGAGATTTATTTATGTTTGTGTTTGATGGAGACATTGTGATAGTTTTAAGGTGTGTTTGAGTTCATAGTGATGCCGTGGCACTTAGAGACCCACACATTTCATCTGTCGTATGAGGATGGAACCATTACCTTAGAAGCTCATCGCATTGCAACTAGGTTTCCAAGTTTACTGTGGTTATATGGTCACGGGTTGAAGTTTAATGCCATTGGAAGAGGATGCTTTATAAACCATATATATAAGTTTGAGACCATAATCATAGGAAAAACAAAGGGGTTTTCTAATATAATTAACTTATTTTTTTTCTCCATCTCTACCCAAGGTAATATCCTTAACCTCATTATCCATAACTTGTGACAGACTTGGGGGCAAGAAAACTTTCAGAGAGAGGAGTGACTGTGTTGATGGAGAAAAGCTGAAACGTGACTCTGGGTGACAACAATGGTTATGATGAAAGAACTCATTAATAACTACAATCGTTCCCCCCTTCCTGACTCGAGTTTCAGCTTTTTCTCCACCGTTACAATCACTTCTCCCCTTGGAAGTCTTTTTGCCCCTAACTCTGTCATAGGTTATAGGCAATAAGGTTAAGGGTACTACCTTTGGTGAATATGGAGAAAAAGAATAAGTTGATTATATTGGAAAGTCCATTTGTCTTTCTATATGATTATGATCTCAAACTTATGTATGGGGTTTATAAAGCATCCTTTTTCATAAAACTTGAACCCGTGACCGTATAATCACTGTCAATTAGGGGCCCGAGTTATATTTCAACCTGTAATCGTATAACCACCATCAATTGAGAGCCCTAGTTATACTTTAACCCGTCACTATATGACCACCGTGAACTGGGATTTTGAGTTGCAATGCAATAAGCTTCTAAGGTGATGGTTCTATCCCTACACGATAGATGAAATGTGTGGGTTTCTGAGCACCATCGCGTCACTATGAACTCAAACATACCTTAAAACTATCGCAATGTCTACCTCAAACACAAACACAAATACAAATAAATCTTTATCTCCAAATTTTCAACACCCAACACAAAAAAATAATTTTTTAGAAAATCTTGTAAGAAGTGTTTTCTACTAAGGTGACAGCAAGGAGCTTGAAAGCACGTCCTAACTGCCACCTCAGTAGAAAACACTTCCTATAGAACGTGTTTTCTGTTTTTTTCCCTAAATTCGGGAAGAAAAACATCCTAAATCTCTAATTAGTTTTTAAAAATGACTTTTTTTATCTAATTTTACTCGAAAAAATAACTTCTCCACAAAATCTTCATTTTTTCCTTAATATTCTATAAAAAGACCCCAAATTATTTCATTACTTTTTAAAACAATCAAACAACCAAATAAAATTTTAAAAATTAAAAAACAAAATAAGACAATGGTGATCAGAACTAAAGAAACCCGTTAATTAAAAAGAATCAAAACATAATAAAATAAAAAGAATTAGCTAAAAGATGGAATTTTTTTTTGGTGGGAGAGTTCGAAACTTTTCTTTTACAATTTTTTCCTTTGTAAACCAAAACTATCTTTTAAATTCTCTTTTAATTTTTGGAATTTTATTTGGCTGTTTGATTGTTTAGAAAAATGATGAAATAATTTGATTTTTTTTTAGAAAATTAAGAAAAATAATTGAAGATTTTGTGCTGAAGCTATTTTTTCGCATCAAATTTATTTGGATATGTTCTTATGGCATAACTATAGGAAAAAAAAATTCGATTTTTTTAATTATATAGGGTTAAATATAAAATTGATCCTCGAACTTATCAACTTCTCTCATATTGGTACTTATAGTTTTTTTTTTGTACTAGATTGATACTTAGACTTTTTTTCTGTCTACTATATCGATACTTGAGACTAACAACATTAAATTCAAGACAGGTGACGAAATAAGATCAGCGAACACATTAGCTCACGAAATCGCAACAGAATCATTGAGGAGTAAAGTCGGGATTTACCTGGAAGGGAGAGTACCGGTGTATACCGAAAACCAGCGACTCCGGGAATCGGTGTGTGAGCTAGACTGAAAGAGGTTCTCCGGCAGCTGTTTTGAAAGGGAAGCCATAGAAATGAAGAACTAGATGGAAATGGCTTTTCAAAAAAGGAAACCATTATTTCTGATAAGATTTATTATGAGAGAGGATTGTGAAGGGTTTCCAGGCGTTTTGATTGGACTAAAGTGTCGGTGGGTTTATTTATTATTTTATTTCTTCTTTTAATGTCTGTCTGTTGGTGCTTAGAGAGTACCGAAAAGTCTTTTGTTTTTCTTTTGTTTGGGTCTCGATTTTTTTATGGTTTTTTTCTTTATTTTGTTGGTCTTGTTTTGGGCCTTGTCTTAGAGGACTTTTCTCATATTTTGTTTTGGTTGTTATTTGGTTTTTTTATTTTAGTAATGAAAGCCCAGTCACTATGTTGTTTCAAAAAAGATTGTTACATGTGGAATAAATGACATCATGATGAGTCATAATAAAAAAAATTAAAAATCAATAAAAATATTTTTAAAGCTATTGTTGTTGTTTCTTTTTCCAAATGACATTTCTTTTTCCTAATCTCCTTCTTTTTTTTTTTTTGCCTTTTACATGATCACCTTTCTTCTTCTTAATTTCCTTTTCTCTTCATTTTCCCTATGACCTTTCTTTTTCCCAATTCCCTTTTCTCATTCTTTTCTCTGCTAAATACGTTTGCTTTCAATGGTTGATTTCAATTCCTCTCCTTCATCTTCTGCTACTGTTGTTGCTTCTTTGTTCGACGTAGAAGGTACTGGGTTTGATTCTCGGGTGTGGAGGAAGTGAGTTCAAATTTAAGTTACAAAGATCTGGATTACCCGATAGACCTAAAATGAAGAATTAATTATTGAAACCCGATAATTAATAAAATTTTTAAATAGTTGAATTTTTTCTATTTGTTTCCTGAGAAAATACGAGAAAGAACAAAAAAAATAGGTTATTTTTTTGTTCACTTTGCTTTCTTTTTAACTTGTAGGTCTTGAGTTATCATTATTTTATGTTTAAAGTCTTGATCCATCTTCATTTTTGGATTTTCTCATTCGACTGTTTTTACCTTTTTTTCAGTTTTGGATAGTTGGATACATATGTTTTTTTTGCACATCAATGGCTAAAGGATGGTTGGTATTTTTGGTATTTCAAAGGCAGCAAAAAACCATGAAAAACCAAAGGATGTTGGGTATTTTTGCACATCAATGGTTGCATAAGAGACCCAAGTTTCTTTTTTCTTTTTTAACCAGTAAAAAATCAAATACAAATTCTCTCATTTTAGGATTGCAATTATACACTAACAAACAATGAAAAACAAAACCCACTACTTTCTTCATGCTGCAAACCTGGCTATGCATAATTGTACATCCCCCCAAAAAACTAGAGTTGTGTAATACAACATGTAATCAAATGTTAGTATTTCTTTTTCCCAATACAACTCTTAAGGTTTTCTATATATTGGTACATCAATGTACTGTAACACTTCCAATAAGTTTAATTTCAGCAGTTTATATGTTTAATTGTTTTTCTCTTAATTTCTAAAAAAACAAATATTGTAGAAATTGTGAAATGAATTGATTGCAAATTTTTTTTTGACATTAGTCAATTTAATAAATTAACAAAGCTTTTCAACTTTTGATTGGATAGTGAAAAAGTGTGGGAAAATGTTTTGGGTTCCTAACAGAAGAAAGAAAGGAAAAAACGAAGTTAGAAAAAGAAAAAGAAAAAGAGAAGTAAAAGAAGGGAAAAAAACAAAAAGAAAAAGAAAAGGAGGTGTAAGAGGACGCCACATGGCGACGCATGATTGGTCAACATTGCCATGTCAGCAATCAGATACCAATATAGTAGATGGAAAAAAAGTTTGGGTACCAATTTGGGACAAGAAATGAATAAATTCGGGGACTAATTTTATATTTAATTTAAATATTTAAATATGGTGATACTGTATATTAATGGATGCAAATTTTGATGATATTATTATTATTGAAATCTTCATTGAACTAATTATAAAAAGGTTATTAACTTTAATAAAAAGTGAAAAAAAAAAAGTAGGAAGCAAATAATATATCAGTGGAATAATAAAATTAGTAATGGTAAAGTAGAAATGATGGTGACATAGGATATAGTTTATGAAAAGATATATTAATAAAACTTGAGCTTGTAAGCCCCTTCATTAACATTCATTATTAAATAAATGCTTAAACATTTCAAATATTTGAAATATTCGCATTTAATAGATAAAATATAAAGATGTGATAGTAAAAATTTGATCATATTCATATCAGACGACTAACATAACTCCCTTAATAGCAAAGCCAACTAAGCTGTTTCGTTTCTAGCAAGCTCAACTCCTTTTTCTGAAATCTTCTTTCCATTGAATTCACCATCTTCTTCTTCTTCCTCTTTAACCTCTTCTAATGGTTTGTAAGTATAAAGATAAGCACAAATTATGTAATAAATGAGATTCAGGACTTGGATCCCACTAACAAGCCAATAATAATATTCAAGTTTTCCCCTGTTCAGATTCCTATCTGGCAACCAGTTACTGTTTTCACCTGTGTATTTATGAACAAGCGAAACCAGCAATGTCCCAATGTAATTCCCCATGGAAATGGCTGTCCAATACAGGGCTGCTGCCGTGCTTCGCATGCTTTCCGGCGACTGGTCGTACAGGAACTCCAAGTGTCCAACTGACATGAAAACTTCGGCTATGCCGTGGAGGCAGAATTGAGGGACTAACCAGAACACACTGATGGGAACTATGGCTTTGGGATCATCCAGCAAGTTGTGATGGGCTGCGACGGATTTCCTTTTGATCTCGATGAACGATGAAACGATCGTGGCCACGATGTTGATGACAAAACCGATTCCCATTCGTTGTAAACACGTGACGCCCGACGGGTGTCCAGTGAACCGTCTTGCGAGCGGAACGAAGAGGCGTTCATACAAGACTAGGCCTGAGAGCGTTGTTAGGATGCCAAAGATGGACAGACTTGCTGGTGGGATTTCGAATGATTTCGATAAGTGTCGGTCCATGGTTCGAGCTTGTTGGATTACGAAGCTATGGAGGTGTGAAGATGAGGTGACGAGTAAAATCCCAGCAGCCCAAATTGGCAACATTCGGATGATAGTTTTCAGCTCTTCGACTCTATGGACTGTGACTAACCTCCATAGATTAGGTGGGTTGGAACTTACAGACTCGGATTCTGCCACTACTGCAGCTTTGTCTAACCATCTGAAAACAAAGATCGAATAAGCAATTAAAGCATTCGAATACGCTTAAATATCGGACACAAATAAAGAACCATGGCTTACTTGTATTGATCTGTATGAACAAGTCTTCCATGAAGAGAAATGGCTGCATCAAGCTCCTTGTTCTGGTACAAGAGCTTGGGATTCTCTGGTGCAGTTTCCTTTCTTTTCTTAAAGGCTGCAACAATGACTTGAGCCAATCTAATCAATGGACTGCCACCTGGTTCGATTTTCTTATAAAGGGGTGAGCCTATAACAAAGGCAATGATTGATACAATCATGGCAATGGTTGGGATTCCAAGACCCCAACCCCAACCAACATTCTCTTGTACATAAACCACCACTGTCAAGGCAGTCAATGTGGCTAATCCCATGCTAAAATAGTACCAATTGAAGAAATTCCACTTTTTGGACCGACCCGTGATCACTTTGTCCGAGCCGAATTGGTCCGCGGCGAACGTTACAACGCAAGGCCTAATGCCACCGGTGCCTAACGATGTGAGGAGAAGTGAAATGTACAATATCCACAGTTGAAACGTTGAAGCTTCCTGGCAGTTCTGTTGTGTCGGGCAAGGGGGCGGACGGAGCGACGGTAGCACTGCTGATAAGGTGATGCTAACCAAGCCCTGCAACAACAAGGGCAACATGATCCAACTTATTGAAAATCTAGTTTGGCAGTGAGGGATCCAAAATGAGTGCAATGGATCGATACCAGTTCGTAAATGATGGAGCCAACGGTGATGGTCCAAAAGCGACCGGCAAATGAATCGGCAATCAAAGCACCGATGAGGGGGGTAAAGCTGGCAGTTCCACCAAAATTGGTGAGGGTGTTGGAGGCTTGAACCAGTGGCATGTTTAGTTCTTGAGTCAGATACGTTATCATGTTGCTATGGAATCCACTTGAAGCAAATCTATCACATATTTCATTTGCTGTCCAAATCAAATTTCCAATACAGTTAGTTTACGAATCCGGATTCAGTCCATGGGTAATGTAACAGTTAACAAATTGGGGATCTGAATTTCAGCTTTTAAGTTCTTTATAAGAAGGGTTATGCACTGAAATGAAAGGCTAGTTATTGCATTTCAACAGGGGTGTAGAGGCTAAAATACTGCACAGGCCATTATACTGGAGCAAGATTTGTATTATGCTCCTTTTATTTAAAAAATAGTTAAATTAATTTATATACAATTAGATTACAAAGTAAATCGATCTTTTTTTAATAGAAATGACTAGTTTGTCCATATTTTAAATAAACAGGCAAAATACAATCTAATTTCTAATGTAGAAACCTTATAATACTTTTACCAGGTGTAGAGGTATTTATGATTATGCAGGTGCCTATAATATTTTTTTTTTCCCTAAATTCTACCATATTTGTAAACAGTACCTATGCAATTTTTAAAAAAATATTTAATTTAATTATTTAACATATTTTTCTTCTATTAAGTCATTAAAAATATACTTATTTTTAATAATCTACATTAAAATACGATATATTTAATTTTCAATATGAAAAATAAAATAAAAATGAACTAACTTTGCTCAGGTTTTGAATACCATAAGGATTTATGAAATGTGAAATAGAAAAAAAAGAAAGGACAGAGAATGCGAACTAACCAAAAATGAATGGCATTGTTTTAATGCCACCAAGCTGCTTGTTGTTGAGCATGCTATCATCATCTTCTTCTTCAACAAGCTTGTTGGGGGTAGGCAAATCCATGGGGGCAGGTTTGTTGTCCATGGTGTTTTAGCAGCTACCAAAGGTACATATAGGGTGGTGTGGGTGGGCAGTGAGTATACCGATGAGAGAGGTTCAGTTGAGCTTGACCTTCACTATCATAAGTGACGTCTGATCTTATGTCAGACTTTTCGAGCTTTACTGCCCATTTATATATATATTTTTTGTCCATCAACAACAATAAATTCATATGAATATCTGTCTTTATTCCAATAATTAAGTATTTCTCACTGTTATTAATGGAGCCACTTTCAAATCTAATAATTACAACCTGTTAAGATTTGAACTAGATTAGTTAGATAGAAAATCACAGTTTTGATTGAATCGAATTAAAAAATTTAATTAAACTGTTTTTTTAATATTTTTTTCTTAAATTTTAATAATTTATTTAATTAAATCATACGAATCGCGAATTGATGGTCTAATTAATTTGACTATCGATTTAATTCTGTAAATTTTAGTTAAGATGCTTTACGTTTACAATTTCTTTTATAAGTTATATTTATAGTCATTCTATTATTAATAATTTTTTAATCACTTGATTATAAAGTATTATAAAATAATTTTTTAGTATAGACTTTTTTTTTAGTCACAAACCGTTAAATGACTAATGGAAAGATGGCATGTAAGACTTTAAATTTTGATATAATAAAATTTTTGCCATTAACAAGTAAATATTGTGTCAATTCAGTTTTAGTTTTTAAGAATTTAATCTTTACCATTTACACATTACTTTAATTTATATTTTTCACACAAAAATATAATTCAATTCATAATATATAAATTTATTATCACAATTAATTATTATTTTTAGTTTGAGTTGGTCGTGATTAATGAAGTAAATCAAAGGTAAAAAAATGAAACTATTGGGTTAAATTAACAAAGTGAGTTATTTTTTTTAGGAATTGGATTGGGTATCTTTCAAAATTTGGGTACGTTTGTTTGTTGTTCTTCTTCTTCTTGCCATGGAATTAAGCATAGAGACCATGTCGTAAAGGGGACGAAGTGGTAACACTCTAAATATTCCTATATACCGATGATGTCCACTATTTGATGTTGGCTCCAACGGTTAATAGTGCAAGTTCATTCACAGCTTTGTTTGAACTATTTCCAGTTCCTCAAGCTGTTTAGCTTATTCATTCTTCAGACTCAACTAAGTTCATTGCGTCTCTTGCTCTAGACGTTAATGATTTCAAAGTCAACTTTCATTTCCCTTTTAATAGTTGATTAATTGAGTGTTGAAGCTTGTGTTCACCAACGTTGTTGAAATTGGGTAAGATTAGCAACTGGTCAGTACACTAGTGCAGAGCAAGGGAAAGAATTGATTAATTCGCACAAACCTATTAAATCGAGATAAAAAATCGGTTGAGTCGGCGGTTAAAGTGATTTTTTATAATCTTTAAATATATTTATTATTTTTTAAATTTTATGAACTTTTAATAATTTATTTACTTGAAACTAGACTAGCGGTTGGATTGGTAGAACCTACCTAACTAGGACTGATGGCTTGACTTGTTCGACTATCAATTTTTTTCCAAAAATATTTATGTTTGCCATAAAGGGCAACAACTATATCGACAATTACAAGGGCAACTCACTTTAATTGATGTTGAACAATTCAAATGTGAATCTTATAAAATCGGTGAAGATTGATTCGGTGAAAACTAAGTCATTTAAACCGTTAGTTTTCGATCCAACCATGAGAACCAAAGTATTAAGAGAAATGAGTAAAATGTGAGAATTATGATATTGAGTTTTTGGATGTTTCCATTTTTTGTATATATTTTATCAAACTTAGCTAATAATTTTTTTTTTTAATTTTTTAGGCAAAAGGGTAAGCAAGAAAAGCAAAATTGCAGCAACATTCAAATCGAATAATTACAACCAGTTAAGATTTGAATCAGATTGGATCAATCATAAGACTAATTAGATTGAAAATCGAATGAGGTATTAGTTGAAAAAGAGGTATTAGATTAATTGACCCATGAGTTAGTATGGATCAATTGAACCAAATAAAAAAACCAATTGAATCAATTGAATTGTTCTTTTAAATACTTTTTTTATAAATTTTTAATGATTTATTTAATCAAATCATACAAACCGCGGATTGGTGGCCTGATCGATTCAACTAGCAGTTCAATTCTATAAACCTTAGTTAAGATGCTTTACGTTTACAAGCTTTGTTTTTTTGTAAAATATACTAATAATCATTCAATTATTAGTAATTTTTTTAGCACTTGATTTTGAAAAATTATAAAATAATTATTTATTATAGACTTTTTTTTGTCACCAATTGTTAAAAAGCTAATGAAAAGATGGACTTGTAAGGCTTTAAATTTTGATATAATAAATTTTTTTCATTAACGTTTATATATTTTGTTAATTTAGTTTTAATTCTTAAAAGGTTAACCTTTAATAATTACATATTACCTTAATTTATCATATTTTTTACATAAAAATATAATTCAATTTACAATATATAAATTAGAAATAAAAACATTTTTAAGAAAAATCTGTTTATTATTAAACAAGATAATCTCCAATTATGATTTTTTTCTTATACTTGAAATGGTTGAAAATTTATTATCTCTTTATGACAATTAATTCATTTTTTTTAACTTGAGTTCACCGTCATTAATAAAGTAAATCAAAGCTAATATATATATATATTGAAACTATTGGGTTGAATTAACGAAGTGGGTTGTTTTACTTTTGAGGAATTTAATTGGGCAATTTTCAAAATTTGGATAGTTTTATTTGTTCTTCTTCTTCTTTTTTGCCATGGAATTAAGCATAGAGACGATGTCATAAAGGAGATGAAGTGGCAGCACTTTAAACACTCCTGTATACTGACCAAATCCACTATTTGATGTTGGCTTCCGCGATTGATAATACAAGTTCACAACTCTATTTGAACTACTCCCGACTCCTCAACCTATTTAGCGTATTCATTCTTCCGACTCCACTAAACTTTTTGCATCTCCTGCTCTGGACTTTAATGATTTCAAAGCCAACTTTCATTTTCCTTTTAATATTGGGTTAATTGAGTGTGTGTTGAAGCTCTTTGTGTTCGTCAAGGTTGGTGAAATTGGGTAAGATTGGCAACTGGTTAGTACACTGGTTAGTACACTACCGATAACCCGCAAATCGGTACAAATTGATTTAATCGATCGATATAAAAAATCGATTGAGCAGAAGGCTAAAGTGATTTTTATAATTTTTAAATATATTTATATTTTAAATTTTATAAAATTTTAAAAATTTATTTCCTTGAAACTAGATTGGCGATTGGATTAGTCGAATCAATTAAATCGAGAACTAATGGCCTGATTAGTTCAACCCTCTGTCTTGTTCCAAAAATGTTGGTGTTTTCAAAAAAAGGGTAACAACTATATTGACAATAAAAAGGACAACTCGCTTGAATCAATGTTAAGCAATTCAAGCATGAATCTTATGAAATCAGTGAAGGTTGAGTCAACAGAGATTGAATCATCTCAACCGTTAGTTTTCGATCTAACAATGAGAACTAAGATTATTAAGAGAAATGAGAAAATGTGAGAATTATGATATTGAGTTTATGGATGTTTGTATTTTTTGTATATATTTGATCAAATTTAGCTAATAATTTTTTATTTAGTTTTTTAGACAAAAGGGTCACAAAGAAAAAAAAAATTGTAGCGAGTGATCAAATTACACAATATGTAAATGTTGAGGGATAAACTTTTTAACATCAAGACTAAATTGATACTATATAAAAACTTTGAAGGTTAAATTTATTATTATGACAAATTTAAAAGATGTTATGTCATTTTTCTGTTAGCTATTTAACTACTAATGACCAAAAAAGATATATTAAATAGTTAGATAATCATTTTGTAATTTGTCATAATTAAATAACAAAAAAATATTTACTAATAATTGAGTGTGAATCAATAAGTAGCGTATATTTAAAGATCTCATTCTACTGTGAGATCTCTCGTAGGATTATTTTAAATAACCGTTGAAATAAAAAGGAAGAATAAGAAACACAATATATATTGTTGACTATGCCACGTAAGATTTACATTAAAAAATGTGAGTTTACTTTTAAACAAATTTAATCGGTTTTAACACTAAAGAAAGAAAAAATGATTTCTAGAGAAAAATAACATATTGATAAATCAATTTAACAGATTTCAAGTGATCAGCACGATTTTTTAATTTTACAAAAAAAACTAATTTTTAGAGAAAAACAACATATTAATTAATTAATTTAACAAATTCCAAATCACCAACACAATTTTATAATTTTTTTTATATAACTTAACATATGATTACGGTCTTTATCACTTCTTGAAAATCATGAAATAATTTACCAAAAATAAGGAAAAGGAAAGTATTACGTCAAAATCAAATACAGCATGCGTTTGTATAGGAAAATAAAAAACAGCATGCGTATTAGATCTTGTGCAGGGGCGGGATTATACGTTAGTTGTTTTTAGACAAAGACACGTTGAGTCGAGTAGGTTTGTCCAGTAACTAAACTTCCAAATTAATGTGAACAGAGTTTTATTTTTCATTCAATGTCAAACCCAAAACTTTATAGGATAATTTATTAAAATAGTCATTTTTATTTGTATTGGGTTACATTTTAGTCATTTATATTTGAAATGTTACGTTTTAGTCACTTACGTTATCGTTTTGTTACGAAATGGTCACTCTGCCGTTAAGATATGTTATCTCCCAAACAATAGTCCCACTTGACAGTTAAAATGAGTTTTAAATGCCAACGTAGATGTCCAACTTGGATGAGAAAAGTTAATTTTTTTTTATGAAAGTAGAATATAAAATTTTGCCTTAAAACACAATTTTCTCCGGTTTAAAAATAAGCAGCAATTGTGATTTTTTTTTGTTACCATAAAAAAGAGAAGAGGAGCAGAACAACAGAGAAGAAGAAGAGGAAGAAATAAACTCACCAACCTCTATACCTGCTAACTACAACCTCAATACCTGCTAACTATTGTGGTTGCCTACAACACACAAATATACAAATATGAAACATGTCCGATTTGTTTGTCACACATACATAAAAACATGAAAAGATAGACCACCTTTTTAAAAAAAAAAAAAAAACCATAATATCTAAACCCAAAACCTAGGTAAAGAACAAAAAAGCCCATTACTTACTATAATCTATACCTGCACAGAGGCAAATTTAAGGGGGTTGGCAGGGGCTGCGGCTCCTCCTAAAATAGAAAATTTGTCATTTTGACCCTTTAAATTTTTAAAGTTTTAAATTAGTAAAGGTAAAATTACACTTTGACCCTCTAAAAAGATAAAAAAATTGATTTAATCTTTTAAAAAATATAAAGATATAGACAATTTAATTTCGAGCCTCCCTAAAATTTTTTCCTGGCTTCGCCCCTACCTGGACCCTCTATTGAATCGATTCTTTGTTCTTCCATTTTGAATAAAAAAAACCCAACCAATTGATGAAGCAATCAATTTGATTTCTATTATTTCGATTCAACAAAGATGACTATGAAAATGGATGGTTTTTTCAGTCAAAATGGAAACAAAAACTAAAAGAAAAAAGAGACCAAGGGTTTTTTTTTTTTTTCCCAGATTAAGGATTAATAAGATGCATTGGTTTTGATTATTTCGGGAAACCAAATTAGCATCTTCCTTTAGTTAATTTAGAAAATTCAATTAAATAAATTTATTTAATTAAAAATTAATTAATTTACTTAGGCTGAATATCGATGTTGGCATTTAAAACTATTTTAACTGTCACGTCGGATTACTGTTTGGGAGGTAATAGATCTTAACGATAAAGTGACCATTTCATAACAAATCGATAACATAAGTGACTAAAATGTAATATTTCAAACATAAATAATTAAAATTTTGATAGTCTACCCAAACTTTATATCACTTGTCATTTAGCTGATAACTTTATGTTTTGGGATTTGGATCGAGTTTTCTTCCACAATTCTTTAAATTATTCATAATTTTTTTGAATTATAATTAATTAAATTAAAAAAAATTATGTCTTTAAACATGCTTCATCCTACAACATCTAAATGATTATAACGAAATCGGTATTAATTAAATAAGTGCTTAATTAAATTATAAAAATATATTATTTTGTTTAATTTAATTATAAAATATTTTTAGTATGAATTTTTTTTAATTATGAAATGATAACACAAGTTATAAATAATTTAAAGAGGGATCTATTTTTTAAATAATTTTTAAAATTTTAAATATTCACATTCAATACTTATAAATTTAATATTAAAAATTGAACATTTAATTTTCCATTTCACCCAAATACTATTTAATATTAAATTTTTAGATATTTATTATAAAAAATATAAAAATAGTTTCAATATATTATTTTTAACGAGTTATCAATTCAGTTAAACTAGAGTAAGGTTTCTTTTTTTATGAGCGGTGAAATTCGCTTTAGTGACATTAAAAATAATAGTAAAATGAGATTAATTACTGTAATAGTAATATATATGTTTGAATTAAAAAATAATGGTAGCGATAAGGTGATAATAGAAAATTATTAGTAAGAATATTAAGTCAAAATGTGTGTGTATATATATGTGTATATGTAGGGCTAGTATTTGACACTAGTAGTGTATTTTTTTTATTCCACAAGCAGTCTTAACAAATTATTATGTGTTTCTTTTTCTTTTTTTAAATATTTTACTACTTGTCAACCCCTCAACTTTACTTATGAAATTTAAAAATTTCACTGACAGTGTACAAAATATTATTTTTACTATATATTACATTATAAAAAAATATTAAAAATTATATTTAAATTATACAATCTAATTATAGTTATAATTGTTCTAAACTATAATTAAATTATCAAAAAATATATTTATATTAGATTTATAAAAATATTGAAGAATTTTAAAAAATATTGAAGAGATTTACAATTTGAGAGTAATTTCAAGGAGAATTTGAGTAGCTAATTTCTTTTTCAAATTCCAAGTAAGTAGGTGGTTTTTCATTTAAAATACATGCTCCCATTACAGCTCAAATTTTTTTATTTTTAATTCTAATATATATTCTTAAAATTTTATTAAATTTAAAATTTTTAATAAATTTTAAAAATATAATTATATTAATATTGAATATTTTATATTATTTATTTTTAATATAATTATTCTTTTTTATAGTTATTTTTAATTAGTAAAATGCTGACAACCATATTTTTTTCTAAATCAATTATTATTCAAATAAAATAATTACAAATGCTTCATTTTGAATATATAAATATTAAAATGCTAGCCTTTTGAAAATATAAAAAATTTAAAATTCTTCATTTGAATAGATGAAAATTCAAAACAATCCACCCAATTTTAAAATTGTATTAAATATAATAAATATTTAATAAAAATAAGTATTTAACTAAATAATATTATTCGTAATATAAATCCAATGAGTTAAAATCGCATCATATAAAATATTAATACTTATTTTTTTTTTTAAAAAGGGTAAAATATACCAACAATCACTCAACTTTGATGTAGCTGATAAAACAGTCACTTTGCTTTCATTTCAGTCACTCAACTTTCAAAAAATAACAAATCAATCATTAACGTTATTTAAAAGTGGCAAATCAGTCACCCATTAACATTTTTTGTTACAGGCTTAACAGGACAGCTGACGCGGCCAGTTAACTATCTAACGTGGCCAATTAACTTGCCATGTTGGACATGAGAAGTAGAAGGGTCTTCTTCTTCAGCTAACCATCAAAAGGAAAATTTGCCAAACAAAACCTATGGCATTTTTAAGGTTGTTGACCCTTGCCACTACCATAGTCATTGCCTCTGGCTTTGCTCTGCTTGCCGCCTTTGTTTTCTCTTCTTCTTCTTTCGCTTCTCACAATTCTTCTCATTTCCCCAAGAAACCAACAACCTAATTTCTTTTTCATTTACATTGTAACGCCCTAAATAATTTAATTATGTTTCTGTGAGTATTTGACACCAATGTGTATCTGCTTCAGTGGTTGAGTGTCCTGGGAATAGGTGAGAGGTATTGGATTCAAGTCTCATTTTTGTCAATTTTGCTAATTTTTAAGGTTTAAGCCTTATCCTTATTTAGTGGGCTTATATTAATTTTCTGTAAATTTATATCAGAATGAGTTTGTTGGTTCGAGTGGTAAGGGAGTTGGTGTGTTGGAGGTTCTGTGTTTGAATCCTCGCGCGAGCGTGGAAGTTATTTTTGGCTCGGTTGTGTGTTAGTGTTTCGATGGAGCTAGAATTCTAAGGTGTTCATGAGCTAGTGGGTTTGTGGGAGTGAATTAAGGAGGAATTACCAGACTCTGAATATTTTATTTTTGTTTTCTTTTTTCCAAATTTTTTTCTGTTCTCTGACCTTTTTTTCTTACTTCCCTCCTCCCTTGTTTCCACTTTCAATTTTCGTCGTCTTCTTCTGGTTGTTGTCGTTTTTCCTATTCAATTGTTGCTATTACGATTTGGATTCTTCAATCGGGTTGATGAAGGCGGTGAAGCATCGATTTTCACTTTAACGACTTGATTGAGGTTGGGGTCAGTTCTGGTAGGCGATTTCTGGAGGCTCAAGAGTGGATTTGCATCAAATTGATACCAGGTGTGTTCCCAAAATGCAGAAACATAAGTTTCGACGAAAGCTGAAAAACTGTTCAGATGACGCCACACGGGCTTGTGGTGACCCGTGTGCATGGTCGTGTGTGAGACACGTCCGTGTGTCTGACAAAGGTGCAGCTGTGAGCAAGACACGACCTTGTGCTGGCCGGAGTGTGGCCGTGTGGGTCATACGGGCTAGGCCAAATTGGGTGTGTGGGTTTTTGGGCCAGGCCGTGTGGGCCACATGGTCATGTGGGCCCATATTTCTATAATTTTCCCTAGGGTCGCACGGGTCGCTCCGATCGACTATGGGTCTACTGTAGGGTCGGTAAGGGCTATTTAAACCCTATTTTGCATGCTATGATATTCTGATAGACTGACCTGAGGATACTAAATGTATGCCTGACTGTACTACTATATGTATATATGTTATTTGTATAAAAGCATGTTGAGCATGTTTAATCTAATAAACATGTATTTGATTTTTGCATCCATTTTTGGGGTGGGTTTGCATTTATGGAGGAAGTAATATGAGAGGCGACCTTCGCCTATATTCTGGTAGCTAGGCTACATACTATCTGATATGTGTCATAACAACACGATATGGTGTGTAAGGTTGGGTGGGTGTTTTTAACCCTACATGGTGTGATGGAATAGTCGGAGATGGTGTGTAGAGGATGGGGGTAGGATTCTTATTATTTGTTTCTGTTATCTGTGTCTGAGAAGGACATGAGTCCGAATCTGTACCTGAATATATTTATATGAGATTTTTGTATGTTTTGCATGCCTAATTCTATTGGGTTACACATTGATTTACGAAAACTCACTTCTGTTTGTCTGTTCTGCTCAAGTAATCCACAGACTTAGGCGGATTGGTGCGGCAGAGACTCAGCAGTGACCACCTGACTGAAAATTTTAAGTTTTATTTTATTTATTTATTAAATTATATTTTTGGTTTTATTTGAGAGTTGTAATTTATGGGACCCTCTGGAGTGGACTGCTTGGTTTTTAACTGTTGATTTTTGAGCTGTTTGATAGTTTGTTGCTTAGGTAGAATGTTATATGAAAACGACAGTTTTACACAAATAAAGATTTTTCTGAAAATGCGAACTGAATTTTTAAAATAGAATGGTTTTCGAAAGCTTCCGCTCTAAAAACACATTTAAAGGCAAAATAATTAATTGAACAACGTTTTGACATTGGATAAAGTAAATAAGAGTTGGAAAGAAACGTAAATGGTTTTATCATATTGAACTCGGTTTCAAACCCATTCTTTGTGAAACCTCTGGATACGGCCATAACGTCTAGGCCGAGTTTGGGGCATTACATACATAAAAATAGGAACCCAAAGCAAGACCTTGAAAAAAATCAGAGAGTGAAAGGGTTGATTGCAGGGAGAGGGTTGATTGCTTCCTCCACCATCTGAAATTTTTGATGGTTAAAAAGTGAAGTTATATCACTTACCACTATTTTCAAGTATAAAAAGAAGAACCCAGAAAATGATGGATATTTAATTAAAAGAAAAATAGGGTTTTAAGACAGAGCTGTGGGAAGAAGAAGTGTGGCAGCCAAAACAATTAGTTGAGGTTAAAAAAATGTCTTCACCTTCAATAATCTCAAATCTCAAGCCCTAATTTCCAATTTCTCCAACATCAATCGACAATTGTTTCATATTTGATGAGCTCTCTTAGAAATGTTTTCAAAATTGTCCCTTAGAAATCCCAAATCTCTATGGTTGGTTGAATGGGTTTTTGTTCAAATCTTTATTGTTGGTTAAATGGACAGAAGAAGAGAAAAGCTTGATTTACATTAATGGGTTTTGAAGAACTGTAAAATGAAATGAAGCGACGTGAAAGAAAAAAAGGGCGACATCTCTATTTCTTCTTCTCTTCTCCTTTTATTCTTCTACTACCAATTAGGGTTCTTAATTTGGGGCTATTTAAATGACAACAAGCACTCCAACATGCCCGGTCAAATGCCAGGTCACTTTTTTGTTACGTCTGTAACGGAAATTGGTATGGAAGATTGATTTGTTATTTTTCGAACGTTAAGTGACTGAATTGAAATTAGAGTGACTATTTTGTCAGCTACATCAAAGTTGAGTGATTGTTGGTGTAATTTACCATTGAAAAATCTAATTTTTATTGAATTAGAGAGTCTTGAACGTAATAACATACTAGTATAATTCTCCACTCAAGTTTCAAGATGGATAATTATTTGTTTGGATATTAAAAAAATTTTAAAGTTAAAATATGTTCTAAGTTTATATGCATTTCGTATTTTTGGAATTTAGTTCAATATTTTTATTTTTAGAATTTAGTCCATTTATTTTTAAATTTAAAAAAACTGACATTAATAATTTAATTAAAATAATTAATAAATATTAGATATTAAAATATAAAAGAAAAATTATATAATTAAAAATTTATAAATTTCAAATTATATACATTAATATAGATATCAAATCATATAAATTATAAAATTTTATAGTATAATGGTAAAAATTAAAGTTTGACCACAGAGATTCAAATCATATAACTTAAAAAATTTCATTTTAACATTTTCTTGAACAATGCGCTTATGAATAAGATGGTTTTATCCATTTACAGAAAACATGTGAGTTTTTATTTTTCCTATTCAATTTAAGAAAAGGTTAAGTGGCAACTTTCCATTTTACACTTAAGTATTACACACTATTGAAAAAATAAACACTCAAAATGTCAAAAGAATCTTGGGAAAAATACAAAAGAATAAGGACAATATACTTACAATAATTGTTTTTTTTTTTTTTTTAAGAATTACAATACTTGTTAAAATAGCATCCACGAGTTTACAATAATGGGTGCCGCTGCCATGTGCTCCAGGATTTCTGTACCCGTGAACATCCATTTTCTTACGTCTCTTTATCTATTTTGATACATACAATATATATTTTGTCTTTCATTACTTATTTCATAATTTATGTTTCTACTTTGTAGTTGACATTTTCTTCGAACCGTCATATGTTTTATTATTGTATATAATACTTGTTGGTTATAATACATTTTTAATATGACACGAATATATATTATATTTAAATATAATTAAGAGGCCTTGTCTCAATTGGTAAAGGCAGAAGTCCTGTGTCTTTAATACCTAGATTTTGATGTAATAGTTTGATTTTATATTTTAATTAATCAAATTGTCTGTTTATAATAATTTGAACTTATGTTTGTACTTTATCGAAAATTATATAGATAAGATTTTTTTTTTCTTTTACTAATAACAACCATAAACAACAGTAATAAAAAGAAATGAAATGTAGTATAGATGACAAACAATCACTTACAAATTATTGTATAATTTCTCATTGTTTGCAAAAAAAAAAAAAGAAAAAAAGAAAAGAAAAAACCCAATAGAGTAGAAAGATAAATTGGTAGTAATTACAACACTGGAAGGTTCATAAACTAACTAAAAATGCATCACTACCACCTTAATGGATGTCGGATGCATCCATCTCTACTTGCTCAATCCTACTGACCTACTGCCAATTGTGGTGGTAGTTTTAGTATATTTCAACACTTAAAGGGCTTGTTTTTTAGTCATTTTATATTTATTTATTGCATTTTTAGCTTGCGTACTTTAGATTTAATTATTACAAAATAAGCATTTTTACGTAATAATTGGTGCTAGTTGACCTATTAGGCCAATACGGGCCTTAAGTAGTTCTAATCAGTTTATTTGAGTGTGCAAGATGTGTATTTCCAAGCCCAAAAGTCTTAGGAACAATACCTAAGTGTAGCACAAGCTTCCCAAGTCGCAACATGTGGAAACAGACTTTAAATCCCAGATTTGAGGTGTTGTGTTGCGACATACATGGGTTGTGTCGAGACATAGACCGAACGTGGGGCACAAGATTGATAAGGCTAAATTCGTCCACACAATTAATCTTTTACGAGTTTAAGGTTTCTAAACACCTTTATAAATATTGAGGCTATTGCTAATTAGTGGGCAAACCTTGAGGAGTTGTAGTTAATAGATTTAGTTTTTTAATTAGTTTTATTTTTAGTTTCTAAACAATTTAGTTTTCTTTGTTATTTCGACTTGGTTTGACTTGAACCTAAGTTATTTTTATTTAGTATTTTAGCAGTTTTCTTTTACTTTTTGTTTGCAAACATCAAGACCCATTTTGCTAACAAGAGATTTCGCAACTCCGTGCGCATTCGATTCATCCAATGGATCAATTTCTAAACATTTCTCTTGTTTAATTTAATTGTGTTCTTGCATGTTTAAATTAATTCTAAGAGTTATGCCATCTAGATCCATGAGAGGCTCATTCTCTAGGGAGATTAACAAGTGGATGTGAGAATAGTTCACGGAGGAAGAAGGGTTCCTATAAGAATTAGTTGGTTTAAATTATTTATGCTTAAACCCTAGGAGTGATGAAAGGCTAACAAAGTTGGGAGATAAGTTTACCGAGTAAATAATAATTTATCTTAGTGGAGAAAGTAAGGTCGGCAAGATAAGCGAGTATCTACTGATTAGTTAGTTAGTAGAGGCCGAAAGGTAATACTAGTTAATTAATAGCTAATTCAATCTAAACCCGAATTCTGAAGTTAATTACAACCATTGAAACGAGTCAATCTTCTGCTTATTATTCTAATTTAATTGTTTGTTATTTTTCTATTTATTTAGTTTAGTTTAATTTATTTTATGATTTTCATCTCTTTTATTATTTGTCGTGATATAATTTTTAATTATTACTATTTAGACTTGTTATTGTAGAAGTAATCTTTGGTTTAATTCATCCTCCCTTGGGTACAATCCTCGTAATACTTCCTTGTGTTCCATTGTACACATCTATATTACATTTTGACCTGAATACTTACAGACATCATTGCTTTAATTTAATTTATTTTTGGTGTAGTATTTTCCAGTCAAACATGCAAGCGTTTGGCGGTTGTCACCTACCCTACTCCAATTTAATTTTTTTCTAACTTTTTTTTCTAGTTATTTCTAACATTTTCAATATTTTTAAGGCCATGTAAATAATTAAATACAATTCTTCAAGAAGAATTTAAAAATAAAGCATATGAGTTATTTTTAAAGCCATGTAAATAATTAAATACAATTTTATCATTGTAATCTTTCTGTAATATCCCGAGATAGGGGTAAAAATTTTAATTAAATTATTTTCATGTATATGCTAGAAGGGATGGAGTGTTATGCTTGTTTCAGGGCCTAGTCATAACCCCGGGTTAGGTCGGGTTTAGGGCTAAAATTCCTTTTAGTGCTTGAGAGGAAAGAAGCCAAGTAAGGAGGGTTTAAATAATTGTTGGTGCGAAGCATGACGCAAGGAAGTGGCTGGTGGAGTGGTTAGGGCATTGCCTAGGGAGCTAGAAGGTGCGGCAGAACAGGGGTTCGAATCCCAGGAATCGCGTTGGGGGAGTTTTATTTTTGGCGTTGAAGGAGAGCTAGGTGAAGGGGGGTTTAATGATAATTTCGGTGAAGTTATGGCATGAAGTTCAGCCTGGCAAAGTGGCTTGGAGCGCCACTTAAGGGCCCTGGGTGTAGGGACTCAGGTTCGAGTCGCCATGCACGCAAGGGCGTTTTATTTTTGGTTTCTGGCGTTGAAGCGAGGGAATGATTAAAGAGAATTTATTGCGGGTTTGTGTCACAAATGGAGGCCTTAGCCGAGTGGCTAAGGGCGCTTTAGGAGGACTGCGGCGCAAGGACTCGTGTTCGAGTCCTGGGGGTAGCGCATGTGTGCGTTTATTTTTTTAATTTGGCGTTGGAAGCAAGGGAACCAGTGGGGGAGTGTTTAAAAGAAATTATGACGGGATTATATCATGAAATGCATAGTGGCCGAGTGGCTGAGGCGTGGAGAGTGCTTCTCCAGGTCTCGGGGCAACAGCATGGGTACTTTGTTTTTTTTATTTATTTATTTGGCGTCTTTGTGGTCTCAAGCATGGGTATTTCAAATGGATGAAAACAAATTGTTTTTTTGTTTTCAAAAGCTGTTAAAAGTATGGGGCTTCATTCTTTTTATTTTATTGTTTTTATTATTTATTTTATGTATAGGAAGGTGGGTTTTAGAGATGGGCAAATTGCTAAATATTGTTTTATGAGTGTTGTTAATAAAATAAAGAATTATCCCATATTGAAGCATGGCCGAAATGCATGGTTTTGTTTTTCTTTCCCTCCCATTTGAGCATGGCCGAATGTGGTTTTTCTTGGGACCTTCATGGTCTGTTGTCAAGTAGCAAGGGAGGTGCCAAATTCTTGGTTTTGCTTTCCTTTCTTCCCAAAATTTTGCTTGGCCGAATGTGACTCTTTTGTCTTCCTTACTTTTCAATTTTGATCTTGGCCAAAACTCATAATTGGTCTCTCTTCCTTTCCAAGTTGGCTTGGCCGAAATAGGGACTCCTTGAAGGCTTGCTTGGTCGGTTTTGTAGGATGTTGGGGATGACCGAATGACAATAGGAAAATCCTAGGAAACGTATTCGGCTGACACAGCCTCCTTTTCTTTTTTTCTTAAGAAAACCGAAACCCCTATAGACATTTTCTTCATTTCCCTTCTTCTTGTGCTTAAAACGAATACCCTTAGTCCCATTCTCTCCTTCTTCTCACGCAATCTAGCCTTTCTTGTGGTGCTGAAGCGAGTTCATTTCTTCATGGGAGCCTAGCCAAATCTCTTGGTAAGTGACCACTCTCTTAACTTTCGGTTTATACTCATCTTCCTTAGAGTGTGCCGAAAGCATGAGTTAAGGCCTTTGTAAGGATCGGCCAAATGGGTATAGGCCATATTAATATGTGAATTTTTGAGTGTAGCCGACACCAAGGAGCTAGAGGAGCGTTTTGGGTTTTGAGTCTTCAAAAGATCTCAACAAGACAAGCGATAACTTTGGGATTTCGGTAAGATTTGTAAATGGTTAAACATTTTCGGCCAGAGGGCCATTTTTGGTATTCATGCATAACCGAGTATACACTATGGTTTTAGGGGCTAATCGGCTAAGGAAAACAGAGGCTTCCAGGATTTCGTTTTGTTTTGGTAAGCAATAATAAGTTTCGGTCCAAGCTTTTCGCGTACGACATATCCTTCGGGATATAATGGTGTGGCCGAATGGCCTTGTTAATGACCCTACGGTTTGGCCGAATGTAGGGGCAAGGGATTTAGTGCGGTAGATCGATTCTCTGGGTTTTCATTTTTGAGTCGTTCGGGATTCCTTAGACTTACTTTTAATTAGGTGTGTAAACTCTTACACACTTTACTAGTATAGACTGTTAATTTATAACCTCTCGTGTAGTAACTTTATCTTGTAGGCATAAGCTTGGATTTCGGGTAAGTCCCCTATTACTTGATCTATGTTGTATGATGTGTACGCCATTATATGCTGTTAAATGCTATGCTATATATATGAATGCATGATAAATGGGATCATGATACTTGTTATGTGAGCATGATGATGGTGGGATTGATGAGAGGAGGGAAATGATCTCTATGGACTGTCACCAGTGGTTTGGTACCACACGATGGGTTGGCCCCATCATTTGATATTCGTGACTTCAGTCACCAGTGGTTTGGCACCACATATTGATATTTGTGACTAAGTCCTAGTGGTTTGGCACCACCAGTGGTTTGGCACCACATATTGATATTTGTGACTTCGGTCACCAGTAGTTTGGCACCACCAGTGGTTTGGTACCACATGTTGATATTATGACCTATGGTCATCAGTGGTTTGGTACCACACGATGGGTTGGCCCCATCACTTGATATATTGTGACTCCGGTCACCAGTGGTTTGGCACCACCAGTGGTTTGGTACCACACGGGGTAGAAAAAGGAGTACGGATGGCTAGCTTGGGTTGCATAATTGTATGTTTTACTAATATCTTGTGTATGAGTTGTATTTTCGGGTTGGGGATTTAGACACTGAGTCTTGGTGACTCACCCCTTCCCATGTCTTTTCGCAGGTGAGTAGATCGCGGAGATGGAGCCGGAGAGGACTCGAGGCGGCCATGCTTGTTCCTCGATTTTGAAATTTTATTTCGCATCGTTAAAGTATACTATTTACTAAATTTTAGTTTGGTTTGTAATATGGCCGCTAGTTACTATTTTGGATGTTTAAGTAGTTGCTTTACTTTACCGTTATTATATTACTAATGAACCTATAAACTGTTGAATCAATCGGTTATAAGTAACGTTTTCAAAATTTTACTCGTACGCGTTTTCAAAGATGTTACCATCGGGTAACAAAACTTACCAAGTTAATTATAACTCTGATGTTCCTCAAAATTAGATGATCAAATGTCTTCGAAGTTTTCAACTCAACCATGTTTATAAAATCGATCCCACCTGAGTTTTAATAAACACCGTTTTAAAATCTCAGCAAATCCCCCAATTTCTACCACCAGTTCAAATCTTTCAAAATGTTTTACTCCGTGGCATGCCAAATCCGGTCAAGGCTCATGGGCCAGGTTTGGGGTGTTACAAATTGGTATTAGAGCCCGATTCAAAACTCGGCTATGGGGGCCCAAGGCCCAAAAATATTTTCTTGATAAGCCTCTGTGAAATATTATGAAAATGGCTTTATTTTAAACAGCATTGCATCGAGTCTCCGGCACCAATCCGCTCGGGTAAGTATTTCTAACCTCTGTGTGAATGATTATCTGTAAAGGGGTAGAAATGGGACGTAGATAGTATGAAAGGTATGAGAACCCTAGGACTAGTTTACCCCAACAATCGCATAATATTTTAATTGCCTAATTAAACAAACCTATGACTAAGTCGCCGAGTTAGGGTGTGGTAACCCTTGTGCGCATGTCTAGGATTGGATCCGGAAGAGCTTGGTATTTAAGCGGTCCTAGCGACTCACCTCCTCTTCGCGGAATCCTACCAGTGCGTAGCTTCTGGTTCACCCTAACCGTGAGGACTTGTTCATGGGCTAAACCCAATTACTAAAACCCGAAAGGGAACTAGCCGTATTTTTATAAAAACTCTAGTTTTAAAAACTTTTAAGAATTTCCCCTAAACTTGTGAGCATTATTTTACACAAATTTTCGGAAAACTTTTGATTTATGGAAATTACAAAAATACCCCTAGTGGTAAAAAATTGCCCCTGGTTTCTAAATTACTAAGCTACCCCCTAAATTCAACAAAATTCTCTTATTTTACAAACGTGCTAAAAACCTTAAAATATCAAAATGCCACGATTTTGGAAAATTACGAAATTGCCCTAACTTGCAAAAATTACCAAAATGACCACGATTTTCAAAGTTTTTGCAAAACTGCCAATTTGGAAAATAATTTCTCAAAAAGAACCCCCAAGTTTTGCAAATTTTTTTTTAATTTCCCTTGATTTGTCAAGATTTACAAATTTACCCTGGTTTATTACCAAAATACCCCTGTAGGGCAAATGACGAAAATACCCCGGGATAGGAATTGGACAAAAAGGTGATGGAATAAGTGAATGTGTATCTTTGAATTAGGATAGAAGACTTGAAACTTGTTTGATCGAAAGAACAACTTTAAACTCCATTCATAAAATTTCTTCGCTAATAATCAGTGGAACAATGGCTAACTCATAAAACTTTTTAATCAGATCGCGTGATAAGAGATGAGTTCTAGAGGTCGCGGCCGTCGGGGACGCGGTAGAGGCTGGATGGTTGTGTCAGAACCCGTTAGGTCGGGCCAAGGATCTGATAATGAGATACCACCTCGACCACCACCCCCAACTTTTGGTGTTGGACGATAGGATCAAACGGGGGGCGACTCAATATCGCAGGCTATGCTGCGAGTTCTAGAGATGATGGCTGAGGCAGGTAGAGGTACAGGAGCTCGGAAATCTGTTCCAGAGCGATTCCGAGCGAATGGGGCGGAGATATTTCGGGGTGTATCAGGTGTAGCACCCAGTACGGCCGAATATTGGCTGGAATCGACTGAGAGGATCATGGATGACTTGGATTTTACAGCTGAGGAAAAACTGAAGGGTATAATCTCTCTACTTCGAGATGAGTCATACCAGTGGTGGCTCACCGTAAGGGACGGAGCAATGGCGGAGGATCTTACATGGGAATTCTTTAGGGCAGCCTACCAAAGAAAATATATAGGAGCTAGCTACGTGGATGCGCAACGAAAGGCTTTCTTGAACCTGGTTCAGGGTAATAAGACGGTGGCAGAGTATGAGGTGGAATTTCTCCGATTGAGTAGGTATGCTCGGGGTATCGTGAGTACCGAGTATGAACGCTGTGTCAGATTCGAGGATGGGCTGCGGGATGAGCTGAGGATGATGATAGCTCCGCAACAAGAACGGGAGTTCGCTGTTCTGGTAGAGAAGGCTAAAGTTCTTGAAGGGGGTAAGACGCATCTTTTAGATCAATCAAGATAGGAGCTGGAACAAGAGGAACTCCGGATCTTCGAGGTTTTCTGGGAGTCAGCAGAAGAGGACAAGGTATAGTGGGTCAGATTAAGCTGCTAGGCCTGCTGCTGCTACCAATACTCAATGGCCGCCACAGTGTGCTCGGTGTGGAAAGTCTTATGCGGGGAGTGTTGGAAAGGTAATCGGGGATGCTTCAAATGTGGATCCGTGACATATCGAGTTAGGGATTGTCCGAAAAAGGCAGCGAGGCTGAGGTCTGAGGCTCAGGAACGTCCAATGAACAGGAGGGATAACCAACAGCCGCCGAGAGGTCGTGGTGCAGGAAGGGGAGGTAATGGTACTGGCAGAGGTCGTGGGGCATCGAGTGGAAGTACCGGTGGTACTGAGGCTAGGCAACCTGGTTTGGTCTATGCAGCGAGGCGTCAAGAGGAAGGCAACGCACCGGACGTCATAACCGGTATGTTTTTGATCTTTGGAGTACCTTATAGCACCTTGATTGATGTTGGCTCGACTCATTCATACATTGCTAGTAACGTAGTGGAAACTCTAAACTTAGACTTTGAGCTTACTTCTAAGAAGATGACTGTGTTAAGCCCTCTGGGTCACTCTGTAGAAGTAAGTAAACTCCATAGGGATGTACCCCTAGAACTCCAAGGGGTCGTGTTCTTGGCTGACTTGATGGAACTACAGTTTAGGGAATTCGATCTGATTCTCGGGATGGATTGGCTAGTAAAGTATCAAGCTAGCCTGGATTGCGCAGCTAAGCGCATGGTGTTAAAGACTGCGAAAGGAGATGAGGTAGTAATGATAGGTAAGAGGAGAGATTACCTATCTAATCTGGTTTCTGCATTGAAGGCAGAAAAGATGGTTAGGAAGGGTTGTGAGGCATATGTAGTGCATGTTCGTGCTTTGGAAGCTAAGGATGCAGCTATTAAGGATGTGCGGACTGTTAGGGAGTATGTTGATGTGTTTTCAGAAGAACTCCTGGGTCTACCTCTTGATCGTGAAGTTGAATTTGGTATAGATTTGTTACCTGGAACCGTGCCAGTATCTATAGCTCCGTATCAGATGGCACCAAAAGAATTAGTAGAGTTGAAGGCTCAGATCCAGGAGTTGTTGGATAGAGGGTTCATTCGACCAAGTGTATCGCCTTGGGGAGCTCCAGTGCTTTTTGTCAAGAAGAAGGATGGAACCATGAGGATGTGCATAGATTATCGATAGCTGAACAAGCTGACAATAAAGAACCGGTATCCTTTACCTAGGATTGATGATTTATTCGATCAGCTCAAGGGTGCATCGGTTTTCTCTAAGATTGACCTTAGGTCGGGGTATCATCAGCTGAAGGTGAAGGAAGCTGATATCCATAAGACGGCATTCCGTACTCGGTATGGGCACTACGAGTTTTTGGTAATGCCTTTTGATTTGACAAATGCATTAGCCGCGTTTATGGACTTGATGAACCGTATTTTCCAACCCTATCTGGATCGGTTCGTCGTAGTGTTTATAGACGACATTTTGGTGTACTCGAAGTCTGAAGAGGAGCATGACGTACACCTCCATGTGGTTCTGCAAGTACTGAGGGAGAAACAGTTGTACGCCAAGTTCAGCAAATGTGAGTTCTGGCTTAAGGAGGTAACTTTCTTAGGGCATGTTGTCTCAGCTGAGGGGATCAGGGTGGATCCTAGCAAGATTGAGGCAGTATTGGAGTGGAAACCACCAAAGTCGGTTACGGAAATTCGAATTTTTCTAGGGTTGGCAGGATATTACAGAAGATTCGTGGAAAATTTCTCCTTAATCGCAGCCCCGTTGACCAAGTTGCTGAGAAAAGGAGTTCCGTTTGTGTGGTCTGAGAAGCAGAAGAGAGCTTCGATAAACTAAAGAAGTTTTTGATGTACACCAGCCTTGATTCACCTTTGAGTCGTGAAGGAGTTCATCACTGTGTATTGTGATGCATCGCATACTGGTTTAGGGTGTGTGTTGATGCAAGAGAGAAAGGTGGTCGCCTATGCGTCACGGCAGTTGAGGCCTCACGAAGATAACTATCCGACGCATGATTTGGAGTTGGCTGCTGTGGTTTTTGCCTTGAAGATTTGGAGGCACTATCTGTATGGGGAGAAGTCAGTGGTGTACTCGGATCACAAGAGCCTGCAGTACCTATTGACCCAAAAAGACTTAAATCTGAGGCAGCGGAGGTGGATTGAGTTGCTGAAGGACTACGACTGCTCTATCGAATACCATCCGGGCAAAGCTAATGTAGTCGCTGATGCTTTGAGTCGTAAAAGTCTCTATGAAGATGGTAGTCTTCTGGCGGAATTACGGGTAAAACCGTCTTGGATTGATGAGGGTAAGGAGAGGCAGTTGACCGACGAAGTTTTGAGTACTCGGAGGTTGCAAGTACAGAGTGGTGAGGCCGAAGGTTTTAGCTTGGGTAGTGATAGAGTGTTGTATTTTTAGGGGAGAGTATGTATGCCTAAGGACGATGGTTTGAGGCAGCGGATCCTTAAAGAAGCACATAGCAGCCCGTACGCTATGCATCCTAGAGACAGTAAGATGTACCGGGATTTAAGGGAGCAGTTTTGGTGGCCGGGTCTTAAGCGGGAAGTAACCGAGTTAGTGGGCAAGTGTCTGACATGCCAGCAAGTTAAGGCTGAGCATCAGTTGCCATCGTACATTCTGACCAAGAAAGATCCCACAGTGGAAGTGGGAGGGGATTACGATGGATTTCGTAAGTGGGCTTCCCTTTACGCTCAGTAAGAAAGATTCAATATGGGTGATTGTTGATTGGGTAACTAAATGGGCCCATTTTATACCGGTAAGGGCTGACTACTCGCTTCAAAGGTTAGCCAAGCTGTATATAGCTGAGATAGTGCGGTTGCATGGTGTACCTGTGTCCATTATCTCAGATAGAGATCCCCGGTTCACGACGAGGTTCTGGAAGGCCTTACATAAGGCGTTGGGTACGAAGTTGAATTTCAGCACGGCCTTCCATCCGCAGTCTGATGGACAATCCGAGAGAGTAATCCAGGTGTTGGAAGATATGTTAAGAGGCTGTGTTTTGGACTTCCGTGGTAGTTGGAAGGAGTACCTACCTTTGGCTGAATTCGCTTATAACAACAGTTATCAAGCGAGTATTTAGATGGCACCATATGAGGCGCTGTATGGTCGGAAATGCCGTACTCCTACCTGTTGGACAGAACTGGGTGAGCGTTAGATATTGGGTCCAGAGTTGGTAGCAGAGACGGAAGATAAGGTTAGGGTAATTTGGGCTCGTCTGAAGGAGGCGTCGGACAGGCAGAAATCCTACACTGATCTTAAGCGTAGAGAGGTTGAGTATGCAGTGGGTGATAAGGTCTTCTTGAAGGTATCACCTTGGAAGAAGGTGCTGAGGTTTGGTCGGAAGGGCAAGCTAAGACCTAGGTTCATCGGGCCGTACACGGTGTTGAAACGTGTGGGACCAGTAGCTTACCAGCTCGAATTGCCGGTAGAATTAAATCAGATTTATGACGTCTTCCATGTGTCAATGCTTAGGCGCTATCGATCAGATCTATCACACATCGTGCCGATTGCGGATATTGAGGTAAACGCGGACTTGTCTTTTGAGGAGGAGCCGGTACAGATTTTGGATCGAGATGTCAAAGTCCTGAGGAGGAAGTCGGTACCTTTGGTAAAGGTGTTATGGCGAAACTATGGTACGAAAGAGGCCACGTGGGAACCCAAGGACGTGATGCGGCAGCAATACCCCCAACTCTTCTGATCCAGGTAATTTCGAGGACGAAATTATTTTTAAGGGGGTAGAATTGTAATATCCCGAGATAGGGGTAAAATTTTTTATTAAATTATTTTCATGTATATGCTAGAAAGGATGGAGTGTTATGCTTGTTTTAGGGCCTAGTCATAACCCCGGGTTAGGTCGGGTTTAGGGCTAAAATTCCTTTTAGTGCTTGAGAGGAAAGAAGCCAAGTAAGGAGGGTTTAAATTATTGTTGGTGCGAAGCATGACGCAAGGAAGTGGCTGGTGGAGTGGTTAGGGCGTTGCCTAGGGAGCTAGAAGGTGTGGCAGAACAGGGGTTCGAATCCCAGGAATCGCGTTGGGGGAGTTTTATTTTTGGCGTTGAAGGAGAGCTAGGTGAAGGGGTTTAATGATAATTTCGGTGAAGTTATGGCATGAAGTTCAGCCTGGCAAAGTGGCTTGGAGCGCCACTTAAGGGCCCTGGGTGTAGGGACTCAGGTTCGAGTCACCATGCACGCAAGGGCGTTTTATTTTTGGTTTCTGGCGTTGAAGCGAGGGAATGATTAAAAGGAATTTATTGCGGGTTTGTGTCACAAATGGAGGCCTTGGCCGAGTGGCTAAGGGAGCTTTAGGAGGACTGCGGCGCAAGGACTCGTGTTCGAGTCCTGGGGGTAGCGCATGCGTGCGTTTATTTTTTTAGTTTGGCGTTGGAAGCAAGGGAACCAGCGGGGGAGTGTTTAAAAGAAATTATGATGGGATTATATCATGAAATGCGCAATGGACCAGAGTGGTCAAGCGTGGAGAGTGCTTCTCCGTGTCTCGGGTTCGAGACACAGGCAAAGCAGCATGGGTACTTTGTTTTTTTTTATTTATTTGCTGGCGTGCTATGGTCAGCGCATGGGGCATTCAAATGGATGAAAACAAATTGTTTTTTTGTTTTCAAAAGCTGTTAAAAGTATGGGGCTTCATTCTTTTTATTTTATTGTTTTTATTATTTATTTTATGTATAGGAAGGTGGGTTTTAGAGATGGGCAAATTGCTAAATATTGTTTTATGGGTGTTGTTAATAAAATAAAGAATTATCCCATATTGAAGCATGGCCGAAATGCATGGTTTTGTTTTCCTTTCCCTCCCATTTGAGCATGGTCGAATGTGGTTTTTCTTGGGACCTTCATGGTCGGTTTTCAAGTAGCAAGGGAGGTGCCAAATTCTTGGTTTTGCTTTCCTTTCTTCCCAAAATTTTGCTTGGCCGAATGTGACTCTTTTATCTTCCTTACTTTTCAATTTTGATCTTGGCCAAAACTCATAATTGGTCTCTCTTCCTTTCCAAGTTGGCTTGGCCGAAATAGGGACTCCTTGAAGGCTTGTTTGGTCGGTTTTGTAGGATGTTGGGGATGACCGAATGACAATAGGAAAATCCTAGGAAACGTATTCGGCTGACACAGCCTCCTTTTCTTCTTTTCTTAAGAAAACCGAAACCCCTATAGACATTTTCTTCATTTCCCTTCTTCTTGTGCTTAAACCGAATACCCTTAGTCCCATTCTCTCCTTCTTCTCATGCAATCTAGCCTTTCTTGTGGTGCTGAAGCGGGTTCGTTTCTTCATGGAAGCCTAGCCGAATCTCTTGGTAAGTGACCACTCTCTTAACTTTTGGTTTAGACTCATCTTCCTTAGAGTGTGCCGAAAGCATGAGTTAAGGCCTTTGTAAGAATCGGCCAAATGGGTATAGGCCGTATTAATATGTGAATTTTTGAGTGTAGCCGACACCAAGGAGCTAGAGGAGCGTTTCGGGTTTTGAGTCTTCAAAAGATCTCAACAAGACAAGCGATAACTTTGGGATTTCGGTAAGATTTGTAAATGGTTAAGCATTTTCGGCCAGAGGGCCATTTTTGGTATTCATGCATAACCGAGTATACACTATGGTTTTAGGGGCTAATCGGCTAAGGAAAACAGAGGCTTCCGGGATTTCGTTTTGTTTTGGTAAGCAATAATAAGTTTCGGTCCAAGCTTTTCGCGTACGACATATCCTTCGGGATATAATGGTGTGGCTGAATGGCCTTGTTAATGACCCTACGGTTTGGCCAAATGTAGGGGCAAGGGATTTAGTACGGTAGATCGATTCTCCGGGTTTTCGTTTTTGAGTCGTTCAGGATTCGCTTAGACTTACTTTTAATTAGGTGTGTAAACTCTTACACACTTTACTAGTATAGACTGTTATTGCGACGATATATTTATAACCTCTCGTGTAGTAACTTTGCCTTGTGGGCATAAGCTTGGATTTCGGGTAAGTCCCCTATTACTTGATCTATGTTGTATGATGTGTACGCCATCATATGCTGTTAAATGCTGTGCTATATATATGAATGCATGATAAATGGGATCATGATACTTGTTATGTGAGCATGATGATGGTGGGATTGATGAGAGGAGGGAGATGATCTCTATGGACTGTCACCAATGGTTTGGTACCACACGATAGGTTGGCCCCATCATTTGATATTCGTGACTTCAGTTACCAGTGGTTTGGCACGACATATTGATATTTGTGACTAGGTCCCAGTGGTTTAGCACCACCAGTGGTTTGGCACCACATATTGATATTTGTGACTTCGGTCACCAGTGATTTGGCACCACCAGTGGTTTGGTACCATATGTTGATATTGTGACCTATGGTCATCAGTGGTTTGGAACCACACGATGGGTTGGCCCCATCACTTGATATATTGTGACTCCGGTCACCAGTGATTTGGCACCACCAGTGGTTTGGTACCACACGGGGTAGAAAAAGGAGTACGGATGGCTAGCTTGGGTTGCATAATTGCATGTCTTACTAATATCTTGTGTATGAGTTGTATTTTCGGGTTGGGGATTTATACACTGAGTCTTGGTGACTCACCCCTTCCCATGTCTTTTCGCAGGTGAGTAGATCGCGGAGATGGAGCCGGAGAGGACTCGAGGCGGCCATGCTTGTTCCTCGGTTTTGAAATTTTATTTCGCATCGTTAAAGTTTACTATTTACTAAATTTTAGTTTGGTTTGTAATATGGCCGCTAGTTACTATTTTGGATGTTTAAGTAGTTGCTTTACTTTACCACTATTATATTACTAATGAACCTATAAACTGTTGAATCAATCGGTTATAAGTAACGTTTTCAAAATTTTACTCGTACGCGTTTTCAAAGATGTTACCATCGGGTAACAAAACTTACCAAGTTATTTATAACTCTGATGTTCCTCAAAATTAGATGATCAAATGTCTTCGAAGTTTTCAACTTAACCATGTTTATAAAATCGATCCCACCTGAGTTTTAATAAACACCATTTTAAAATCTCAGCAAATCCCCCGATTTCTACCACCAGTTCAAATCTTTCAAAATGTTTTACTCCATGGCATGCCAAATCCGGTCAAGGCTCGTGGGCCGGGTTTGGGGTGTTACACTTTCAATTCCTTATTTCTTTTTTTTTTCATTTTGAACGAATATATAATCTCTTTAAAATGCACTAAAATATTGAAAGATTATTATTATTATTTTTTGTTTTTTAGATTGCTATGTTGTTTCTTATTAGTGTAATTAAATGAAATTGTTTAGAATGGATGTTGTTTGGAATGGATGAAATTATGGTGGGTTTTCTTAGATTTTGGTTCTTTAATTTCATGCTTTGAGCCTACAATGACTGTTTGGAAGTTGAAATCTTTACACCACGTTTGGTTGGGGTGAATGGAATAGGACTGTAATGGAATAGAGTTGTAATCAGTAATTCAATTGTTTGGTTCGATAGAATGGAATAAAGTTGTAATAGTATTCTTGTGTTTGGTTGAATGGAATAGATGTTGTAATAGCATAAGGAAAAAGGCTTAAATGACTAGAGTACCCTTAGAAGAATTATTTTTTTTGGTGTAAAGAAACAAAAAATTACATTAACTTAAATTACATCCTTGTTCTCTTCTCTAGGAATGTACTGTAACAACCACCAACCAAGCTTCATCAGTAGCAAATGAATCTATGAGATTAAAGCTGAATTCGAGGATGAGAAGAGGATTCTTGAATAGCCTTTACAACCTTCACACTATCAGTCTGAATCAACACTCTCTCATAATTTCAATTCTACGTCATGGTTAATCTATCAAATATTCCCCATAGTTCATCTTTAAGAACTGAACACTTTCCCAATGGCCTATTGAAGCCTAGGATCCACTTTCTTTCATGATCTTGCAGAATTCCTCCTGAAGCAGCGATTCAGCAGTCCTTCTTGACAGCACCGTCTGTATTTAAATGAACCCATCCATCCTCCCAAGGAATTGTCCCTTACTTGTTGCCACTTGTAGAAACTATTCTTATTCCAGGAAGCATGTTGTTTAGCTCAACTATAAGAAATGTTCGTTCAAGAAAGTGCTCATCCTCAATTAAGCCTTTTACTTCACATAAGGCCAAATATAATTTTTGAGCACTTTCTTGAACGAACATTTCTGACTTCCCTTGAATTAGCACTTCGGAGGCAATGATCCTACTTAATTCAAGGCCAACAATCCGTATGTTTTCCCCTAATAATGTGACAGCATTAGTAAGTGAAGTAGAAATTTGTTCACTTCCATCAGGAATCTTTTTTTTTTCTTTATTGAAAATATGGAAACATCTTGGTTTGGCTTTGACGATTGCAATCGTGTAGTCGAGACATTCATCTCATCCAAGGAAACATCATCTTTATGTCCATGGTAATTATTTCTTTTTTCAAGATTCTTTGTAGTAGTTACTTCCTCAGCATCTAGTTCTTTTACAAGAGAATCGGGGCAAACCATGCCTAGGATCAAGGCCACATAGGCTGCCATTTGAGCGTGTGGGCCACCCATATGGACCACACGAACCCTTACACTACCATGTTCCCCTAAAACCTTAGTTTTTTCAATTCTAACATGGCCTCAGTCTGTTACACGATCCAACCACACGATCGTGTAGCCCTTTACATGGTCTAGAGCTTTCCACACGGTCCGGCCACACGATTGTGTGTCCTTTATTTTTCAGATTTTATAGTTTTGCCCCTATTTAATCAGATTTTACAATTTTTCCCTTATTTTTTAGATTTTACATTTTTACCCTTATTTTTCAAAATTTTCAAATTTGCCTTTGTTTTTCAGATTTTATAGTTTTCCTCTTATTTTTTTTTTAGATTTTATAATTTTACCTCGGTTTCTCAAATTTTACAATTTTCCCCTAATTTTTAGATTCTATAGTTTTGCGCTTATTTTTTCAAACTTTACAATTTTGACCTTAAAGTTTATTATTTGTTCAAGTTTAGTCCTTAATTGAATCCTGAACAGTTTTAATGTTTAATTTTGTTGAATTAAGTCCTTAATAGTATAATTTATGTTAGAATCCATCATTGATTGAATTAATAATAGTACTTATATGCATATTTGCATGAACTATGGACAGTATATATAACTATTGTATCTAAATTTGTGATTGTACATACAACATGCCGTTTGTTACTGTTAAGCCAAACACTTAATAAGCATGACTAATTGCTACTGAGTTGATTTGTTATAAGCATATTGATTTCTATCGTATTATTCTGTTGAAAGCATAATTAGATGCTACCATATTGATCCATTTGTGCTTACCATATTGCATTGCTTGGGGTGAGACAATATGTACGGAGGAAAAATTGTTAATTTATTTGCACATTTTGCTGTGTACCCATAGCACAGTGGCGGTGTTTATCCTTTAACTACAAATTTGGTGTACATCCACAACTCATCGATAGCTTTTACTTGCAATAATGTTTTGCATTTACATTCTAGTGTCAAATTTTATCTGCGATATTTTGCTATGTTCCCAAAGCCTAGTGGCAATGTTTATCCTTTAACTAAAAAATTGCTATACATCCACAACCCATCGACAACTTTTACCTACAATAATGTTGTGCATCTACAGCCGAGTGACAGATTTTATCTTCGATATTTTGCTATGTACCCATAGCCTAGTGGCGGATTTCATCTACGAATTTTTTCTGTGTATCTACAACCCAGTGACAGATTTTATCTGTGAAACCAGTGGTAGTTAAACCACAACCTGGTGTGTAGGTGGTTGGAGTTTAGAAGAACTCCCATTGTGGTGTGTGGCGGTGGCGTAGGATCTTTTTTGTTAAAATTAATCTGTATGAAAATCATAAAGCATGTGCATACAGTTTGGATTTTCTATAAAGTCATATTTATACCTATGTATAAATTGTTGAGTGAACTAAAATAATGATATTCTGAAATTGTTATTATGAGTTCTAAGATTCTATTGATGGTTAACCTGAAAAATCGATACTTTGATTTGTCAGTTGATTGCGATTATTCTATGTGTTATTATGACTTATCGACTGTTTGGACTGGTTTTGCATATGATAGAACTCACATTGAACTTCATAGCTCACTCCCTTTTTAATTTCCATATTTTTAGATAACCCGCATGGTTAAGAAGTAGACTCGGCATACGGAGGGCTCAGCTCGGATAAGTTTTTTTATATAAAAATATTTTAAATTTATTATTTGATAAATTATTATTCAGAAGCTGTATGATTTTATTTTTGAACTGTGGCATGAGTCTTTCAGTTTCAAATTTATGTAGCATGCATGACATTTAGGTTGTTTATTTTAAATTTAACTTTAAAATGTTGAAATATATAATTTAATTTATTATGCATGAAACATAGATTTCATTATAACTAAGTAAATTTCACATTTTCGCTGCTAAGTTTGTTAATAAGGTTTGGTAGAATAAATAAACTAACCAAGTTTTTGAAAATGGTCACTGTTACAAGAAAGAAATTAAAAATTAATTGGTTTTTGTTAACTCATATGTTTCTCTAAAAATAGGCTAAATTTTCTTCTAAGATAAACAAATATTTTAAAATGACTATTTTATAAACTCCGATTGTACTAGGCCATCTTGATGACCAATGTAATCTCTCGAATTCAGGTCTAACGTTTAGGTCGAGTTGGGAAAGTTACATTTGATGGTATCAGAGACAGATTTTGTAACACCCCTGACCTGTATCCATCGCCGGACTAAAGTTACAAGGTATTACTGGTCGAATCATAACATTTAATCAACCATTGCTCACACATCAACATATCATAGTCAATCAATAACACAAAGTCCCTTTAGAAGGTCTACGAAACCCTAAACATGCTTTAGAAGTGGTTCGGGACTGAATCGATCACATTTAAAACTTTTACGAAACTTTAAAAATTTTCTTCAAAACAGGGCACACGCCCGTGTGGTTATGTCGTGTGCTTCACACGGCCATGCCTTAGACCATGCCTTACCCAATGTGCAACACTGACTTGAGTCACACGGCCTGTCACACTCCCGTGTGTCTGGCCCGTGTGTCTGGCCCGTGTGCAACACTGACTTGAATCACATGGCCTGTCACATGCCCGTGTGTCTGGCCCGTGTGTAAGTCTAACTTGCTTCGAATGGGGACATTGAAGGACACGGTCGAGACACACGCCCATGTGCTCAACCATGTGGGCAACTATAGGCCATTTATAAGGCCAAATTGCCACCCATTTTGGGTCATTCCTACAAGCATCACTTTATACTCAATTCATGCCCAATTAATGATCAAAACCTTACCAAAACCTGCACAATTCATACTACAATATCCTTATTCATTTCCATATACAATTCCAACTCAAAACATGTCCATTTCATAAACCAATTCCATACCAAAAGCATATGATTCATATCTCATTTCAAACCATTTCAAACATGCAATATATTCACCATCTCAACTCCCAAATCAAGTATGAAACATACTATTTCTATTTGACTAAAGCATGCCATAATGGCCATTCATACAAGACCATATATACATATTCACATACACCATTTCCACATAGCAAAACATATACCAAAATCAATCCAAAGTCTCATCCATTATCAAGCCATATCACATGACAAGATTTATACATCTCAAAACATTCTACAACCTCACTAGCCTATACATGCCATATATCATAAATACAACTTTCAAAAGGTAGCAAAATAGATGTCCGATGGTGTGATTGAGTCGCTGATGATCCCCGAATCCGAGCTAGCTTTAAATTCCAGTGTAAAACAGAGAAAAACTTCACACAGTAAGCTTTAAAGCTTAGTAAGTTCGTAATATAACATAATTAACTCAACAATTCAAATTCAATATGCAAAATTAACTAACACTTAGTTCAATTTACATCACTACTCAATCTTATCCATGGCTATTACTCACTTTTATACCATATCTATAGGTTCATATAGAAGCATTTATAATGCTACTCAATCCAACACTTTTCATCATTCATTCACCTAATCTTCCATCTATCTCATACACAATATCATCAACCACATAGGTTTTGTACATACCTGTACCATTACGTATTTATCTATCACATTTACCACTTCAATGCTCGATGCTTGATCGCTGTAAATCATAGCTTTAAAATTTATAAAAGAATGATCAAAACCTAAAAACTTAGCTTGATCCGTAAGACTCCCTAACCTATATTAAACCCTCTCTCGAGGCGAATAACGTCTAACCTTAGGTTAATTAGTGGAACTCTCGTTCACTTATAATAACCCCCTAGGATAGCAGTAAATCGATCAATGGACTCCTATATTAGGTTTCACCCTAATCCGGTAAAATCTAGTAACCCTATCTCCAGGCATTCGATCAACTCTGCTTAATTATGTTAGATCTACTCTTAGGTAGGGTCTATTACTCCTCCACCTAAGCACATTAGATTTGGATTAAGCAACATAATTAAGAACAAACTAAGCAATTATCATATAACTTAGAAATCAATTAACAAAATTTATCTAGGTTTCATTCCCTTTAGGTGTCTAAAGGGTTTAGTTCATAATGAATAAAAAGAACATCACAAGAGAAAAGATAAAACAAAACATAAGAAAACCCTAAAACCCCTTGAAGGAATTGAAGGAGAATTCTGTCGTCTTGAGTACAACTCCGACTTCTTGAGATGGATCAATTGGCTATCCTCGCGTTATTCCCTAACTCTAACCTTCTCGGCTTGACTCCTTGGCCTAGCTTTGACGCCTTTTCAAAGGTGGTAGTTAGGGGATATATATATAGGCTCTTGGAATGCGATTCTTTCTCCCTAAGCATCCTTTTCCGACTGAAATTACTCTTTTCAGTGACAGAGGCACGGCCATGGCACACGCCCGTGTGAATCGAGACCAGACCGTGTTTGAATTTCTAACTTGATGTATGACCGTGTGAGGCGGAGTTGAGGCCGTGCTCTAGGTGTTCGTCGAGGCACGGCCGTGTGGATTTTGGGCCAGGCCATGTCAATTTCTTGCTAAAGCCCATTTACTCCGTTTTGGGCCCCTTTTATGTTCTTTTCATCCTCGGGTGCTTTCCTGGGTATAAAACATGAAAAGAAAAGATTACAACCACCTTTTTATATAATTCAAGGAATAAATCATCAAAAAGTAAGCTAAATGTGGGATTAAAATATGTTACTTTTAAGGTTTATCAAATACCCCTACACTTAAGCTTTTGCTTGTCCTCAAGCAAAATTCTCAACTTACAATTAAAACGAACTTTTCATGATTCATAATTCCTATCAAAAATTCCTTATCTTAATTCATAGATAATTTATAAATGGATAATTCAATTCAAAGAGTCCTAAAGATTCAAACAAGATAAGTCATTTTTTTGTAGCAGGAAAACATAGGTGTTCCCCTTCATCTAAATAATTACCTTTAATTCAAAACCTACAAGGATTGACATCCTCACAAAAGATTCACTCAAATCACTGAAAAAGTGTTTAAGGGTCAAAACTAAGCACTCATAAGTCGAACCTGAAAAGTTAATCCCATAGGCTTGCCTAAAAATCAAACCTCCACCACTGTAAAATGAAATGATAACAGATCAGAAGGTCTTTGTTAGGGTTGTAACGGGGCTAGGGTAAAAGGTGTGGTCACAGGCTGAAATTAGAAGGTTAGAACCGAGACCGAATTGACAAGTACCTACCTAAAACTTTTCTGAAATTTTATAAATTGAAAACTAATATGAGCTTTTCTTTTGGAAATAGACTTTGATTGTGTAAGCTCACTTTTTTTATACTTACTAATATTGAATACTTCGAATTTTTTTTTAAGAACAAACTAAAAAAAAAAATACAAGATAATTTTAACTATCAGAATAATATACTTATGTAACTGATCAAATCAAATCTCGATTAAGGGTAGTCAAAGGAAAGGGTGATAACAAATACAAAGGGGTTTTGGGTTAATATTAGTAGGTGAGTCAATAAAAAGGGTTTGTTAGGATCAACAGGGTTCACTAGGGATCAATTGTAAGGGTAGGCTATTTAGTGGAATTAGTGGGTTAAAACCTAGGTGCCTTTATCATCTCGGTATATCAAATCATAACTGTGGTCTTGACATGTATAATCAAAGCAAGTTCTAGAATAACAGTTCATAGTTGACACACTCATAATCAATAAAGTGAGCACAAAAAAGAATTATGCTCTATAAGGATCAAAATCTCACAAAAATTATGGGTGTTTTTGACATCAACCTTGTAAATCTCAAACTTCAAGATAACATTCAAATTCAGGTTAACAACCTAAAATTTTAATTTTTAGAAAATTAGATTTATCATGCTTGATTCCCTAGTATTCTTTAAATTTAATCATCAATGCACAATTAACTATGATTTATTCAAAAACATGTTAGTAAAAATCATAAACCATCAGAAATTTCATCTTAATTAATAATATGAGAAAATTACTTTTAAAACAAGATTATATTCAGGAATTTAAGAATAATGCAGAAAGTTAGGCATTTTCTCAGAATAACTATTCACCCCCTCAATGTACAAAGATAGATAATAACATTTAATGGATAAATCAAAAGAGAAGGGGAAGGAATTACTTCCTGAATTGTGGATGTTTTCCCGAAGGAGTGTCTTTTGGGGCGGTGATGGTCAGTCTAGATGATGAACCTACACTAGATGAAGAAATTGGGTAGCGCACTGAGAAGTAGCCAGGATTTATTAAGACCTAATAAAATCAAACTAAATATAAAATTAAAGAAAAACAAACTAAAGGGAAGGAGACTAAAATGAAAAGAACTGTGAAGTCCTTATTGAAGGATGGTTCGCAAGGTGGGAATCAACACTAAGGTTGAGGATGTGATGGCGGTGGCGGAAGTGAAGAGGTTATCATGGTGGTCGGCGTGATTCCCAAGCAGCCTGGCGAATCTGTCACTAAGAAACTAAATTAAATTAAAATAAATTAAACATAAGATTATTAAAGAAAAGGAGAATGAAAGAAAAGAGAAATGAAAAATAAAAACTAAATGGTCTCAAAGACCCTTGGCCTGTTGTTTGGATGAAGCGGCCAGCATGAGCTTATGTGTAGGGTCATCGTTAGGGAGACTATGCTGGATTGCTTCCGTTTCTTCGGTATGGTTTATGCGTGGCTAAAGAGTCTGGATACCTTCTCTAGGGAAAGGGAAAAAATTTTGAAAGGAAAGGAATGAATATTGAAGATGGGGAGAGGAGGAAGGGCTTGTGAGGTTTAAATAGACTTCAAATTTGGCCTGCTCCCACGCCCGTGAACTGAGGGTGTGTCGATTCACACGGTCGCTGCGCAGGGCCGTGTGACTATGCATGTTGGCTCTCCACACCCATGCTTCAGATCCCCACGCCCGTTGTTCGATAAGTTAGTAGTTTTGCACGGTTTGTAGGCACAGGCGTGTTCTGCCCGTGGTGTGGAATTCAGTAGTTTCACACGGTTGAGGGGCACGACCGTGCCCTTCTGTCGGTGCCCGTGGAGAGGGTGGTTGGATCCGTGATGTTTGGGGGGTGGTTGGACTGACTTGCACGGCCTCTACTCTGTCAGTGTGGCGGTTTCGGTGGTCCACACAGCCATGGGCACGACCGTGTGTAAGGCCGTGTGACCTGGAAAACCTGTATTTTTGGTTAGTTTTAAAAAAAAGAAAAATAAAATTAAATACAAATAAATGTAAAAAGAAATAGGGTTAGTGCTCGGGTTGTCTCCCGAGAAGCGCTCGTTTATAGTCTTAAGCTAGACTTTCCTCATATTTGAAAATTTTTAGGGAGGTTTAAAAGTTTGAATATCTTCCCGCATGCTTATGGTTTTATTCTCTTGATAAAGTTGAAGTCGAAAAACGTTTACCTTGAAATTTACAAATATCGAATTGATTGCCTCGACTATTCCTTGTGGGAAGATATCGTGTACCTTAAGAAGAAGTTCTTCCTTTGCCTTCAGGTCTGTTGTGGTGATGTGAGGATCGGCTTTGTCTAACATTACCTGGTCTCCTATTTTAAAGTGATTTGATGTTCCCACGAGCTCTTTTGGTGGTTTCTCTAGTTTTACTTCGTGTGATTTTGGTTCGTCCTCGTGTAACCCTAGTTTTTCCTTGAAGTGCGTTTTCCACTCGTCTAAGTTATTGGATTGAATCCTTTGCTCCTCGTGAGTTATTTCTTTGTTGGCACTGAACTGAGGATCCGGTTTAATCATTCCTTTTTCGGTGGTTCCTGAAAAGAAGGTGTAATTGGATGGTCATCAAAAGAATTTTCTTTCTCACATTGGTTCTTTAATGACCTGGCTGAGTCGAAGGCTTGAAGACTAATTGAGTCGTCTCCTACACAAAGTATGAGCTCGTTTGTGGCAACATCAATTTTAGTCTTGGCAGTTGCTAGGAAAGGTCTTCCTAAAATTAAGGGGATTGAATTATCCTCATCCATGTCTAAAACAACAAAGTCTACTGGGAAAACAAATTTATCGATTTTTACGAGAATGTCTTCAATAATGCCCCTAGGAATTCTAACAGTTTTATCAGCTAATTGAATACTCATCCTAGTTTGTTTGGGCTTCCCTAGACCTAGTCGTTTAAACAATGTATAAGGCATGAAATTTATGCTTGCCCCTAAATCAGCTAACTCATTATCAATATTTAAACTACCGATTAAACATGGAATTGTAAAACTCCTTGGATCTTTTTGCTTCTGTGGTGGTTTATTTTGTAACATTGCTGAGCATGTTGCGTTCAGTTCCACGTGGTGCTCTTCATCTATTTTGCATTTGTTGTCAAGAGCTGTCTTAAAAATTTCCTCGAATCTGGCATCTGAAAAAGAGCTTCAAGAAGAGGTAAGTTAATATGTAATTTCTTTAAAAGTTTAAAAAACTTACAAAATTATTCCTCTGAATCGTCTCTTTTTAACGCTTCGGGATAAGGTATGCGAGGTTTGTACTCCTTGATTACCGATTTTAGCTTTTCTTGTGCTACCTCTATTGTACCTTCGTCTACCTTACTTTTTGGAATTGGTTTGGGTTCATCTAACTCCTCGCTGTCCTGAGCTGTGATAGCTTGAATTTGCTCCTTAAGGTTAATCTCAATGTTACTTGGTAGACGTCCTTGCGGTCGTTCTAACATTAGCTTTGCGAGTTGTTCTACTGCGTTAGTTACTTCCTTGACCGACTTAGCAATTCCACTAATTTGGCTCTCGTTGCTTTTAATTGTTCTATCAGTTTCTTGAATACGTTTCTCTGTGTCTGCTGAGAACCTTGCCATCATCTCCTTCAGGGTAGGTTTCTTCTCTTGTGGATAAGGCTGATTTTGGAAGTTTTGAGGAAGTTGTTGCCTTTGATTTCCTTGATTGCCTTGACCTCCCCATAAAAAATTTGGGTGGTTCCTCCAACTGGATTGTAAGTGTTACTGTAAGGATTATTATTAGATCGAAAATTATTACCTATATAGTGCATCTGTTCGCTCTCTGCTTCCGGTTGGTAGGGTGGGTACTCAGGATTCGCCACGGTTTCACTTGCGTCGCACTTCATGACTGGATGTGCCTGAAAAGAACACAAACTATCAAGCTTTTTATTCACCATCTCAAGCTGCGTTGATAGCATGGTCATGGCATCGACGTTGAAGACTCCTGTCGATTTGGTCCTTGAAGCTTGCCACTAATAATTGTTTAATGACATCTCCTCAATGAACTCGTAGGCTGCTTCTGGAGTTTTGTTTGTCAGGGTTCCACCGGCTGCTGAATCAATCAGTTGCCTTGTTGAGGGGTTTACACCGTTATAGAATGTTTGGACTTGTAGGCACAAGGGTAAGCCATGGTGTGGGCACCTCCTCAAGAGATCTTTGAATCTCTCCCATGTATCGTATAGCGTTTCTAAATCCATCTGCATGAAAGAAGAGATATCATTCTTTAATTTGGCCGTTTTGGCCGGTGGAAAATATTTCATTAAAAATTTTTCGGTCATCTGATCCCATGTGGTGATTGACCCTCGTTGTAACGAGTTTAACCACTGTTTGGATTTATTTCTCAATGAAAAAGGAAATAACCAAAGACGTATGGCATCATCAGGAACGCCATTTATTTTGAAAGTATCACCGAACTCTAAAAAGTTAGCTATATGCATGTTTAGATCTTCGTCCTGCAAACCATCAAATTGAACAAACTGTTGAATCATTTGTATTGTGTTAGGCTTTAATTCAAAATTGTTAGCAGATATAGCAGGCCTAACAATACTTGATTCCGCTCCTGTTAAATGCGGTTTCACATAATCAAACATTGTACGTGGAGCATTACGTTCCCCCACATCGTGTGGTGGTTGGTTATTCTCGTTCATCGTTTCAGTAGGATTGAATTTTCTTCCTCTCTTTCTGTGTAAATTAGGGCTCGCCTGGTTTCCCGACGGTTCCTGCGAACAGTTGCTTCAATATCACTATCGTATACCAAAAGTCCTCTCGGGTTCCTTCTAGTCATAAACAAGAGGTACCTGAAAAAAAAAAGAAAAAGAAAGAAAAATTAGCAAAAATTAAAATTTAACCTAAAAGCAAAAAAAATAAATTGTGAAAAATAAAATAACGGTTAAAGTAATAAAAATAGAGCTTTCGTAATATTTTAGTTCCCCAGCAACAGCGTCAAAAACTTGATCGCTGTAAATCAGAGCTTTAAAATTTATAAAAGAATGACCAAAACCTGAAAACTAACTCTGACAATGATTAAAGGCAAGTGTACCTATCGAACAGTAGTATAGCTTAGGTAAGACCAGATATTGAACCCAAAGGAACTAAGAGTACTAATACTAACTTTCTTTTTATTATTTACCCTTAAAAATAGAGTGAAGTTGTTTAAACTATATTAACGAAGACTAACCTAAAGACACAAAGACAAAAAGGACGAATAGGAAAATAACATTGAAGGAAAACTCAGTTGATTACGATGATACCCTTAGGAAGAATTCACCTAGACTTCACTTGTTATCTGACCCTAAATTATATGATTTCTTTACTTAGCTTGATCCGTAAGACTCCTTAACCTATATTAAACCCTCTCTCGAGGCGAATAACGTCTAACCCTAGGTTAATTAGTGGAACTCTCGTTCACTTATAATAACCCCCTACGATAGCAGTAAATCGATCAATGGACTCCCATATTAGGTTTCACCCTAATTCGGTAAAATCTCGTAACCCTATCTCTAGGCGTTCGATCAACTCCGCTTAATTATGTTAGATCTACTCTTAGGCAGGGTCTATTCCTCCTCTACCTAAACACATTAGATTTGGATTAAGCAACATAATTAAGAACAAACTAAGCAATTATCATATAACTTAGAAATCAATTAACAAAATTCATCTAGGTTTCATCCCCTTCAAGTGTCTGAAGGGTTTAGTTCATAATGAATAAAAAGAACATCACAAGAGAAAAGATAAAACCAAATATAAGAAAACCCTAAAACCCCCTGAAGGAATTGAAGGAGAATTCCGCCGTCTTGAGTATAATTCTGGCTTTTTGGGATGGATCAACTGGCTATCCTCGCATTATTCCCTAACTCTTACCTTCTCGGCTTGGCTCCTTGGCCTAGCTTTGACGCCTTTTCAAAGGTGGTACTTAGGGGATATATATAGGCTCTTGGAATGCGATTCTTTCTCCCTATGTATCCTTTTCCGACTGAAATTGCTCTTTCCGGCGATAGAGGCACGGCTATGGCACACGCCCGTGTGAATCGAGACCAGACCGTGTTTAGATATCTAACTTAAGGCACGGTTGTGTGAGGCAGAGTTGAGGCCATGCTCTAGGTGTTTGTCGAGGCATGGCCATGTGGATTTTGGGCCAGGCCGTGTCAATTTCTTGCTAAGGCCCATTTATTCCATTTTGGGCTCGTTTTGTGTTCTTTTCATCCTCGGGTGCTTTCCTGGGTATAAAACATGAAAAGAAAGGATTACAATCACCTTTTTATATAATTCAAGGAATAAATCATCAAAAAGTAAGCTAAATGTGGGATTAAAATATGTTACTTTTACGGTTTATCAATGCTATAATTCATTCGATCCTCTTTAAATGTTCGATGAACTCGTACACTTAGTGCTAATTAATTAGCCAAAGCTATAATAATATTGCACACTTAGTGCCATCACATTAAACCAAATTTGTCTCGGTATCGCACACGTAGTGCCAAATAATACAGCCGATTCTTTCTTTATCTCGCACACTTAGTGCCATTCATCACTGTAACGATTCTATTTACGCACACTTAGTGCCACATATCTTCGAACTCACATATCACATTACCGAACTCCACAATCACATTTACGTTCATTTCATCACATATGAACATTGTTTAAACAATATGTATTATACACAAACTTACCAAGGACGTAGAAACAACGATATTAGTCGATCAATTGAGCACTTTTTTCTTGCCTCGATCTAGGTCCGAATTTCTCTTTTGTAGATCTATATAATATCATATTCAACTCATTCAATCTCATCTTTACTTAATTCAATTCACAAACACACAATTAGGGCATTTTGCACTTTAGCCCTTATAATTTCACACTTTAGCATTTTAGTTCTTATTTCACAAATACATCAAATTCACAAAATCCAATTTAATCCATGCTTAGCCGAATTACCATAATGCCCCTATCAGCCCATATTTCACATTTATTTCACATTTCAACACAATTTTTTCACATTTCTCAATTAAATACCAAAAATGCATTTTTATTCAAAATCACTTTAGAAAATATGTATATCAATCATCAAACACTTAGTTTTCATCATAAAACATTACAAAACTCAATTATTCAACAATGGTACTTCACAAAATCATCATAAATTCCGAAAATCAAGGTACAGGCTAGCTAGTACTCAAAGCAACGATCACAAAAACATAAAAATTATCAAAAACTGAGCTCAAAACATACCTCATTCAAGCTCAACAAGTGCCAAATGCTCAAAGCTCATAAAACCTATCTATCTCTTCAATTTTCAATGATGAATGCATGAAAATGATGAGTATTTGTCTTTATTTTAATAATAATATCATGATTTATCAATTACCAAAATTAACCTTTCATAATCACATTAAAAAATCCACTAACATAAACCGATTTTTGTCCATCCAAGCTATTAATGGTCTAATAAAAACATAAGGACCTCTCATTTAATAAGACATAGCATTTAAGCACTTTTAACAACTAGCACACAACTTTTGCATTTTACACGATTAGGTCCTTTTTCACAAATCGGCACACAAACGATAAAATTTTCACATAGAACTTTCACACATATTTTATCACATGCCATAAGCATAAAAATAATATTAAATTATTTCTCTGAACTCAGATTTGTGGTCCCGAAATCATTGTTTCGACTAGGGTCTAAATCGGGCTGTTACAGATTTACAAAACTCGGACTATAGATTTTTGAATGAGTCTGCATGCATACATCTAAAAGGGGTATTTTGGGAAAAATCATGCCACAAGTTTTCATAAATTTGATTTTTCGTATGAAATTTAAATTCGAGACTTCGACGCTGATCCTTCTTTAGTTATTGGTACTTTTGATACTTTAGATAAACTGTAATCTTAGACTGTAAACACCTAGGAAATAACTAATGCTAAAACTTTTACTTGAAAATCGTAGATAAACCTTAGACTTGAAGAAACGATAGTGTTTCTATTAGACCAAGAATTTAGGGTAAAAGAAACTAATAGTGAAATTAATATAGTTAATCCTCTAGAACAGTCTGGGGTGGTGAATAGGATATGCAATAGAAGTTCGTTGGAAGTTTAAGGAAAGGTATTTTATGGATCTGCATAGGAATTAGAGTTGCGCAGCGAAAGCGTAGTGGTTGGTTTGAAAGGAGGAATGACATATTTTGTGATTAAGCAATTGATGTGTCAACATGTAGATTTCGATGATGGAATTTCTTCAAGGAGGCGAGATGAAAAGTAAATGATATCCTCTCATTGGTATTACATGGTTGATGAAAAGTAAATGTGGCCACGGGTCATCCGTCTTTGTGATGAATTACTTTATCACTATTTGATAGTGATTGACTTTTCATGAAAGAAGATATAATGGTTACCATGAGATAAAATAGAATCATATTGGAAGAATGGATATTATCCCAAAGAGATCAAAGATATCCTATAAGGGTAACACACTAATGACAAGGTCATTGGACGAGCACTGAGTAGTTGCTTTCATAATAGTATGTCGTTGGGGAGAGCTCAGTCACGATACTATAGTGGAATGGCTTCGTGACTAATTGAGTTTATAATTAATAGGAGAAAAGCCATAACTTAATTATAAATCATTTGAGTCTTAACTACATATGTTAAATCAGTTCTTTTGCTATCTCGTTGAAACCATAAATGAATTGTGTGTTTGAATAGAAATGAATAGAATGAATAAAAAAAGAGAAACATGAAGCATTCAAAAATGATTAAGATTTTCTCTGAAATGGAAAAATGGAATTATTTTGAAATGAATGTAGGTTTCCAAAAATGGAAATGGAAATTAAAATGAAAACGAAAACTTGCAATCTTATATAGGATTTCTTTAAAAAATGATAGAAGAACGAGTTTATGTTTTTGTACTATTTTGAAGCCAAAAAGTGAAAATAAATCATTCGGTCATAGTGAACATGTTGAGTTATGACATATTAAATGAATTTTCTCGAAATTTTACCAGGGGTAAAATCATCAAAATTTTACTAGAGTAAAACTGGGATGAGAAAATTATTTAATATGTAAATATTAAAGTTTATGTTGGGAAATAGAAAAAGTAAATCGAGTTGGATCACGTTACAAAATACTGGGTCAAAAAGGCCTAGGAAGTACTTGTAATTGGATCCAATGTGAGAGAGGCCCAAAACCCCTTATATAACATGTAGGCGCGGCAACCCTAGTAGAAATACAAGAGTGAGTCATTCACCCCTCTCATACTCTAAATAGGATGTTGTTTTTCTATTTAAAATAAACCTCTACAACTGTACAAGGGTTCTACCTTCTCTCTCTATAAATAGATGGTAGTGGTAGAGCTATTAATACAACTTTTGAGAGATTGTTTACTCTACCAAAAAACAGAGAGAATTTATTCTCAACTTATAAACATATTTTTCAAAATAATAATTTTACTAGTTTCTATTAAAGAAGAGAGTTTTTTTTTCACCCCAAAAAGAAAACTTTTTCTAGTTCTGTGTTTTGGTTTAATTGGTTCAAGCCTACATTCGAAGCAGTCGTGGTATAAGAATAACTAAGAAGATTTTTTGGTTGAAAACTGAGAACAATGAATGTTTGGTAAGCCGAATAATAGGTACAAATTCAGTTAATATTTATTGCTATAAATATCATAAACCGAGTCGATTTTCAAAATTTTGATTTTTCGCTGTGTAAGAAAACAATTTTTAAATCAAATTTTTTCCAACAAAAGAACCATTAAGGAGGAATGTGAACTCCAATGGTTAATAGTCTGCTGGAAACTATAAGCTAAATCGGTCCAATGCAGATAGTTTTGTTGCGCCTTAAAAACAAGGCATCGTGATTAGTGAGATTCACAAGAAGGTAAGCCAATTAACATTTCAACCCTAGTGTAGGGTAGAAATAGAAAGGATGAAATAAGGTTAAGACTACCAGTGCAGTGTAGGCCTTTTCTGGTGGACCTTATGAGTAAAATGACAGTTTATTCGCCAGAGCTATGGTGTGTTTACTTGTCAGGATGAAACTAGAAAGGATATTCATGATAGGAAGTGAGAGGAAAAAGGGAACAAAATGTGATATGTGCAAGGAAAAGTGAGAATATGCAATGATGATAAATCACCTAGAATCCACTAAAATTAGTTGAATGGTCATAAGCCGACCAGTTAACAATCGCTCAATGATCAATCCGCCATTAAAGAAAGGCAGAAGTCGAATAGGAGACTAACACTTTAGACAAATGAGATCGTCTAAATGAGACATATAGTAGTGTGTTTGGTTCTTTTGTATTAAAAACCCCTGCAATATAAGGTCTAATTTTGATTAATGTAGTAAAAGAACTCATTAGGTTCATACGAACTTACAAGGGTTTTGACCTGTGTTTGCAGACTTGTTGGAAAAGGAACTCAAGGAGGGAATAAGCCAGACTTGGTGTGTCCAAGGATTTATTGATGGATTGGTGTCATGCACATAAGAGGGGTACCTTTAAAGGCATCGGCTTAGGGTTGAATATATTGTAATTAAATAGTTTCCTTAGAGTTGTGAATTGAAGATAGTAAATTTTTATTTTAAGTTAAGGTTTCTGTTGTATAAAGTATTTATCGTTACTTAACAAGTTAGTCTTTAAAATTATCAAGTTTAAAATTTGTGCTTAATCTAATCTAGTTTAGTTGTAACACTCCATAACCAGATTCGATGATCGGGTCGGGTAAGGGTGTTACATGGTATACTTATAAAAAGAGGGTTTTGTTGTGAAGAAAGGGGAGGCAAAAAAAAAATAGAGGTCTTTCATGTTTTTAACTCTCTTCTTCTCTTCATGGATTCTTAAACATTTCATTCTAGTTAGGGATTTTATCAAGGTTTTTGATTCATTGAATTGTGAGATTACTATTATTCATACTTTTAGATCCTTGAATATTTTTATATCTTCTATTCTTTATATTATTATTGAAAGGATACAATAAATATAAGGATATACAAAAAAAAATCTGAGAGTGAACTGAAAAACATGAGGGATTACCGAAAAGATGAAAGGATATAAAAATTTTTGAGGGACTACAGAAAACATAAAATACTGAAAAATGTGAGATGCACCAAATTTTGTTTGTATTAGGAAGTTTGTTAATTTATTTCAATTTCATTTAAAAAAATTATAGTTAAATTTAATTTATCCTTAACAAAATATTAACATAAAATTATATCTCTGACCAAATTCTAATTTTGAAACTATACCAACAATTTTGAGGGTATACCAAAAAAATGAAGAAATACCAAAAAATTATGATGAATTACCAGAAAATATGAGTGGATACAAAAAAAAATGATAGTATACCAAAAAAACATGAGGGATTACGAAAAAAAAAAAGATGAGCATATACCAAAAATTGTAAGGGCTACAAAAAATATGAAGAAATATAGAAAAATGTAACAAGCTACCAAAAAACATGAGAGGTTACCAAAATACATGAGGATATACGAAATAATTTGAGAGTTTACCAAACAATATGAGGGAAAATCGAAAAACATGGGCGAGTACCAAAAATTATGAGTGGAGACCAAAAAACATGAAGAAATACGAAAAGATGTGACGGATTACTAGAAAACATGTGAGGTGTAACACCCTTCATCTGGCCCAGTTGCCAGACCCGAGTTACGGAATGCTACAGCAAATGCCAAAACATTCACACCCAATTTATTACATTGAATTCAATTAAAACCATCAAATTAATCCAAATTCATGCATAATAGAGGTTGTCGAAACCATTATTTTTATTTTATTCTGAAAAAACGGGGATCAACTTTAAAAACGAAAATGGAGTCGCCACCAATCTTTTTTCGAGGTGTGATCGGGTCACCTTGAAATTGATCGTTTTAATATAAAAAAACATTTTGATTTATTAGAACAATGATTTTAGTCTATGAAATTCGAGAAAACGGTCGGTCACGCACGAGGAAGGATTAGCACCCTCGTAACGCCCAAAATTGGTACTTAATTGATTAATTAATGCCTTAATGTCGAAAATTTGAGAAGATTTTAAAATACAATCCTTTTTTAAAAAAAATGTTTGAATAAATTGAAATGGATGTTAAGACCCTTTTGTCCCGAAGTAATAAAATATCACATCCAGTACGTTAGGACACGACATTTTAAATCCTCGAAACTAAGCTTGTCTTTTGATTTTCAAAACTCATGCATTTAAATTTTAGAAGGATATTCGGTTATTTGGGTCAAGCGAAAAAATCGGAACGCAGTAAGTTAGGGCACAATTTCTCAAAATTCCAAACATAGAATATTGTCTATACTTTTTTAGAAATCCTTACCTCAAGATAAAAAGACGTCATATCCAATGAGTTAGGACACAACACCTCAAATTCCGGAGAATAAGCTTTTATTTGAAACTCATATGTTTTGATTTGAAATGGGTGATCGATTACTTAGATTCAACGAGGAAAATTGAAACCCAGTAAGTTAGGGCACAATCTTCTCGAAGCTCCCAAATATGAGCATTTGGGGGAAAATTGTTGCAATATTAAAACAATGTATAAATAAAAACTTTGGTAAAAAAAAGCGACAATATTAAAGTACAAATAAACAATTTATAAAACACATAATGGCAATTATTTAAATACTAACATCAATAATCAAAGACCAAATAAGTTATACACAAAACATCTTAAAAATAAATGGTATATAAAATAGATAGTAATATATAAAAATTTGCAATTGATAATATATGGAAAAAAAATTTAAAGCAAATAATCAAACAATTTAAAATAGATGATTTATAAAACGAGTTTTTTTTTAAATAAACAACATGTGTGACATTAAAAACAAATAAAGTATATACTTAATGGAAGAAAATAAAAGAATGATAAGAATGATTAAATGAATGAACAATATGTAAATAAGAAAGTTGACGAATAAATAAATGAATAAAAATAAAAAGAATAATTAATGATTAAGAAATTAAATGGATAAATAAAAAAAGTTAAAAAAATGCCTAAGTCAACCTAATTCTCACAATATGAGGATTCAACGAAATTCCACCACCTAAATCCAACTCAAACGAGAGCAACTCAAAAAGAAACCAAGATGAACAAATAACAAAATAAAAACAAGCCCCAGAAAATAAGAACGCAAGAGAGAGAGAGAGAGAGAGAGAGATTTGTGTGAATACTCTCAAGAATTTTTATTGCTCCTAACTCAAGTCCTTTACAATGAAGGGAGAGGCCTCTATTTATAGTTGAGCCTCCCCAAATCCAACGATACAGATCAATTACATCAACGGCTAAGATTAAAAGTTATCTACAAATTAAATCTCTAAGATTACAAAATCATATCTTCTAAGATTGCATACCACATCTTCTAGGACTGCATATCATATCTAAGATTTGCATATCATATCTAAGGTTGCATATCCTTGAAGATTATGTTTCCATATACGTCAAGCTTGTAGATGGACCTTCAATCTTTTCAAGTAATGGGCCATTCCGATCGGGCCAAATGATATATTTTGGACTGGACTTGGACTTTGTTTTATTATTTTGGGTTTATTATTTTTTTTGTATGGGCCTGGGCTAAATTGGCCTATTACAGAAGTTACTAGTAAAGCAGGGACTAAATCAAGCATACGAAGCATTTAAAACAAACCGAGAACAATTCTGGATGAAAATGAAACTAGAACAAAAATTTGAGTAAAAGTACAAGCAGAGGTCACACGGCTGTGTGACAGAGCTCTGCCCTTGTGGATCAAGAACATGGTCATGTGACCAAACCGTGTAACAACCTATACTCATGTAACTCAAGGCCACACGACCATTTCGCCAATCCATGTAACTCTATGAGGTTGTGTGAACAAACCTGCACCAAAAACCAAAGAGGCCACATAACCGTGTCATGCATCTGTGTGACACACAGTCGTGTGGCAGACCGTGTCACAGACCGTATGTGCCCAAAATACCTTCAAACACAAGTCATTTCACCTAACCATCACATTTACGTATTCAGAATGTACCAAAAGATGACAAAATATGCCAATTCATATTCAACCTATGTGCCTAACTAATATGCCATCATTGACACTGCAACTCAAGCATTAAAACATAAACCAATCAAGCATCAACCATTAGCAATCCATGTCAACCGTTCCATGAACTCAATACCTAATTAAACATATTACACCATTCTTCACATTGCTAGCATATTATCAGCCCAAGTTTCACCAAGTTACCTAAAGAATTTATACCGAAACAACCATTCAAAAATGCATTTAGATACCAAAACATACACTTACTTTCACACATCACAACCAACCAAATTACCAAATAGGATTTACATCAACACACATATTATATACTTCAAATGGCATAAAATATAACCTTAGTGCTTATAACCTACAAAAACAAAACCCTATTTACATCACCATTCGATAACATTATTTTACCATGCCAATCCATATTCAAGGTGCATCTAGAAACGTCATTCGTACCATGTCCAAAATACCATTCAAACAATTCAACTATGCCCTAACCATGTACCATCATAAACACTTAAATACCTAATATATAACCATTCAAAACTCAAACCACAATCAAGAACCAAATTACCAATATTAAAGATTGACAAAAAAATGAATCACCTATATACATGCCACAAAATCGAGTTTTTAAATGATAGAAAGACTATAGAGTCAATATTGGGATAGTGTGAGCTTCTTAAATCTGCCTGGCACATTTCGTAAGTTGGCTCTACAGGGACCAAAGGAAATAAGGGAGTAAGCATTACAAATGCTTAGTAAGTTCACAAGTATTTAAAACTAAATAACTTACCTCATGTTGTAATTATACCTTACATGTTACTTAGCTTGGTAAAGTTTGCCTATTATGGCAATTCAAATATAAAAAAAGGTGAGTTCAACATTTATCATACTATATAGTAACTCAATCATAAAACAATTCAATTTAACATTTCATTATCATTCATAAAACAAATAATTATCTAATCAATTCACTATCTTAATCATATCATTCAATCTGATTACCTGTAATATATCCCATTTCAAATAATTGTCAAACATTATATTCATTTCATAATTTGAATTATCAAACCAAATCATGTTAAACCATATGAACTTCATTCTCTTTTCATATTAGTTCATCTTTGAACCATATATATATATATATCAATTGCCAATTTATTATCAATTACTACTTCGTTTCATAATACAAATTTCTGTTCACATCGATTAATTTGTCACATTTCCATTTTGGTCCCCTTGGGCTTATATAACCAATTATCAATATGTATAAGCATCATCCGATCATTGTATCAAATCAATCTGAAGATTATTTATTCCACTTACATTATACACATCCCTATTAACCTGAATAAGACTTAGACGGATACACGGTCCCAACCAACACACCAATTTGGCATGCTATCTTATGGCATGCCAATTATACCCGACCTTGCTCGAACAATTAATAGGGTAACAAGTTTCTGATATTCATTTTAAACCAATTCTCAATTTCAATATCGTAATCTAAATCAAGAATTCCATATATATCTCATAGCTCATCACCACATTATAATTCCATATTTCAAATAATATTTAATATTTTTGAATCTATTCAATTAAGTTCTTTTCACATACAACTAATTTAAAACGAATCAATTCAGCTTATTATCATCACTTTATCACATGACATATCCTATCTCAGTCCAATTCAAAGTCAATTCCTTAATTTATCTAATTATACTATCTTCAATTCTATTCAATTTAATCTTTTATCTCACCTTTTTGTACCGAATTGTAAGCAACCAAAATTTCAATTAAAAATATTTACAGTTAAAATTTTAAATCCATAACAATTTAACATAAACATACTGTATGAACTTACTAGGGCTAAACAACAAAAATTGCAATGTTAGGGACTATAAGAAATTTTCTCTTTTCCACGATTATCTACCGACTCTTGATCTAAACAATAATTTATTTCAATTATCAACCCAAATACTTAATAATAATCCATTTAATGCATATGACATCTTTATTGACATTTTTCACAATTGCCCTAAACTTTTTATTCAATTTAGTCCCTAATATAAAAACAAGCTTATTTTCACAATTAACCTATAGAGTCAAATTCTTAAACATCCATAATTAGCCCTCTAATAATGAAAATTTACAAGAAAACCATGAAAAATTTAACATATTTTCAATTTACTTCTTAAGCTTAAAAACTATACAGAATTACTTTAGAATATAGTCTTATTTCAACATCAATGTTCAAAATAAATAATTAACTAAAAAGCTTCAAAAATATCAATGGCAAGTTTTTCAAACTTTGAAAGTTTCACAAAATAGTCCTTGAACTAGATAGATTAAATTATAACGATATCAAAAATATAAAAATCACTAAAAATAGATTCAAAACACATACCATGCATGAGACTTAAAGCTTGGCCGAATGCTTCTTTGCTTAACGATGGAGTTTCGATCATGAGAGGTTGAAGAAAGTGGAAAATAAAATGGCTATGCTTTTGTCTTATGTTTTTAATTCATATATAATTTATTAATCAATATCTCATTAATAGATTTTACACTAATTAAGCATAAGAATAGGTGACTAAAGTCCAACAAGATTAAATTGCCTTATAAAACCCCTTAATTAAGATTTTATAACCATCATTCACAAATAATTTAATAGCGATTAACTTTTGCAGTTATTATAATTTAATCCTTTTTCCTTAATTAATTAACCAAACGTCAAAATTTCTAGACCAAGTTTCAATACACCTATATAATCACTCCGTAAAAATTTAATAAAAATATTTACTGTTCCAGTTTACAAAAACGATGTCACGATACACTGTTTTCCAAAACCACTTGACTGTAGGAACAAACCACTTGTACTTAACTATTTATTCAATTAGAAAAAAAATTATCATATCAAAACTCAATATAATATTATATTTGACTCGTAAATATTAAATAATAATATTTACGAGCTCACTCATTAGATTTGTGTTCCTAAGATCATAATTTTCGACACCACTGAAAATGAGATGTTACAAGAGGATACCAGGAAAAGATGAGGAAACACTAAAAAAATCTAAAAAACATAAGGGATTACCATATAGATGAGAAAATGCCAAAATTTGTGAGGGAGTACCAAAAAACATGAAGAAATACCAGAAAATGTGACAGATTACTAGAAAACATGAGGGAATACAAAAAATATGAGGATATACCAAAAAAATAAAATGTATCAATTTTGGTTCGTATTAGGAAATTTTTTGATTTATTTAAATATCATTATTTTTAAAAAAATTATGATTAAATTTAATTTATCCCTCACAAAATTTTATATTTTGATTATATGTCTTACTAAATTTTAAATTTGAATCCATACAAACAACTTTAAGGGTATAGCAAAAAATACAAGAAATATCAAAAAAATATGAAGACAAACCAAAAAACATGAGTGCATACCAAAAACTATAAGGTTATATCAAAATATATGAGAGACTACCTAAAAATATGACGGAATACCAAAAATTATGAGAAGATACCAAAAAAATCTGAATGTACCAAAAAACATGAGAGTTACCAAAAAATATGAGCAAATACCAAAAGTTGTGAGGGATTATCATAAAACATGAGATGCACCAATTTGGTTCATATTAGGAAATTTCTTAATTTATTTAATTTTGATTCTTTTAAAAATTTATAATTAAATTTACTTTATCTCTCATAAAATTTTATGTTTTGATTATATCTCTTACTAAATTCTAATTTTGAAATTATATCAAGAAATTTGAGGGTATACCAAAAAATATGAGGATATACCAAAAAACATGAGATGTACCAATTTTAGTTCGTATTAAGAAATTTGTTAATTTATGTAAATTTCAATTTTTAAAAAATTATGATTAAATTTAATTTATCTCTCACAAAATTTTAACTTAAAATTATATATCTTACCAAATTTTAATAATGAAACTATATTAACAATTATGAAAGTATAAAAAAGAAAATGAGGGATTACCAAAATATATGAGAGAGTACCAACACACATAATGACAAACAAAAAAGCATCAGTGCATAACATAAAACATGAGGGGTTATCAATAAATATGAGGGCAAACCAAAAAAGATGAGTGGATACCATAAAATGTGAGAGAGTAACAAAAAGATGTGGAGATATCAATAAATGTGATGAATTATCAGAAAACATGAAGACATACCAGTAAACATGAGGTTTATTATTTTTGGTTCATATTAGGAGTTGTGTTTTATTTATTGATCTTACATCTTAAAAATATAATGGTTTAATCTTACCAAAATTTACAATCACAAATACTTGAAAGTTCTTCATATTTAAAATAATATATTTTTATATTAAAGTTATTTCTTGTATCGAATCTTAATTTTAAAAATTATGAGGAAATATTAAAATATTTTATGGAATACCAAAATTAATGAGAAAATATTAAAACATGTGACATTAAGGCTACCGAAATTTATTTCAACCAAGTCTTCATATAAATGAATAAATAACAAGTAGGCTAGTCAGACCTTAGTGAGATACATTGTCCATGACTAAGTGCCTGTTCTACAGTGCTTAAAAAAAATACTCACTACACCAAAACAGACTTTTAGCAGCGTTTTTAGTGGCGTCTTGATGAAAAACGCCGCAAATATTATACATTAGCGGCATTTGCAAAAAGTTGAGCAATAGCGGCGTCGCTAAAAAGGAGAAATAGTGGCGTTTTTTCCCAACACGCCGCTAAAGATCTGATCATTAGCGGCGCTTTCACAAAAACACCGCTAAAGGTCTGGGCGTTAGCGGCGCTTTTACAAAAATACCGCTAAAGATATGGGCATTAGCGGCGCTTTTACAAAAACGCCGCTAAAGATATGGGCACTAGCGGCGCTTTTATAAAAATGCCGCTAAAGATCTGAGCATTAGCGGCGCTTTTACAAAAAAACGGCTAATGATCTAAGCATTAACATCGCTTTTACAAAAACGCCGCTAATTGAGGAGCAAAAATGTTAATCAATACGACAATGTTTTGTAGTTGAGCTATAGTTGGTAGATCGAGAATTAGTGGCGTTTGTTGTTAAACGCCGCAAAAATAATTAATTTAAGGGTTATGATTTTAGGTGTTGGCTATTAGGCTTTAGGGCTTAGGGTTATTAAAAAAATTAATTTATTTTAGGGTCTATGTAAGCATTAACATTCTATTTTAACTACTTTTGTCCCTTATAAAATTTATAAGGGTTTAATCACTACAAGAAAACAGACTTTATATATATTATAGTTTAAATTATTTAATTTCTTATATATATATATTAAAATTATAATTATAGTTTAAATTATTTAAGAGATAATAGATAAGCTTTATATATATTAAAATTAAAAAAATTGGTAACCCATGTATCTGTAGAGAAACAAAATTAATTAGTAAATTGAAAATGTTATTTAAATTTCTTAAAATATTGAAAGAATATATAATATTCAAAATTTATCTAAATAATTTAGGGTTTAAGGTTATAATTAAGGGTTTAGTGGTTTGTATGGGCTGACTAGGGTTTCGAGTTCAGCATTTCAAGATTTAGTGTTTAGAGTTTATGGTTTACGGTTAGTCTTAAGATTAGGGTTAGTTATGGCTTGGGTTTATGGGTTTATGGGTTTGTGGGTGTATGGTTTAAGGTTCACGGGTTTAGGGTTTATCGAATGAATACAGAATATCAAATTTGATTTAATCATTAAAAAATTATAAAAATATATGCTATAAAAATCTGATTGTGCATCTGTTTATCCCTAAACCCTAAATGGTCTAAACCCTAAACTCTAAACCATAGATCTAGATTCTAAACCCTAAATCATAACTTTAAATACTCGACCATAAACTCCTAAACTACAAACACTAAACCATTAACCATTTAACCCTAAAATATTAAACCTTAAAAACTCAAAACCTTGAAAATTTAATTCATAGGGATATATATTGATGTGTATACATGTAGATATTAATGTAAAATCTTATGTTTATAATAATTAATGGAAGCACTTAATGTTGATTAAAAAGTTTATTATAATTAGAAATTATAATAAATCATATAAAATTTAATTTTGCTGTAATAAATAAATTATAATAAATAAAAAATTATAAAAATAAACACCTAACTATTCTCTATTTTACGCACAAACCTGATTGAAATTTAATTAAAGTTAATGTTTAAAAACTTAAAAAGTTTTAGTCATTATTTCCGTTTAAAAAATATCAGTTCAACTTTGTTTTTTTAAAGTAATAATTTAATTTAAGTTATTTAAAAACTTGAGGTGAACTATTTTTTTAAATTAATAATTTAATTTAAGGTAATTCACATGACATGATACTATTTTTTTATATGTTAATTTAAAAATTATAAAAATTTTCAAAAAAATTTAAAATAAAAAATAAAAAAATAAAAAACTTAAAAATTTAAATTTTAATATTTTAGTCTATATTTCAATTAAAAATTTCAATATTCAAAATTTTTAAAAAATAAAAATTCTAAAAAATAATAATCTCAGTACAAAAGTTTTGAAAGAAAAAAATAGAAAAAAATATATTAAAAATGAAAAAAAATAAAATTGAGCAATGCCTCAAAAATTTAAGCTATAGTGGCGTTTTTATTACAAAAACGCCGCAAAAACTTTCTATTGAAACATCACCGTTTCACCCCCTCCCTTAAATCCCCAATTTTATGCTGCTAAATCCAATGACAGTAAAGGTCAAATAAAATAAAAACCCTAGCTTTCGTACTAAGCACTAGTGACGACGAGGAAGCCAATGAAGACCTAAGCTTGAAGATCGTGGAGAAAGCACTATTGGCGAAAGCGACGAGGTTTAGTGAAGGATACCACGGCATTTTCGATGACCCAGGCGTCTTTTCTATGGTGGGTTTGGCTTCGTCGTCACGCGGGGGATCTGATGTAGCTGGTACCAGTGGTGGCCGTGAAGAGGCAGATTTGGATTTGAAAAGTAAGAAAATTGTTAAAAGGAAAAAGAAGAAAATGAAAACTGAAAAGGTTAAAAATCTGTTTTTGTTGTTTCTTCAGTAATGATTGTTTTGATCCAATGTGCTGCTCGGAGAAAAAAAATAATGTAGTTGAAATTTATTTAAAAGTAATTTTTTTTTTTTACTACAGAGAGTTGATGAGATGATACAAGTAAAGAATCATAACTTTGTGGAACTTTTAATACGATTTGAAATGTTGTAAATATAGATAGGCTTTGGGATTTATGATTACTGTTTCAAATGAGGGATCCTCTATGCTTGTTTGCTATGATAATTTGAATTCCAGCTTGTTTTGCTTAGTTATTTGGTCAAACTATTTATTGAAGATTTGTTGGATAAGTTTTGTTGAATAAATATTTTCTGTTTGTTTGGTTAATAAGTTCTTGGTTTTTGTTCTGTCTCCTTCTCCAAGTTCGATATGGGAGGTCTTCTTTACCGAGAAAACTTGACCTTTTCTCTTTTCCTGCAAACTTCTATCAGGAGCTGGCCTCTTTTTTGATTTTTTTCCCATTCTTTATTATTATTATTATTATTATTATTATTATTATTATTTTTTATAGAATGCCTGCTATAGATTACAGTTCTTTGGTAATTACAATCCCTAGACATTTATTTTATACGACATATAAGCTATGAGTGGCTTAAGTCAGCTGAAGATAGATAGGGTAGCTATGGTCTTGGTTTTCTTTCTTTCATCAAATTATAAGATTGCCTGTAAAAGGTGTCAGAAAAGGTAGGTTGAGCCCCCTTGCTCCATTTTGTTAAAACAAGATATTAATATATATTTGAGAAGAAGCAGCAGCAGCATACTATGTTCTGTGAGGGGGGACACTTTGATGCCATTTAGGACTGCTAAAACTGGAATGGGCATAAATGATATCAAGTAAAAAAAAGTGTTCTCGTCATGGTAGATTCTCAAAATGAAATGCATGTCATTCTAGCTGCTTGTCTGACATTTTCCTTGTAATTTGTAATGCTTGCATACACAATAAGTTGTTTCATTTGGCAATTCTAGAAATTTGATGTAATCTCTTGATTGCATTGCAACATCCTAGCAAATGTAGATCCTATCGATGTTGCTAGAAATGTTGCAGGATTAAACCCCGAAACAACACTTGGTAAACTATTTTCGTTTATTCTTCTGGAAGTCTACTGTTTTTCTGTTTTCTAAACTCATTTTTGCACTGTTGATTTGTCTGATTTTATTTTCTTGTAACTTTATCCAGTTGTGGTGGTTTCAAAGACTTTTACAACCGCAGAAACTATGTTGAATGCTCGAACATTAAGGGAGTCGATTTCATCTGCTCTTGGGTTAGTAACACTAGCTATTTCTTCGACAATGTGCATGCAGTGGCAGTTTGAGGTTCTGCTACATTTTACGTGAATACGTCAGAACTATTTCTCGGTCTAAAAATTAAGAGTGACAATGCATTGAGCAAAACAGAGATCTTCTCATCTTTGAATGCTTATAATAAGTTTTTTTATTTGAATGATTAAGCATTTGCCGCACTACTATGTACATATTGAATTGTTTTTCTTTTTCATTTTTCTCCATGGAGCTCATCTACCATGCAATTCAGTTTTACATTCTGCACTGAGAAGACGTTGTCTCCTTTCTTGGCTAATAGTTGTAGCCAAAAACAATTTCTTAGTAAATCAAGTTGTAGCCTAATGGACAATAAAAAATATTAGTTGCTAATGCACAGATCTTTAACTTAAAACCATTATTTTGTGAGACAAAACTAGTTACAATACTATGAGAATCTCTAAATACTTGCAAAAGTATGACAACTAAAACTGCAAGATTCTTAAAAGGTAGGTTTTAAGTTTCAGCCGACTTAATCCATTATCCATTTTAACTTGGTGCTTCTGAAAATTATTTGTTTATGTACTTATTTATTTTTCTTTTGGCATAATTTGTTATTTACATAAGTAAGTTTTTTTAACTTGTTACTTGAAGGTTCTTAAAGGGGGCTTCAAGTATTGATGAGCATTTCCGTTCAGCTCCGTTTGAGAAGAATATACCTGTAAGTGTCTTAATGTAAAATCTTCCACTGCAGCTGTTATTCTTTATTACATACTAGATTAGCATAACTCTACCATTTATATTATGGGGTTGATGAATTTGTCTAGAATCTATGTATGATGCGATGAAGGTTATGGTATTTTAAACAAGGGTGGATTAATCCAGTATAATCTACTTTGTATTTTCCAAGGTAGATAGCCAGACACTAAGTTTATTTTAACTACATATAACACTGTTTTTGCTGATAGAAGTTTGATTGATAGTTGAATTTCTTTCCTAATTGGTATCAGGATCTGCTTTGTGGTATTAATGACATTGTATGATAACATTCTTTGGATGCATAGGTACTTTTGGGTTTGCTAAGCGTATGGAACGTTTCATTTCTTGGATATCCTGCAAGAGTTAGTCTTTCTGCTTCTAACTTCAGTTAAACTTATCATTCCTTGGTCCTCCTCCTCCCCCTTTTTACATGCTTACGACCTATCATTAACACATTATGTGTATATAGGCTATTTAACCATACTCCCAGGCCCTCGAGAAATTTGCTCCACACATTCAACAGGCATGTTTGCTGCAATTCCTTTTCTGCTAGGCAGCTTTTTGTGTTTCTCCATTTTTTTTTTTTTTGGGGTGGGGGGTGTTAAGTGGGAGGTTGAATTTGTGCTTTCAAATATTATATATTGATAAATCTACTTCAATTCAGGTCAGCATGGAGAGTAATGGCAAGGGGGTGTCAATTGATGGTGTGCCACTTCCTTATGAGGCTGGTGAAATTGATTTTGGTGAACCTGGAACGAATGGCCAGCACAGCTTTTATCAACTAATCCACCAGGGTGAATTTTATGTTGCAGAAAGAAGCATATTTGGTGATTCTTGCTTTATATAACATCTTAGACCATCTTAAAGATTTGAGGTGCTAAATTGTTTTATGTCGGGAGACTGGTCCTGGGGTAACTTTTGATCTGCCCATAGGCTACTGTAAATTTGGAAATTTGTGCATAAAATGAAGAGACTAGAAAGCTTTACGAGAGACTGGTCAAGATATGGCACATTATCTTAATTAGTTACCATGAAATAACAAATTGAAGTTCTAAAGTCTGCCTGGAGAACTTTAGCTGGTTCAATAAAAGCTTCTTTTGAATGTTATTCACCAGAATATAGGTTCCATTCATGAGAATTCACTGTGTCTTAATGTAACATATATTTTTCCTTAGCTTTGGTTGAAAAATATTTCTGTTACTTCATAACCTCAATGCCTTACAATCAGTCTAAAAATATAAATCGATTGGGATGGCTCTTCATTGTGTGATATTTGCAAAATCAAGCACTATACTAAACCTCATTGTGCTGCAGCAATAAGCATTTTAATTTCTCATTTTTACATCTCAGGGACGTGTAATTCCATGTGATTTCATTGGTATTGTGAAGAGCCAGCAACCCGTGTATAATCCAATTTATTTCTATATTCAACGGTGTATTTTGTTGTTTCTATTGTGAAGGTTTTTTTCTTTTTTTTTTTTTGAACTAAATATAAATAGATTTCAATCCTTTTTTGGGGTTTGTTTATTCTTTTCATTTTGCTGATTTTTTTTCTTTTTTTTTTTTTTCTCAGTTCAACATTGCAAATCCGACTACTGGTTGCCAAAAAAAGCTGGAAATTGATGATGACCAGAAACTGTAATTTTCTTCTGACTCATGAAATAGTTGGGTTTAAGTTGAATTCGTTGATTTAATTTCAGTATTTAGTGTTAAATTTAATGCTGCTTGTCTTAACCATGAAAAGACCCATATGAAGGATATGGCTTCTTTTTGGTCATGTTGTCATATATATATTCAGGTTTCAGTTATATTTTATTTAGGTGGGATTCAACTTTGCTGAGTATTTGTAGAATGTGAAAAGTCAATTATGTTGAAGCAAAATAAAACGTATATTATTTGCTAACGAAGTTTGGATATCTTCTATTTGAGGCATAATTTTATGCAACTGTGAGAAAGAAATTAAGAAAATTCTGATGGTCTTCTCTTTATCTTGCACACAAAATCAACAAATGGATTTGATTTGTAGGTCTTTTATTTTTTCATTTAGATATGAAGTGGAACTTATAATATTATGGTGGATTAGCCTTCTGGATATAGTTAACTTGTATCTAATCGGTGCGACAAATATACCTTATAAGATAGTAGGTCATCTGTTAAATTTTTAGCTGATTATTATGTTAAATTAATAGTTTCTTTTGAGCAGCTTGGCTTGATTGTATTTGTGAGCATCTATTTTCTCTCTTGCATCAATGCCAGTTGGTAGTTGTTTCTTTGTATTAAGAAGAAAGTATTCTCACATTGACATTTGAAAATGCAGTCGAGCCTTTTTTGACAAGAGGATCTCACAGGAAGTCAGTGGTGATGCCCTTGGTGAGGTATGTTTCCAAGTTACCTTTAGCTTTTCGTTCACTGCCTCAAGTTTCTGCTGGTGCATCTGGACTTCATAACTGCAATTTGCTCACCCCTTAATTATCCTTCAACAGGAGTTTTAAGGGTAATGTATTCAAGATCATGGGAGGCTGTGATGCTATGTTGCTTTAACACATGGATGGCATGCATATCAGGAGATTGTTGATGCATATGGGTGAGTTCTAATATGATGCTATGTTGCTTTAACACATGGATGGCATGCTTCTGTTGATAGTTTTGACAAATTTGTATAAGCTACTCACTTTAAATTGAACGGTTGTCCAGTATTAAGAATCTTATTGGGTTCATTGGGTGGTTGGTAAATATGATATGCTTGGGGGGGGGGGGGGCATGAATTGCTTCCTAACCGTGAAGCTAGTTCTTAGAAGATTTATGTAATGGCACTATAATATGTCAAAATTGAAGTATCTCAATTGTTTTCTGACTGCAGCTTCATGTGTTCTTGATCAATTAAATGAATCGTACTGCCTTCACTTTTTATATGTATACTGTTGAAATTTTCACATTTTTAGCAGGATACTAACATGAGAACTTTTTGCAGTATTTCTAGATATCAGGAGGCAAATCCTGCAGTTTACACTGTTGTTACTTTTCCATTTCTCTTTGCGGTGATGTTTGGTGACGGGGGTCATGGAATGTGCTTGTTATTAGGAGCATTTCTATAATTTTAGGCAAATCTCACATGCTTGTTATTAGATGGAATTATAGAAATATGTATTCTTCTATAATTTTCATTTTAATATGTCTTCAAATTAAATTATACATTTCTAAATTGGATTTTTGTTGTTTTCGTAATATTATAATTTTTTTTATTTTTCATAACCTTTAGCGGCGCTTTGGGAAACACGCCGTTAAAAGTATAATATTTTAATATTTTTTGATTTTCATGATTTTTAGCGGTGTTTTTGAAAAAAAAAACGCCGCTAAAAGTATGATATTTTAAATTTTTTTATTTTTCATGACTTTTGGCGGTGTTTTTGGTAAAAGCGCCGTTAAAGGTCATGACCTTTAGCGGCGTTTGTGAGAAAGCGTCGCTAAAGGTCATGACTTTTAGCGGTGTTTTCCTCATAAACGTCGCCAAAGCTTGTGGCATTTGTTTTAGCGGTGTTTTTTGTGATGCTTTTAAAAGTTAGTGGTGCTTATAAACGTCGTTAAAAGCTTAAAAAGCGTCGTTAAAAGTCTGTTTTGCTGTAGTGACTTCTGGCTCCAAAAGCACTTTTGGAAAAAAAGCTATGCTAAACAAGTTGCTTTTAGCTGAAATTTTTAGCTTTTCAGAATCTGAAAAGGAGAAGCTAAAACTTTTAGTTTTTCCTCTTCCAAAAGTACTTTTAGTACTCAATTACTTTTTCAACCATCAAATAACATAATACTTTCTTTTTTTTTCTTGGTGCTTAATTACAAATGTGTTAAAATCATTAAAAAAATATTTTTTAAAATACTAATTACAAATATTTAATGGTTATATTTAAATATTTAAAATATAGTTTATATATTCTAAATAAATTTTATAAATAATTAATATTTATTGTTTAAAAGTAATTGAAATTTATATTTCATATATTAAAATATTAACAAGAAGTTATAATAATTTTTTTATATTCTTACTAAAATATAATAATATTAACTAATTTAAATATTATTTAAATGCATATTTGTTACTTGATAATAACATGTCTAAAATGGACATTTTATTTCTCAAAATTACTTTTTGAAAGCAATGCTAAACACTGAAATTTTAAATTAAACTTTTCAAAAGCACTTCTCAATAGCACTTTTCTACAGCACTTATCAAAAGCATTGCCAAACTAGCCCTAAGGTGATTAGGCTTTGAGGAGATTCCATAAGATAAACAGATCTAACCGTCAATTTAAGCCATGTTAGCAAGATGATGATTTTCCATGTGAATATATCCCATTTCAATAATCCAATCTCCACTCATCAACTCCCGACATTCCTCTATGAGTGTGCGATGATCTTCATGAGCATTATTTTCAATAAGTGCACATTAACAAATGAATCTAATTTTAATATGACATGTTGGAGTTCTCCATCCTTAGACATTTGAAGATCTTCTATCACATTTTGTTAAGGGAAGGTTAGAGTCTCAAATCTTCAAACAGTAGAGATATTGAGAGTATTTATGCTCGATTTTATTTTGCAGTTTTATCTCTTGACTTTATGGAGAGTCAAATTGGATCCATAGAGTTTAAGAAGTATCTCATCTATGAAAAAAAATATACATTATGTCTTTATTGAAAAAATTAATTAATAATAACATATCAACAAAAAATTTTCTAAGTTTTTTTATATATTTTTCATAGACACCCAAAAGAGAAAACAGGTCAAGGATTTCCTTTCCCCTTTAAAAATCACCTAGAATTTACTCTAAAGATGGCTAAAAAGGTTAAGAATAGTAACCTTTCATTGGATGAGATTACTGATCGGGCCTCCAAATTTGAGCTCCAACAAATACTTTAAAATACAACAACTTTAGTATGTTATCAGTATCTCATTAATAACTTTGTTGATGAAGTTAGTTAAAATGTTAGTTAGTTTGTTAAACACAGTTAGTTAATAGGTAGTTATTATCTACTTGTATTAAATACCCCCTTGTATTTTAACCACATGAAATATGAAGAAAAAAAATCCTTCTCTATCAACATGGTATCAAGAGCTAAGGTTTTCTTGGTATAATTTTTTTTTTCATGGCCACTGAAACTGTGCCTGTGGTTGATACCCCTCGACACTCTTCCAACACTGGGGAAGCAGTTCATTCACAAGGTCAAGGCAGTGCTGCATTACAAACTGTTCATTATTTTTCTAAGCATGACACCATTAAACACGGTGAGCACAATTTTCTCCTTTGGAAACATCAAATCTTGTTGATTCTTGAAGGGTATGATCTTGAAGGTTTTGTGTTAGGCACTATTTCTGTTCCTCCTCCTTTCATCATTGGAAATGAGGGTCAGTTAGTTGCTAATCCTGCCTTTCTTGTTCATAAGAAACAAGACAAGTTTTTAGCACCTTGGCTACTCTCTACAGTCACATATGAGATCTTGGTTCATCTCACAACAACTAAGACTAACTTTGAGATCTAAACGACCATTGAAAGAAGGTTTGGTGTCAAATCCAATATCAAGATTTCGAGTATGCGCCATGCTCTATACTCCCTCAAGAAAGCAAATCTTACAGTTAAGGAGTATTTGTCCAAGGTAAAAAATCTGAGTGACAGTCTTATTGCTGTTGGTAGTGTGGTTATTGAACAAGAACAAGTGAGCATTATCTTGGCTGGTCTTTCAATTGAATATGAGTCCATTCATGTGCTTGCCTCCGCTACTCCTATGTCTCTTAACTTGTTGACTGAAATGCTTATTGATTGTGAAACACGACAGCTTGCTTTGTTGACAGAGGTTCCTTTACAAGCCAATTTGGCCTCACATCCCAAACATGATACTTTGAGAAACACTGCAGACTCCAAAAACTATTCTTATGAGTCTAAAACTGGACACAGAGGACAAGGCTGAGGCTAGTCTTGTGGTAGAGCTCGTGGTGGACGGGGATGGTCACGATCCAGACCACAGTGCCAATTGTGTGGCAAACTTGGACATGTGGTTCAGTCTTGTTATCACAGATTTGATGAGAATTATTCTAGTATAAGTCCTGATCATTCAATGACAGTTAACTATCATCACTTCAGTGGGCAGCCTCTCATGCTCTTCCATGCTCTCCTCTGTCCCACTGTTGCAATTCTCATTCTCAGCCTCCTTCTTAATCTCCTTAGCCATCTCCTCGAGCCTCTTCTTCAACATCACCTGATCAGATCTGGTATCTTGACTCTGGGGTCACGAATCATATTACTCTTGACGTGGCTTGTAACAGCCTAATTTAGACCCTAGTCGAAACATTGATTTCGGGACCACAAATCCGAGTCAAAAAATATTTTAATATTATTTTCTGTGTCTATAGCATGATATGTGATATGTGTGAAAATTTCGTGTGAAAATTTTATCGTTTGTGTGCTCGATTTTAAAAAAAGGACTTAATCGCGTAAAATGTAAAATTGGCTAGCTAATTGTTAAAGTGCTACATTGTTATGGCTTTTACAATGTGGGGTTCTTATGATGTAATTTAACCATTAGAAATATGCATGGACAAATATGGACAACCATTAAATAGTTTTCTAATTAAATACTTAACGTTAAAATAGTAAAAAGTAAAATAACATGTAATTAAATAAAATAAACATGAAATGGCCATGCATTTTAGTTCATCTTTGGCCGAAACTTCAAAAGAAAAAGAAAGAAGAATAAGCTAGGTTCGGCCTTGTCCAAGCTTGATTAAGGTATGTGTTTAGCTCGGTTTTTGATAATTTCTACGTTTTTGAGATCGTTGCTTCGAATACTAGCTAGCCCATGCTTGAATTTTTGAATTGGTTTTGGATTTTGTGATTTGCCATTGTTGATAGCTTGAGATTTTTGTTGTTTGATGATGAAAAATAAATCCTTGTTGATAGATTATTATGTTTAATTAAGTGATTTTTGGTAAAAATGTGTATTAAGGATTAGATTGTGAAAATTTTAAATTGAGGGGTCAAAATGTGAAATAAATGAAAGAAATGGGCTGCTAAGGACCTAGGGAGAATTCGGTCTAACATGGGTTTAGTGAAATTTTGTGTATTTTGCGTTATTTTGAAATAGGGACTAAGTTGAGAAAATGTGAAGTGTTAGGGGCTAAAGTGCAAAATACCCAAATTAGTTATTTTTGGATGAATTTGAGTGAATATGTAATTGAACAAGTCAATTTGAATTAATTTAGATCAAGAAAGAAAGAAATCGAATTTGGATTGGGGGAAGTCGAAAATTGTCGAATAGCCGTTCCGATCCGTTCGTCTCCATACGAGGTAAGTTCATAAGTAAATAAATGTTATTAAAATTTGAATTTATATGTTTTAAATGTTGCCGAATTGGTATGTATATATATTTGACATATTGCCAAATTGTTATAAGCATGGTGTGACTTGTATGAGCTCGAATTGATCGAATTACGAAGTCCGAAAGCCTTGTACGAACCATAGGAATAGTTAGGATACATATGTTATGACATAGGATTCTGATATGAGATTTCGTGTAAGACCACGTCTGGGACGTTGGCATTGATTTGAGATTTATGTGTAAGACCATGTTTGGGACATTGGCATCGCATATGATTTCGTGTAAGACCCTGTTTGGGACAGTGGCATCGATATTTGATTACATGTAAGATCACGTCTGGGACGTTGGCATTGTACGAGCTTTATGAGCTATTCGAGTATCCTTATTAATTTCGAATGGTTTAACGGACAATGACATTGTAAAACCGAATGTAAGTTCAAGTTAAATGATGCATGTACATTTTAAGTTTATATGAAATTTGAAAATAAAGGTAAATCTTGTTGCATAAAATGATCATGTTAATTATTTGTGAATTATAACTTTATATATATGTGTATGAGGTTGGAGGCATTTGGCCTAATATAATTAAATTGTGCATGTTCTTTTGATGATTTATTTGGTTATGACTTACTAAGCTTCCCAAGCTTACTTTGTGTGTTTAATCAATATTTTATAAATTTTGGAAGCTAGCTACGAGCTCAGGGATCGTCTTGGAACATCGTCACACTATCGACTATCACTCGGTGCTTTTGAAGTTTGAAACTATGAACATATGGCATGTATAGGTTGGTTTTTATATGTTTGGTTTTGAAATTTGTATATAGATAGCCATGTGAAAATGGCTTGATTATAATGTTAAAGCTTATGTGTATGTGGCTATGACTTAAACTTATTTTGGAAGTATGTTTCTTGGTATATATGTTTGTGATGTTTGGTTATGTGATTCGGCAATGAGAAATGGTAAGTATGATGTATAATCTGCTTAATAGTTAGCTCATTTAGGAAGTATGAAATGTGGAATAATTTGGGTGGTGGATGATTGTATAATTTGACTTGGTAATGAGGTAAAATGATGGAAATGTTTTTAATTGTATATTGGCTATATAGGTTCGGTTGCTAAATGGTAAGTAATGAATACATTTCATGATTGTTTTGGTTCATTGTTTTGGTACGGATCCAAATGGTAAATGATGGTTATGATTTAGGTATGTTTTGGTTAGTTTTAATGGATAGTTAAAAGTGGCAAGTTGATGTTAATATTAATATAGGTATGCGTACATGTGTGGTTGTAAATTCGGTTACAATATTTGGCTTATTTTGATAAATATATGATCTTGCTAATGGTGTGACCGAATCAATGATTAGTTAATAGGATGAAATATGAAGTTTAGGTATACTAATATATATGCGAATTAGGTGTACATTGGAATTTTATTTGTGTTCAAATGTTAAATGTGGCTTTTGTTTTTAGGGTAAAATATGCACTATATATATATGCATCAATAGTATGTTCGGCCATGTTGTAATGTTACTAAAGTCGCATATGTGATTGCATAATAATTAATGTAATATGGTTGGAATGGTTTTATTATGTGCTTGTGCAGAAGTTATGAAATGATATGTTTGATATTCAACTAATGAAATAGATATATTGACATATATTTCATGTATGAAATGCAATGATATATGCTGGGATATGTTTTAAGTATACAAATGCCATTAATATTAGAGTCATGTGGTTCGGACATTTATATGTATTAAGTACATGTAACATGACTTTGTTGCACATTGTTAATTCAAATATGTGGTTATATAGATGATATTAATATGGTTGAAATTTGAAGCATAGTTTGTATATGTATTATAAGTAATAAAGCATGATCAATCTTATCTGGTTATGTGTTCCATATGTGCAAATTTAACTAATATGATTTATTGGATGATTGCTATTGGATTTAGAAGTTATATTGTATAGAAGTTGATATAACCTTGTGTATGAAAAATGATAAATGACTATGCGAAACTGTGTTTTGTTTGGTAATGGCTCGTAACCCTATTCTGGTGATGAATACGGGTTATGGGTGTTACATTTGGTATACAGTTTAGTCGATTATAGGACGAACGTAGCGCGTGTGAGTCTAGCTTTACATGCCATATTTATAAACTGCGATAGTGTGATAATTCTTGACAATTAAAATGTGTTTACGTATAGTAAATGGATACCGATCGAGCCGTAGCAGATGACGTGGAAAGTAATATACCCGCTCCCACTTAAGGGGCAGTGCAATCTGATCCTAGACCTATTACGAGTAGCCACGAGGGAGAGGCTAAACAAGCTTTCTTCCAGATGATGAACGATTGGTTCACACAATATATCCGTACAAATCCGGCTGTTCAACAACCCCCACCCCCGCCTAATCCTCCCCAAACACCTGTGATACCTCAAGTTATTGATCCGATGAGATTAAATAAGCAGTCGGTTGATAAAATCAGAAAATACAGGGCCGAAGAGTTCAGAGCTACTGTTGATGATGATACTAAGCGAGCTAAATTCTGGCTTGGTAATACAATCCGTGTGTTCGATGAATTATCTTGTACCCTTTATGAGTGTATTAAATGTGCTGTATCCTTGTTACGAGACACCGCATATCACTGATGGAATACACTATTATCGGTGGTTCCAAAAGAACGGGTTACCTGGGAGTTCTTTCAGACTGAATTTCGAAAGAAATATATCAGTCAGCGATTTATTGATAAAAAACACAAAGAATTCCTCGAGTTAAAATAGGGTCGCATGAGAGTTACAAAATACGAACAGGAATTTGTGAGACTCAACAGATATGCTCGGGAATGTGTATCAACCGAAGCAATAATGTGTAAAAGATCTGAAGACGGGTTGAATGAAGATATTAAGCTGGTAGTCAAGATTCTTTAAATAAAAGAGTTTGTGGTATTAGTCGAGCGAGCATACAAAGCTGAAAAGCTCGGGAAAGAGAAAAGAAAAGCTGACTTTGAAGCTAGAGATTTACGAAAAAGATCATCGAGTAAGTCATTTCAGTCGGCATCAAGGAAATTCCAAGATGATTTTAGCCGTTCAAAGGCTACTGTGGGCTATTCTAGACGTGATCGAGACATACCACTCGTGAGCTCGAGAGCTACCTTAGTAGCTAGTGTTGGTAACATCTGACCCAACCAACCTGAGTGCAAACATTGCGGTAAACGACATCCTGGCAATTGTAGATTGAATGATTGGGCTTGTTTTAAATGTTGATCGATGGATCACTTTATTCGTGAATGCCCTGAGTTACCTGAGCAAAACATAGTGCAGAATATGAGACCGAGTAACATGTCAGCTCGAGGTAGACCACCCCGAAACACGGGTAATGTAAGTGGCAGTCAGAAGGGAACTAAAGACACAGCTATTAGATTTGAGGCTCGCGCACCTGCCAGAGCTTATGCTATTCGCGCTCGCAAAGAGGCTTCGTCTTTAGATGTTATTACCGATACTTTCACTCTTTATGATACTAGTGTTGTTGCATTGATTGATCCTGGATCAAATCATTCTTATGTATGTGAGACTTTAGTATCCAGAAAGACTTTGCCTGTAGAGTCTACTGAGTTTGTGATTAGAGTATCGAATCCCTTAGTCCGGTGTGTTTTGGTTGATAAAGTATGTAAGAATTGTCCGTTGATGATTCGAGATTCATGTTTTCCGGCCGACTTGATGTTGGTGCCATTCGATGAGTTTGATATAATTCTGGGTATTGATTGGCTAACGTTACATGATGTAGTTGTGAATAGTAAACAGAAGAGTATTGATTTACAATGCCAGAATGATGAGATTATTCAGATTGAGTCTAATGATCTGAATGATTTATCGGTAGTGATATCTTCGATATTAGCTCAGCAATATGTGAAAAAGGGTTGTGAAGCTTACTTTGCCTATGTGCTCGATTCAAAAGTGACTAAAAAGAAGATTGAATCAGTACAAGTTGTGTGTGAGTATCCGGATGTGTTTCCTGAAGAATTACCGAGTTTACTACCGATCTGAGAGGTAGAGTTTGGTATTGAATTGGTGTCGGGGACGACTCCGATATCGATAGTTCCGTATAGAATGACATCGACTGAATTAAAATAATTGAAAGCTCAGTTGCAAGAATTGACAGATAGAGGTTTTGCATGACCGAGTTTTTCTCCCTGGGGTGCACCAGTTTTGTTTGTGAAAAAGAAAGACGGAACTATGAGAATATGCACCGACTATCGACAACTCAATAAAGTGACCATAAAGAATAAATATCCTCTGCCATGTATAGATGATTTCTTCAATCAGTTGAAAGGGGCTACAATGTTTTCAAAGATTAATTTGAGATCGGGCTACTATCAGCTGCGAGTGACAGATTCCGATATGCCGAAAACTACTTTCCGAATGAGGTATAGACATTATGAGTTTTTGGTTATACCTTTTGGACTAACAAATGCACCTGTTGCTTTTATGGATCTAATGAATCGGATCTTCAGACCATATTTGGGTCGATTTGTGGTTGTGTTTATAGATGACATTTTGATCTATTCACGTGATGAATCCGAGCATGTTGAACATCTGAGAGTAGTGCTACAGAATTTGCGTAATAAGCAGTTGTATGCGAAGTTTAGTAAATGTGAGTTTTGGTTATGAGAAGTCAGTTTTCTGGGACATGTTGTATCAGCATTGGGTATTCGGGTTGATCCAGGCAAGATTTCGGCTATACTAGATTAGGAGGCTCTAAGAAATGTATCCGAAGTTCGAAGCTTTTTGGGACTCGCCAGTTATACAGACGATTTGTAAAAGGTTTCTCTATGATTGCAACCCCGATGATGAGACTACTTCAGAAAGATGTTAAGTTCGTGTGGTCAGAAAAGCGCCAGAAAAGTTTTGATCAGTTGAAAGCTTTGTTGACCGAAGCTTCGATGCTAGTTTAGCCAGAGTCGGGTAAAGAATTTGTCATTTATAGTGATGCATCTTTGAATGGTCTGGGCTGTGCTTTCATGCAGGAAGGCAAAGTCATAGCTTATGCCTCGCGACAGTTAAAGCCGCACGAAAAGAACTATCCAACACATGATCTGGAATTGGCAGCTATTGTGTTTACGTTGAAGATTTGGCGCCACTATCTGTTCGGTTAGAAATGTCATGTCTATTCTGATCATAAAAGCTTAAAATATTTTATGACTTAGAAAGATCTGAATTTGCAACAGCGAAGATGGTTAGAGTTGTTAAAATATTACGAGTTGATTGTTGACTACCATCCGGGAAAGGCCAATGTTGTTGCTGATGCTTTAAGCCGAAAATCTCTATTTGCTCTTCGTGCGATGAATACTCAGTTGGCTCTATCTAATGATTGCTTGATTTTAGTTGAGTCGAAAGCGAGACCATTATTTATACAGCAGATTTGTGAAGCTCAGAAAGTTTATAATGAATTGTTAGCAAAACGGGCTCAACGTGATTTGGACCCTGATTCAGAATTTTTGATTGATGCTGATGATTGTTTAAGATTCAGAGGACGAATATGTGTTCCGAGAAACTCAGAGTTGCTTCAGATGATTTTGAAGGAAGCTCATAATAGTCGGTTATCTGTACATCCGAGAAGTGCGAAAATGTATGACGATATAAAATAGCTTTACTGGTGGCCTGGTATGAAGCGTGATATCTCAAAATTTGTTTCGAAATGTTTAATCTGTAAGCAAGTCAAAGCTAAGCATCAGGTACCGTCTGGGTTACTTCAGCCGATTATGATTCCCGAGTGGAAATGGGACAGAATCACGATGGATTTTGTTACGGGTTTGCCTCTGACACCTAGTGAGAAAGATCCGGTCTGGGTTGTTATTGATAGACTGACTAAATCGGCTCATTTCATTCCGGTACGGATGGATTATTCACTTGATAAGCTTGCTGAGTTGTACATTTCTCAAGTTGTGAAATTGCAGGGAGTACCTATTTCTATTGTTTCGGATTGAGATCCGAGATTCACATCACGGTTTTGGAAGAAACTGCAAGATGTATTAGGTACGAAGCTACACTTCAGTACTGCTTTTCACCCATAGACGGATGGTCAATCCGAGCAGATTATTCAGATACTCGAGGATATTTTGAGATGCTGCATTCTTGAGTTTGAAGATACGTGGGAACGATACTTGCCATTGATTGAATTTGCATATAATAATAGCTTTCAATCGAGTTTAAAAATTGCTCCTTACGAAGCTTTGCATGGTCGCAAATGTCGAACACCTTTGTATTGGACCGAGCTCAGTGAGAATAAGATACATGGTGTCGATTTGATCAAAGAGACTGAATAGAAAGTAAAAGTGATTCGCGAAAGTCTAAAAGCAGCATCGGATCGTCAGAAATCGTACGTAGACTTGAAATGGAAAGATATTGAGTTTTAGATCGGGGACAAAGTGTTTTTGAAAGTATCTACGTGGAAGAAAATACTCCATTTCGGTTGTAAAGGCAATTTAAGTCCGAGATTCATTGGGCCATATGAGATTATTGAGCGTATCGGGCCAGTTGCTTACAGGTTGTTATCGCCACTTGAGTTACAAAAGATTCATAACGTATTTCACGTATCGATGCTTTGATGATACTGATTTGATCCCTCGCATGTGATTTCTCCGTCTGAGATTGAAATTAAGCCTGATATGACATACGAAGAAGAACCGATCCGGATTTTAGATCGCGAGGTTAAAGAATTGAGAAATAAGAAAATTTCTTTAGTGAAAGTCTTATGGCATCGACACGGGGTTGAAGAAGCTACGTGGGAGCCCGAGGATGATATGAGAAGAAATACCTAAAACTATTCGCCGGTAAGATTTTCGGGGACGAAAATCTCTAAGGGAGGAGAGTTGTAACAGCCCGGTTTAGACCTTAGTCGGTATAGTGGTTTCGGGACCATAAATCTAAGTTAGAAAAAATATTTTAATATTATTTTTCGTGTTTACAGTATGATATGTGATATGTGTGAAAATTTCGTATGAAAATTTTATCGTTTGTGTGCTTGATTTTAAAAAAAGAACTTAATCGCGTAAAATATAAAAGTGGCTAGCTAATTGTTAAAGTGCTCCATTGTTGCGGCTTTTATAATGTGGGGTTCTTATGATGTAATTTAACCATTAGAAATATGCATGGACAAATTATAACAGACCAAATTTGACCCTAATCGGAACGATCGTTTCGGGACCACGAATCCGAGTTTGAGAAATATTGTTATAGTATATTTTGTGTTTATTTTATGTGAATTGATGTGTGTGAAAGTCTCGTAGAAAAATCTTATTGTTTGTGTGGTTAATTTAGAAAAAGGACTTAATTGCGTAAATTGTAAAAGTGGCAAACTATAGTGAAAAGTGCTTAATTGTTAATGGCTTTTTAATATGAAGTATAAAAAGGGCAAATAGCCCATTTTATGACTTAGTGGACGGCAAAGGTCAAGTTTGACCTTAAGTTCAATGTTATTTTATTTTATTAAGTAAGGTTAAGTTAGTAAATTATTAATAACATAATATATGTAATAAAACATAAAGAAATGGCCATGATCATCTTTTAGTTTTTCATGGCCGAATGTTGATAAAAAAAGGAGGGTTTCATTTCTTTGAAATTTCGGCACTTTGAACCTAAAATTCAAGGTGAGGTTTTAGTTAGTTTTCGATAAATTTTACGTTTTTGAGATCGTTGCTTTGAACTGTAGTTGACCCATGTTAGAATTTTTGAAAATGAGCATGTATGAGGTTCGGCCATTGCTATGTTCTTGTGATTTTTGGTGTTTTATGATTTTATGTAAATGATATGTTAAATATTAGTATATTTTGCATTAGAAATTTTAGTAAATTTGAGTATTTTGGGTTAATTTGTAAAAATGAAATTTTAGAGGGGCTTATTTGCAAAATAAATGAAATGTGAGGAGTTGTAAAGTCCCTAGGAATATTCGGCCCTTGTATAGTCTTAGCTAATTTGGTGTATTTTGTGTGTTATGCAAATAGGACTAAATTTTAAAGTTGTGAAATATTAGGGGTAAAATGGTAATTTGTCTATTTATGTGATTTGGGACTAAATTGAATTGAAATGTACTTGAATGAGCTGAATTTAATGTGTTTTAGATCAAGAGCAAAGAAAAGCGGAATTGGATCGGGGAAAGACGAAGGTTCTCGAATAGCCGATTTACACGGTCTATCGACAACCGAGGTAAGTCCTTAAACGAGTATGTGTTAAATATTTGATTACGAGCTTATTAAATGATGAAAAAAAAAAAATTGAAACCTTAAAGCATAAATTTTAGAGATGGCCGAATGTGATGGATATTATCGAAGTAAATTGTATTTTTGTTTAGTGTACTGTAAATAAATAAGTTTGGTTTAAAATATAAAAGCATTATGAAATATATAAGAAATGTTTGTGATTTCAGTGTTAAGTGATGTGTTTAGAAATGTTAAGTATATGAAATATCGGGCTTATTGCCTAGCAGGCCTCGTGCCGGTGATTAATATCAGGCTTATTGCCTAGCAGGCCTCGTGCCGGTGATTAATATCGGGCATATTGCCTAGCAGGCCTCGTGCCGGTGATTAATGTCAGGCTTATTGCCTAGCAGGCCTTGTGCCGGTGTTTTAGTTCGGGCTGTAATGCATAGCAGTTTTATTGCCGAAGATACGCCATAAACCGAAGATTTGAGAGTTAAAAAAAATTGAGATGTATACACATAATAGTATGAGTTGTAAGCTCGGGATAAAGGTCAGCTTATTGTATTGGTAAGGAATAAGGTAAGATAGTTTATTTTGGTTGAGTTATTCATGATGTGATGAAGCTAATGATTCAAACTATGCTTATTTCATGATATTTAGATTATCACTGATTGGTATGATCTATATAAATGTGAAATTGAGGTATATACATAATTACGCTACATGAAGATTCGGCTATAATATATAAAAGGCAGTGAGATTGAAATTGTGGCATGTCTTCGTATCTTGAAATGTTCGAATGTATATGTTATCCTTATGAAATGATATTGTATAAATTGATATGGTAAAGTACTATGGATAAGGCTAAATATATGAATATTATTCGGCTAATTGAACTTCATATTGAATTAATTAGGCTAAATGATACAAGAATGAAAACTAAAGACTAAGTATATATTTATGTCATTATTATTGCTTGGGACTTACTAAGCTAGTGAGCTTAATTATGTGAAATGTTCTCCTCTGTTTTATAGATTTGGGTAGCTACGAGCTCAGGAGGGATCGTCAAGAAAGTCATCCACACTATCGCCCCCTTTTGGTATTTAAATTTAGTTTTGATTCGAAGGCATGTATAGGTTAGACTGAGGTTTTGATTAAGAATACTCAGTTTTGTATATATATATATATGCATAGCCTTGCGAAAATGGCTATTCCCTTTTGGTCAAGTTTAAATTCCTGTGTTCTTGTTATAATGGCTTGATTAACTTATTAAATGAGGTGAGATTCGGTCATGGCTAAATCATGCATGGGAATTAGTCTTATAATATATCTATACTGTGGGTGTGGTTATGAGTTTTGGAAATAAAGGATTTGATGGAAATTTGATGATGTTTAACGTGTAGTATAAATAACAAGTAATATGCCTATGACAGGTGGATGTGTTGCGTTTGGGACAAGCATGACATATTGATATATTCAGCATTGGTTTTATTTTGATATGTACGAATATATGTTAAATGAGATTTATATATATATATATTTGAAGTATGATCTTGGCTAGATGATTTATACGTTGATTGTTAATTTGTCTTATTATTGATGGATAAGTTAAATCATGTGTCTCATTAGTAATGTAAATTTAGCTTATAGGGAAAGGTACGCTTATTATTTATTTAATCTATTTGTTTCAATAGTGCTTTCGGTCATATAGAAATGTTACTATATTGTATGTACATCTGATTTTTAAACAGTATAGATGGTTCGGTTGTTTTAATAGGTATTCATTTGGTAGAAAAATGTATACAAATGGTCTGTATTAAATGTCATTTGATTTATGTCCGATATAAGTCTTTAAATGAGGAGTCATCTTATATTTTAATTGTATATGTATATATATGTATATATATACCATGAATGTTTAAATTTTATGGATTGGATTTTTCCATATTTTGAGTATCAGTAATAAATCTCGTTGTGCATTTTCTAATTCAATAAGTTGAATTGTTTTTTTTAAAAAAAAAAGTGCATTGTTGTGTTTAAAGTCTAATGAAGGTCCATTTGGATTTGAGTTTAGGTTGGTAATAGTCGTAACCCTAATCCGGTGACGGATACGGGTTAGGGCGTTACATTTTATTGGTATCAGAGCTTACGGTTTAGTCGATTCTAGGACTACTGTAGCGCGTGAGGGTCTAGCTATACATGCCTTTATTGTATATTTAATAGTGTGGTGACTTCTGACATTCGAATCATGTTTTATATAGTAAATGGACACCGATCCTCGAAAAGAGCCGTAGCGGATGATGTAGAGTGTGTAGCGCTTTGACCGCACGTAGATCGCGCTTGTGAGACTCTCGACCAGCTTCGGGTAGCCACGAGGGGAGGCTAAACAAGTCTTCTATCGATGATGAACGAGTGGTTTACCCGGTTTATTCGAACTAACCCACAGTACACCAACCTCCACCCCGAATAATCCAACTCCGATACCTTCTAACTTCGATGATAGATCCGATGAGATCTAGTAGGCCTCCAGTTGATAAAATCAGGAAATTTGGGGCCGAAGAATTCAGGGCCAATGATGATGATGACGCAGAGCGAGCCGAAAATGTGGCTTGATAACACTATTCGGTACTTGATGAGCTATCTTGTACTCCGCATTTAATGCCTCAAGTGTGCTATATCTTTTACTTGGGACATCTTGCATATCACTAGTGGAATACACTAGTATCGCGTGGTTCCGAAAGAAAAAAATGACGTGGGATTTCTTCCGAATGAATTCGCAAGAAATATATCATCAAAGATTCATCGATCAAAAATGAATAGAATTTTTGAATCAAACAGGGCGAATGACCGTGATGAATATGAACGGAAATTTGTCAGGCTCAGCAGATATGCTAGAGAGTGTGTTTCTACAGAAGCCATTATGTGTAAAAGGTTTGAAGACGGTCTGAATGAAGATATAAAGTTGCTTGTTGGCATTCTTGAAATAAAAGAGTTTGTGACTCTAGTCGAAATGAGCTTGCAAAGTCAAGAAGAGCTCGGGAAGAAGAAAAGAAAGGCTGAGACAGAAGCTAGAGACACTCGTAAGAGATCGTCGGGTAAGACTTTCTATTCCACATATAAGAAGTTCAGAGATGACTTTAGCCAACATAAAGCTACTTGGACTTACCTAGACGAGATCGACCTCCGGTGGGCTCCCGAGCTACCTCGATGGCGGTGTTGGTAACTCTCCACGAGAATCGAGTTGAATGCAAGCACTTGTGGGAAATGGCATTCCGGGAGTTGTAGATTCCATGATCGGTCTTGTTTTAAATGTGGATCGTCAGATCATTTTATTAGGGAATGTCCGATGTTAATTGAGCAGAATACAGTTCAGAACATTAAGTCGAGCCACACGCGTCGGTAGAGGTAGGCCACCCGGATATTCGGTGCAATGTAGGTGGTAGTCGAGAGAAACGAAGAACACCGCAGCGATTCGATCCGAGGCTAGAGCTCCAAACAGAGCTTATGCTACACGAGCCGAGAGGATGCTTCCTCCCCGATGTCATTACGCATTTTCACCCTTTATGATACTACTGTGATTGCATTGATTGATCCTAGTTTGACTCATTCATATGTATGTGAAACTCTAGTAGTCGGTAAGACTCTGCCAGTTGAGTCTACTGAGTTCGTGATTCGTGTGTCCAACCCTTTGGGTAGATGTGTGCTTGTTAATAAAGTGTGTAGAGGTTGCCCGTTGATGATTCGAGATTCTTGCTTTCCAGTTGATTTAATGTTGTTGCCCTTCGACGAGTTCGATATAATTTTGGGAATGGACTGGTTAACTTCACATGATGCAGTGGTGAATTGCAAAAGAAAGCTTATTAATTTGAGATGCCAGAACGGTGAGATCATCAGAATTGAATCCAGTGATTTAAGTAGGTTTCCTATAGTAATTTCCTCGATGTTAGCCCGGAAGTATGTGAGAAAAGGGTGCGAAGCTTATTTGGCCTATGTACTGGATAATAAAGTGTCTGAAAAGCATATTGAATCTGTATCAGTTGTGTATGAATACCCAGATGTGTTTCCTGAAGAACTACTGGGTTTACCACCAGTACGAGGGATTGAGTTTGGCATTGAATTAGTACCGGGAACGACTCCGATCTCGATAGCTCCGTATCGGATGGCACCTACTGAGTTAAAAGAGTTGAAAGCACAGTTGTAAGAGTTAACAGATAGGGGTTTTGCACGACCGAGTTTCTCTCCTTGGGGTGCACCAGTTCTTTTTGTGATGAAGAAGGATGGAACGATGCGAATGTGTATTGATTATCGACAACTGAATAAGGTAACTATAAAGAATAAGTATCCGCTACCTCGGATTGTTGATTTGTTTGATCAGTTAAAAAGGGCTTCAGTATTTTCGAAGATAGATTTGAGATCGGGTTATTATCAGTTACGAGTCAGAGATACAGATGTGCCAAAGACTGCATTCCGGACGAGGTACAGACATTTTGAGTTTCTGGTTATGCCTTTTGGACTCACTAATGCACCTGCTTTTTTTATGGATCTAATGAATCAAGTCTTCAGACAGTTTTTGGATCGGTTTGTAGTAGTGTTTATTGATGATATACTGATCTACTCCAAAGATGAAACCGAGCATGCCGAGCATTTGAGATTAGTGCTACAAACTTTGAGAGATCAACAGTTGTATGCGAAGTTTAGTAAGTGTGAGTTCTGGATGAAAGAGGTTAGCTTTTTGGGACATGTTGTTTTAGCATCAGGTATTCGAGTTGATCCGAACAAAATCTCGGCTATACTTGATTGGAAGCCATCGAAAAATGTTTCCAAGATTCAAAGCTTTCTGGGAGTTGTGGGCTACTACAGACGGTTTGTGAAAGGTTTTTCTGTGATAGCTACACCTTTGACAAAGCTACTACAGAAAGATGTAAAGTTCTAGTGGTTGGAAAAGTGTCAGAAGAGTTTCGATCAGTTGAAAGCCCTTTTGACGGAAGCTCCAGTTTTAGCTCAGCCTGAATCGGGTAAGGAATTTGTTGTGTATTCTGATGCTTCCTTAAGTGGTTTGGGCTGCGTATTGATGCAGGAAGGCAAAGTAGTAGCCTACGCATCGAGACAATTGAAGCCGCATGAAAGAAATTATCCGACGCATGATTTAGAGCTTGCAGCCATTGTGTTTGCACTGAAGATTTGGTGTCATTACTTATTCGGCGAGAAATGCCATGTTTACTTGGATCACAAAAGTCTGAAGTATTTGATGACTCAAAAAGACCTGAATTTAAGACAGCGCAGGTGGTTGGAATTGCTAAAAGATTACGAATTGGTAATTGGCTATCATTCGGGAAAAGCTAACGTTGTTGCGGATGCACTAAATCGAAAATCATTGTTTGCTCTTCGTGCGTTGAACACACATATGGTTATGTCTAGAGATGGTTCGATCATAGCTGAGATGAAGGCTAGACCGTTGTTTATTCAGCAAATTTGCGATGCACAGAAAGTTGACAAAGATATGACTTCTAGACGAGCACAATGTAAAAATGATTCGAGGCGAGTTTCAATTGATAAAATGACCGCTTGAGCTATAAAGGCCGATTGTGTGTACCGAGAAATGCCGACTTGATTCGGATGATTCTGAGTGAGGCTCATAGTGGTCGATTATCAATACATCCGGGTAGCACAAAGATGTATAATGATTTGAAACAGATTCTATTGGTGGTCGGCATGAAACGGGATATATCTGAATTTGTTTCGAAATGCTTAGTTTGTCAGCAAGTAAAAGCTGAGCATCAAGTGCCATCCGGAGTACTTCAACCAATCATGGTACCTGAATGGAAATGGGATAGAATTGCAATGGATTTTGTATCCGGTCTCCCTATGACACCAAGTAAGAAAGATGCCGTCTGGGTTATAGTTGATAGACTGACTAAATCAGCTCATTTTGTGCTAGTTCGTTCAGACTATTCACTCAATAAACTGGCTGAATTGTACGTATCACAGATTGTGAGATTGCATGGTGTACCGAGTTTCATTGTTTTAGACAGAGACCCGAGATTCACATCGCGGTTTTGGAAGAAGTTGCAAGATGCTTTAGGTACTAAACTTCATTTTAGTACAGCCTTTCATCCGCAGACAGATGGTCAGTCTGAGTGAACTATTCAGATACATGAGGACATGTTGAGATGTTGCATTCTTGAGTTTGAAGGTACGTGGGAACGATACCTACCTTTGATTGAATTTGCTTACAATAATAGCTTTCAATCCAGTATCAAAATGGCGCCCTATGAAGCTTTATACGGTCGCAAGCGTCGAACACCATTATATTGGACTGAGCTTAGTGAGAAAAAGATACACGGGGTGGATTTGATCAAAGAAACTGAACAAAAAGTAGCTGTGATCAGAGATACTTTGAAGGCTGCCTCAGATCGACAAAAGTCCTATGCTGATTTGAAACGTAAAGAATTTGAATTTCAGGTCGGAGATCAAGTATTCTTAAAAGTTTATCCGTGGAAGAAAGTACTCCGATTTGGTCGGAAAGGCAAGTTGAGTCCGAGATTTATCGGACCGTATGAAATCATTGAACGTATTGGGCCTGTTGCTTATAGATTGAGGTTACCCTCTGAGTTGGAAAGGATACACGATGTATTTCACGTTTCGATGCTTCGTAGATATAGATCAGATCAGTCACATGTGATTGTTCCATCTGAGATTGAAGTCTGACCGATATGACATATAAGGAAGAACCGATCCGTATTTTAGCTCGGGAAATGAAAGAGTTAAGAAACAAAAGAATCCCTTTAGTGAAGGTACTATGGTATCGGTACGGCGTTGAAGAGGCTACACGGGAGCCTGAGGATTTAATGAGGCAACAATATCCGATGTTGTTTATCGGTAAGATTTTTGGGGACGAAAATCCTTAAGGGGGGAGAGTTGTAACAGATTGAATTTGACGCTAATCGGAACGGTGGTTTCGGGACCACGAATCCGAGTCCGAGAAATATTGTTATAGTATATTTTGTGTTTATTTTATGTGAATTGATGTGTGTGAAAGTCTCGTAGAAAAATCTTATTGTTTGTGTGGTTAATTTAGAAAAAAGGACTTAATTGTGTAAATTGTAAAAGTGGCAAACTATAGTGAAAAGTGCTTAAGTGTTAATGGCTTTTTAATATGAAGTATAAAAAGGAAAATAGCCCATTTTATGACTTAGTGACTGAAGTAAGGTCAAGTTTGACCTTAAGTTCAATGTTATTTTATTTTATTAAGTAAGGTTAAGTTGGTAAATTATTAATAACATAATATATGTAATAAAACATAAAGAAATGGCCATGATCATCTTTTAGTTTTTCATGGCCGAATGTTGATAAAAAAAGGAGGGTTTCATTTCTTTGAAATTTCGGCACTTTGAACCTAAAATTCAAGGTGAGTTTTTAGTTAGTTTTCGATAAATTTTACGTTTTTGAGATCGTTGCTTCGAACTGTAGTTGACCCATGTTAGAATTTTTGGAAATGAGCATGTATGAGGTTCGGCCATTGCTATGTTCTTGTGATTTTTGGTGTTGTAAGATTTTATGTAAATGATATGTTAAAGATTAGTATATTTTGCATTAGAAATTTTAGTAAATTTTAGTATTTTGGGTTAATTTGTAAAAATGAAATTTTAGAGGGGCTTATTTGTAAAATAAATGAAATGTGAGGACTTGTAAAGTCCCTAGGAATATTCGGCCCTTGTATAGTCTTAGCTAATTTGGTGTATTTTGTGTGTTATGCAAATAGGACTAAATTTCAAAGTTGTGAAATATTAGGGGTAAAATGGTAATTTGTCTATTTATGTGATTTGGGACTAAATTGAATTGAAATGTACTTGAATGAGCTGAATGTGTTTTAGATCAAGAGCAAAGAAAAGTGGAATTGGATCGGGGAAAGACGAAGGTTCTCAAATAGCCGATTTACACGGTCTATCGGCAACCGAGGTAAGTCCTTAAACGAGTATGTGTTAAATATTTGATTACGAGCTTATTAAATGATGAAAAAAAAAATTGAAAACTTAAAGCATAAATTTTAGAGATGGCCGAATGTGGTGGATATTATTGAAGTAAATTGTATTTTTGTTTAGTGTACTGTAAATAAATAAGTTTGGTTTAAAATATGAAAGCATTATGAAATATATAAGAAATGTTTGTGATTTCAGTGTTAAGTGATGTGTTTAGAAATGTTAAGTATATGAAATATCGGGCTTATTGCCTAGCAGGCCTCGTGCCGGTGATTAATACCAGGCTTATTGCCTAGCAGGCCTCGTGCCGGTGATTAATGTCGGGCTTATTGCCTAGCAGGCCTTGTGTCGGTGTTTTAGTTCGGGCTATAATGCATAGCAGTTTTATTGCCGGAGATACGCCATAAACCGAGGATTTGAGAGTTAAACAAAATTGAGATGTATACACATAATAGTATGAGTTGTAAGCTCGGGATAAAGGTCAGCTTATTGTATTGGTAAGGAATAAGGTAAGATAGTTTATTTTGGTTGAGTTATTCTTGATGTGATGAAGTTAATGATTCAAACTATGCTTATTTCATGATATTGAGATTATCACTGATTGGTATGATCTATATAAATGTGAAATTGAGGTATATACATAATTACGCTACATGAAGATTCGGCTATAATATATAAAAGGCAGTGAGATTGAAATTGTGGCATGTCTTCGTATCTTGAAATGTTCGAATGTATATGTTATGCTTATGAAATGATATTGTATAAATTGATGTGGTAAAGTACTATGGATAAGGCTAAATATACGAATATTATTCGGCTAAATGAACTTCATATTGAATTAATTAGGCTAAATGATACAAGAATGAAAACTAAAGACTAAGTATATATTTATGTCATTATTATTGCTTGGGACTTACTAAGCTAGTGAGCTTAATTATGTGAAATGTTCTCCTCTATTTTATAGATTTGGATAGCTACGAGCTCAGGAGGGATCGTCAAGAAAGTCATCCACACTATCGCCCCCTTTTGGTATTTAAATTTAGTTTTGATTCGAAGGCATGTATAGGTTAGACTGAGGTTTTGATTAAGAATACTCGGTTTTGTGTATATATATATATATGCATAGCCTTGCGAAAATGGCTATTCCCTTTTGGTCAAGTTTAAATTCCTGTGTTCTTGTTATAATGGCTTGATTAACTTATTAAATGAGGTGAGATTCGGTCATGGCTAAATCATGCATGGGAATTAGTCTTATAATATCTATACTGTGGGTGTGGTTATGTGTTTTGGAAGCAAAGGATTTGATGGAAATTTGATGATGTTTAACGTGTAGTATAAATAACAAGTAATATGCCTATGACAGGTGGATGTGTTGCGTTTTGGACAAGCATGACATATTGATATATTCAGCATTGGTTTTATTTTGATATGTACTAATATATGTTAAATGAGATTTATATATATATATATATATTTGAAGTATGATCTTGGCTAGATGATTTATACGTTGATTGTTAATTTGTCTTATTATTGATGGATAAGTTAAATCATGTGTCTCATTAGTAATGTAAATTTAGCTTATAGGGAAAGGTACGCTTATTATTTATTTAATCTATTTGTTTCAATAGTGCTTTCGGTCATATAGAAATGTTACTATGTTGTATGTACATCTGATTTTTAAACAGTATAGATGGTTAGGTTGTTTTAATAGGTATTCATTCGGTAGAAAAATGTATACAAATGGTCTGTATTAAATGTCATTTGATTTATGTCTGATATAAGTATTTAAATGAGGAGTCATCTTATATTTTAATTGTATATGTATATATATGTATATATATACCATGAATGTTTAAATTTTATGGATTGGATTTTTCCATATTTTGAGTATCAGTAATAAATCTCGTTGTGCATTTTCTAATTCAATAAGTTGAATTGTTTTTTTTAAAAAAAAAATGCATTGTTGTGTTTAAAGTCTAATGAAGGTCCATTTGGATTTGAGTTTAGGTTGGTAATAGTCGTAACCCTAATCCGGCGACGGATACGGGTTAGGGCGTTACACAAATATGGACAACCATTAAATAGTTTTCTAATTAAATACTTAAGGTTAAAATAGTATAAAGGAAAATAACATGTATTTAAATAAAATAAAATTGAAATGGCCATGCATTTTAGTTCATCTTTGGCCGAAACTTCAAAAGAAAAAGAAAGAAAAAGAACAAGCTAGGTTCGGCCTTGTCCAAGCTTGATTAAGGTATGTGTTTAGCTCGGTTTTTGATAATTTCTACGTTTTTGAGATCGTTGCTTCGAATACTAGCTAGCCCATGCTTGAATATTTGAATTGGTTGTGGATTTTGTGATTTTCCATTGTTGACAGCTTGAGATTTTTGTTTTTTGATGATGAAAAATAAATCCTTGTTGATAGATCCATTTCTTATGATTTTCTCATTATATTGCATTATCTATTTTGGTACATTGAGGACAATATACATCTTAAGTGTAGGGAGGTTAATTATATCATTATCAGAAAATCCCTGAATTATGTCTTGTTCTTAAGTGATTTTCTCATATTACTATTAGAATGAAAATTTTATTGATTTATGATTTTTATTGATATGTTTTGGATTAAGTCATAGGTAATTGTGCATTGATTGTTTAAAATTTAAGACATTAGAAATCAAGCATGATAAGTCTATTTTGGAATTAAAAATTTGATAGGTTGTTTTCTCTAAATTTAAATACTACATTGAAGTCTGAAATTTGCAAGATTGACATCAAAAGCCATAATTTTTTGTGATATTTTGAGCCTTTTAGAGCATACACTTTTTTTTCTCACTTTATTATTGGTTATGACTGTGTCAAATATTGATTTGTTATTCTAGAACTTGCTTCGATTATACATGTCGAGACCACACATTTGATTTGATATATTGAGATGATAAAGGCACCTAGGTTTTAACCCACTTATTCAATTAAAAGCCTACCTTCATAATTAACCCCTAGTGAACCCCTTTGAGCCTAATAAACCTTTTATTGATTCACCCATTAATATTAACCCAAAACTCATTTTTTGATTCGTTGTTCCCATTTTATTGACTCCCTTTTTGTCGAGATTTGATTTGGTTAAGTTGCCTAACTATGTTCTTTTAATTTTAGTTGTTAAATTTTCTCTTTTTATTAGAAAAAAAGAAAAAAGTGGAAATATTTTTATTCATTTATGTTGATTATTATTAGAGTTTGAGCTTAAGCAATTACTTTCATTTTATGGGAAGAAGCTCATGATTTTCGTTTGATGTACTCATTCAGTATTAGTATTTTTTCTAGTAGATAATTTATCAATTCGATCTCAATTCTAACCCTCTATTTCAGTGTTTATCCACACCTTTAACTCAAGCTCCATTATAACCCTTTTTAAGACCTTTTGATTTGTATCATAACATTTTATAATGGTAGAGATTTGATTTTCATGCAAGCCTATAGTAATAACTTTTCATGTTTGACTTCTAAGTGCTTAATTTTTTAACCTTAAAACACTTTGAGTGATTTGAGTGAATCTTTAGTGAGGATGTCGAATATTGTCGGTTTTGAATTAAAGGAAATTATTTAGACCAGGGGAAACCCCTATGTTTTCATGCTATAAAAATGTATGACTTGGATTGTTTGAATCTTTAGTGCTCTTTTAGTTAAATTATCAATGTGTGATTATTTGTGAATTATGATAAGACATTATTGATGAGAATTATGAATTGAGGAAATTTAAGTTTAATTTTGAGTTGAGGATTTTGCTTGAGGACAAGCAAACGCTTAAGTGTGGGGATATTTGATAAACCATAAAAGTAACACATTTTAATCCCATGATTAGCATGTTTTTGGATGTTTTATTATACAATTTTGTGAATTCGATGCTCCTAAATCCTTTAAATTCATGTTTCTATACTTAGGAGAGCATAGGGAAGCGAAAGGAACGAAAAAAGGGCCAAAATCAGATAAAACGGGCCATCTTAAGGATGCACACGACCAAGCAAATACCACATGGGCTATGCACATGCCCTTGTGAACAACACGAGCTGGACACACACCCTCGTGCCAACCCATGTCGATCGCAAGCCACCCAAATTTGCACACGGCTTGGGCACTCTCACACGGGCTGATCACACGCCCGTGTCCCTGTCGCACCCTACTTATTTTTCTCGCAGAAAAAGCCAATTTTTAGGGTTTATGGGTATTCTAAAGTCTATAAATACACACCAAAGGAAGACCTAAGGGAGCACGCAGATTAGAACGAAGAAATTACTCGAAGGAAGCCGTCGGATTTATCTCAGAAGCAGATCCACTCCAAGATTGAAGATCTCCATTAATTTTCCTTAGAAGTTTTTGGGTTCTTTATGTCTTGTTGTTTTCTTTATTCTGAGATGTTTTCCTTTTACGTTATGAACTAAACTCCCTAAATACCTAGGGAGGATGAAACCTAGATGAATCTTATTATTTAATTATCTAAATTACATGATAAATACTTGTTCTTCCTCGGTGGCTGAGAAATATTTGGGAAAAAGATGTGAGTCCTATCTCGCTTTTGTACTGAATACTCAAGAGTCTGAAGCAAAGATTGAAACAATGAGAATTGTATATGAGTATCCGGATGTATTCCCGGAAGAGTTACCCGAATTGCCTCCAGTTAGAGAGGTCGAGTTTGGGATTGAGTTAGTTCCGGGAATGACACCTATTTCGGTTGCTCTGTATAAGATGGCACCATTGGAGTTGAAAGAACTAAAGGTTCAGTTGCAAGAGTTGACGGATAAGGGTTTTCCAAGACTGAGCCATTCACCGTGGGGTTCTTCGGTGCTATTTGTGAAGAAGAAAGATGGGTCGATGAGATTGTGCATAGACTACAGAAAACTCAATAGGGTGATGGTGAAAAATAAGTATCCTTTACCAATTATAGATGATTTGTTTGATCAACTGAAGGGCGCTACTGTGTTTTCCAAGATAAACCTAAGGTCTGGCTATTACCAGTTGAGTGTTAAGGAGCAAGATGTGCCGAAAACTGCATTTCGGACGAGGTATGGCCATTACGAGTTTCTTGTAATGCCATTTGGTCTAACAAATGCTCCTGCGATTTTTATGGATCTAATGAACCGTGTCTTTCAACTGTATTTAGACAAGTTCGTAGTTGTCTTTATCGATGATATACTAATTTATTCTCGGAATGAGAGTGATCATGCAGAGCATCTGAAAATTGTTTTACAGACCTTAAGAGACAATTAGTTGTATGCTAAGTTTAGTAAGAGTGAGTTTTGGCTCAGAGAGGTCAGATTCCTAGCACACATTGTGTCAGGCGAGGGTATTAGAGTTGATCCGGGAAAGATCTCGACTATTGTGGAGTGGAAACCATCGAGAAACGTGTCAAAAGTCAGAAGCTTTTTGGGTTTAGCGGGGTACTATAGACGGTTTGTGAAGAGATTTTCCATGATTGCTACCTCGATGACGAAACTGTTGCACAAAGATGTTAAGTTTGAATGGAATGAGAAATGTCAATAGAGTTTTGAGAGATTGAAAACATTATTGACTGAGGCGCCGATTTTGGTTCAACCTGAGTCGGGCAAAGAGTTTGTGGTCTACAGTGATGCATTGTTTAATGGTCTCAGTTGTGTGCTGATGAAAGAGGGTAAGGTAGTCGCATACGCCTCGAGGCAATTAAAACTACATGAGAAGAATTATCCGACTCATGACTTGGAGTTGGCCGCGATTATTTTCGCGTTAAAAATTTGTCGACATTATTTATATGGTGAGAAGTGCCGAATCTTCACGGATCATAAGAGTTTGAAGTACTTAATGGATCAAAAGGAATTCAATTTACGACAACGGTGGTGGCTTGAATTATTGTAAGACTGTGGGCTAGAAATTGATGACCATCCGGGGAAAGCAAATGTGGTTGCGGATGCCCTGAGCAGGAAATCCCTGTATGCTTTGAAAACTATGAGCACGAGCTTAGCATTTTCTGATGATGGTACTATATTGGCTGAGTTGAGGGCTAGGCCGCTATTTATTCAACAAATATGTGAGGCTCAAAAGAATGATGATGAGATGGGAGTTAAGAAAGCTAAGTGTGAATCAGGAAATGGTTCTGATTTTCGGGTGAGTTTGGATGGTTGTTTAATGTTCCATGAAAGGATTTGTGTACCTAAGGATGGTGAGTTGATTCGAAAGATATTGGAAGAAGCACATAGTGGTTATTTGTCAGTGTATCTGGGCAGTACAAAAATGTACAATGATCTGAAGAGATTTTATTGGTGGCCGGGTCTGAAAAGAGACATCTCTGAGTTTGTAACGAGATGTCTAATTTGTCAACAAGTGAAAGTCGAACATCAAGTACCTTCGGGATTGCTTCAGCCAGTGATGGTTCTCAAGTGGAAGTGGGATCGGATCACCATGGATTTTGTGATGGGGTTGCCTATGACTCCGAAAAAGAAAGATGCTGTGTGGGTTGTCGTTGATAGACTAACGAAGTCGGCTCACTTTATACTAGTGCGTGTTGATTATTCACTGGATAAGTTGGCCGAGTTGTATATTGCGGAGGTGATGAGATTACATGGAGTGCCTGTATCTATTATCTCGGATAGAGACTCAAGATTTATTTCGAGGTTTTGGAAGAAGTTGCAAGAGGCCTTAGGTACAAGGTTGAATTTTAGTACTGCATTCCATCCTGAAACTGACGCTCAGTCTGAGAGAGTGATTCAAGTTCTTGAAGATATGCTCCGATGCTGTGTGTTGGAATTTGAATGTAGTTGGGAGAGATACCTACCTTTGGTTGAGTTTGCCTACAACAACAGTTATCAGTCGAGTATACGAATAGCGCCGTATGAAGCCTTGAATGGTCGTAAGTATCAGACTCCTTTGTATTCTTAGTGAAAAGCAAATTCATGGGGTCGACTTGGTTAAAGAGACTGAAGAAAAGGTGAAAGTGATTCGGGATAGTCTGAAAGCTGCTTCAGACCGACAAAAGTCGTATGCGAACTTGAAAAGAAAGGAAATCAAGTTTGATGTGGGTGAAAAAGTATTTCTGAAAGTGTCCCCATGGAAGAAAATATTAAGATTTGGCCGAAAAAGGAAATTGAGTCCGCGATTCATAGGACCGTATGACATTACCAATAGAATTGGGCCAGTAGCATACCGGTTGGCTTTCTCGGTAGAGTTAGAGAAGATACAAAAAGTGTTTCATGTATCAATGTTAAAGTGTTATGGCTTCGATCCTTCGCATGTGATTCCTTCAACAGAAATTGAGATACGACCGAATATGATATATGAAGAGGAACCGATTAAAATCTTGGCTCGAGAGGTGAAACAGTTGAGGAATAAAGAAATATCCTTAGTAAAAGTGTTATGGAAAAAGCACGGTGTAGAAGAAGGTACGTGGGAATCGGAAGAAGCCATGAGAGAGCAATATCCAAACCTCTTTACCGGTAAGATTTTCGAGGGCGAAAATCTCTAAAGGGGGAGAGTTGTAACAGCTCGATTTTGGGGCTAGTCGGAAAAGTGGTTTTGAGACCACTAAACCGAGGTTAAATAAAATTATTTTGATGTTATTTTAGGTGTTATGGCATTAATATATGGCTATGTGAAAATTTTGATGCTTTAACTTGAGCGATAGCATGTTTAATTGTGAAAAAGGACTAAATCATATAAAGTGAAAAAGTTCTATTTTTCAAGGTAGAGGTGTCGAATAGCCATAGAATGTTAAATTGGAGGTCCTTAAAGTACAATTAGGCCATTAGGAGGGTATAGCCGGCCATAGGAATGAAGGGAGACAATAGCAGTAAATGTTGGTCAAATTTGGTGGAAATTAGGTGATAAAAAATGAATAAAATAAGATAAAAAGATGAGATATCATCTTTTACTATTCATGCATCTTCTCCAACGAAATTTGAAGAGAGAATAGGGGCTTTTGAAGTTCAAAATTTCAGCTACATTTCATCCTTGCTAGTAAGTCAATTTGATGATTATTTTTGATGATTTTTGTACTTTTGGAGTCCCCAAAGCTTAAGCTAGCTAATGAGAGGACTAATTTGAGATACGGTTGAAAGTCTAGGGACTTTCCATGAGAGTAGTTACGTTGTTAGCTGAGTTTTTATGGAAGAAAATAGTTAGGGAGGTGAGAAACAACTTTTGTGAAAGGTGTTAGCATGAAAACACCTGAATAGGACTTGAATGCAAATATTAAATTTGTGTCATAAATGCATGAAATAGTTGGAATTGTGAGTAGTTGTAAGAGAAATAAATGTTCATCTAGGCTTTTTTAATGAGAAAGTGTGTTGAAAATTGATTTACGAGCCTAGGGGCAAAATTGTAATGTTGCCATAGTACAAGGGCAAAATGGTCATTTTTGCCTAAGTGTAGAAATTGATGCATTATGATCATAGAATGATCTAAATGGGTGAATTTTATTATTATAGATCAAGAAGAGCGCGGAATTAACCTTGACCGGGGAAAAGGCAAGGTTTCGGATTAAACTGTAAATTAACACATTTTGCACCGAGGTAAGTTTATGTGTAAACGATGCATTTTTTTTATATATACATTATTGTTGCTAATTAGTGCATGGTATGATTGAGAACATGTGTGGTTCAAATGGATTGAATTTGGTAGTTATTGAATAATTATCGTATGAATTACAAAATAGATATGTAAATGTGTAATGACAACACTTAACGGTGGGCTAAGTGCGATACCACCTTATTACGTAACTACGATGGGCTGTGTGCGATACCATCGCTTATTTATCATTTGGTGGGCTTTTTGCGATACCACCCTATTAGAGAGTGACAGTGGGCTAAGTGCAAAATCACCGAGTGATAGGTAGTGTGAATGGCTTATTGAAAAATTATGATGTGTTGTATCGTGTGACTTTGTGGTGCTAAGTGCAGGGATATATGTTAATGAATGTGAGTACTAAGCTTGTGATATGGTTGGAAAGTGGTAAGGGAGGAAATGAGTAAGCATGACTAAGAATGTGGATTGTTCTTGTTTAATATGTAATGCTATTTATTGTTTAGCACATACTATAATGTTAATTGTTTACATGTAAACTTACTAAGCTTAAAGCTTACTCCCCTTTCTTTTCCCTTGTTTTATAGAGTTTAAGAGCCGAGCCGGGATACGCTGATAGCCAGAAGATCGCCCACACTATCAGCTCACCTCGGTATATCTAGACTTAGTGATTTTGTGTATGGCATGTATAGGGGCTAGACTAGTTAGATTATTTTGTTATTTTGGCCAAAAGTGTTTTGGCCCCTTTTTAAGACAAACTATTTTGTATATTACCATGGTTGATGGCTCACCTTGTCATTTGTGAAAAGATATAGTCATCCATAGAAGTTTAGATTGCAAAATATGAGTTTGTTTGATGATATGTTGAATCGATCCATGTTGTGTAAGTTAGAGGGGTGAAAAGAGCTTGGAAAATAGCCTTGTTCTTGTCCACACAGGTAGGCACACGGGCGTGTGTCTAGGCCGTGTGAAGTCTGCACCTTGAATTTGGAATTTAAATCACCACACAGTTGAAGTACACGGGCATGCGATCGGCCGTGTGGATTAATCAGAGGCGACCATGGGCCAGCCATATGGGTGTGTGCCCAGGCCGTGTGATTCAAGTCAGTGTCGACCACGGGCGTGTGAAATGATACATAGACATGTCATTTTCCCCCACGGGCATGTGGCCCATGTTTAGGTAAAATTTTCTTAAGTGCGTAAAAGTTTTCAAATTATCTCTGAAGCCTGTTGGAAGCATGTTTAGGGCCTTGTAGGTCCATTATAAGGACGATAGACACATGAATGGAAAAGTTTTAATTTGAAATGAGTTTGATAGCTCAAAGTTGTAAAATTGTGCAAGTTAGGTATGGTAACGCCTCGTACCCGATTTCGGCGTAGAATACGGGTAAGGGGTGTTACATAAAATCTTTTGTTTAGAATTAAACTGTGGTTTACTATTCTTATAATATAGGGACCTCCCAATATATTAATCGATTTATTTGTTCTAGAGAAAAGAATTGCCATAGACTTTCTAGAATGTAAGGCATTGCTTAAGGAAGCTAAGGCATGACATTTGGTTAAGGGAAAAATAAAAAAAATAAAAGAAACATGTTCAAGATCAAAAAGAAAAGGCAAGTTGGCCTCAAATTTTAGGAAACAATTTTTTTTAAAAATATATAATAAGGTTAACATGGTCAAGGAGCACTCAGTTATTAACATGGTCTACAACTTGCAATTCATAAACCCATGAATGGGAAATTTTCCTTATAACTACCACAAAGTATACAACCAAATAGAAGTTGGTCTCCCTAAGCAATTTTGACTTGAAGCCTTTCCAACATTTCTCACCTGTATTGATACAAAGACACTTCAGGACAAAGCATCTCATCTATGTGCCCCTTTTTTCTATATCACTCTCAAAATTCATCCTCACCCAATCCCTCACTTAAGGCATATTATCACCATATTCATAACAATACACAATAAAGAAATAAATACATGTACATACATATGAATAATCAATAATTAACTTAATGGTACAAATAATTAGATTAAACATCAATCTTTGAATTGAATTTACAATTATGCAAATCTTGATTAAGTAAAAATTTGGTTTCAGCCATAGAAGCTGGAAAAGCACAAGAAATACAAAGAAATGGCAGAAGGAACTAGACTCAATACCCATTCTAGATTCAACTGGACACACATAAGGCATCTAACAACCAGAAAGATGCTAACTTTGTGGAAAATCAAGAGCATATCAGTAGAATTTTGGAGTTAATGAATAAAAAAGGACTCCTAGCAAACCAGAATCCTGGGAGCACAGTACCTATGCTGATTTGGAGTTAATGATTAAACCATATCATTGTGACTTATTCAGATATTGATTTTATTATGTGCTGTTAGCCAGTCCATGTCCACACCGACAGTCAAACAGTGGGTAGCTCTATAACAGATCCTATATAACTTGAAAGGAGCCTATGCTTGGCACATTGTACAACAATCATTGACACAATCGCATTGAGAGTTCTGCAGCTGTTGGTTGGGTTGGATCCAAGATTGATATGAGGATCCCAATTCACAAGGTGGAGTACTTGCTAGATCAGCTAAAGGGTAATACATTTTTTGCAAAAATAGATTTAAGATCTAGCTATTGGCAAACTAGAATCAAGAAAGAAGACATTCCAAAGATGCTCAACACCAACCTCTTATGAAAATATCAACCAAGGCCACTAACAGGAGTAAGAATGCTGAGGTAGAGGCTAGGAAAGGAGCTACAGTAAGAAATGTATAGCTGGAGGTCAAGCATAGAAAGAAATTAGAACCGTTAGGAGCTAGATAAACAAGGAAATTGACAAGAGGAGTTAAAGGGAGAGAGAATCAGGCATAGCTTAAATTCTTTTTTCTAATCACACAGATCATATATTGGCCAAGTCTTAAGTCTAGTACCAAAGACACACTTCAGATATCAAGTCCTATCAGATGCATGAAGCGCAAATATAAAGAAGTGTTGGTTTGGCTTAATTTTCTGTTCCAGTCCTTTCCCATTCCTTCTCTTTTAACTGAAAACAATTTAAAGGTCACATTAGCAAGTTTGTCTTTGCAACTCTGCAGCATGAAGATGTCATTCAATCTCAAGATTACTTTCTATTTTCAAGAAACAAGGGATAATTGTGCCTCTAACAACCTCCATTTACTAATGATCTAATACAGAAGACACACATCATATATAAGTCTCATCAATTCAAGAAGTAAAATTCTACTTTCTTATTGGCCATTACTTTGAGCTGTTAGCTAAGGAATTATTATCAGATACTGTACATGAATAGAGTCATATTTTAATAATTTAATTTAATCCTTTAATCTCGTTGTTAATATTAGAAATTCTATTTACACCATTTTAATACAAAATTTTAATTTTATTTCATAATTTCTGGGATACAGGAGAGAAAGAGAATGGCAGTTAATTGAAGTTGTCAATAAACCAACTTTCCACAACAGGCCCATATAGATCCTTTTGCCATCCAAGATCTAGAATAAAAAATACAGTTGGAAAGGTGTACAAGGAAGAATTGTACATGGTATCAACTTACTTCTAAGCTAAAATTTGAATAAAAAAAAGAAAAAAGAAGAAGAAACTGTACAGATGCCAAGTAAATGACAGTGTGCTAAGAAAGGTGAACATAAAGTGAGTAGACAAATTGGTCATTTCAATAACTTTATATAATACTGGTAATTTGTTTTGTGTTAAAATAAGCTAGTTGGTATGATATCATTAAAGCCAGCCTTGCATATAACCCACCTATAGCAGGGGAAAGAGAGCCATCATTGGAAAGAAAAAGGGTAAAAGGAAAAGAGAATTGGAAGAAGGAAAAGTAGGGTTGGGGTGGGGGAATAGTGGCATCAATGGCAACACCAAAGCAAATATGGGAACAACATCAATCCCAGATGCAGCGCGTAAAGAACTCGGGATTCATCCTTACCAATGAAACTCCATTGAGAGATGACAAGGAAGAGGAAATGGCCAAATCCACATTGGCTTTGTTTCGAGCCAAAGAAGATGAGATTGAGAGGAAGAAGATGGAGGTGAGAGACAAGGTTCAGGCTTATATGGGACGCGTAGAAGAAGCTACTCGCCGCTTGTCTGACATTCGAGAAGTAAGTTATTCCCTTCTTTTCTTCTCTTATTTTCTAGCCTCTCTTCTTAATTCTTGATTAAATAACACAACCCAAGCTCCCTGATTTCTTATATTTCTAAAACGTACAATAAACTAGACATGAAATAAAACTGAAAGAAAAATTCTTTAATAGTTTCTTCTAGGGCTAACTACGATCAAGAAAACAAATGAAAGAAAAATTAAGGAAAAAGTCATCTTAAATATTAATAGTTGAGTCCAAGCTAAGATCAAGCAACACAAAACTGTAGCTCAAATTGATCGGTTAAGACAATGTTTAAAAACGAAGGGCTTCGATTTTTCATTTTTATTATTTAAAAAAATCTTTATTGCATGAAACAAAAATTAGAGAGAATAAAGGAAGGAAAACATGAGAGTAATCTATCAAAGATGAGACATTAGAGAAATATGCAAATACCTCGAGGAGATCAGAGATGAATTTTTCCAAGTGATTAAAGCTAAGACCAAGCGAAACGAAGGAGAAACCAAAAAATGTCTGAAAAAGAGAGAAAGAGATTCGCCTAAGAAAGAATGAAGGAAAAGGAATGAAGAACGAAAGAAGGAGAAAGACTTACCTGGATGAAGGCGGAACCAGAAAATGTCTTACAGAAGTGAAATCCGTAAGACATTTTCCCTAAAATGTAAGCCATTTTACCTATGTATCGGAAAACATTTTCCAAATGGAAAATGTTTTCAGTCAAACAAACACTGGAAAACCAGGAAAACATTTTCCGAAAAATGTTTTCCTGCAAACAAACGAACCCTAAGCCTTGTCCAATACAATGGTTTTCGACATTTACATTCGTGTAGAGCTTCGTACGATGCCATCTTTATACTCGATTGAAAGCTATTATTATAAGCAAATTCAATCAGCGGCAGATATTTCTCGCAGCTACCTTTAAGCTCAAGAATGCAACATCACAACATATCCTCAAGTATTTGAATAACTCGTTCGGACTAACCATCCATTTGCGGGTGAAACATAGTGTTAAAATGCAGTTTTGTACCTAAAGCTTCTTGCAATTTCTTCCAAAATCGCGAAGTGAATCTCGGATCTCTATCTGAAACAATAGATAGTGGCACTCCGTGCAATCGAACAATCTCTGAGATATACAACCCAGCTAATTTATCTAACGAGAAATCTATTCATACCGGAATAAAATGAGCTGATTTCATCAATCTGTCAACAACAACCCAGATCCCATCTTTCTTTTTCGGAGATAAGGGCAAACCTGATACAAAGTCCATTGTTACTCTATCCCACTTCCACTCGGAAATCATAATAGGCTGTAATAAACTTGACGGCATTTGATGTTCAGCTTTGACTTGTTGACAAATCAAACATTTTGAAACAAATTCTGAGATATCTCGTTTCATTCTGTGCCACCAATAAAGCTGTTTCTAATCGTTATACATTTTTGTGCTTCCCAGATGTATTGATAAATAACTACTGTGTGCTTCGTTTAGAATTTTTTGAATAAGCTCGGGATTTCTTGGTACACAAATTCTTCCTCGGAATGTCAAACATTCATCAGGCCCTATTCGAAACTCTGAATCAGAAGTCGACTCACACTAAGTTTGTTTTGCTTGCAATTCATTATCAAATTTTTGAGCCTCACAAATCTGTTGTAGAAATAACAGTCTCGCTTTCAACTCAGCTACTATCAAACTGTCATCAGACATAGCTAACTGTGTGTTCAAAGCACGTAGAGCAAATAAGGACTTTCGACTCAAAGCATCAGCAACTACATTCGCTTTTCTTGGATTATAGTCAATAGCTAATTCATAGTCTTTTAGCAATTCTAACCACCTCCACTGTTGTAAATTCAAGTCTTTCTGAGTCATAAGATATTTCAAGCTTTTATGGTCGGTATATATGTGGCATTTCTCACCAAACAAGTAATGTCGCCAAATTTTCAACGCGAACACTGTCGCGACTAATTCAAGATCGTGCGTCGGATAATTCTTTTCTTGTGGTTTCAATTGTCTCGAGGCATAAGCTACAACTTTGCCTTCCTGCATCAAAACACAACCCAGGCCATTTAACAATACATCACTGTAAACTACGAATTATTTACCCAATTCGGGCTGCACTAATACTGGTACTTCAGTTAATAATGCTTTCAGCTACTCAAGCTCTGCTGACAGTTTTCTTACCATTCAAAACATCTTTTTGAAGCAATCTTGTCATTGGAGTCGCAATCATTGAAAAACCTTTCACAAATCATCTATAATAACATGCTAGTCCCAGAAAACTATTACTTCAGATACATTTGTCAATCTATAATCGAAGAAACTTTGCTCTAGTCAACTTGAATACCCTCGGCTGAAACTATATGTCCCAGAAAACCAACCTTTTGTAGCCAAAACTCAATTTTCTGAACTTTGTAAACAACTGTTTATCTCTCAAGGTTTGTAACACGATTCTCAAATGCTCGACATGCTCAGATTCATCATGAGAGTAGATCAAAATGTCATCAATAAACACAACTACAAATTGATCCAAATACGGCTTGAAAATCTGGTTCATCAAGTCTATAAAAATAGCAGGTACATTTGTTAGTCTGAAAGGCATAACAAGAAATTTGTAGTGTCTGTACCTTGTTCTAAATGCAGTCTTTGGCACATTGGAGTCTTTAACTTGCAATTGGTAATAACCCAGTCTCAAATCAATTTTTGAAAACAACGTTGCCCCTTTTAATTGATCAAACAAATCATCTATTCGTGGCAAAGTGTATTTATTCTTGATTGTCATTTTGTTGAGTTGTCGATAGTTTATACACATTCTCATCGTGCCATCTTTCTTTTTCACAAATAACACTAGTGCACCCCAGGGAGAGAAACTCAGTCTAGCAAAACCTCTGTCCATCAATTCTTGTAACTGAGCTTTCAATTCTTTTAACTCTGTCGGAGCCATTCTGTACGGAGCTATCGATATCGGCGTTGTTCCAGGTACTAATTCAATACCAAACTCAATTTCTCTGATAGGTGGTAAACCCGATAGCTCTTCGGGAAATACATATGAATACTCACACACAACTGGTACTGATTCAATCTTTGTTTCTGTAACTTTCGTATCTAGTACATATGCAAGATAAGCTTCACACCTATTTCTCACAAATCTCTGAGCTAACATAGACGAGATCACAACTGGCAAACTATTCAGATCATCTGATTCAATTCTAATAGTCTCATTATTCTGACATTTCAATTCAATTGTCTACAATTCACTATAGCCTCATGCATCGTTAGCCAATCCATACCCAAAATCATATCAAATTCTTCAAATGGAAACAACATCAGATTAGCCAGAAAACAAAAATCCCGATACATTAACGGGAAATTCTTGCAGACTTTGTCAACCAAAACACATTTACCTAAGGGTTCGATACTCTAATCACAAATTTAGTAGACTCTATAGGCAAAGTCTTACTAAATACTAAATTCATGCATATATAAGAAAGAGTTGATCCTGGATCTATCAACGCAATCACATTAGTATCATAGAGAGTGAAAGTACTGGTGATAACATCTGGAGATGATGCTTCTTCGTAAGCGCGAATAGCATATGCTCTAGCAGGTGCTCTAGCCTCAGATCTCACGGTAGAGTCTCTTGTCTCCCCTTGACTACCACTCACATTCTCAGTATGTCTTGGTGGCCTTCCTATAGTCGACGTATTACTCGATCTCACATTTTGAGGTTTATCTTTCTCACAGTTTTTAATAAAAAGATCCGGCGAGCCACATTTGAAGCAAGCTTTAGTACTTTTATTCCAGCATTATCCGAAGTGTTGTCTCCCATAATGCTGACACTCGAGTTTGTTGTCTCGCACATTGCCAACACTCGACATTGATGTAGCTTGAGCTTTAGAACCGGAGTATTTTTTTCTATGATCTTTACTTAAATATTCATTTAAAACATTTGGACGAGCGTAGAATCTCTGGATTTCTTTGACGAAGATTGATACGACTTACTCATTGATCTTTTTCTCGAGTCTCTAGCTTCTGAATCTGCTTTTCTCTTTTCTTTGCTAAGATCCTCGGCTTTATAAGCCCTTTTAACCAAAACAACAAATTCTTTCAACTCTAGAATTCTGACTAGTAGTTTTATATCTTTGTTCAACCTGTCAACTAACCGTTTACACATGATTTCTTTAGTGGAAACATATTCTCGAGCATATTTACTTAACTGCACAAATTCTCTCTCATACTCAGTTACTATCATACGACCCTATTTCAATTCTAAAAATTCTTTGTGTGTTTATATTTAGAAACCGTTGGCTTATATATTTCTTTTGGAATTCAGTCTGAAAGAACTTGTAAGTAACCCGTTCTTTCAGAACCACATATATAAGCGTGTTCCTCCATTGATACGCGGTGTCTCTCAGCAAAGATACAACACATTTAATACATTCATCAAGAGTACAAGATAATTCATCAAATACCCAAATCGTATTTATGAGCCAGAACTCAACTCTCTCAGCATCATCATCAACAGTAACCCAAAATTCTTTAGCCCCATGTTTACAATCTTATCTACTGGCGGCTTGTTTAATCGTATCGGATCTACAACTTGAGGAGCAATAGGGATTTGTTAAGGAATAGGTGGGGTTGGAGGTTGTTGAGCAACTAGATTCATTCGAATGAACTCCGTGAACCACTCGTTCATCATTTGGAAAAAGGCTTGTTTAGCCTCTCCCTTATGGCTACTTGTTATAGGTCTAGAGTTAGATGGCGTTGCCCCTTGAGCAGGAGCAGGCGCATTACTCTCTACATCATCGACTATAGCTCGTTCTGGATCCATTACTATACGGAAACACAATTTAAGCTGTCAGGAATCATCACACTATCGCAGAGTATATATGGCATGTATAACTAGATTCACACACACGCTACGTTAGTCCTAGAATCGACTAAACCGTAGCTATGATACCAATAAATGTAACACTCGTATCTGTCACCGGAGTAGGATTATGAGGTATTACCGATCAATACAGATCATTTAACATCCAATACTCATACATTTATGCGTTCATACTGAAATACGATCCAACACAAACACATTGTCCCTTATAAGAGCCTATGAGTCCTTAAACATGCTTTAGAAATGATTCGGGACTAAACCAATGATAAACTATAATTTATACATATTTTAACCCCATGCTTGGCTTATTTTTGGATGAATTTTTATTAGATTTGATGAATTCGATGCTCCTAATCCTTTAATTTCATGTTTTATACTCAGGAGAGCTTAGGGAGTCAAAAAGATCGAGAAATGAGCCAAAAAGGGGCAAAATGGGCCTACCTAAGAAGTCAACATGACCTGGACCATTGGACACGGCTGTGTGTTACGAGCAGGATCAAACACGGCCTGGAATGTTGCACACGGGCAGATCACACGGCCGTGTGTGACGAGCAGAATCGAAGGAGTCCAACACGGGCGTGTCACACGGGTGTGTCCCTGTCGAACCCAGGTTTAATCCTATTCGGAAAAGGTTACTTGTGAGCTAAGAAAGGCATTCTAAAGCCTATATAAACACCCTAGGGGGCAACCTAAAGAGGAATGTTGATAGGACGCCGAGTAGAAGGCAAAAAATACTCCAAGACAACCCTCGGGAATAGCTTAGGAGAAGGATCTCCATCAAGATTGAAGATCTCCCATCAAGTTCTATAGAACTTTTTGGGTTTTCTTATGTTTTGTTGTTTTTCCTATTTTAAGATGTTTCCCTCTATCAGTATGAACTAAATCCCTTAAATACCTAAGGGGATGAAACCTAAGACAGATCTTATTATTATTTGATTTATAAGATAAATACTTGTTCTTATTCTCAATTATGAGTTCTTATTCTTATTTTGATAATTCAGGTTATTGACTCAAGTCGAATGGGATTATTCAGTGGAGCAAAAGTCCCTGTTTAAGAGAAGATCAACACAATTAAGCGAAGTTGATTGCAACCCTAGAAATAGGGCGACCAAAATCTGCCGGATTAGAGTCAAATCTAATAAGGGAATCCATAGATCGAGTTAATGCGACAATAGGGGTTTTAATTAGAAAGAGATTTCAATTAATCAACCTAGAGTCAATTGTTTTTAGTCTTGAAAGAGATATTAACATAAATTAGGGATTTCTATAGAATAAGTCAAGTGAATAAATCATATGAATCAAAAGTAATAAGTGAAGTCTAGGTGGATTCTTCCTTAGGTATTGCCTATCTCATATAAGTTGTCTAAAAGTATTTTCCCAAATTCTTTCTTTGTCGTGCTTTTAATTAGTTTTAGTTTAAAAGAAATCACTCCAATTCTTAGGCTAAATAATAGAAAGATAGTAATTACTAGTACTCTTGGTCCTTGTGGATACGATATAACCGATCTTACCATAACTATACTATTAAACGATAGGTGCACTTGCCTTTATTGCGGACATAGTTAGTTTTAGACACATCGACTGATAACATACAAAATATTTGGAAAACTTAGAAATTTTTCATTCATTCAGGGATCACATGCCCGTGTGAAGAGACCGTGTGCCTCACACGGCTTCAGACACACCCGTGTCACAGGCCGTGTGGAAACAGGGCATACATGCTGACTTAGGTTACACGGCCGACCACACGCCCGTGTGTCTAGCCCGTGTGCCCTTCGAAGTGGCCACACACGTTCTTGTGCTAGGCCGTGTACTAGACTATGCCAAACCTGTAGGGTATACTGACTTATGCAACACGGCTAAGTCATACGCTCGTGTGCTAGGCCGTGTGCCATTTAGGGGGTATACTGACTTGTGCCACACGACCAATCACACGCCCGTGTGAAGCATACTGACTTAATTTAATATCAACACCAGGGGACACATGGCCGTATACTTAACCATGCGTCACACACGGCTGAGACACAGGCCCTTGTGGACAAAAAAAGGCCATTTGCAAGGCCAATTTCCCACCCATTATGCACATACCTATTCAAGCTCAAATGTCACCATTTCAAGACACTAACAGGCATCCAAATACCAACAATACCAATCACAAACATACTATAGTTTGCCATCAAATTTTCAAACCTAAATTCACATATACAATTCAATCGACTAATCATTCCACACTTACATTAATCAAACACAATTTCACTAGTACATAACTCTCAAATTATCAATTTTCATCACACAATATAAGTCAATTACCAAGCTCCAAATATAACCATTTTAAGCAACTAAAAACCATAACTGTAACACCTCTTACTTGTATTCAACACTGGAACAGGGCTCGAGGCATTACCGGACTTACATCATATCATACATGCATTTCATTAAAACCTTTTCACAACATTCATATCATCCCTAAAATTAGCCAACGAGGCCCAAAACATGCTTCGGGAGTGGTTCGGGACTAAACCGAGAACTCATGAAAATTTACAAAACTTAGAAAAATTTCATCATGAAACAGGACCACACACCTGTATGGGTTGAGGGACACGCTTGTCTAGTATGCAACACACCCGTACTTCAGGCTGTGTCCATCTTAGGGTGCTTACTGACTTTCACACACGACTAGGCCACACGCCCGTGTGCTAGGCCGTGTGGTCGATTTAATATTTATAATTTTTCATCAACAAGGTGCAGACTTCACACCGCCAGGGCACACAGCCGTGTCTTTGCTCGTGTGGTGGCTATTGGGCATCCTATTTTGCAAAATTTTAAGGTTCAAGGGACACACGGCTGGATCACACGCCCATGGGGCTGACCGTGTGTCACACACGGCCTAGACACACGCTCATGTGTCTACCCGTGTGGACAATAATAAGGCTATTTTCCAAGCCATTTGCCACCCTAATTCACACATACACTTACCCCAATTCAAGGGCATAAAACAATACTTACTTAGGCAACTAAAACATCCACATTCATGGTTAAAGCATGTCAACTCTATACCTCTATCTAACATGTTCACCACATTTATTAAGTCCTCAATCAATCATACAAATCTCTCATTCAATAGGCTTCATTGATTACTATCTAGTTACCAAATTATACTTAAGTTCCTCATCTCATCAATAGGTTACAATTCCAACATTACACAATCATGCCATAAATCACATTTCCAAATATTTCACATTCACCAAGCATACCATGATCATATCACCATAGACATTAACACATATATGAATATACTTAGGCTTACAACTATATTAGCCCAAAAATTAAGCCAATCTACATGGCCAAGTATCAAACAGACCTTTGACAATCAAAAACCAATATATTGGTTACAGTAATAAAGGCATATATAACCAAATAACCAAGTCCCTATACATGCCATAGACTCAAAATACTTGAATTCATCAATACCCGTAGTGATAGCTTGATAGTGTGATATGATATCCGGCGATCTCCAACCCTAGCTAGCTAAATAATCCTATAAGACATTGGAAAGAAAGGGGGGTAAGTTAAGTATATAGCTTAGTAAGTTCATATGTAAACAATAAGCAACCTCAACCATACATTTATCATACAATTAACATAATGTAAAACCATACGAATGTCATTTAAGTCTTATAAGTATAACTTACTCATTCACATCTTACCCAGTGTTTATCATATTTAACAATGTGAACATAAATTATTATAATCCACCATAATCTCATGGCTATAATATTATTCAGTCACAATGTTTGCTTTATCCACCTCTAAGCATAATTTGACATATTTTGGCATTAGCCCAACAACAGTAATCTTTCTGTTGTAACATATTACAACAATTAACAAATCATTTCAAACCACATAATAAACATGCATATTAATTTTGAGTATTTACATTTCAAGCATATACTTTAACATCACTCAGTTTCCTAAACTCTTATCTTCACATACTTTCATAACCATTTTAATTGGAAATTATGCCAATCTTTCCTTTTTTACATATCCTGACAAATCGCAATTTTCATGAATATAACATGCTATATCTTAACTCAATTTGGCCCGAAAGCCAATCACATAATTATCAATAGAATTTATCATGTATTTCATACATCACAAGTATAGACCAATAATCACAATGTTTTTATAAAATCATTCTTGTGGAAATCATGAACTCATCATTTCATGAAGTCAATGTATATAAACTTTACATGCATACCTATACCAATTCGTAATATTTACATACTTTTTCTCTTCTTTGACATACCCGTTGAATTTCCTTTTGAACCATTTAGAATATTAAAGGATGCTCAAGAATCTCGTACACAAAGTACTGTACCAATGCCATATCCTACATATGGTCTTACATGTAATCTCGTATCGATGCTAATAGCCCAGCTATAGTCTTACACGAAATCTCACATCGATGCCATATCCCAGATATGGTCTTACACGAAGTCTCACATCGATGCCATATCCCAGATATGGTCTTACACGAAGTCTCATATTGATGCCATATCCCAGATATGGTCTTACATGTATTCTTAGTGACCCTAATGTCATGACATTTGTATCCTAACTATTCCTTAGGTTCAACCGGGATTTACTCGCTTGTCGAAACTTTATCAATTTCATCCATAGACTCAATCATACAATTCATGCAATAACAAAGCATTATAAATACAATTACAACGTTGCATTATTTACATATAAACTTACCTCGACATAAGAATTGGCGAAAATGACTAAATCATCAAATACTCATTTTCCCCCGTTCTAGGTCTAAACCTCATTTTTTCTTGTTCTATAATATCACATTCATCTCATTTAATCATTATACTATTCAAATCAGCCCCAAATCACATTATGGCAAAAATTATATTTTTACCCCTAAAGTTTCACATTTTTACAATTTAGTCCCTAGGCTCGTAAAATGAAATCTATTCAATTTCTTTAATATGCAAGCCCAGCCAAACCATTTTCATAACTATAACAGTCCATAATTTTCATTAAAACACACTTTTACAACATATTTTACAACTTTTACAAACAAGTCCTCTTAGACATTTTCACCGAAAATCACTTAGCCAAAGTCATTTAACAAGCCATAAACATGCATTTTCTACCATCAAACATCAAAATACAAAAATATCCATCATGGATAAAATTTTAGACTTTGATTATGTCTTAAATTAGTGGTAGAAATAGATAGATCATGTTACGAGGATTTCAAAAACGTAAAAATCATTAAAAACGGGGCTAGAATGGACTTACAATCGAGCTTGGAAGCTTGAAAGACCCTAGCTATGTCTTCTCCATGCAAGTTTCGGCCTTGAGGAAGAGGATGGACAAAAATTGGCTTTTAATTCAGCTTTTTAATTCATTTAATTCTAAAATTACTAAAATGCCCTTAATGAAAAACTTTGAAAACATACCTACCATGTCCATTTTTGTCCACCAACTTAACCAATGGTCTAATTACCATTCAAGGACCCTCAATTTAAAATTTCATAGCAATTAGACAACTCTAGTGTAACATCCCTTACCCGTATTCAACACCAGAACCGGATATGAGGCATTACTAAACTTAACTTGCTTAGACATACATTATTGGGCTATAAAATTTCGTTCTAACTTAAAACTTTTTCATTCATAGCCATAACATCCTTATTATGGGTTTACGAGACCATAAACATACATTCAAAATAACTCGTAATCAAACCTGAGACTTTTACATACTTAGAAATTTTTTACTTAAAACAGGGCCACACGCCCATGTGGGCAGGACGTGTGGTCACACACGCCCATGTTCCTCGCCTGTGTGAAATTTATTACTCATTTTGAACCTACAGGGGTTTTCACATAGCCGGTTACACGCCCGTGTCTGTGGCCCGCGTCCCTCACATGACCTAGACACGCCCGTGTCCTCACTCGTGTGTGAAAAACTTGGGTATTCTGTTTATGACGTTAGCAAACTCTTAGGGGCTCACGGCCTAGGCACACGCCCATGTGCTGGCCCATGTGACGAATCAAATTCTTGTAAATTTTGATGTAGGGGACAAACGGCCTATCAATACACGCCCGTGTGTCTACCAGTGTGGAAAAATAGATGGCTATTTACCAAGCTAATTGCCACTCTGAAACATAAACACACATATACCACCACAAGCAACACATAACATGGCAATAATACATTGTGAAGAATCACTAAATCATCATTCATAGACTTCACATTTTACTCCATCAATTGCATGAACTTTCACTTCATAAAACTCATCATTATTGAATATATGAAACTTGACAAATATTGGCCAATCCCCAATGGCCATTTACAAAATGAGTGTGTAACATTAATAGCCAACACTTTAGCTTTGAAATATGACATAAAACAAGATGACCAAGTTCGTATACATGCCATACCCAAAATAAATCAACTTTACTATACCAAAAGAATGATTGATAGTGTGATCCGAGCTCCGCTGTTCTATGATCCCCGAGCTTGCTTGGCGATACTATAAGGAAAAGGGAAAAGAGAGAGGTAAACATATAACTTAGTAAGTTTGCATGAATTAAAATAGCAACATAAAGGCTCATGATAAAATCCATTCATCTCATTGAACAATAACAATACAAGTTCTCAAGTACTTTGACATACTTACTCATACTTACGCTTACCCATCACATATCACATTACGGTTTCATAACTCATATTTTACTCATGGGTACCTGTATCACTTCATCATATAGTTTAGCACTTATGCTATCTTGAACATAAACTTAACACATTATCATCCTTAACTTAAATATAGCTCTTTTCCCGTTAAACTATTCGGAATATTGGAGGATACTCAATCTCATCATACATGTATCACGATGCCAATACCATATCCCAAATATGGTCTTACATGGGATCACCTATTGATGCCGATGCCATATCCCAGATATGCTCTTACACGGGATCTCTTGTCTCGATGTTGATGCCATGTCCCAAACATGGTCTTACACGATATCTCTATTTGGTGTCGAGGCCATGTCCCGGACACGGTCTTATACGGGACCTTCCTTATCCGGTGCCGATGCCATGTCCCAAACATGGTCTTATACGGGACCTACATTCGATGCCGATGGTATGTCCCAGACATGGTCTTATACGGGACCTACATTCGGTGTCGATGCCATGTCTCAGACATGGTCTTATACGGGACCTACCTTCGGTGCCGATGCCATTTCCCAGACATGGTCTTATACGGGACCTTCCTTATCTCATGTTGTCACATAAGTTTCCTTGTTATTCCGAATATTCAACTGGGATTTCAACTTAATATGATCTCATTATAATCTCATTGAGGCATCAATAATCATCTTCATTGAAATAATATACATTTTTCATAATATAAAGTCATTAAAAACGTAATAACATTATGTAGCTTTAATTTCACACAAACTTACCTCATTACTCAAAATGTGTATAGGCATTCGATTTAATCCACAATCTTGTTCTTGCCTCAGTTTCGATCTAGGCTTCGTGTTTCTTGATCTATAATAACAATTTCACTTGTTTAATACTCACATGGACTAAATTGACCCATGAATTATAATTTGGAAAAATTATGATTTTCCCCTAAACTTTTACATAATTACACTTTTGCCCCTAGGCTCGTAAAATGATTTTCATTCAATTTCTTTGCATTTTAAGCCTAGCCGAATCATTTTCATAACTACAATAGCCCCCAATTTCCACTAATTTACTAATGTATGACCATTTCCATAACTTTTATAATTTGGTCCTTTTATGCAATATTCATGAAAATCATTTAGAAAAAAAGATGTTTATCATAACTTTCATATTCTTCCATAAAACATAAAAATACATGCATTTCATACATGGGTAAATTTTTGAAGATAAACCCTAGCTAAATAGCTAAATCGAGCTACGAGTATCTCAAAAATACGAAGAACATTAAAAATGGGGCTAGGAGGTACTTACTATTAAGCTTGTAAGTTGAAGAAACCCTAGCTATGGCTCTTTAACACCCCAAACCCAGCCTAGAAGTTAGGCCCGAGTCCGGAGTGTCGCATTGAAGTGTTTTAGCGAAAACCTTATTTTCATTGAAAACCCTGAATAAAGTAAAATGTTGAGTACAAAACCCCTTTTAGTTGAGGAAGTTTTATTTAAAAACAATTTATAAAACTTGGTATTTAAGTAATGGAGTTACGGAAATGTAGTTATTGAAAACAACCATAGCTTAGGAAAATAAACAGTTTTCTACCTCCAAAATATAAAACATAATAATATAATAATCCCTCAAAATAATAATAATCAGAGAAAAGGCCTTCTTACAATCCAAACCAAAACAATTTCAAAAAACTAGGAATTTTAAAGAAAATCCAATTAATAATATCTTGCTAGCTGGCCACCTCTAAGCCCCACCATCCGTCGAACCGCCTACTGAGGGTCACCTGAAAAGTTTGAAAATGAGGGGGTGAGTTTCAAAAAACTCAGTGTGTACAACCCTCAACGAATATAAAGCAATCATCAGTCATTTTGGGCCTGAGCCCAACTTAGTAGCGGTGGCCTTTGGGTAGAAGCCCATATCACATTAATATCACAATAATATCGTACATGTAATGCTGTGTAAGCCCTCCCCAATAGTCCATCCGCTACACAACATTTCCCTTCCAACCTTATACATCTGTGGGGATTTTTAAATTGACCCACCCATCCGCTACATAGCAATGGTAGCCCAATTGCGTTGCGGTACTACCTAACGTTGCAGCATAGTTGCTAATCATATATTGGGCTTAAAAAGCCAACGATGGATCCACGGTCATCAAGCAACCATGCGATCCTCAAATTCTTCCTCCGTACCATAATTCCCACCCATATGCATCCTAAACAGAATATCATATGAATGTAGCAAATATACGAGTAACATCCATAAAGCTTACATTCAACACATAGGGGTATTTTAGTTATTTCACAAATCAAGGGTATTTCGGTAATCCTACCCTACAGGGGTATTCAGTAATTCTTAATAGTATGGGTTTTAAATTATGAACTTTTGGCCTGTCAACATGTCCTCGTTGGCTAAAGTGAACAGACACTATGCACCAGGTAAGATTCCGGAGAAGAGGAGGTGGGTTACTAGGACAGCTTAAGTACCAAGCTGTCCCTAGATCCAATCCTAGACATGCATATGCCCATTGCCACACTCTAATCTTATGACTTGTCCACAGATGAATTTGATAAATTAATAAGTTTTATGCTGTTTAAGGATTTATTAGAACTAGGCCTAAAAGTCCATTATAAAGCCCTAGCAAGTCTACAGGCTTTCACACTCATATAGCCCATCAGACCCAATCACATTTTTCTACGGCCTATTAGGCTCAATCACACTTATATGGCCCATTAGGCCCAAATCCATTCCAAATCATTCAATAAAGTTAATTAGCTCATCACATATTACCAAGTTATCAACATTTTCTTATTTAGGCTTATGGGCCCGTCGGGCCCATTTGGCCCATTCTGGCCAGTTGGCCAAAACGTGGGGTCTCTGGTATCGTATCGAATACCCTCTTACGAGTGTTCGCGCACTCACAAGACTACCGTAGCCAAACTTTCAGCTTTTCGGCATTTCAAGATTTGCCGATCTATTGTGTGTGTAGTGTATGTACACCCCTTCGACTTTATATTAAACTATCGAATCATAGGGTAGAAGTACACACCTTACCACATGCAGTACTAAGTACTCATAATAGTCAGAACCTTGATCGGCTGCGATTTGCTAATTAATTCGAGGTCTGTTGTAGTCCCCCTTCCGCATCTAGGCAGAAAGTCTCGAACCGCCGACACCTTACGTCGCTTAAACTTGGGAGTAGTGGTCACTTGCTCACACTCAGTCAGCATTTTTACTGACACTTTACTAGGTCCCCCTTTGCTCATCGTAAATTCCTTACCAATCGGCCAAATGAATGCAATAGCTAGTCCCAGAAGATTGAGCCAACGCGAGGAGAATAAAAGATTTGAAAGAGGGAGAGAATGAATATTCGGTTGAGTAACTGAACAAAAAAGGATTGCTTTGATAAAATTGTGGAAGAAAAAGGGTGGCACACAAGGGATTCGACAAAAAGGAATAGTGGACTTTAGCAACCAAGAATATCGGCACAAAAGAAATAGACTAGAAGCAAAGGAAAGAAAAGAGTTTGATGAGAAGGAAGGGAAGAAATCAGCGCAAAATAGAAGAGGAAGAATATGGGATTTCGGCTTTCAGGTATTTTGAGAGAAAAGTAGTTTTCAGCAAAATAAAAATAAAGAATTTGGCATTAGCCTAGAACCCCAAAATCGACACCTATTTATAGCCTATAGCCGAATTTCCTATCCCCAAATTCCCAATTCAGCTCAACCTCTTCCACATATCTCATCTCCTAATTTTTCTCCACGATAAGCTCCTCAACCCCTTCTAACTTTTCTCTTCTGAACACTCCCCTTAGAGTCCAACTCCACACCACTACCAACCATTCTTAAGTCACTTAAATATTGAACTAAACATGCAATAATAATAATTTTCTTACACAACAAAAATCCAATTTTTCCGACACACGAAGCCCATCTCTTCTAGGCCCAAAATTCAGGGTGTTACAGGCTCCTTGTGAATTTCGACACTTAGGGGAAGAAGATGAACACAATTTTGACTTCTTTTTCCCTTTTTATTAACTTATTAACCAAATGACCAAAATACCCCTAAAGCCTTTTCTTGAGATTTTTCCTTCCCATGCCCATTTTTGTCTATCTTGACATTTAATGGTCTAATTGCTAACTAAGGACTTCTAATAATTTTTATAATTATATTTCATACTTAAATCTTCTAGAATCTCATATTTTCTAATCTTTGCAATTTAGTCATAATAGGCAAATTGTTCACTAATTCATAAAATTTCTTTATGAAATTTTCACACAATTATGCAATCATGCTATAGGCCTTATAAAAGTCATAAAACACATATTTCTACTTCGGATTTGTGGTCTCGCAACCACAATTATGACTAGGCCTAAATCGGCCTGTTACAATTCTCCCCCTTAGGGATTTTCGTCCCCAAAAATCTTAACGGTAAAAAGGTTTGGATATTGGTTTCTCATAGCCTTCTCGGGCTCCCATGTATCCTCTTCTACCCCATGTCTTTGCCACAATACTTTAACCAGAGCTATACTTTTATCCCTTAACTGTTTGACTTATCGTGCCAAAATCTTAACTGGTTCTTCGCTATAAGTCATGTCGGGTTGAATTTCAACCTCTGTCGGTGGAATCATATGCAAAGGGTCTGATCGGTAACGGCGTAACATCGACACGTGGAACATATGATGAATATTTTCCAACTCAGATGGCAAAGCCAATTAATAAGCTACTGGTCCTATCCTCTCGGTAACTTCATATGGTCCGATAAAACACAGACTCAACTTGCCTTTCCGGCCAAATCTGAGAACTTTCTTCCATGGTGATATTTTCAGAAATACCTTATCACCCACTTGAAATTCAATCTCTTTTCTTTTCAAGTCCCAGTAGGATTTTTGTCTATCAGAAGTAGATTTTAAACAATTACAAATTACTTTTACCTTCTCTTTGGTTTCTGTAACCAGACTGACCCCGTGGATCTGATTCTCCTTGAGTTCAGTGCAATACAAAGGCGTTCGACATTTATGCCCATAAAAAGCCTCGTAAGGCGCCATTTTCAAACTCGACTGAAAGCTATTATTGTATGAAAACTCCACCAATGGTAAATACTTTTCCAAACTGCCCTGAAACACAAGAACACAACACCGGAGCATATCCTCAAGTAACTATATTAATCTCTCCGATTGTCCGTCAGTTTATGGGTGGAAAGCTGTACTAAAACTCAACTTTGTGCCCAAAGATTCTTGCAAATTTTTCCGAAATAGGGATGTGAATCTCAAATCTCTATCCGATATAATCGACAAAAGCACTTTATGTACCCTTACAATCTCTGAAATATACAAGTCTGCCAACTTATCAAGTGAAAAAGCAACGCGTACAGGTATGAAATGGGCCGACGTCGTAAGTCTATCTACCACAACCCCTATAGCATCTTTCTTGCTCGGTGTTAACGGTAAACTCGTCACAAAGTCCATAGTAATACAGTCCCATTTCCACTCGGGAACCATAATAGGCTGAAGTAAACCCGAAGGTACTTGGTGTTCAGCTTTCACTTGCTGAAAAATCAAGCATTTTGATACAAACTCAGAAATATCTTTCTTCATACTCGTCCACCAATACAATTTCTTCAAATCATTAAACATTTTTGTGCTGCTCGGATGTACTGATAGACATCCGCTATGTGCCTCGTGTAAAATCTTTCGGATGAGTTCATCATTTCTCGGTACACAAAGTCTGCCTCGGAACATCAAACATCCGTCAGGATTAATTCAAAAATCTGATCCAACACCCGACTCACACTACACTCTTTTAGCTTGTAAGTCGCTATCACCTTTCTGAGCTTCACAAATCTCTTAGAGAAACATCGGTCTAGCTCTCAACTCAGCTAGAATAAGAACCATCACTTGACAAAGTTATCCGTGTATTCATAGCCCTCAATGCAAACAAAGATTTCCTGCTCAAGTCCTCTACGACCATGTTTGGCTTTCCCGGAAGGTAGTCAATCACTAACTCATAGTTTTTTATCAGCTCTAACCACCTTTGTTGCCTTTAATTCAATTCATTTTGAGTCATTAGGTACTTTAGGCTCTTATGATCGGTGAATATCTGACATTTTTCACCATACAAATGATGTCTCCATATCTCCAATGCAAACACAATGGCACCCAACTCTAAGTCATGTGTCGAGTAGTTCTTCTCATGTGGCTTTAATTGTCTAGAGGCATATGCTATCACCTTACCCTCTTGCATAAGCACACAGGCCAATCCATTCAAAGATGCATCACAATAAATCACAAATTCCTTTCCCGGTTCCGGTTGTACTAAAACAGAAGCCTCAGTCAACAATGCCTTTAGTTTCTCGAAACTCTATTGGCACTTTTCTGTCCATTCAAACTTCACATCTTTTTGTAACAACCTCTTCATCTGTGTAGCTATCAGGGAAAATCCCTTGACAAACCGTCTGTAATAGCCAGCTAGACCTAGAAAACTTCTATCCTCTGGCACATTTCTTGGCGGTTTCCAATCAACAATAGCTGAAATCTTGCTCGGGTCAACTCGGATTCCATTTCCCAAGACAATATGCCCTAAAAATCCAAATTCTTTGAGCCAAAATTCACTTTTACTAAACTTGGCATACAACTGATTATCTAGTAAAATCTGTAAAACTATCCTCAAGTGCTCGGCATGCTCATTCTCATCACGAGAATAAATCAGTATATCATCAATAAAAACCACAACAAATTTATCCAGGTATGATCGAAAGATACGTTTCATTAAATCCATAAACACAGCAGGGGCATTTGTTAAGGCATGACTAAAAACTCATAATGACCATACCTTGTCCAAATGCAATTTTCGGTACATCTGAGTCTTTGACTCTCAACTGGTAATATCCAGACCTCAAGTTTATCTTTGAAAACATAGTGGCTCCCTTCAATTGATCGAACAGATATCGATCCTTGGCAATGGGTACTTGTTCTTTACGGTAACCTTATTAAACTGCCAAAAATCTAAACATAATCTCATGGAACCATCTTTCTTTTTCACAACTAATACTGGAGCACCCTATGGAGAATAACTTGGTCTTGCAAAACCTTTACCCGTCAACTCTTGCAACTTTTCCTTCAATTCCTTCAAATCAGATGGAGCCATTCTGTATGGAGCAATCGATCTAGGTGTAGTACCAGGGGTTAATTCAATGCCAAATTCAACCTCTCTAACTGGATACTCACATACTATCGGCACTGATTCAATTCTTAACTCAGTCTCTTTAGCGTTCATCATGAAGGCAATATATGCTTCATATCCCTTTCTTACATATCTCTTGGCAGACATATGAGAGATCACTACAGGCGATCTGTCTTGTTCATCTAATTCAACACGAAAAGTATCCCTATTTTCACATCTCAATTCAATGTATTTCTTCCCACAATTTACTATCACATCATGAGCAGTTAACCAATCCATACCAAGAATTATATCGAATTCATCAAATGAAAATGCATGAGATTTGCCTTAAAATAATGACCTCTAATCATCAATGGGCAATTTTTGCATCCTTTATCAACTAATACACTTTTGCCTAAAGAATTAGACACTTTTATCACAAATTCTGTAAACTCTACAGGCATGCTCATACTAGATACTAATTTCATGCAAATATATGAGTGCGTAGATCCCTGATCAATTAAAGCAACAACGTTAGTATCATGGAGAGAAAATGTACCCGTAATTACATCAGGGGATAACGCCTCTTCGCGAGCGCGAATAGCATAAGTCCTTGCAGTATGCTCTCTGGGTTTACTCTTACTACTTGTTCCACTTCCTGGGTTTCTCTGTTGTCTCCCTCTAGTAGTGATTCACAATCTTGTATTCTGAATTTTCTCTTTTTCAACCATTTTGGGGCATTCCCTAATAAAATGATCTTGGGAACCACACTTAAAACAAGCTCTCTCATGTGCTCGGCACTCACCGGGGTGACATCTACCACACTGTGGACATTCCAGTCTATTGGGTCGAGTGTTTCCAACACTAGCAACTAAAGTAGCTTGAGCTTTAATTCCTGAGTATTGTTTACCTTTACTTCTATTCAAAAACCCAGCTGAAGAGCGGATCGGGTAGGGAAGTCTCTTGACTTCTTGGAGGAGGACTAAATGACTAAGTCAGTTATCTCTTTCTCTAATCACAAGACTCCATCTCAGCTTTCTTTTCTCTTTAACCAACTCCTCGGCTTTACAAGCCCAGTCCACTAGCACAACAAATTCCTTCAATTCGAGAACACTCACAAATAATCAGATATCTTCATTCAATCCATCCTCAAACCGTTTACACATAATGGCTTCAGTGGATACACACTCTCGAACGTATTTGCTGAGCCTTACGAACTCACGCTCATACTCAGTTACTGTCATCTGACCTTGTTTTAGCTCAAGGAATTCTTTTCTCTTCTGATCAATAAATCTTTGTCTAATGTACTTCTTCCGGAACTCTTACTGGAAAAACTCCCATGTAATCCTTTCCCTTGGTATAACCGACACAAGGGTGTTCCACCACTGATAAGCAGAATCTCTCAAAAGAGACACTACATATTTCATGCACTCTTCAGGCGTGCAAGTTAATTCATCAAATACCCTGATGGTATTTTCGAGCCAAAATTCTGCCCTCTTCGGATCATCATCTTTACTAGCTCGAAATTCCTCAGCTCCTTGTTTCCAGATTCTATCAACCGGAGGTTTTTCCCTTCTTACCATTTCTACCACTTGGGGAGCTACAGGGGTAGGCTGAGGAATTGGTGGGGGTGGAGGGGGTTTTGCTTTCGGGTTCGTACGAACGAACTCCGTATACCATGCATTCATCATGTGGAGAAAGGCTTCCTTGGCCTCTTCTCATCTTCTTTGACTTACAGTACCTTGTCTATTCTCATTCTCAGTTGGCATGGTCCACTGAGTGGGACCCATCGCGTTACTTTCTATATCATCCGCCACAGCTCTATCGGGATCCATTTACTATATAAAAACACAATTTAAGTCGTCAAGAGTCATCACACTACCATTAGATAAATACTCATACGTATGGCATGTATAGCTAGACTCGTGCATACGCTACGTTAGTCTGAGAATCGACTAAGCCGTAGATCTGATCCAACTAAATGTAACACCCCTTACCCGTATTCAACACCGGAACTGGATAGGGGACATACATTATCGGGCTATAAAATATCGTTCTAACTTAAAAATTTTTCATTCATATCCATAACGTCCTTGTTATGGGTTTACGAGACCTTAAACATACATTCGGAATAACTCGAAATCAAGCTGGAGACTTTTACGCACTTAAAATTTTTTTACTTAAAACATGGCCACACGCTCATGTGAAATGGAACACGCCCGTGTGGTCACACACGCCCATGTTCATCGCCCGTGTAGAATTTATTTTTCATTTCGAACCTACAGGGGTTTTCACACGGTTGGCAAACGCCCGTGTCCCTCATACGGCCTAGATACGCCCGTGTCCTCACCCGTGTGTGAAAAACCTGGGTATTTTGTTTATGACGTCAGCAAACTCTTAAGGGCACACGGCCTAGGCACACGCCCGTGTGCCGGCCCGTGTGATGAATCAAATTCTCGTAAATTTTGATGCAGGGGACACATGGCCTATCAACACACCCAAGGGGTTGACCGTGTGTCACACACGGCCTACACACACGGCCGTGTGTCTACCTATGTGGACAATTAGAAGGCTATTTACCAAGCCAATTGCCACCCTGAAGCATAAACACACATATACCACCATAAGCAACACATAACATGGAAATAATACATTATGAAGAATCGCTAAATCATCATTCATACACTTCACATTTTACTCGATCAATTGCATGAACTTTCACTTCATAAAACTCATCATCATTAAATATATGAAACTTGACAAATATTGGCCAATCCTCAATGGCCATTTACAAAATGAGTGTGTAACATTAATAGCCAACACTTTGGCTTTCATATATGAGATAACATAAGATGACCAAGTTCGTATACATGCCATACCCAAAATAAATCAACTTTACTATACCAAAAGAATGATTGATAGTGTGATCTGAGCTCCGACGTTCTACGATCCCTGAGCTAGCTTGGCGATACTACAAGGAAAAGGGAAAAGAGAGAGGTAAGCATATAGCTTAGTAAGTTTGCATGAATTAAAATAGCAACATAAGGGCTCATGATAAAATCCATTCATCTCATTGAACAATAACAACACAAGTTCTCAAATACTTTGACATACTTACTCATACTTACGCTTACCCATCACATATCACATTACGGTTTCATAACTCGTATTTTACTCATGGGTACCTGTATCACTTCATCACTTATGCTATCTTGAACATAAACTTAACTCATTATCATCCTTAAATTAAATGTAGCTCTTTGCCCGTTGAACTATTCGGAATATTGGAGGATACTCAATCTCATCATACATGTATCACGATGCCAATGCCATATCCCAGATATGGTCTTACATGGGATCACCTCTTGATGCTGATGCGATATCCCAGATATGCTCTTACACGGGATCTCTTGTCTCGATGTCGATGCCATGTCCCAGACATGGTCTTATATAGGACCTCTCTTTGGTGCCGAGGCCATGTCCCAGACATGGTCTTATACGGGACCTTCCTTATCCGATGTTGATGCCATGTCCCAGACATGGTGTTATACGGGACCTACATTCAGTACCGATGGCATGTCCCAAACATGGTCTTATACAGGATCTACATTCGGTGCCGATGCCATGTCCTAGACATGGTCTTATACGGGACCTTCCTTATCTCATGTTGTGACATAGGTATCATTATTATTCCGAATATTATACCGGGACTTCAACTTAACATGATCTCATTATAATCTCATCGAGGCATCAATAATCAACTTCATTGAAATAATATACATTTTTCATAATATAAAGTCATTAAAAATATAATAACATTATGTAGCTTTAATTTCACACAAACTTTCCTCGGTACTCAAAATGTGTATAGGTATTCGGTTTAATCCACAATCTTGTACTTGCCTTAGTTTCGGTCCAGGCTTTGTGTTTCTTGATCTACAATAACAATTTCACTTGTTTAATACTCACATTGACTAAATTGACCCATGAATCATACTTTAGAAAAATAACGATTTTGCCCCTAAACTTCTACATAATTACACTTTTCCCCTAGGCTTGTAAAATGATTTTCATTCAATTTCTTTGCATTTTAAGCCTAGCCGAATCATTTTTATAACTACAACAGCCCCCAATTTCCACTAATTTACTCATGTATGACCATTTTCATAACTTTTACAATTTGGTCCTTTTATGCATTTTTCATAAAAATCACTTAGAAAAAGATGTTTATCATACATCAAACTTTCATATTCTTCCCTAAAACATCAAAATACATGCATGTCATACATGGGTAAATTTTTTAACATAAAACCTAGCTCAAAATATAGCTAGAAATAGCTAAATCGAGCTACGAGGATCTAAAAAATACGAAGAACATTAAAAACGGGGCTAGGAGGTACTTACTATCAAGCTTGTAAGTTGAAGAAACCCTAGCTATGGCTCCTTGCAAATTTCGGCACTTAGGGGAAGAAGATGAACACTATTTTGACTTCTTTTTCCCTTTTTTATTAACTTATTAACCAAATGACCAAAATACCCCTAAAGTATTTTCTTGAGATTTCTCCTTCCCATTCCTATTTTTGTCTATCTTGACATTTAATGGTCTAATTGCTAAATAAGGACTTCTAATAATTTTTATATTTCTATTTAGTACTTAAATATTTTAGAATCTCATATTTTCTAATCTTTTCAATTTAGTCCTAATAGGCAAATTGTTCACTAATTCATAAAATTTCTTCATGAAATTTTCACACAATTATGCAATCATGCTATAGGCCTCATAAAAGTCATAAAACACGTATTTCTACCTCGGATTTATGGTCTCACAACCACTATTCTGACTAGGCCCTAAATCGGGCTGTTACATCTAGCATGTAGAACTCAACTTTTGCACTTTTTAAAATTTAGTCCTTTTAACTAAATTGAGTGGCCAAACGTCAAAATTTTCGAACGAAAATTTCACGAAATCATTTTGCAAAACTGTAGACCATAAAGATATAATAAAAAGAAATTTTACTACGTCAGATTTGTGGTCTTGAAACTGCTGTTCCGATTAGAACCAGAATTGGGCTGTTACAATAACCACATTCATACCAAATCATACCAAAATAAGCCATCACTCATGGCTATATATATATATGTATATATATACAATCCAAAACATATTCATTTACAAGACAAATCTCATGGCTACCATCACAACCAAAATACCACAAGTAGCCTATACGTGCCATATACCATATATACACAACTCAAAAGTACCAAATAGATGTTCGATAGTGCGATGATGTTCCTGAAGACTCCCGGATTCGGGCTAGCCTTGATTCACTATAAAATATAGAAAAATAACAAAAAGTAAGCTTCATAGCTTAGTAAACTCGTATGTGAATAACTTAATTCATCAAATAAATACAAATCAACAGATTATACATAACATCAACATATACACATTAGCTACAAACCTTTCTCATGTCTTAAAACATGATCAAATACCATCTCATCAAACTTTCTCTATTTAATACTCGGATAGGTTCTATACACACCTGTAATGCCTCGTACTAACCTCTTTCTCAACCACATCCTTCATTTACCAGTTGAACCATTCAGAATAGAAGTCGGATACTCAAAGATCTCAATCTATAAGTACCTATACCATAGCCCAAGTCAAATCATGGTAACTTATCCCCGAGTATCTATACCATGGCCTGAAGCCAACACATTCGATATGCATGGCCCGAAGCCAAATCGGTATGTCATCTTATAACTTATCATCAGTATCAATCTATTCCTAAGTTTCAACAGGGACTTTTAGCTTGTCGGTACCAAATAGATGTTCGATAGTGCGATGATGTTTCTGAAGACTCCCGGATCCGAGCTAGCCTTGATTCACTATAAAAAATAGAAAAATAACACAAAGTAAGCTTCATAGCTTAGTAAGCTCGTATGTGAATAACTTAATTCATCAAATAAATACAAATCAACCAATTATACATGACATCAACATATACACATTAACTACAAACCTTTCTCATGTCTCAAAACATGATCAAATACCATATCATCAAACTTTCCCTATTTAATACTCGAATAGGTTCTATACACACCTATAATGCCTCGTACTAACCTCTTTCTCAACCACATCATTCGTTTACCCGTTGAACCATTAAGAATAGAAGTCGAATACTCAAAGATATCAATCGATAAGTACCTATACCATGGCCCGAATGAAACACCCCAAACTCGGCCCACGAGCCTTGACCGGATCTGGTATGTTCCTTGAGTAAAACATTTCAGAAATTTGTTTGTTACTTTGGAAAAATTTGGGTGGTTTTGAAAAGAAACTGATTTGTGTTGAGTTCAAATTGAAAACGGTGATGTTCTTGAAGACTAGATTTTATTAAAACCATATTTTTATTTGTACTTGAAATCAATAAGTTAAAAGTATTGCCGAGTTTTTAGAGTTTAACATTAAATTGAAAATCGTTTGTATTTAGGTGTCAAAACATTTAAAATTTAGTTTTAAGAAAGGTTATTTAATCTTGATATATTAATAATCGTATCATAATAAACCGAATAAAATGCATGCTTAAAATAGTTAATAGTAACGGCCTTATTACATCAAGTAAAACCCGAAATAAATCCAAAATACTTAAGTATAAAATTCCAAAATAAAATAAATGTTGAGCTGAGCATTGGCCACCACTAAGTCCCTGCCGACCCGGTCCGTTTACTAGTGTCACCTGAAAAGATATCCCACAAAGGGGTGAGTCAAACAGACTCAATGTGTAACAGCCAACACGAAGTCCCAAAAGATTTAGGCATATCAAATCATACATATATAACAATATAAATAATGATGCAATCCCGAACCCAAGCCTAGATATCCATCCTCTACACATCACCTGTACCTGCCATCACACCGTGGGGATTACTAAATCGACCCTCCATCCGCTACACACCATCGAAGGCAGTCACTGCAGACGACTTGCACATCGCCCTTATAAATTGTGGCATAGCCACCAGAAAATGTGACAGAGTCACCAGATAATAATATGTGACATAAGTCACCACATTCAGATTATATGACATGAGTCACCAGATATTGTGGTAAGAACCACCAGATCACTTCCCCTTTTCAATATCACTCATATGCCCCATGTGTCATACAAATCATGCAAATATATTGCCATATGCCTTATTTCATATTCGTAGCCAATTCTCATATATGTCACATTCAATGTTCATCATACTATTAATAGAGCTTTAAAGGATAACGTACCTGAATATGCCATACCATTGAATGGTACTTTTAGCCACCTCTTTCATACTTTATTAACACATGTATTAAATTAATACCGTAAATCAATCAAGAGTTAGTGTAGGGCTACACACCTGGTATTAACGTGTTCACTGAATCTCGAAAGTCTCGATCTAGTGCTCTAGATCCCTAGTTCCTACATTCGGCCAACACCAAGCATCTTAGCAAAAAGCCATTCGGTTAAATAATCAAATCCCGAAGGATTATCGTAACCAAAATCCTTACCTTGCTGCCGATTTGGTTACTACTCAAATCCTGAAACTTCTCTTTATCCCTGTCGATTTGCCCCTAAAAGATAATGGTTAGATTCGGCCAACCTTAACACTTAATATGGCCTTGGTCGAATGTTAATGCCCTCTTACCTTGCGAATCTAAATCCCAAAAATAGTCACTTGGCTAGGGAGATGTCGAAATCCTACATGATATATGTTAGGGTCAGCTTTTTGTACAAGATCTATGAAAATGGCCCTTGGCCGAATACCACACATGGCTTACCTTGGCTCTTGAAATCCCGAAGACCTCCCCCCTTGTAGTCGACAATAATCAGAATCCCGAAACCCTCCTTCATAGTTTCGGCCAAAATATTAATGGGATTAGAGTCTTGATTTTCGATAGGCAGAGAAAGAAAAGAACAACAGATCAATCAAGAGAGATCCTTACCGAATGGAGTGATTAAAACGCAATTGTTCTCCAACTTAAAGTGTCGATAAGAAGAAGAGAATGTTGGCTTTAGTGCTATGATCAAATCGGCTCCAAAAGGTGACAATAAAGTGAAACTTTCGGCTTTAGGAGGAAATAGCAGGGAGATCGATTCGGCTAGACGAACAATCGGCTAAGATCGAATGCTCTTGGCCTTTGCTGAAGCATGAGAAGAAGAAAAAGAGAAGGTTGAGAGATAGGTGCCCCTAATGATCCTTTGAAGTTTCTGCCAAAGAGAATAAGTGAGGAACAAGGGTCGGCTTTGGGAGGTTTTGTGAATGGAAGAGAAGAGTGAATTTGTTAAGGAAAAATATGGCTGAATTTCGACACACTACTAGAGGAAGAAAAGAGAACCGAAAATACACTTATCCCCTAGAGAAATTTCTGCTACACCTCCCTTACTTACCTAGCCGAATTTGACACCAATGAACTCCCTTGGCCGACCAACTCTTCCTCTCTCTATCCAATCCCTTGTTATTCTCCTATTTTTCCTCTTCTTTACCCTTTCAAAAATAATTTGAATAAATCAATGATTATCTCCCTACCTTAGCCGAATTTTAAAAAGAAATTGACCACATCTAAAGCTCATCCCCTTAGTCTCTCAATGCCGTCCACTACTACTCCTTTTGCCGAAAAAAATAAAAGTCCCAAAATGTTGCTTGTGCTGCTCGAACTTAAGACCTCCTTGCACTGCCTGTGGCGTCACTTATAGAGGCTTTAAGTGGCGCCTCCTTGCCACTTTAACAAGCCCATTTTTGTGTCTAATTTCCCCTACAAATTCTCTTAAGGACCATCAAGCTTAGCTCCACTTCAAGACTTAAAATCTGATAATTTCCTAAGGCATTCACCTACACTCTAAAGTTCCCAACATCCATAAAACACATTCAAATTACACACAAGCATGCTTCCACATATATTTAAGCAAAAATGCACAAGCCCTAAATCCCAGATATTACACCGAAGCCAAATCATGGTAACTTATCCCGGAGTACCTATACCATGGCCCGAAGCCAACACATCCGATATTCATGGCCCGAAGCCAAATTGGTATGTCATCTTATAACTTATCATCAGTATCCAAAATCTATTCCTAAGGTTCAACCGGGACTTTTAGCTTGTCAATTCCATCTTCGAATATTTCCGTAGAATCGTATTTACAATTCATACTTTAATAAAAATCTCATAATTACAGTTTAGGCAATATCAAAGCATTTAACATACATTTATAAAGAAATTGTCACATACAAACTTACCTCGGGTATGAAAACGACAAAATGAGTAAATTACTCGATAATCTTGCCTTTCCCTCGATCTAATTCCAGATTCCTCTTTTCTTGATCAAAATATAATCAAAATTAACTTATTCAATCTCATATTCATCAATTTAGTCTAAATCACACTTTAAAGTACTTTTACACTTTTACCCCTAAATTTTCACATTTTTACAATTTAGTTCTTATTTCACAATTACACAAAATTCACATAATTCAACAAGACCCATGCTTGGCTGAATTACCATAATGCCTCTAGCAGCCCAAAAATTTCATTTATTTCACTTTTCATCCACTCAATTTCCATATTTCATAATTTAATCCCTATTTAACATTATTGTCAAAAATCACTTTACAAAACTATTAAATCTATCAACAAACCTTCATAATCCATCATCAATGATCAAATTACTCAAGATTCAACAATGAAAACATGTTAAACCTTTAACAATTTCAAAATCTAAGGTACGAGCTAGCTAGAATCCAAAGCAACGATCTCAAAAACGTAAAAATCATTAAAAACTGAGCTCAAAACATACCTAATTGCTTGAATTATTCATAGCCGAATGAAGAACCCTATTTTCTCTTCTTGTTCTTCTAATTTTGGTGCATGAAGATGATAATGAAGCAAAATTTTGATTTTGTTTTATTAATTCTTACTTTATATATCAATTTACTAATATAACCTTTATTATAAACATATAAAAACATATAATGGATGTCCATTAATGTCCATTAACTTTTAAAATGGTCTAATTACCATTTAAATCCATCATATTTAAAAGCCAAAGCTATTTGACACCTTTAACTAATAGAATGCAACTTTTGCATTTTACGCGATTAAGTCCTTTTTCTCAAATTGAGCAATTAAACGATAAAATTACTTCACAAAAATTTCACACATTCATAAAATAATATTAAAATAATTTTCGACATCGGATTTGTGGTTCCGAATCCACTGTTCTGATTTAGCTAAAATCGGGCTGTTACATAATAACCTTGAAAATCACCTAAAAAGTTTCCATACTTGTCCACTCACATTATGGATGGTTTAATTACAACATAAACCCTCCAACATTTTATTATTAAAGCTATTTAACCCTTTAGCTTATAGAATTCAAGTTTTGCACCTTTTGCAAATTAATCCTTTTTTTTATCAAATTAAGCATCCAAACGATAAAATTCCTTCACGAAATTTTTATGTGACACTACCAACATGCTATAGACATTAAAATAATAATAAAATAAATTTTTTGATGTCAGATTTATGGTCTCAAAACCACTATTTTGGTTTCATTGAAAACGGGTTACAACTTGTATAATTATAATTCTTTGTCAAAAATGAAATGATATAACTCTTTATCAATAACCAAAAGATATTACACCTTTCATTTATAGTTATTGGAATACTATAAATATTTGAAAATGTCCCAACAATCTCTCCTCTTTTTAAAATATTCTAAATTTTGATAATCTTGGAAATCAATTTGCATAAATGAAGGTGTCTTACGATTTAACCTTTATTTAGTGAAAACATGTTAAAGTTAATTGAAATTTCATGGTAGACTAAGATTTGAACTAGTTATTCCACTTGATTAACCGAACACATCTCACACAATGATTTCAACACCGATCAATGCATAGTATCTAGGCACACTATTATTGTCACGTGCAAGTGTCCTCTTTTCATGAATGTTGTTAGAGCCAAGCCTTTGAGCTCTTAGAAGCGTCCACACTTCGCACTTACATAAGTAGATCTCATCAAGAGTGTCCTTGTAATTATAACGCTCTAACTTATTTATGTTATGGGTCTATTAAAAGTACATTACTCATCCTTCCCTTATCATTATGGGTACATAGCACTTTAATCTTAGGATGAATTTATTTATAGTGCTAGCAATCACATACTGAAGATGTACATTGTCTCATTGAACTCAAGACTTGACATTATACCAAGTGTTGAGTCAAGTTTCCATCATAGGTGACTTCAATTAATGGGCTTGAGTCCCATCTATTTTAAGGTCTTATTGACTACAACTCTAGCAAGACGTTTTGTCAAAGGATTCGCCAAATTTTCACATGACCTCACGTAATTAATAGTGATTACTCCATCAGAGATTAATTGTTGGACATATTTATGTCTTAATCTAATGTTTCTTGACTTTCCATTATTTACTTGCTATATGCCTTTTCTAGAGTAGCCTTATTATCAGAGCGGATAGAATTAGGTGAAATTGGTTTTGGCCATAAAAGATATATATTCAGCTTCTTTAGATGCAGCAACTAATGTAATAAATTTAGTTGTGATAGTGGAATCAATAATTTTTTTTCTTAGAACCCCAAGAAATGAGACCTCCACTAAGAATAAAGATCCATCCACTAGTAAAAGCATGATCTTCCAAACTTGTAATCCAACTAGCATCCGAATACCCTTCCAAAACTAAAGGATATCCCTTACAACACAATCTGTAGTTAATAGTTTTCTTTAAGTACCTAAGTACTCAAAGCTTTCTAATACAAACTACTTGGATTACTTGTGTACCTACTCAATTTCCCAACAACATATACAATATCTAGTATTGTACAAGTCATTATGTACATGAGACAACCAATTAGACTTGCATATTTCAATTGATCAATTTTCTTACCAGAATTAGATACTAATTTTATTTGAGGATTCATGGGTGTAGATGATGGTATACAATTGAAAAGATCAAAATTTTAAACACTTTTTTAGTGTTATGTGATTGTGATAAAACTATAGTGCTTTCCTCTTGGGTTATTTTAATCCCAAGAATAACATCTGTTACACTCATATCTTTCATAGCAAAGTTGCTTGACAATAATTTCTTTGTGTTTTCTACTTGTTCCAAATCCGTGCCAAATATAAGCATGTCATCTACATATAAGCAAATTACAACACCTTTTCCAATTTCAAAATTTCTATATACGTACTTATTGTTGAAAAAATCCAATTTAAAACTATTTCCTTACATAATGGGAAATTAAAATTTTGAAAACCAAGTCAGTTTGTGATATCTATAGCAATAAACTTTACCCGAAATCGCACCTGTGTTTTTGGCTAGACGGATTCTTGTCATTCCCGACTTTCAATCGAACAACCTTCTCTGGTATTCGCATACCATGAACTACTTTGAGTGTGGGCTCGAACGAATTTGAATCAAACACAAAACCAAAAATTATTTACTTTACTTTCAGTGGGAAAACAAATTTCTCTTCAATAGAAATTTTTAGAATTGTTATTCTAGAAAATAGAATTTATACTTAGAAATAAATTCTTACTATTTTTGGGTAGAATAACAATATCTCAAAGTTGTGTAAAAATTATTTTGTATTTAGCCCTACTGGTTCCATCTATTTATAGGGAGACAAAGCAAAACTCTTGTTGAATTAGTAGAAGTCCTTTTTAATTGAAAAACTGAATCCTAGTCCAACTAGGAGACATAGGGGTGGCAACCCAAGTTAAATATACTAGGGTTTGTCGTCCCATGTATTAGCATAATGGGCTTTTGGACCTCTCCCGTATTGGGTCTAATTATAAATGCTTATCGGACATTTAACCCAACATTTTATAATTCAATCCAACCAATACATATTTTTCTATTTTCCAAAATAAACATCATAAAATTGATTTTAATTAATTAATTAATTTCCCAATTAAATAATATTCTCAAACCGATTCTAATTCTGTTAAAATCATGACAAATTTACCGTAAAAGAATATTTGAGAAAATATATTTAATATTTCTACGTTCAACGGATTCACTATGACGAATTAATCTTATTCCATTTTTGAACTTCAATTATTTAATAAATTAATTGAATAATAATTATAAAAACCATAAATTAATTTTCCAAGTCATTTCCTTTTAGTGAGAAAATCACATTCATTTTCAAATGTTTTCCATTTCTCCAACTTTGCCATTTCTGTTAATTTGATTCAACATGTAATTCTTTTATGGTTTCAACAAGCTAGCGGAGGGATCGATTGGACATATGCGGTTAGTGCTCAAATGGTTATAATTAAGTTCTAGCTTTTCGCATATTAATTATGAACTCATTTGGGCACAAAATCATTCCACTATAGTATCATGACAGAGTTCTCCCTAATGGCATACCATTAAAAAAGAAACTAAATTAGTGCTCATCCAATGACCTTGTCATAAATGTGTTACCTTCATAGAGCATCCTTAATCTCTTTGGAATAAATCTACTCTTCTAATATGATCATACGTTATCCCATGGTAACCATTACATCTTCCTTCATAAAAGTCTATTACTATCAAATAGTAATCAAGTCATTCATCACAAATACGAACAACCCATGGCCACGCTTACTTTTCATCTATCATGTAATGCAAATGAGAGGATATCATTTACTCATGTCTTGGGCTATGAATTACAGTATTGTGAATTGTGCTACATATTGTAAAAATCATATACCTAATGCACCAGCTTTCAGTTCGTTATCTATTTGAACTCAGACTTTTACTTACATAAAAGTATACGAGTTATGCATCCATCATCCATTCAGGATTGGGGTATGTCACACTTTGAATGTCACAAATGAATAAATCCATAAATGGATTTAGGATATATTCTTATTGGGTCCAATCTGATGTACTATCAGTCTAATAATCACATCTATATCTCTATCTTTTGGGGGTTATCCGTTCCAATGCCCAAGACAAGGCATCTCCCCAATTGGACTTGATATATGAATTATTAGTCTTTTAATCAGTTTGCTCATTTCTGATTAGATTAAGGACATGTTTAGGTTCATCTACTAATATAAGTTGTCTTTCCATATTACGATCTGACCACATAATACCACTTAGTATTAGTTTAAACATTAGACAACCAGTGAGCCAATATTTTCTTCTATTTTGCTTTGTATGCAAAACCCACAGGAGGAAATTATCCAAATTGTATTAATGTAATCCATAAATTATTTTATTATCCAATTTGTTCGAAAAAATTACAAGTTTACAAATGAATATACTATAATTAAGGCACCAGATCCAACAGTCTCCTACTTAACTTAGTGAAGTAGATAAGTCATATTTTGCATTCTCATGCTCTCCACCTGTTTCTCAAAACTCCTAGCTAGTAGAGTCTTGGTAAATGGATCTGTAAGGTTGTCCTCAAATGCGAATTTGAATACATCTATGATTCTATTTGAAACAACCTCTCTTATAATATGATACTTTCTATTAATATGTCTCATCCTCTTATGGTTTCTTGTTTCCTTGGTGTTTGTTATTGCCACCTTGTTGTCACAATACTGTGTGATAGCTTTTCTCATACCAGGAACAACTTCAAGATATGTAAGGAACCTTCAAAGCCTTATTGTTTCTTTTTTGGTCTCAAAAGCAGTCACATATTCGGCCTCCATAATGGATTCATAGTATAACTATGCTCTACACTTCTACACACAATGGATTCTCCCCCCGGACAAAAACATAGCCCGATACCGATTTCCTTGAATCCTGACACACTTGGAAGTTAAAATAAGTATATCCGATATGAGTACAATCTCCTCTGGAGCACACAAGAATATAATCCCTCTTTCTTCATAAATACTTGAGTATATGTTTAACTGCTTGCCAATGTCTTGGTCTTGGATTCACTTAATATCGACTCACCAACCCTACTACAAAATATATATCTAGATGTGTGGATAACATAACATACATGAGACTTTCTACTATAGAAGCACAATAAATCATTCTCATGTTTTCTCTTCTTATGTTGTCTTATGACAATCCTTCAAAGAAAGATGAAATCTTGATACAGAAGGTTGATTTCCCTTTTCCAAATCAGTCATTGCATAATGTTCTAATATATTGTCTATGTATAAAGCTTGCGATAGTGCTATTACTTTGTTCTTTTGATCCCTTAGGATTCAAATTCCTAGAATAAAATTAGCTTCTCCTAAATCCTTCATTCTAAATTGTTGGGTTAACCACATTTTAACCGATAACAATATCCCTACATTTGTAACACCCTAAAATTGACTTAGACATTATGGCCGAATCTGGGAATGTTACGAAGAAGGGGTTTTGAAATCAATCTTATTATGTTAAATTTCTCGAGCTTAATTGTTAATAAAAAGAATCCACATTTTATCAACCATATTATTATTTTCATTAAGGAAACCATTGTTAATTTGCTCAATCAGAATACTTATTTTGTAACGAAAGTTTGATATTGTTAAAGTTGAAAACCATGTTTGTGTTTTCATAAATCATTTGTTTGCATAAAACCGTGGTTTTGTCAAACATCGCCATATAAAAGTCAGAAACACATCCAAAACCAAAATTAAAACAAACAGTCCAGAGAATTCCAAAATTACAGAACTCTAAACAATAATCTAGATTTTAAATAAAAACCGTTACTGAAAATAGTTCGTGAACTAGTGGTCACCATTGAGACTTCGTTGCACCGACCCACCTATGCTTGAGGATTACCTAAACAGAACAGATAATAGATGTGAGTTTTCATAAACTGAGTGTGTAACTCAACGAAAATATACATGCATCAAATTCAGAATTTCAGTATATCATAATAGAAGTGGACAAAAATCCTTATCAGAATCAGATTATAAGAAACATACATATATGCAAACTCCTACCCCCATCCTCTACATACCATCTCTGACCATCCCAACACACCTAGCCCTATACACCACATAGTGTCTGTACGACACTTATCAGAATAATTTGCAGCAGTGCTGCTAGAATAACGGTGAATTATCGCCTCACAAAACACTTCCTCCAACAAACAGAACCCAACCCATATATAGATACAGAATATAGATATACAGAAATAACAAATTTAACATGTCATGCATGCTTGTATACAGATATCATACATGCTTATACAATACAATCAGACATATATATCAGTTTTCCTAAACTCAGATTAGTCTATTAGAATAATAGATCTCATGCATTAGGGTTTGTTTTGCCCTTACCAACCAAACGGAAGGCCCACAGTCGATGAGAATGACACGTGCCACCCTAAGGAAGATTTTAGAATTTCTGGCCCACATGCCCGTGTAAGCCCACACGCCCGTGTAGAAGGCCTGTGTGGGCCCACACGCCCAAATCGACCTAGCCCATGTGACCTACACGGCCATATACTCGCCCGTCACACAGTCGTGTGTCGCACATGCCAGTGTGGCTTCGATAGGCCATTTTTTTTGGCTTTCACCAAATCTCATTTACTCATGTTTTTGTTACACACTTGGTTCATTTTTTATGTGAAAGCAATTTCGAGACCTCCAAAACTTAAAAACAGTATGCCAACACCATTTTAGCAATTAATTTATGAATTTAAACTAGAATTTGATCTCGACTTAAGGCCTCTTAAAACTGAACCACTAGCAAAACACTTACCACCAACGAGCAGAAACCACTCAATACTCAAATCTCTGGAGAACAACAACTGCTTTTTGTCTTTTCCCTAATCGAGAAATACAAACACTATTAATAGATTTCGTTAAACATAATCAAATCCCCCTACAACGCAAAACGCAAACGAAAACCACTTGATAGCTTACCTAATCAGAACGAATCAAAGAACCCTAAAAGTACAACAACAACAGCACGTACGACGACCAGAATTGAAGAAGAACAGAAGAGACGAAAAAGAAGAGAAAGAAGAACAAAAAAAAAATCAGAGAAAGTAAAGAAAAGGAATTTTAGGAAAACAAAAGAATTAAAATTAAAAATTAATTATACCAAAATCCTAACTCCCCACAACCCCACTGACTACCAATCCCACTAAATCCGACCACTAACCTCATCCAACTAACTCAGAATTCCAACTCAACCAAAACTCTATTACACAACCGAGAAAAAATTATCATCCAACTCACGCGAGAATATGAACATGAAACCACAACGCAGGCTAACACCTTACCACTCGAACCAGCAGGCTCATTGTGATATGAGTTTACCAAGAATATAACATAAGCCCACTAAAAAGGGATAAAGCTAAGACAAAAAAGAACATATTTTTCAAAAGTGAGACTTGAACCCAAGACCTCAAACACACATCTAGAATACTTAACCACTGGAGAAGATATATAATTATATCCAAATTATCAGAAAAAAGATTAAATAATTCAGGGCGTTACAACTCTACCCTTTAAAAGAAATTTCTGCCCCGAAATTTACCTGATCTGAACAGATGAGGATACTGCCGACGCATCGAGTCCTCAGGTTCCCATATGGCTTCTTCAGTACCATGATTTCGCCATAAAACCTTAACTAACAGAATAAACTCCCTTCTCAAAATCTTTACATCTTGATCCAAAATCTGAACCGACTCCTCCTCAAATATCAAATCCGGTCTAACTCGATCTCCTTAATAAAAACAACGTGAAATGAATCAGACCGATACTGCCTCAACATAGAGACGTAGAATACGTCATGGATACGATATAACTCCGGAGGTAGCTCTAACTGATAAGCGACCAGTTCCACACGCTTCAGAATCTGATACGACCCAATGAACTTAAGGCTCAACTTGCCCTTATGTCCGAACCTCAGAACTTTCTTCCACATAGGCACCTTAAAAAAGACAAAGTCACCCATAGAGTACTCGATATCCCTCCATTTCAGATTTGCATAGGACTTTTGTTTGTCAAAAGCTACCTTAAGATGATCCCGAATTAATCTAACTTTGTCCTCAGTCTCGGAAACCAACTCAGGACCTAAAATCCATCATTCACCCAACGTAGTCCAATATAGTAGAGTACGACACATATGACCATACAGAGCCTTATAAGGTGCCATCCGGATGCAAGATTGAAAACTATTATTGTAGGCGAACTCAGCTAAAGGCAGAAAATCCTTCGAACTACCGTAGAAATCAATGAGACAGCTCCGAAGCATATCCTCCAGTATTTAAATCACCCTCTTAGATTGACTATCGATCTGAGGATGGAACGTAGTACTAAAGTCCAATCTCAAACCTAGAGCTTCATGAAGTTTCTTCCAAAACCAAGAAGTAAATCAAGGATTCTTATAATTATCGAAACTGAAACCTCGTGAAGTCTTACAATCTCAGAAATAGAGTTATTTCTCACGTAGTATCTGAAGCACCACTCTAAGATGCTGATCACACTCATCTGCAGTCTTAGAATACACCAGAATATCATCGATAAAGACTACGACGAACTGATCCAGATATGGTAGGAAAATCCTGTTCATCCACGAATGTAGCTGGAGTATTTGTCAAACCAAAGGGCGTGAATAGGAACTTGTAGTGCTTGTAACGATTTGTAAAAGTCGTCTTAAAAATATCAGCTTCCTTAACCCTAAGCTGATGATAGCTAGAAGAGAGATATATCTTTGAGAATACTGAAGCCCCATGAAACTAATCAAACAAATTATCGATCCTCAGAAGTGGGTGCTTATTCTTCACAATTAAGTTATTCAATTGCTGGTTGTCAATACACATCCTCATGGTACTGTCTTTTTTTTTAAGAACAAAACCGGTGCCCCCATGGAGACACACTAGGACGGATAAATCCACGATCAAGAAGCCCCTGAAGCTTAGCCTTTAGCTCCGTAAGCTCTTTCAATGCCATTTGGTATTGAGCGATCGACATCGAAGCTGTACCTGGTAGAAGCTCAATGCCAAACTCAACTTCTCGCTTCAGAGGTAAACCCGATAACTCATTAGGAAAAACATCTGAAAATTTCCTTACTATTCTGATGTTCTCAACAGAAGAGTCTCAGAAATTAAAACACTTACAAAGGCCAGATATGCTTCACACCCTTTCCAAACCAGTTTTTTAACCACTAGAGCAGAGATCACATTGGACAAATAATCTTAACACTCGCCAATCACAACAACTTCCACATCATTATTGGTTCTCAAAACTACCCTATTTGTCCCGTAGTCCAAACTAACACGGTGTTCTACTAGCCAGTTTATTCCCAGAATTAAATCGAACTCTCCAAATGGTAGCTCCATCGGATTTACCGAAAACACAACCCTTTGTACTTCCAGCGGTACATTCCTATATAGTCTATTTACCCAAATAGATTGTCCCAGCGGATTCAGTATATAAATTCCACCAGAAGTACTCTCAATAGTAATCCCTAACTTTCCAGAGATAGAACTAGCTATATATGAGTGTGTTGACCCTATATCTATCAAAGTAATATAATAGACATCAAAAATAAAGAACGTACCCCTAATCACATTAGGGGCATCTCTGTCCTCTACGCATCGGGCAGCCTATACCAGTGCAGGTTGTCTCGCCTCAGTTTGATTAGCACTTTTACCCAGTGCTCTCTTTCCTCTGCCCAAACCATTACCACCTCTGGCCGGACCATGGCCCTTAGATGGCTACTGTGCTGCCCTCTGAGGCTGAACAAAACCCAAACCTGGAGCTTACATCTGATCAAAACATTATGGGCACTCTCTAATTCGGTGATCCATCGACCCAAAACGTAAACATGCCCCTAATCTCCTCCAACAGTCACCCGGATGATGCCTACCACAGTCACTACATGGCTGAACCCCAGTAGGAGCAACTGGATCTCCCACCCTAGAAGGCCTATCAGGTCTGGCCCATTTCTAAGGCCTCTGAACAGAACTAGAGGGCTCCGATTCCCTCTTTTTCTTGCCTCTCTCATGATCCTTGTTTTGGCGTTCCATGCGTTTAACCTCTTCAACGATCTTTGCCTTGTCCATCAGAACAGAAAACTCTCGCTCCCTCTACGGAGTAATCAAAACCCTAAAACTATCCCTCAAATTGTCCAAAAAATGAACACACTTTTAGTACTCAGATGCCACCATCCCTCGAGCATAGCAGTTTAGTCTAAAAAATTTGGCCTCAGACTCGACCACTGTCCTATCACCTTGCGTGATATTCATGAACTGATGCCTACAAGCATCTACGTAGCTCACACCCACATACTTCCCTTGGAAGGTAGTCTTGAAGTAATCTCAATTAAGATAATCTGGTTGAGTACCCTCCTTAACTGATAACCACCATTGGTATGCCTTGTTGTGAACCAAAGAAACTGCACCTCTCAGTTTCTTTATAAGAGTGCAGTCAATGTCGTTCATTATTCTCTCAGTGGCCTCCAACCAGTATTCGACCATGGTAGGGGCGACTCCAGTAACGCCCCTAAATAGTTTAGCTTCATTGGACCGGAGGCGTTCAATTATTGACCTACGACCTCTAGATCCAGAATGGGGTCCATCAACCCTCTCCAAAACTCTTAGTATGGTTGGAACAGTGTGTGGTCCTCAGCAGAGTGGCTTTGAGACTCGGTCTCAATAGTAGGTGTAGCCAGAGTCTCACTCATTCTAGATTTGGCATACTGCCCAAAGAGGAAGACTCAGCTCGAGTCCTCCAATGGCGCCAGCCGCACCTACGTATACCATGACCACAAGTTCCACAAGCGCTCATTGTTTCAAAATTTTATCTACATTACAAAATTTTATGCATTAGTTTTAGTGTTTATTAGCAAATATTTTATTCTTCAAATATTTATCAGAAGTTGAGAAATCTCAGTTTCTAGCTAACTCAGTATAGTTTCAGATAGTTCTAACTACAGTGTTCCTAAGTCTAAAAATACTTATAGGATTGACGCCAGAGACTCTGTGTACCACATACTTTACTCATAAGAAACAAACTTATTTGGAAACCGTTTATTTTTTAAATTCAATTTTGATCTCAAAATTTACAGCCCGAGTTTTGCAATCTGGCTTTGATACCGTTAAATGTAACACTCTAAACTTGGCCTAGACATTATGGCTGAATCTGGGAGTGTTATGAAGAAGGGTTTTGAAATCAATTTTATTATGTTTAATTTCTCGTGCTTAATTGTTACTAAAAATAATCCATATTTTATCAAAATATTATTATTTTCATTAAGGAAAACATTGTTAATATGCTCTTTCAGAAAACTTATTTTGCAGAGAAAGTTTGATATTGTTAAAGTTGAAAACCGTGTTTGTGTTTTCAGAAATCATTTGTTTGTGTAAAACCGTGGTTTTATCAAACATCGTAGTATAAAAGTCAAAAACACATCCAAAACCAAAATTAAAACAAATAATCTAGAGAGTCCCAAAATTACAAAACTCTAAAAAATAATCCAAATTTAAATAAAAATTGTCAATCAAAACAATTCATGAACTAGTAGTCACCGCCGAGACTCCGTTGCACCGACCTGCCTATGTCTGAGGATTACCTAAACAGAACAAACAACATATGTGAGTTTTCATAAACTCAGTGTGTAACTCAACTGAAACATACATACATCAAATTTAGAATTTCAGTATATCAGAACAAAAGTGGACATAAATCCTTATCAGAATCAGATTATCAGAAACATACATATATGCAAAGTCTTACCCCTATCCTCTACACACCATCTCTGACCATCCCAACACACCTGGTTCATTTTTTATGTGAACTCAATCTCAAATCAAAAAGTCTTGATCACTTGATCAAATCTTTAATTCCATAAGTGGGATGCTTGCTTAAGTCCATATATGTTTCTAAGAACTTTGCAAACTTTATGCTCGTTTCCTTTAGCTATATATCTGGTGGGTTGCATAATATAAATGCTCTCTTCAAGATAGTCATTCAAGAATGCTGTCTTAATATCTATTTTCCAGATCTCATAATTGAGAGTCATCGTAATGGATAATAATATACAAATTTACTTGAGCATGAAACTGGAGAGAAGATTTCTTCATAATCGATACTTTTTTTCTAAGTATAACATTTTGCTAAAAGTCTAGCCTTGTAATTTTCAACTTTTCCATCCGTTTTTTTTTTTTTGTAGATCCACTTACACCCTATGGGTTTTATCTCTTCAAGTAAGTCTATAAGTTCCCTTACTGAGTTGGAATCCATCTCAACTTTCATAGCTATTTTCTAGAGCTTGGAATCAGCACTTCAGATTGCTCCATTATATGTGAGTGGGTCATCATCTTCCTGTTCTGTAGACTCAATGTTTAAAACACTTTTTCCAGATTGGAAGAACTCAAGCTTATGAGAGACCCTTCCACTATAACGAAGCACCCTATGTTGTTGATCTTTTGCAAGTCTATTATTAAGAGTTGGTTCTAGAACCATTTCTGTAGGGCATTTTGTATTTCCTGATTGTTCATTGAGTACTTCTTTACTTCGAGGTTTGAAGTCTTACAACCAATATTTTTTAGTTGTTGTACTTATAAGTTAATTTTGGATCTTTCTTCTAATGGCCAGTCCACCATAAAGTCTACCTATAAGTTCTTGTTAAATGATAATGATGCTCTTTGTCTAGTTGCAAAGATTGTTAGGAAGCTACCATGTTAACCGAACATTCAACACTTGCTCTGGTTAACGTGGAGGAATAAACTCATTTGTAATGTTATTGAAATAACTAGACATCTATCATTTGATGATAGCTGTAAGTTTGTTGTGGGGGCTTGAAACTATTTTGCATATACTTTAAGATTGTTTAGTCGCCAAAAAGGTTTAGAAGAGTATTTTAGGAGATGTGTCAGCTTTTTTCTTCTCTTTAATTCGGTTTGAATTGTTCATTTGGAATTTATGCTCGTATAGAAAGGTACGGCTTGGGCGTTTAGAATGGTCCTGGTGGTTCTCTTTTATATTTTAGAGTTTGTGGAAATGGTGCAATGTTTTTTTGTTTCATGGGCTTGGGGCGTAACATTCATGAAAGACTAGGTAGTATTGTTGGTGGAATGCAAAATTTTTCGGGAACTCTAGTCAATATAAATCAACAATGTCAGTCTAGAATCTTGTTGGGTTGGGAGAAACCACCCTATGGCTATGACAAATTGAACACAAATAGTAGTTGTAAGTTGGAAAAGTTGCATTGTTTTTGTCGAACTTTGGTGTAGATTTCAAGGACTATAGCTTGTCTAGCTTCATAGTTTTTGATTTATCCTTGTTGAGTTGGATTCTCTAACTTTTATTCAGATGATCAAGAGTGGGGTTGGTAGGTTGCATCCTTTGTATTGTTTGGTCTTGGTCATCCGTGAACTTATTCGTTGTGAGTGGACTTGTGAGATCTTACTTGTTCCTTGACAGTGAAATATTACGGTAGAATGTATGGCCAAGGAAAGTTTGTTTGTAATGCCCCGAATTTGGTCCTAGTAGAATTGGGCCTATTGGGCCTTGGCCATGTGAGCGTTTAAAATTTTTGAGAACAAGAGAACGACACTAATGCAAGTTGGACCTATTAGGTGAGTGATTTTGAAAGGTTATGGGGCTTCCATGAAGTCCCGGGATCAAACCTGGGCTTTAGGAAAATTTTGGTTTTAAGTGAGTAAAACCCTGGGAGTTAGCAGGTAGTCTTTAAGAATAAAATATGGAGAAAAATGACACAAAAGGAGTCATGGTCTAGTGGCAAATGGCGCCACATGGGAGAGAAGGAAGTGACGCCACACAAGGAAGCAAGGGGTCCAAGGTTCAAGTCTTGGCGCTTGCATTTCATTTTGATTTCTTTTTAAATGAACTTAGACTTTGGCCATAGAATTATATTTAGTTGCAAATGTTTTAAGACAAAAAGGAGCTAGTTGGTAAAGTGGCTAGCGGCGGGGATTATGTTATGTTACAAGAGAGCCTGAGTTCGAATCTCATTGCAAGCAAAAAAGGATATTTATTTTGCTAAGTTGGGACGGCAAGTGGTTGTGATGGCTTTAAATAGAGCAATCTATGAGGAGAGTAAGGATACCTGGGTTGGAGTTTGGACATAGGAGTGTTCAGAGCGCGGATCAACTCCAGATTCCTATCTGGTGTGTATTTCGCACTATTTTAGCTGTAGAGCGGCAAATGCCGAAATGCCGGTCACACGGTAATGGTAGCCACACGAGCATGCGAGCGCACGTGTGGGGGCTTCGACGCAATAGTTGAGGCCATTATGAGTGTTCTTGTGGGTTTAGACTGTTTGGGCCTCGATAGGTTGAAATGGGCCATGTGGGGCCAATAGGCCCATGCGCCCATATGAATAAATTGTATGATTGTGTAGTAGATATTGAACTGGTCTATGTGAATCTCATATCTGTGGCTAGATTTGAGCTAAATGGGCCACATGAGCATGTGGGCCCATTTGGGCTGAGAATGGGCCCTAGGCCCATTCGCATCATTATCTCTGTTTAGAATACTTTGGTTTAACTGGGCAAATCGCAGTTGATCGCTCTAGTGCAGGTGACGACGCTCGTGATTATTTAGTACTCTACGTGATAAGGTGTGTATTCGTATACCCTGTTCTGATTGTTAATCGGTTGGAAAGCAGAAGGTGCGTATATTGAACTATCTTGACTGTTGATCGGCATTATGCCGAAAAGCCGAAATATCGGCGAACAATGCGATACAAGTGTGCTATCGCATGTGTGGTGAACCGAGCTCACGGAGCATGAGCGTGTGATGGAAAAGGCAACCATGAGCAAATTAATGGGCTTGGGTCGTACTGGGCTTCGATAGGCTGAAAGGGCCCAATGGGCCTGCGGGTCCATTGGGTTAAATTTCATTGTTAAATGGGAAATAGATAGGCTTATCATGTCGCGCACATGACTTAGGTGTTTTGGGCCGCGTAAGGCCGAAAAGGGGCCGTGTGGGACCATACAAATGAAATGTATGTGATGTGATAAGTTATTGATTTGGGCTGTGCCGTTGCATAGCCGTGGTTGTTTCTAGGCTAATGGGGCACATGAGTGTGTGGGCCCACTTGGGTAGGGTATTGGGCCTCAGGCCCATTTTCACTGTTAAGTTAAATTAGGTTTATTGAGTCGCTCGAGGCGACTGTAAACCTTCTGAGGGGTTGAAAAATTACTGAAATACCCTCAATTTACAAAATTACAAAAACACCCCTGATTTGTTTGTGAAATTACCGAAACACCCCTGATTTGTAAAATTATCGAAATACCCTCAGATTGCAAAATTACCAAAATACCCCTGATTTGTGAAAATACTAAAATACCCCTGGGTTGCGAAATTACCGAAATATCCCCAGTTTGTAAAATTATCGAGATACCCCTGATTTGCAAAATTATCGAAATACCCTTGTAGGGGAGAATTATTGAAATACCCTTGGAGGGTAAGATTACCGAAATACCCTTATAGGGTAAGAGGACTAGGTTGCCCTTGTGGGTAAATGGCTGACTTAGACTATGAGTTGACTAATTTGTCTGTGGTTGTATAACTGATATGCTCGTAATATATGTTAAATGACTGTTACTGAGTATGGTTATTCTGCATACACCTATGATGATTGAGCATGGCATACACGACATATTACATGGGGTTGGGACAAAGTTACGAAGGAAGTGTACGGCCCATTGCCGTTTGTACAAGGCTTTCAGCCTTTTTGCGATAAATATGGCTCTGTGCCATCTTTATTATGGCTTTGTGCCAACCGTATTTACCCGTGGCTATGTGTCTAACATATATATTGATGACTCTGTGTCGATCATTGAAACACCCCACACCCGGCCCGCGAGCCTGAACCGGATCTGGTATGTTCCTTAAGAAAAACGATTTTGAAGTTCTTTATTACTTAGAGATAATTTGTGTATTTTTTGAAAGATATTGCTTTCGGGTTGGGCTTAGGTTGGAAACCCGTTTACTTAATTTTAAAAGAACAATTATTTAAAGTGACAAAAAAAACAATCTAGGGTTTATTTAAGAAATATGTTTTAAACAACCATTAATTTTAAAGTAATTCGTAACATAATAATAAATATTTAAACAGAAATGAAGTAATCAAACTTGGGCCTTATGGCCTTATTACATCAAATAATTTCCAAAATTAAAATGAAAAGTACTTAGCAAAAATAAAATCCAAATCGTTTATTTTTCTCCTGCATGGCCACCTTCAGCTCCTGCCGACCCGGTCCATTACTGCTCATCACCTGAAAAATAGTCCCACAAGGGGTGAGTCTACAGACTCAATGTGTACACAAAACTAACAATCAACGGATCAGAATACATATTCATATCAAGTACATATTCGAATCAAATGATGCAACCCAAACCCAAGCCTATTTGTCCATCCGCTACACACCACCCGTGCACCGCCCACACACACCGCGGGACTACTAAGTCGACCCTCCATCCGCTACACACCATCGGCGCGCGATCATTTGCGATCGACGTGCCCATCGCCCATATAATTTGTGTCATTAGACACCATATTCGAATAATGTAACCGGTTACCATATTCAAATTATGTGACCGTAGTCACCATATTCCGTTAGTGAGACCAAGTCAACACCTTCTTCCCTTTCACATATAGCCCAAATGCCCCAAATATTATTATATCATGCATCACATACTTATTTCTCATCCATGTTACTATTCACATGTTCAAAATATATCATATTCGTAATCCTACCAGAAGTAGGAAACGTACCTGGGTACTCTTTACCACATTTGTGGTACTTAGCCACATTCTCATTCTTATGCATATTCATATATTAAAATAATTATTGCCATAATATATTGAAAGTTAGTGTGAGTACACACCTAATTCGCTTAATAGATTCCTTGAAATCCCGAAGAACAATCTACCGATCTAGATCTTTACTCCTATATTCGGCCAATCATAAAAACATATGAATCAACCTATTTGGCTTAAAAACCAAATCCTAGTAGAAGTAGTATACTTAGACTTACCTTGTTTGCCGATTTGATTAATAATCAAATCCCAAAATTTGTAGTATTCCTTCCTTAAAAATCGGCTAGCCACCAAATCATTTAACTAGGTCAGTTTCCGGCTTTTGAATAAATAGGAAATAATTCTAAATACCAAAAATAAGCCTTGGCCGAATACTTCATATGCTTACCTTGTGGATTTTAAATCCTGAAACTCACCGAATAACTAGGGAACACGTGGCCTATGGTGTACCTTCGGGAAAAGAACTTCTCCTTCCTTGTAGTCGACATTTAGTAAATCCCGAAAGATCTCTTCAAAGTTTCGGCAACAAGATATTAATGGGGTTAGTCCTAGATTTCGGCAAATCTTAAAAGAAAAAGGATGAAATCGAATGAGATCTTACCCTTACTTGAAGAAATCGATTGCACCTTCACTTCAATCTTCAGAGATTCGGCTATGGCTAGATGATGATCTCACAACTTTTGGCTTTTGGAGGGATTAGAGAAGGAAGAACAAAGATGGAAGATTCGGCTAGAACACAAGGTATTTCGGCTTGGCAAAAATAAAAGAAGAAGAAGATTCGGTGAAGAGAATTCGGCAGAGGCTTTCAAAGAACAGAAATAATGCAGAATGGCCTCTCTTTTCCTTTTATAGCCGAAATTACTAAGCTAGAGTCCCTTACTTGGCCACCACTCTTCTATTTTGATAACTTTATCCCTTTAATTATCATAAATAAAAGAGTTTAATCCAACATTTATCTCTTCAAAATAATCCAATTTAAAAATCCTTTATTTATCACCTTTTTAATCAAATATTTATGAAAATAAAACACCTCCTTTCTAGAAGCATGTGTCGTCCACCTCAGTCTTCTGGAAGCAAAAATAAAACCTCCTTTATTTGCTTCCCAAATGACTCGAACTCAGGCCCATTCCTCTTGCATATGGCGCCATTTCCATAGGCCCTAAGTGACATCTTCAGGCCACTTTTCCAAGCCTGTTTGTGTGTCAAATTTCACAAACTTTTTCTTTTAAGGCCACCTTGCATTAATTTCCCCTTTTAAACTTTAAAACTCGACATTTCTAAGTTTCCAAAAATTTTCGTTCGGCTTTGTAAACTTGACATTTCCTTACATTTCCAAGTTTCTAGAAATGTTCACTTTCCTCTTTTGAATCATTTCTTTACATTTCCTAGTTTCCAAAAATGTTCACTTTCCATTTTTAAACTTAACATTTCCATACATTTCCAGATTTCCAAAATGTTCACTTTCCTCTTTTGAAACTTAACATTTCTAAATCATTTCCTTACATTTCCAAGTCATTTCCCTACATTTCCAAGACATTTCCTTTCATTTCCTTGCATTTCCTTACATTTCCATACATTTCCTCACATTTCCTTACATTTCCTTACATTTCCATACATTTCCATACATTTCCTTACATTTCCTTACATTTCCATACATTTCCTTATTTCTAGAATTCACATAACATATTCATAATTCATAAAACGTGCCATTTTACCACATGGTTCCTTGTGTCATGCTTCACACGGAGTTTCTTTCAAAGCCTCATTTACCTAGCTCCCCTTTTTACTTAAAAACCAATAATTATCCGAAGCTTTCTTCTTCCATCCTAGAATTCTAAAAACCCTTAATACACTTCCAACACTGCCAAAACCTACTAACTCATGAATTAGGCACGAACGCATAACCCCTAGTCTAGGATGTTACATTTCTATCCACCTTAAAAATAATTTCGTCCTCGAAATTACTTACTAACAGTCGTACAATCCTTTTCATCGCACTATGCTTACGCTGCGCACTCTGATCTTAATAGAGCCATCATACCTTCTAGGCACAATCTCTAAGTTCACGTCCTCTAGAACTTATTCCTAACGTCGCGATTTAATCTGGTTAACGAGTTTTATGCATCAAAACTTTTGTTTCACTGATTAACCGCGAACAGTTTTATGAAAAGAGATGTTTAAAAGTGGTTCTTTCGATCAAACAAAGTTCTCAGTTCAAGTTCACTATTCAAAAAGTCACGTTCACATTCATCAACCAATTATGAACTGTCGTTCATTCAGAGAAATGTTGTAGTTTTCATTGTTGTTGTTTTTCCACTACCCAGGGGTATTTTCATAATTTTGTCCTACAGGGGTATTTTCGTAATTTTTTTCAAAAAAAGTTTCTTGGCGATTTTTTCAAAAAGTATTTTGGAAATTTTGAATTTCCGAGGTATTTTGGAAAATTTTGAAATCCGGGGGTCTTTCGGTAATTTTTCACAAACCGGGATAAATTCGTAAAATCTAATAAATCAGGGATGTTTTAAAAGTTACAAAACTTTGAAGGTTCTTTTTGAGAATTGTACTTTCCAAAACAGTGATGTTGCAAAAATTTTGGAAATCAGGGCTATTTTGGTAATTTTGTAAGTTAGGGGCAATTTTGTAATTTTCCAAAATCAAGGTATTTTGATATTTTGCAAATTAGGGTTTTTGAATATTTATAAAATAATGAAGTTTCGATTAAAACTATGTGTATTTTGGAAATCTCATAAATCAAGGGCATTTTTGTAATTTCACCACTAGGGGTATTTTTGTAATTTTACAAACCAAAAATTTTTCGGAACAATTTTGTAAAATTAGTTCACTCAAATTAAAAAGGGTAATGTTAAGAGTTTTAAAATTAGGGTTATAAAAACACGGCTAGTTCCCTTTCGGGTTTTAGTTATTGGGTTTAGCCTGTGACTGAGTCCTCTTGGTTAGGGTGAACCAAAGCTACGCACCAGGTAGGATTCCTGCGAAGAGGAGGTCAGTCACTAGGACTGCTTAAGTACCAGGCTCTTCCGGATCCAATCCTAGACATGCGCACAGGGGTTACCACACCTTAACTCGGCAACTAGTCATAGGGTTGTTTAGTTAGGCACTAAGTCTTATGTAATAGTTGGGGTAAACTAATCCTAGGGTTCAAGTACTTATCATGCTAATCTAGTTCCATTCCATTTCTACCCTTCTACACATCATACTATAAATCACACAAATGGATAGAAGTACTTACCTGGTGGACTGCGGGTCGGAGACTTGGGTGCCATGCCAGAAAAACCTGCTTAACTTTAGAAATACTTTTCATAAAACTCATTTGGGTTCGTTTGGAAAACGTTTTGGGCCTTAAACCTCAGGCCGAGAGTTTGAAACGGGCTCTGATACCAAACTGAAACACCCCACACCCGGCCCACGAGCCTGAACCAGATCTGGTATGTTCCTTAAGAAAAACGATTTTGAAGTTCTTTATAACTTAGAGATAATTTGTGTATTTTTCGAAAGATATTGGTTTTGGGTTCGGCTTAGGTTGGAAACCCGTTTACTTAATTTTAAAAGAACAATTATTTAAAGTGACAAAAAAAACTATCTAGGGTTTATTTAAGAAATATGTTTTAAACAATCATTAATTTTAAAGTAATTCGTAACATAATAATAAAAATTTAAACAGAAATGAAGTAATCAAACTTGGGCCTTATGGCCTTATTACATCAAATAATTTCCAAAATTAAAATGAAAAGTACTTAGCAAAAATAAAGTCCAAATCGTTTATTTTTCTCCTGCATGGCCACCTTCAGCTCCTGCCGACCCGGTCCATTACTGCTCATCACCTGAAAAATATTCCCACATGGGGTGAGTCTACAGACTCAATGTGTACACAAAACTAACAATCAACAGATCAGGCATACATATTCATATCAAGTACATATTCGAATCAAATGATGCAACCCAAACCCAAGCCTATTTGTCCATCCGCTACACACCACCCGTACCTGCCAGTCACACCGTGGGGACTACTAAGTCGACCCTCCATCTGCTACACACCATCGAAGGCAGTCGCTACAGTCGACGTGCTCATCGCCCATATAATTTGTGTCATTAGACACCATATTCAGATAATGTAACCGAAGTTACCAAATTCAGATAATGTAACCGAAGTTACCATATTCAAATTATGTGACCGTAGTCACCATATTCCGTTGGTGAGACCGAAGTCAACACCTTCTTCCCCTTTCACATATAGCCCGAAATGCCCCAAATATTATTATATCATGCATAACATACTTATTTCTCATCCATGTTACTATTTACATGTTCAAAATATATCATATTCGTAATCCTATCAGACGTAGGAAACGTACCTGGGTACTCTTTACCACATTTGTGGTACCTAGCCACATTCTCATTCTTATGCATATTCATATATTAAAATAATTATTGCCATAATATATTGAAAGTTAGTGTGAGTACACACCTGATTCGCTTAATAGATTCCTTGAAATCCCGAAGAACGATCTACCGATCTAGATCTTTACTCCTATATTCGGCCAATCATAAAAACATATGAATCAACCTATTTGGCTTAAAAACCAAATCCTAGTAGAAGTAGTATACTTAGACTTACCTTGTTTGCCGATTTGATTAATAATCAAATCCCGAAATTTGTAGTATTCCTTCCTTAAAAATCGGCTAGCCACCAAATCATTTAACTAGGTCAGTTTCCGGCTTTTGAATAAATAGGAAATAATTCTAAATACCAAAAATAAGCCTTGGCCGAATACTTCATATGCTTACCTTGTGGATTTTAAATCCTGAAACTCACCGAATAACTAGGGAACACGTGGCTTATGGTGTACCTTCGGGAAAATAACTTCTCCTTCCTTGTAGTCGACACTTAGTAAATCCCGAAAGATCTCTTCAAAGTTTCAGCAACAAGATATTAATGGGGTTAGTCCTAGATTTCGGCAAATCTTAAAAGAAAAAGGATGAAATCGAATGAGATCTTACCCTTACTTGAAGAAATCGATTGCACCTTCACTTCAATCTTCAGAGATTCGGCTATGGCTAGATGATGATCTCACAACTTTTGGCTTTTGGGGGGATTAGAGAAGGAACAATAAAGATGGAAGATTCGGCTAGAACACAAGGTATTTCGGCTTGGCAAAAATAAAAGAAGAAGAAGATTTGGTGAAGAGAATTCGGCAGAGGCTTTCAAAGAACAGAAAATAATGCAAAATGGCCTCTCTTTTGCTTTTATAGCCAAAATTACTAAGCTAGAGTCCCTTACTTGGCCACCACTCTTCTATTTTGATAGCTTTATCCCTTTAATTATCATAAATAAAAGAGTTTAATCCAACATTTATCTCTTCAAAATAATCCAATTTAAAAATCCTTTATTTATCACCTTTTTAATCGAATATTTATGAAAATAAAACACCTCCTTTCTAGAAGCATGTGTCGTCCACCTCAGTCTTCTGGAAGCAAAAATAAAACCTCCTTTATTTACTTCCCAAGTGACTCGAACTCAGGCCCATTCCTCTTGCATATTGCGCCATTTCCATAGGCCCTAAGTGACATCTTCAGGCCACTTTTCCAAGCCTGTTTGTATGTCAAATTTCACAAACTTTTTCTTTTAAGGCCACCTTGCATTAATTTCCCCTTTTAAACTTTAAAACTCGACATTTCTAAGTTTCCAAAAATTTTCGTTCGGCTTTGTAAACTTGACATTTCCTTACATTTCCAAGTTTCTAGAAATGTTCACTTTCCTCTTTTGAATCATTTCTTTACATTTCCTAGTTTCCAAAAATGTTCACTTTCCATTTTAAACTTAACATTTCCATACATTTCAGTTTACAAAATGTTCACTTTCCTCTTTTGAAACTTAACATTTCTAAATCATTTCCTTACATTTCCAAGTCATTTCCCTACATTTCCAAGACATTTCCTTTCATTTCCTTGCATTTCCTTACATTTCCATACATTTCCTCACATTTCATTACATTTCCTTACATTTCCATACATTTCCATACATTTCCTTACATTTCCTTACATTTCCTTACATTTCCATACATTTCCATACATTTCCTTACATTTCCTTACATTTCCATACATTTCCTTATTTCTAGAATTCACATAACATATTCATAATTCATAAAACATGCCATTTTACCACATGGTTCCTTGTGTCATGCTTCACACGGAGTTTCTTTCAAAGCCTCATTTACCTAGCTCCCCTTTTTACTTAAAAACCAATAATTTTCCAAAGCTTTCTTCTTCCATCCTAGAATTCTAAAAACCCTTAATACACTTCCAACACTGCCAAAACCTACTAACTCATGAATTAGGCACGAACGCATAACCCCTAATCTAGGATGTTACAATCATAATTACCCGTGGCTGTGTGCTGGTTATATTACTGTCACCGATAGCTATGTGCCAAACTTATTACTGTCACCGATAGCTTTGTGCCATCCTGATTATGGCTCTGTGCCATCCTGATTATGGTTTATAACCATTCTGTTTACGGCTTTTAACCGTTCTGTTAACCGGTAGTGATACTGCAATATTTATGGCTTTTAGCCATTCTGTCTACGGCACCGAGCCATTCTATTGACTTAGTGCCGCAAGCGATGCTAAGCTTGGTGTGTTGACTGGGTGGGTCGATTTTATCCCCACATGGTGTGTTGGTTGGTACGGGTAGTGTGTTGGCTGGATTGGGGCGGGATGCATCCTCATACTATTGCATATCTGTTTATGAGATCTGTCACTGTATAGGGCTTGGGCCCAGACTGTTATCGAATAGGGCTTGGGCCCAGACTGTTACTGAATGGGGCTTAGGCCCAGATAGATACCGTACGGGCTTGGCCCAGACCGAGGCAGTAATAGGGGATTACACACTGAGTTTCCGTAAACTCACCCATCATTTTTAAATTTTTCAGGAAATCCTCAGTAGGCGGTTCGACGAACTAGAGTACTCGGAGGTGGCCACACTACGATCAGCTTTGGGTTTTAGTATTCTATTTTTCATTACTTAAACCGCTTTCTTATTGGTTTGTAATAAGGCCGTTTTTTCATTTTCTGATTTTTAATTTGGGATTTTCAGTTTATTATGATTTATATCTGCTAGAAGTAGAACGCGGTTTCCCAAAACGGTTACTGTTTTCAAAACGTTACGTTTTCGCAATGCAATTTTTAAACATACGTTTTCATAATTCATCTACTTTAAATTAAGCTTTTGCAACGAATAACGATTTAAAAGGGAATGACTTTTTAATGAACCATGGGTAAAAGTAAACCGACATAACTGGGATTTTTACTCAAGTTTGAATTTCCGTAAGAAGGGTTTTCAATGAAAACATGGTTTTCGAAAAACACTTCCATGTGACACGCCAGATGTGGGCCTAACTTCTAGGCCGAGTTTGGGGCGTTACATTGTTTATTTCTGATAGATTGTTGTTGTTTGATCACATGCTAGCGGTTGTTTCTCACATTGAGCAAGTTGATAGGGAGGGTGTTGCATTCCCATGTTTGGTACCCAGTCATTAGTTAGGGCATTGCCCTCTTTTGTAACAAAAAAGTGAAAAAAAATTCAACTTAAAGAAAATACAAGAATTAAATGGCTTACTATTTTCACATTACATCAAATCATGAAAAATTAATATTTTTTATATAATCCCATGTTGGATCTGATGCCCTAAATGTAATATATTTATTTTTTATAGTTGTATTTTTTAAATAAATTGGTTTAATAATATCAATTAATTACATTAATACCCTTTGTATATTATCCTTAATGGTTTTTTGCATGCAAAGCAAAATGGAAGTAAATATTGGCTCAATGGTTATCTAATGTTTAATTAATAGTAAGCATTATTACATGGTCGGACCATAATATGAAAAGACAACTTGTATTAGTAGATGAACCTAAACATTTCGTTAGTCTAATCAAAAATAAGCAAACTTATTGAAAGACTAATATGATGTTTATTAAGTCCAATTGGGGAGGTGATTTTTCTTGAGCATCAAAGTGGACGACTCCTAAAAAATAGACACATAGATGTGATTGATTGGATTGACAGTATATCAGACAATACCCAAGTAGAATAGATCATAGATCTATTTGCGGAATTATTCACTTTTGAAGTTCATTGTGTGACATACCTTAATCTTGAGTGGATGATAGACTATGAATGTGTGACTTGTATACGTTGACGTAAGTAAAAACTTGAGTTCAAATAAATAAGGAACCGAAAGCTGGTGTGTTAGGTATAAAACTTTTGCAGTATGTATCATCATTCACAATAGTGGAATTCATAATCCAACTAATTAGTAAATGATATCCTCTCATCGACATTACATGATACATGAAAAGTAAATGTGACTGCGAGCCATTTTCCTTTGTGATAAATGTCTTGAATACTATTTGATAGCAATTAACTTTTTATGAAGTTGTAATGATTACCATGAGATAAAATATGATCATTTTGGGAGAACATATTTATTCCAAAGAGATTAAACATATCCTATAAGGGTAACACACTTATGACAAGGTCATTAGACTAGCACTAATTGAGTAGCTTTTGTAATGGTATGTAATTAGGGAGAGCTTAGTCACAATATACAGTGGAATGACTTCATGACTAAATGAGTTTATAATTAATAGGTGAAAAGGTGGAACTTAATTATAAATTATTTCATCCTTAATTATATATGTCTAATTGGTCTCTCTACATGCTCATTGAAACTAAAAATGAATTGCATGCAGAATTAAATAAATAGAAATCGATGGAAGTGATAAAGTTAGAGAAATGAGCTACATTCAGAAATGAATGTGGTTTCTCACTAAGTATGACAATGACTTGAGAATTAATTTAAGTTTCTCGAATTATTATTTAATTAAATAATTGAAGTTCAAAAATAGAATTAAATTAATTGGTCATTGTGAATCTGTTGAATATGAAAAATAAATATATTTTCTTATAGATTCTATTATTGTAAAGTTGTCATGACTTTAAAGGAGTTAGAATTGGGTTGAGAAAATTATTTAATTGGAAAATTTAATTTATCTAATTAAATTAGTTAATAAACAATATTTATTTTGAGAAATAGAGAAACATGCATTGTGTTAGATTGAATTATAAAGTGTTGGACTAGAAGTCAATGAAGCACATATAATTGGACCCAAAATAGGAGAGACTCAATTCCCCTCATATTACATGTGAGGGGCGACAACCCTACTATATTTAACTAGGGATGTTGCGCCCCTCTTCTAGTTAAACTAGAAAACCATTTGGTCTATTTAATAAATATTATTTGATTTTTACTAGTTCAACTAGGATTTTCTTATCTCTCTTTATAAATAGATGACACTAGTAGAGCTATTTACAATAGTTACACATAAGTTTGAGATATTGTTATTTTGCCAGAAAGTACAGAGAATTTATTTTCCAAGTATAAATTTTATTTTTTGGGGAATCACAATTTTGTCAGTTTCTATTGAGAGAGAATTACTTTCCTACTAAAAGTAATAAATAATTTCTGGTTCTTTGTTTGATTCAGATTGTTCGAGCCTACACTCGAAGCAACTTGTTGTATGATAATAGTGGAGAAGGTCATTTGGTTGAAAGTCGAGAACATCTAGGATCTGTTTTGCACAAAGCATATGTAGTCTTCAAGAAAAAGTTTATTGCTATAAATTTTACAAACCGGCTCGATTTTTAAAATTTTAATTTTTCCAACACGCCAACCTTTGAATAGGAGGATAAACACGCTTTAGCATGTTCAAATCGCATCCTATATTAGCAACAATGTTGATGCCAACTGAGCTAAGACTTAATCAATGATAAATTAGTATATTTTAGACTTCACTTGGCGGAGTGGAAGGAAAATTGAAAGAATGGAAAATTGAATGGATAAAAAACTAGAATGGTTGAAAATATAATTTTTCTTTCCATGGGTGTCCTTGGTAGGATAGATGAAAAAATGGAAAGAAAAAGTAATTTTCTTTCCATCCATTGCTTAGTAGAGATGAAAAATGGAAGGTAAGAAAATAAAACAAAACATTTGAAAGATGCAAAATTTTGAACTAACATGCACATCTCTCTCATTTTCTCTCCTCTCATCATTTCAATTTGAAATGATTTATTTTTATGCATTAGGATAGAACATGATTATCTCTCTTATTTTATTTCCTCTCACCTTTTTTCCCAACCAAGCACACCCTGAATGTTCAACCATATGTTAATCACTTTTATTATTGTTATTATTATCTATTTGCTTCAAAATTTATATGTACGAAGGCTAAGTTGTTTATCTTTATAATAGAGAGACTAATTTACTCCACTATTCATATATGGTATAACTGTTAATTTTTAGGCCAAACTAGGTTAGCAGTCACCCAACTATTAGTAAATTTCTATTTTGGTTACCCAACTATAAAAAGTTACAAAATGATCAGCCACTATTCGATTTTGTCTTTTTTGTCACTAGTTGACTAATGGTGACATCTTTTAAAATTAGCATAATAGCACCTTTAACCCTCAACATTTATAAATTATGTCAATTTAGTCTTAATTCCAAAATAACTTAACCTTCAACATTTACATATTGTGTAATTTGAGTGACATTTTTTTTAATAATAGTTGGGTGGCAAATTTTTTTTAATAATAGTTGGGTGACTACTAGTGTAGTTCACATTAACTTTTATTTATACTATTATTTAATTGTGTGATTGAATTAGTGTCAGTAGTCAACTTGACACCAACTCAATGAAGGAAAGTACTAAGAAACCACATTTTAAACAATTAATGAATATTACTATAAGATATTTTTTGTACTTCCATATATTTATATGAAATTAATAAAAAAAATTAAATTTAGAAGAAAAAAATGCAAATGATGGGATTTAAACCCAAAATATTAAGTATTACAAATTTTAAACTTTGTCTTTTCAACAAAAGTCTCATTGGTATCACAAATCAACTCAATATTAAATTTTTCATATTTATATTTTTAATATTGATTTTGTTTCACTAATATGATAACATCTTGATAAAGATTTTAACATGATAACATTTTGATGTGATATAAAAAATAACAATACAAGTCGAAAGAAACTAAAGATTTTTTATATGATATATTTACTTATTTAAATTTCTTTTTACTCACAATTTAAATTAATATTTTAATTTTAATTTTATATATGTCGCACAACATACAATTTATTATTTATTGAATGTATTTTTAAATTAAAACATTTATTTTAAATATATAATTTACATGTGCATATAAATATGATTAAATTATTAGTATAAAAATATTGCAAATAAATAAACCAAACTGATGAATAAGGTTTCGAGAAATTTTGGCATATAAAATTAAAATAAATTACAAAACGGTGATTTAACAATATTTTAATCATTCAAGATAATTATTAAACCCAATCATTCATATTATAAAAAAAAATTAATAAAATTTGACTAGTCGGTCGTCAAAAGAATAAAATCTGGAGTATTTGTAGTTCTTTGAAATATATTGCGGATCACATTTCATAAAAAAAAAAAAAGAAAAGGAAATATAATAATTTTGAACAATTGTAGCAATAAAGTAAATAAAGTGGTGGGACAAACCTAATATTTCATGGAGTTTTTGTTTGCAACTTGCATACTGTCATCATCTGAAATCGATTATGTATTAAAGTTGATTAAATATATTAACACAATTTTTTAAGGTAATGCATATATATTTTTTAAAAGAGTTCTATTATATTTTAATAACTTTTAAATTTAACATTACTATAAAGATAATATTTTCATTTCTTTTTATTTCAATTTAATCAAAGTTAACAAAAATCGTGTTATAATTCTTTAAACAAAAAATTGAAGACTTCAAATAACTTAATTTAAATTGTATACATTGACATAATTATATATTATTTATATGCATATAAAATTAAATTAATAGAGAAATAAATTATTTTGATAAAATATATAACCTTTTTCTTTTACAAAGCAAGAATTGGTTACGGTGATGAGAAGTTGATAAACGTTTTCGAAGCACATGTTGCCCATTGTTTGGCTTCATTGTATAGTTAGTTATTGTTGTTGTCTACTGTTGTATCTTGGCAAATTGGAGAAGTGTTTAATGTCATCAAGTGATGGTTGGAGTTTACATCCTACCTTAGTGCGTCCAAGTACGATATTTTGTCATTTTTTGTCATTCCCAAGTAGCCTACAAGAAGCAATAATGTGAGTTTTAAGGGTCAAAAGTATAGATCGGAGAATAAGAAGTCTAGCCTGGAGTTTGTGTAATACCTATAGTCTAGCCTGGAGACATTTAAACCATGACACATACAATCCTATGCTTTTCATAACAACAACCAAATCAATATGTATAAGTTCTATACATGTTCAAAAATCAAAATCTGTATCCATTTCATTTATAATATCAAAAGGGACCATAAGATTCAACTACAACTTTGACTCCTTTATATCCATGTGCAAGTATCCTCCTAAATACATGTCACTTTACCACAACGACATAAACAAAATCTACGAGTCAGCGAGTAGATAGTGTGAGCTTCTTGTGGATTTGATTGGTGCGACTCGAATGATCAAAACCAATAGACCATCAAATGTATAATATGACAAATACGTGATATGATATGTTAAACTTTCATATTGAAATGATCCACTTTCCTTTCAATTTTGAGTACCCGGAACTTATCCACCAAATCTTTCGTTACCTTTCATTTCATAACATGTCAATATAACACTTTGCAAGTTTGATGCTACCCAATAGACCATCGTAAAGGAGCTCAAAACACAAGAACGCAACACATCAGGGGCTCGTTCGAGCTAATTATGTACAAAGCTGTCAGGTTACCCATTCAGGCTAAACCTTTAATGACACAATAATAGCCTGGCCAGGATTGTATATACATGTAAAGTTACCGGTCCAGGCTAAACCTGTGTCACATGTATCCTCGAGTCCGCAACAAATATTAGATCGAAATCATAATGAAATAACATGTAACCATATGCCTAAGCCTTTTTCTAAGTTCATCAGGACGATTTCATTCTATAACCTATTTTCTTGTATCATAATTCAATATCTCCTTTTTATGTTAAGTAAATCAAATCTCACCTATCAAATTTCCAACTATACAATTAAAGAGAAAAAATTAAACAAAGTTTATATCATATGGACTTACCTAACAGAATGGTAACACACCACAGTAGAGTCTACTCAACGATTTTCCCTTTCCCACGATATTCTTTTGGCGGATTCAAATCTTAATCTATAACATCATTTAACTCAATTTTCATCAACCAAATATCATTTATCAACTTATTATGCGTATAAGTAAATTCAATTCTATCTCTTGCAATTCCTTTAATCTTCACACATTATACAATTGAGCCTTTTTATAACAACGTTTATAGAAATCTCAAACTGGTTTTGAAATTTTTACACTTTAGTCCTGATATTCAAAACTAACAAATTTTCATTTTGTAATAGTCTGAATTTGACCCTAATCGGAACGGTGGTTTCGGGACCAGGAATCCGAGTTTGAGAGATATTTAAATATTATATTCTGTGCTTATTATGCGTGAATTAATGTGTGTGAAAATTCCGTAGAAAAATTTTATCGTTTGTGTGTTCAATTTGACAAAAGGACTTAATCGCGTAAAGAGTAAAAGTTGCATACTATAGTGAAAAGTGCTAGAATGATGATGGCTTTTTAATATGAGGTATTAAAAGGGAAAATAGCCCATTTTTAAGTTAGTGGGTGGCATATGACAAGATTGACCTTAATTTATATGTTGTTTTTATTTTTTTATTAAAGGTTAAAATAGTAAAACATTAAAAAAATGTTATTATATGTTTAATAATATGAAATTAAAAGCCATCATGTTTGTTATTTCTTCTTCATTGCCGTATGTGAGCTAGGAAATAAAAGTTTAAAGGTTTTGAGCATTCGGTCATACATTCAAGCTAAATTGGGTATGCATTTTTAGTCGGTTTTTGATAATTTTTACGTTTTTGTGATCGTTGCTTCGTATACTATCTGACCCATGTTAAAATTTTTGAATCTAAGCATGCTTGATGTTTGGCTATTGATAGGTTCATATGGTTTTTGATGTTTGATGATTTTAGATAGAAGATAAGTTAAGGATTAGTATTTTATGTATTGGAAGTTTTGATGAATTTTTGTTTTTAGGGCCAATTTGTAAAAATAAAATTTTAGAGGGGTTTAATTGCAAAATAAATAAACTGGAAGGGCTTGTAAAGCCCCTAGGAATATTCGGCCCTTGTATAGTCTTGGCAAATTGGGAGTATTTTGTGTTTTGTGTAATTAGTACCAAAATGCAAAATTTTGAAATAGTAGGGGTAAAATAGTAAATTGCATGTTGATGTGTTTTGGGACTAAATTGAAGTGATTTGTACTTGAATAAGCTGAATTTAATGTGTTTTAGATCAAGAGCAAAGAAAAACGAAATTAGATCGGGGGAAGACGAAGGTTCTCGAATAGCCGATTTGCACGGTCTATCGATCGATAGACAGGAGTAAGTCTTTAAGCGAATATATGTTAATAAATGATTTATAATTATATTGAATGATAAAATTTGAATACTTTTGGCATGAATATGTGAACTAGCCGAATACAAGGGTGCTAAATTGAATTGATTGAAGTGTTATAAAATGTGATGTGAACAAATAAAATTTTTGATTGGATATGTGAAAATAATTGGTGATATGTGAGTTGTTGTAAAGTTAGCTCTATGGATCGTGAATCAAGAATAACCACACCGATATTCGGGCCTTGAGCCTAGCAGCCTCGTCACGTGACATATTTCGGGCTTTGTGCCTAGCAGGCCTCGTGCCGGTGACATATTTCGGGCTTTGTGCCTAGCAGGCCTCGTGCCGGTGACATAACTCGGGCTTAGTGCCTAGCAGGCTTAATGCCGGTGTTATGATTGTGGACCTCGAATCAAAGAAAGCTTATCATGGTATGTGTGAGATTCAGTAATGTTAGTAATATCTAGCTAATGAATTAAGTATGCCTAAGCTTTTGGGAGTGAATTTGCAATTCGGTTATAAGGTATGTATTAAGCATACTTTAATGTTAGGATTATATGCTATGTTGCTAAGTAAATGAAATGGTGAAAGAAAGTGGTGTGTTTATAATAGATGGAATGTAATTGTGATGTATACTATGATTGAAATGTTTATAGAAAAGCATGAAAGTAGTAAATATTTGTATAAGTAAAATTATAAGCATAAGTGGATAATTATTTTATTCACTATATAATATACTACGGTGAAGAAATGAAAGTTGATATATGTACAGGGAGAAGAGATGTTCGGTTTGGGTAAATTAAATATTAAGTCTTGGATGTTTCATGTTAGGAAATGTTCTATTGAATGCATGTATACTCGATTCTCATATTGAGGTTGCTTAAGACTTACTAAGCTAGCATGCTTACCTTGCGTGTAACCCTTGTTTGTTTTATAGATTTCGTTTAAGCTACGGGCTCAAAGGATCGTCGAAAGTATCAACCACACTATCAACTCCTTTTGGTACTTATATATTTGGTTTTTTTTAAATAAAAAGGCATGTATAGACTAACTCTATGTCTGAATATTGTTTTGATGATGTATAATAGCCATGCGAAAATGGCTAGTTCTTAATGTTAATATTAAATGATGTAAATCTATCCTTGGTGTGTGATGCGTGCATGTTTCGGTTGGATAAATAAATGAATGCATGATATAGGTATAATTATATTTATATATGTTTCATGTTGAATAGGTAGGATTTATGACATATATCCATGAAACTATTTGGTTTATAAATAAGTTCTGAGTAATAATTAGTATTATGGTTGCTCGGTTATGAAATGAAGTTATTAGAAGTGTAAATTTTTTTTATGAAGAGTGGGTGTGAAAATGAATAAATGTCTCGGCTTGTAGGTTATAAAATGGAATGATCGAGTCTTATATTTATGCTTCATAAATCTATGGATTCTGGGATATCTTTGTCGTAAATGGGAAAATTAGATAAGAGCATATGTGCATGCATTATATGTTCGGATAAATTAATTGAGTAGTAAGTTTGGGTTAGAAGTACATGAAACTGTAATGTTTAAATGTTATGAAACGAAATGAGAGAAATAGGTTTGTATTATGTGGAATTCGAATATGTGGTTGATTAAATGATAGGCTTGAAATGGTAAAGATGATGAGTTTATAAATCATGGTAAATGCGAACCTAGATTGAGTCTTTTGTATGTGTACAGATATACTATAAAATGATAGGAGAGTTTATGATTAACTATGTATGTGCATATGAGTTATGAAATGACAAGTTGATAATTGAATAAGTGATAGTTATATTTTTGTTATGCATATGCATAAAGTGATAGGCGCATACTCAAACTTATGATAAACATTTAAATGACATATAATCTTTAATTCAACGGTTGATTTGTACAAGCATGAATTAAATCTCTTTGAGTTTAATAAACATATGAATTGTGATAAATGGTATAATGATCTGAATTGAGTTCGGTAATGCTTTATAACCCTAATCCGGCGACGGGTACGGGTTAGGGGTGTTACACATTTTACAAAGTGGTCCTTTTTCATAACCTCTCTTCTAATCTAATCATTTAACACCACAAATTCAAGCATTCAACTATGGGAATCTCAAAAATCCTTAATAGTTTTAGAAACGGACACAATTGTTAGCTAGATTGAAGTACAACGATCTCAAAAACACAAATCCATGCAGAACAGGGTCGGATTAGCTTACCATGCAAGAGCACAAAACTTGGTTGAACTTCCTTCCTTCGCTCAACAAGGAAGAAAGATGGTGACAGAGAAGATGAAAAAAAATGAATTCCCCTCCCACCATCCACTATGTTACGGTATATATGTAATCTTATTATTATATAAAATTAATATTATTTTAAATAATGCCAACACCTAATCGGTTGCTATTTATAAAGAAAAGGGCTATATTGTCATTTTAGGCCCTAATCAATTAATATATTATCATTAGTAAATAGAAATCCTTAGTAATTACATATTATCACATTTACGATTTAATCTCTATACTATAATCAATTTTCTAATCAATCAAATTACTGAACCAAAGTTTCATGTAACGTTATATTGAAAATGATTATTAAATATTAATATTTACAGACTCGGTCATCAGAGAACGGGGTTCCGAAACCATTATTTCTTGTACAACTAAAAACGGGTTGCTACAACTCTCTTCCCCTTTTGGAATTGTCATCTTTGAAAATCTTACTTGAAAAGAGATTCGGGTATTGTGACCTCAAGGTTTCTTCCAGCTCCCAAGTGGCTTCTTCAATACAATGGCGATGCCACAAAACTTTCACTATAGCTATCCACTTGTTTCTCAGTTCTTTTACTTCTCGTGCCAAAATCTTCACCAGTTCCTCACTGTAAGTTAAATCAGGTTGCAGTTCTATTCCACTCAAAAATATCACATGAGATGGATCAAAACGGTATCAATGTAGCATTGATACATGAAACAAATTATGGATTTTCTTAAGATCTAAAGGTAAAGCTAATCTATATACCACTAGACCAATTCGTTTAACAACCTCATATGGTCCTATACATCTTCGACTAAGCTTTCCTTTTCTATCAAATCACAAAACTTTCTTCCGAGGTGAGACCTTCAAGAATACCTTGTCAATAATCTAAAACTCGATGTTTTCCTTCTCAAATCCACATATGACTTTTTTTCGATCAGAGGCAGCTTTCAAACAATCCCTGATAACTCTAACCTTTTCTTCTTTCACAAACTAGATTAGTTCTTGCTAACTTCTTTTCACTTAAATCGAATCAATACAATTGGGTTCCGCATTTTCTTCCGTACAAAGCTTCATACGGTGCCATTTTGATACTTGGCTAATAGTTTTTATTGTATGCGATCACAACTAGTGGTAAGAATTTCTCCCAACTACCCTTAAACTCCATAACACAATAGCGAAACATATCCTTAAGTATTTGTATCACCCGCTCAGACTATCCATCAGTTTGTGGATGAAATGTTGTACTGAAATTCAGTTTGGTACCCAAACTTCATGTAATTTACCCTAAAATCTAGAAGTAAACCATGGATCACAATTTGAAATAATAGACAATGGTATACCATGTAGTCTAACAATATCAGCCACATACAATTCAAATAGCTTATCAAGTGAAAAATCAGTTCGAATTGGAATAAAATGTGCAGACTTGGTCAATCTATTAACAATTACCCAGATCACATTCTTCTAGCTCGATGTCAAAGGCAAACCTAATACAAAATCTACTGTAACATGTTCTCATTTCCATTCAGGAATCATCATTAGTTGGAGCAGACTAGATGAAACTTGGTACTCAACTTTCACCTACTGGCACACTAAACACTTTGCTACAAAATCTGGGATTTCATGCTTCATTCATAGCCACCAATACATTTTTTTAAAGCACAATACATATTGGTACTTCCTGGATGAAACAAATAAGTACTATTGTGAGCATTAGAAAAAATATCTCTTTTTAATTTCGAATCTTTTGGTACACATATCGATCGTGGAAATTAAATTATCATCACCACCAACACTAAACTTAGTTATCTGACCAATTTCAATCAACTTCTGCTTAGCTAACAATTTTGAGTCCTTTTTATGCAACTTCTGAATTCTTTGAAAAAATATCAATTTCATTCTCAACTCAACTAAGATAGAACCATCACTTTCAAGCATCAGGTGCGTATTTAGTGCTATCAAAGCAAACAGAAACTTTCTGCTTAAAGCATCAGCCACAACACTAGTGAAATAACCAATTTTTGCCCTGGCCCAATACAGATTAGAGGCCCAAGTGATAAAACAAAAACAATAAAACCCAAATAGACCAAATGTCCAGTTACAAATTAAGTCCAATAAATAAAAAGTCCAGTCCATTTATAGAAGTATGGGAGATTACATCCTAACATGTTGGGTGTTGATTTTTCATTCAACTAAATAAACAAATACCATTTTCAATATGTTTTGAAGATCAAAGATGATCTCGATGTCAGAGTATAAAGGTGTTATATCCTAACGTGCTAGGTATGATACTTTCATTCCTTTGAAACGAGATAATTTTGAGATTCAATCTCAATTTAGTGAATTCCTTTTTTGAAAATTTTTTTTCTTGATGTTTTCAAGTTTTCAACATTGGGGCAACATCAATCAATTTGGTACCAAGATTGGGCGTTGCAAGGGTGCTAACCCTTCGTTGCACGTAACCGACTCCCGAACCTGTTTTTCAGATTTCGTAGACCAAAATTATTGTTTTAATAAATCAAAATGTTTTATTAAAACAAAGGTGATCCGATCACACCTAAATAAAGATCGGTGGCGACTCCCTATTTTTAAAGACGATTCCTATTTTGAAAAAAATGGTTACGACAGCTTGGCGACTCCACTGGGGATCTCGAGAGTCAGGCCATAAATTGATTGATTTTTTTCCTTTTGATTGAAAACTTGAAAATTATTTTTTTTAAAAAAAATCATGCTTCTTCTAAAGTATTTGTTTGTGCTATAATTGCAATAATGTCGAGTCTCATAATTCATGCACTTGCATTGCATGACCGATGTGGTCACACCTTTGAGTGGAAGTGAGAAACTAAGCTTTCGTGAGGTTTTCACCTCCGTATGAGCTAGTAGACTACTTCCCGGATACATCCGTACCTATGTGCTTCGTGAGGTTTTCACCTCCGCATGGCCATAGGGAAATGTATCCCCCTGAATCGAACTTGGTCCGTAAGAGCCTATAATGGGTGAGGATTGAGGAATCTATTGGTTCAAGTACCCCTCTTTAGAACTGAACCTCATATCGTGAGCCTTAAGAGCCCACCCTAGGTAAAACCACGCCAAACTCTAGCGGTCACCTGGATAGGTGTTCTGTGTTGGTTTATTTCTTTTGCACTAACCTATTTTCTTTTGTGATTGCTTATCTCTCCTGTGCTAACGTGTTTTCTTCTGCCTTGACTACATTGCACTGCATCATCTAAGAGAAAGAAAGTGTTGATTCATATTCGATTATTAAATGGAAGAGTTTGTCATAAGGAAATGTGTTACTTGATAAAGTGGATTATAATACGGTCGTACGAACACGAGGACATAGCTGTATATGCGATCCGTTTTATGTAAAGAAACGTATCTTCTAGAAAAGTCCTTCTAATGGAATTGAATTCATGATCAACACCTCTCTTTCTTTTTACATTCATACCATGCATTTGCATTACATTGCATATAGCAGCATCATATCACCCTAATCATTCACTAAGACTAAAATTGTATCATCCACAGTTGCAACACTTTGAGTCTGAAATCACGTCATCCTTAAAGGACACGGCTAAGAGCTAGAGCCATGGATGCAGAACTCAACGAAAGAATCGAAAGAATGGAAAGAATCCAGAAAGAGTTGCAAGAGCAGTTGACCGAGTCGCAGCAAGAAGTAAGGGATCTGATGGTAAGATCCCGAGAGGAATCGCTCGAGCAAAAGGATCAAATAGCCAAAATGATGGAGATGATGGCAGCTCTGGCCAAAGGAAAAGGACCCGCGCGGAGTCCTGACCTCACAGAGCCCCAGTCAAGAGTTAATCAGGATCCGCGCTATCCCCCGGAATTCACTTCACCTCACGCCCATGCAATGCAAATAAGGTATCCTCAAGTGGAACCGGTAGGCCTAGAGCCATGACCTGCACCATCTGCTCACCTAGGGCAAGGTATATTTGTATCAAACTCCGGAGATAATTCTGCTAACCCAATGGTTCTAGATTTGGATGACCTAGTTGGAATAGCCAGGTTGAAGATGGAAGATCGTGATGCTCAGGACAAGTATAAGAGTCTGGAAGAAAGACTCCAGGCGATAAAAGGTACTGAAGTCTTCTCTGTACTAAGCACCAAAGAGCTCAGTTTGGTGCCCGACCTGGTTCTACCTCCGAAGTTTAAAGTGCCAGATTTTGAAAAATATGATGGGACGAGATGTCTGAAGGCACATCTTATCATGTTTTGTCGGAAGATGGCAGGTTATGTGAATGAAGACAAATTATTAATACACTGTCTTTAAGATAGCCTGGTCGGATCAGCCCTCCGATGGTATAATCAACTAGACAGAGAGAGGATCCGATCATGGAAGGACCTAGCATCAGCATTTTGTGAACAATACAAGCATGTCTCCGATAAGGTGCCTGATCGACTAACGCTGCAGATGATGGAAAAGAAGCCAACAGAGACTTTTAGACAATACGCTCAAAGGTGGAGGGATATCTCAGCCCAAATAGAACCCCCACTGACTAAAACTGAGATAACAGTCCTCTTTATCCACACATTGAAAGCGCCATTCCATGAGAAGCTGGTTGGAAACGCCATAAAAGACTTTGCCGATATCGTAATGTCTGAGGAACTCATTGAGAATGCCATAAAGAGTGGAAAAATAGATGCAAGAGAAAGTGTCAAAAGGTCAAGCTCAAGAAATATGGAAAATAAAGTGAACAACTTGGGCAAGCATTCCAAGTCAGTCTCTGCAGGTCAACCGAGGGCTGTGACCACTGGTCATCAGGGATCATCAAGTCAAGAATCCAATGCACAGCGTCTCCAGTTTACACCAATTCTAATGACATATGGGTAGTTGTATCAAAGCCTGTTTGATGCACATAGGGTGGCTCCTCACTATATGAAACCAGTGCAACCCCCATACCCCAAATGGTATGATTCGAATGCTCAATGCGAGTATCATGCGGGAATAACGAGTCACTCAACCGATAACTGCATTGCATTTAAGAAATTGGTGGAGAGGCTTATTAAAATAGGGGTTTTGAAGTTCGATGAGTTGACCGGGGCAATAATTTGTGATAACTGAAGGAGGGGGCAAGAGAGTCTCAATTCCTTAAAGAAGATATCAGAAGCCTAGAAATCGAGAAGTCAGAATGCCAATGACACATTCGAAAGGAAAACGGGGGCATAAAACTTTCCGAAGCCTTACACACTTGGGAGTGTTTTGAACAATAGAACTGTGGAAGAAACCTGCATTTTTACCTAATCTAAAGTAATATTCAAAACATGCTTGTTGCTTAAAGCCTAGAGGCAACAAGAGTCCTTTCGTTAAATGGGCTTGTTCCCAGAATTGTTATTTCAATAAAATGCATCTTTATTTTCACCCCTCGCATTTCATACTCTACATCGTTTCATTTTCATATCATACTTTTAATTTTCTTCCTTCATGCCCGCAATGGGTCCTCCCAGATAGCAATGACATGAGCAACGCTGTTACTGACTCTCTTTTTAACGAGATATGTGTCTAAAGGGATTGGAGGACTGGGGAGATGACAGAGGTCACAACTTATTTCCTAAATTGTCAAGAATGGTAGATCCCATCTTACAAAGTGTCAGGGAAATAAAGATGGAAGCTTAGCTTGCCGCAAGAACAAGGCAAGGAATCATTGAGTTATCTCCAAGAGTTCAAAGATATTTTCGTATGATCACGCTGGGACTACTCAGGCACGAATATGTTGTCAAAGCTGAGAAAGCCACAGAAGAAGTCCATAAGGATATTTGAAGATCACATGCTGATGGTTCTATCCTGACTAAGCCAATCAAGAGGTTCGAGCTACTGGTCTACCCAGAAAGGAAAATTGCATCAAACGCCAAATCGAGGACAGAACTTATGTGCCCTTTCCTTCTTGTCTACACGTGGGGCAGGGACGTTATCAAGCCAATCTCCTCGAAAGCTTCAGGTCCGCATCGATTCATTTTTATGGATGTCGATCTCTTCACTAAGAGGGCGAAGGTCGTTTCATATGCCAATATTACAAAGTCGATAGTCATTAAACCCAAAAGGAAAAAGAAAAAAATATATTAACAAAAAAGGTGAAAAGGTCATATTTAATCGCACAATGTCAAAAGTTTGTGGTCATTTCAAAGATCAAGTGCCATGTCATGGTGTAAAAAAAAAACAAAAAAAGGGGCAACAAAACAAAGATTGTTAGGAAGATGACCTAAACTTGTGAATGTTGGCGTATAGAAGTTACGTTTACCCTTTTATGATCATTAAACTTCGGCCAGGACCTCTTCTGAGACAACGTTTTCCTCATGAAGTCAAGATCCTCTTTTCCCCAGGCACAGGCCGAGCCAAAATTGGATAAGGTGGAATGGATCCAATCCTGATGTGATCAAGTGAATTTGAAAAGAAAATGTTGAGAGATATCTGTCACGACCAGATGAAGCGAGTTTACAACTAAAAGGATCGCCTTAGAAAATTTCATGATAGGGCTTTGAAAGAAAAGTTCTTCCATGCAAAAGAGACTTCAGAAGAAAGTAAATGTCAAACTAGGAAGGACCTCATGTAGCAAAGAAGGCCTGTTCTATGAAAGCATGGATATTGACAGAGATGGATGGCAAGGACCTGTTCAATTCGGTGAATTCAGATTTGACCTAAAAAGGGGAATAAAAAAAAAAGAAGAAGAAAGAAAAAGGAGAGGCCAAAAGCGAAAACCCGCAAAGGGCGCTTTGAGACCAAGGTGGGTTTGAGTTGAAAACCCGAAAAGGGCAGCTCAAATTTTGATAAAAAAATGGGGCATATAGTAGTCTTGCTACGCTTGAAGTAACAATGAAGAGGAATGTTACACCTTGGGGCATCGAAAAAGTACTTCGGATCCCCTAAACACATATTGAGTTTAGAATGGTCCTCAAGAAGTTTGAACAGAGAAGCTCAAGCTGCGATATCTGGGGCACCTAGTTTCCATTCTACCCATTTTGAGTCTGCTATCTTTGTCTTTTCAAAACACACTCTAAATAAACTTGATTCCTCATTGCATTTGCTAGCTTTGATTAACTGGTTTGTTTCGAACTCTGCTCCCAATAAATTTCCATTTCATCCATCATTATGGTCCTTTTTGAGCATTTTGCATTGAAATAACGATTATTGGAATAATAATACCTTCATGAAAGGAGTTTCGCATATTACTCTGGAAACCTCTAAACAATACAGGAGTCTGAAACAGGATTATTGCTTAAGATTCACCAAGCTTAAGGGTTGGAAACATCTGAGTCCAAATTAAGGTTATCACTTCCGAATTTTGTCAAAAAATGGTGATTGAACAAAATGACAAAGTACCACGTCTGTGACACAATCCTAACGGAAAATGGGCATTGTTAACCCGAGTGCAAAACCAAAATCATTCTCGAAAGGAAATGATATTCTGCATTCATGCGAGCATCATGCATATACATCTGGTTAGGTCACCTAAAGGGTGATCGTTAGAGGGAAGTGATACAGATCTTGTACCTTTGAGTAACAAGAGGGTGGGTTGAAGAAGAGGCAGATCCTATGTTTTAGAGTCGTAGTAGGATGAGTGGAGGACATTCAAATCCTATACCCCCAGGTCACAATGAGATGAACCCTGAAGCTATAGTGGGGCAAAAGGGTGATATACAAGAAACACAGATTACTCTTGAGGTTTGAGGACGGGTACAAAACCTGAAAGGGAAGTCAAGAATCGAAGCAATGAATACAGGTCATCATGAAAGTCGTGATGAAAAAGAGATACATGACAAACAAATCCAGGGCGCATGGCATAATCATGTAGGCATAAAAGCATTTAAGACAAACACGTGCATATTAAGATAACATCATGCATGACACATACAGGTACGCCATTAAAGCAAGAAGTTTTGACGATAGCTATATTGAATCAAAGGAAAAGAAGACATCTGAGTTCCGCTAGATGATATGTTATTCAAAACTCAACTCATATAGCGAGAGGTGGGTTGAGCCTCGATTCGTACGCCGGGGTATTTTCAATTTTTGTTTTTCAATTTCTGTCTGCAAAAATCAACTCCTCGGGTCGCACGTTGAGGTATTTTTAATTTCTATTTACAAAAAGAAAAAATCAACTCCTCAGGTCGCACGCTGAGGTATTTTTAATTTCTGTTTTTCAATTTTTATTTTTTAAATATCAACTCATAATACGAGAGGTGAGTTGAGCCTCAGGTCATACCCTGAGGTGTTTTTCAATTTCTGATCAAAAATTAACTCATAATACGAGCGAAGCAAATCAAAAAGCAGATCTTGCCTTTCTAAACGAAGCAGATAACAGATCTTGCCTTCCTAAGTGAAGCAGATCGAGCATAACAAATCTTGCCTTCCTAAGCGAAACAGATCGAAGAACGAATCCTGCCTTCCTAAGCGAAGCAGATCGAAGAACAGATCTTGCCTTCCTAAGCGAAGCAGATCAAAGATTGGATCTTGCCTTCCTAAGCGAAGCAGACCGAAGTATTTTTAATTTTTGTCTTTCAATTACTGTTCAAAAATCAACTCATAATACGAAAGGTGAGTTGAGCCTCGGGACACGCCGAGGTATTTTCAACTTCTATTTTTAGTTTTTCAATTACTGTTAAAATTAACTCATAATGCGAGAGATGAGTTGGGCCTCGGGTTACGCACGCTGAGGTATTTTTAATCTCTGATTTTCAATTACTGTTAAAATCAACTCATAATGCGAGAGATGAGTTGGGCCTCGGGTTACGCACGCTGAGGTATTTTTAATTTCTATTTTTTAATTTCTGTTAAAATCAACCCATAATGCGAAAGGTGAGTTGGGCCTCGGGTTACGCACGCTGAGGTATTTTTAATTTCTATTTTTAAATTTCTGTTAAAATCAACTCATAATGCGAGAGATGAGTTGGGCCTCAGGTTACGCGCGCTGAGGTATTTTCAATTTCTGTTTTTCAAATTCTATTAAAATCAACTCATAATGCGAAAGGTGAGTTGGGCCTCGGGTTACGCACGCTGAGGTATTTTTAATTTTTGTTTTTCAATTTCTGTTAAAATCAACTCATAATGCGAGAAATGAGTTGGGCCTCGGGTTACGCGCGCTGAGGTATTTTCAATTTTTGTTTTTCAAATTCTGTTAAAATCGACCCATAATATGAAAGTGAGTTGGGCCTCGGGTTACGCATGCTGAGGTATTTTTAATTTCTGTTTTTCAATGTCGATTAGCAAAAGAAAAAAGAAGGGGAAAAAGGGTAAAAGGTCAACTCATATTGCGAGAATAAAGAAGCAGTTTGAAAAGTTCAGGTTTCATCGAAGTCCTAGTGGAGCAATTAGTAGATCGAAGGTACAAATCTCTTCGTGTCCTGAAGTCGTATTGAAGCGAGTTAAAAAAATAAACAAGATTGAGGAAAAGCGAATTGAAGCTACGGGTCATGTCTCACGGAAGCAGCGGTAGAATGGATCAAAGCAACAGGGTTTGAAGATGTTTGAGGAAGACAAGGACCAATAAGTCAAGGTTCGGCCAAGACCGGGCAAAATTGGTTCTTCTATTTTCTTTGCTCTATTCTCGTTTCACGACAATGAGCAAAGAGGGGCAGCTGTAATAACCAATTTTTGCCCGGGCCCAATACAGATTAGAGGCCCAAGTGATAAAACAAAAACAATAAAACCCAAATAGACCAAATGTCCAGTTACAAATTAAGTCCAATAAATAAAAAGTCCAGTCCATTTACAGAACAAATCCAGGGCCCAATTACAAAACCAAATATCAGGCCCAAATCAAAACAAATAATGAAAACCAAGCCAAACAAATTCAAATCCAAACCAATTCCAGCCCAAAGCCCGTCAGACCCACTAAGCCCAATCCAAGCTCTAACCTATAAACAGAATAAAGCCCAAAAATACAAACAGCTTCTACAAGCCCAGTTAACCCAGATAAACAGCCCAAATTTAATGACCCTAAACCAGTAGCCTAGCCCAAAACCCATGGCCCAAAAGGCCCAAGACCTTAACAAGATCAGAGACTTAGGGTTCCTGGGAAACCCTAGGCGCCGCAGACCTTTCATTTGCCCCGATGTGGGCGCCGCATGGCCCTTCGTCTGTTGCCACGTTGCACTGACGCCATGCGCATCGTTTCCTCACCCACCACGCCTCTGTCAGCATCGCATGCCTCTGACACCTCTCGCACCCACCACCATCGCCCATACCCTGCAACGAAGAACGACAAGCAGAAACAGAGACAACAGAGAACGAAGCAAGAAATAATAAAAAACAACCAAATAAATTTGTAAAATCGATTATAAAAACCGAAATAAAATCACTGTAAGGGGGTTCGAGATTAAGAAAAATAGAAAGCACCAAATGTAAAAGGGGGCTCTCTTTTTCTAAAAGAAACCCGCACATTATCAGATCAAAAGACACATTATCAGAAATCAATAAGCAAGGATTAAAAGAGTTTTGTTTCTCCTTTTTTCATGAACATTCCCCAAATATCAGTAACCAAAAGAGAAAGGGCTAGAAGGTTGATTTTTTTAATTCTTACTTACGATTGTCTTACTATTATTATTTTTACTTCGAACCTCTATAAATAAATAAACAGAAAAATCAAAGAAAAGGGAAGAGGAGTCGTCACCTAAACCCCCTTTGTTGCGGCATCGGAGGGCTTTCTCCCGTCGCCAGTGAATGGCCGGAGTAGAAGGGTGCCGAAAGCCTTCATTCCCTTCGTTTTCGAAGGAGCCCAACCGTCGAGACGGAGAGAGGGGGCTGCCAGCAGTTTTTCAAAGGACAGAGGGGGCCCTATCGTCGGGCATGAAAAAGAGAGAGAGTGCCTCTGTTTTTGTTTATTTTGGAAGAAAGAAGTCCGTGAAATGAAACAAAAAGGAAATTTCATGATTTTAAAGGGACATGAAATGGTGTCGTTTCAACCTTGCCCGAGTCAACCCGATCCGTGTACTGGAGGATCCGCGTGTTTCACTTTAGTGGGATATTTATGGGTCAAGCCCTCCTGTTTTACTTCTTTATTTAAATTTGGTCTTGCTGCATTTTCGTATATTTCTAAATTAACCCTTTTTTTTTTGTTATTTCTGTCATTTTGATCCTCTTTGGACGCTGCGATTCAGGAACTTGGGTATTTTCGTTTTTGATCCCCCTTTGTTGACGCGTGTTATATTTTAGTCCTTAGTGTTGTTTTAATAGTTTTATTTGTTTGTAAATGATCCTTTGATTTTTGTTTTGATTTTAATCAAGCCCTTTTTCTAGTTAATTTCATTTTTTTTCTTTCTTAAATCTATTTTATGTATATTCTTTGTTTAAAAGTTTTATGTGATGCTTATTTTAAGCACCAGCATATATTATTATTTTTTATACATTATTTATATTAAGCTATTTTGTTTCATGTATATACTATTGAGTTCATATTATATATATTATTATTTTCATATATACATCATTCATATTTGTGTGTTTAGAAGTACGGGAGATTACATCCTAACGTGCTGGGTGTTGATTTTTTGTTCAACTAAATAGCCAAATACCATTTTCATATGTTTTGAAGATCAAAGATGATCTCGATGTCAGAGTATAAAGGTGTTATATCCTAACGTGCTGGGTATGATACTTTCATTCCTTTGAAACGAGATAATTTTGAGATTCAATCTCAATTTAGCGAATTCCTTTTTAAAATTTTTTTTCTTGATGTTTTCAAGTTTTCAACATTGGGGCAACATCAATCAATTTGGTACCAAGATTGGGCGTTGCAAGGGTGCTAACCCTTCCTTGCACGTAACCGACTCCTGAACCTGTTTTTCAGATTTTGTAGACCAAAATTATTGTTTTAATAAATCAAAATGTTTTATTAAAACAAAGGTGATCCGCTCGCACCTAAATAAAGATCGGTGGCGACTCCCTATTTTTAAAGACGATTCCCATTTTGAAAAAAATGGTTACGACAGTTAGCTTTTCCCAAATGGTAGTCAAGCCACTAACGCTATCTCAAGTTTATTTCTTTTCGCGTCCACAAATATTTCAAGCTCTTATGATCAATTTGTATATGGAATTTTTCTCAATAAAAGTAATGTTTCTAGATTTTTGGAGCAAAAATAAAAGCTACCAATTCTAGATTGAGGGTCAGATAGTTCTTTTCATGCGAATTTAACTGTTGAGAAGCATAAGCAATCACCTTACCTTTTTGCACCAAAATGCAACCTAATCCACTGACTGAAGCATTACTATAAACAATGAATTCCTTTCTATATTTTAGTTGCATCAACACAGGGGCTTCTGTTAGCATTGCTTTTAATTGATCAAAAATTTGTGGACACTTTTCAAACCAAAGAAATTTAATCTCCATTTGTAATAGCTTAATCGACGGTAATGCAATCATTGAAAATCCCTGGACAAGCCATCTATAATATTTGGCAAAACTCAAGAAACTCCTCACTTCACTGACATTCCTTAGAAGTTTTCATTTCAAGATTGCAGAAATTTTGTTTGGATCAATGCGGATACCATCTGCAAAGATTATATGACCAAGAGATCCAACTTCTCGGAGCCAAAATTCACATTTACTAAACTTTGCATACATTCATTTTTCTCTCAATGTTTGCAATAGAGATCGCATGTGTTGGGCGTGCTCAACTTTATTCTTCAAATAAATCAAAATATCATCAATTAACAGAACTAAAAATTGATCTAAGAATGGATGAAATACCCTATTCATCATATCAATAAATGTAGCAAGGGCGTTGATCAAATTGAACGACATTACTAGGAATTCGTAGTGTCCATATCAAGTTTGAAAAGTAGTTTCCAATACATCTGGTTCCTTCACTCGCAATGGATAATATCTTGATCAAAAATCAATTTTTGAGAATACGATGGCTCTGTTCAACTGACCAGATAGGTCAACATTGCGCAAAAACGGGTATTTGTTCTTTATCGTGACCTTGTTCAACTGACGGTAATCAATGCATAGTCTCACAAAAGAAAAATCGATGCACCCCCACGATAATACGCTTGGTCTAATGAATCCGCGATCAATTAGTTCTTGCAACTGAGTTTTCGATTTTTTCAATTCTATCGAAGTCATTCTATATGGAGCAATTGTAATCGGAGCAGTTCCAGGCATTAATTCAATTACAAATTCCACTTCTCTTTCCAGTGAAAACCCTAGTAATCCTTTCGGGAATACATCTGCAAATTCTCACACAGTCGGGGCTTTCTTAATTTTTATTCTTGTCACTCTCGTGTCCTGGACATAAGCTAAATATGCTTCACATCCTTTTCTAACCAGCTTTTAAGTTGTTAAAGTTGTTATAATATTGGTAACACAATCTTCCTAATCGGTTTCAACATTAACTACTTCGACGTTTTGACATTTCAACACAATTCGCTTCTGTGTACAGTTAATAATGGCATCATGTACTATCAACTAGTCCATACCAATGATGACATCAAACTTGTTAAATGAAAATAACATTAAATCAATAAGAAATTCATAACCTCATATACTCAATGGACACTTCCTGCATATCTTAGAAACTACTATGCACTGACCTAAAGGGTTTGATACTCTAGTATCAAACTCAATCAACTTTACCGGCATATTTTCTTAGTTACTAATGCAATACATATATATGAATGTGTTGATCCAAGATTGATTAAAGCACAAATAGAAACATCAAAAAGGGAAATTCTACTAATGTGTCTCACATGACTAACTAAAAATACGACAAAGGCAAGTGAACCTATCGATAAATATTATAGCTATGGTGACTAGAGATATCATATCCACGAAGACTCAAAGTATTGGTAATTACTATTTTTCTATTATCTAGCTGACAATTTGGAGTGATGGGTTTTTAAACTAAAATTACTAAACTAGTTTAACAAAGAACTCAACAGTGAATAAATTAGGAAAATAATTGAATAATAACCAATGAGAGAGACAATACCCAAGAAAGAATCCACCTAGACTTCACCTATTATTATGAATCTGAATTAAACGATTTATTCACTTGGCATCTTGATCCGTAAAAATCCCTAAATTATGCTAATATGTCTTTCGAGAGTGAGAACAACTGACTCTAGGTTGATTAATTAAAATCATTTTCTAATTAAAACCCTATCGTCGCATTAACTCGATCTATGGATTCCCTTATTAGATTTGACTCTAATCCGATAGATTTATGTCGTCCTATTTCTAGGATTGCATGCAACTCCACTCAATTATGATAGATTCACTCTTAATCAGGGACTTTTCCTCCACTGAATTAAGTACATTAAACATGAATTAATATCATGAAAATATTAAAACAAGAAATAAGCACACATAATTGGGAACAAGAATAAAGTATTTATCGCGTAAAACAGAAATTAAATAACAGAATTCATCATAGGTTTCATCTTCCCTAGGTATCTAGGGAATTAGTTCATAATTATGAATAAAAATCTCAAAGTCAGAAAAACCACCAGAAATAAAGAAACTCATAAAAACTTCAAAAGAAATTAAAAAAAAAAAAAGAGGTCTTCCATCTTGATGGGAATCTGTTTCAGAGTTGGCTCCAATAGTGTTCTTCGAGTTGTGTTCTTCAATATTCTCTGATGGCTCTCATATCTTCTATTCTATTTGGTATTTATAGACTTTAAATTGCTGAGAAAGCTTAAAATTTTCATTTTCCTGCATTTTTGGGAAGCAAGTTGTGAATTTGACACAGTCTGGCACATGGCTGTGTACCTTGACTGTGTGGCTCACATAAACAGATCCATTTTGCAAGTTAGTTTTTTTCTCATTTAGCTCTCAAATGCTCACCTAAGTATAGGAACATGAATTCAAAGGATTAGGAGCATCAAATTCACCAATTTGCATAAATAATCATCCAAAAACACATTAAGAATGGGATTAAAATATGTTAGTTTTATCACTTATCAAATATCTTCACACTTAAGCGTTTGCTTGTCCTCAAGCAAAATCCTCAACTCACATTAAAGTTATTCTTTCTCAACTTGTAATTCTCATCAATAATGTTTTGAAATAATTCATAAATAATCATGCATTGACAATTTAACTAAAAGAGCAATAAATATTCAAACAATCCAAGTCAAAATTTTTAAAGCACGAAAATATAGTTATCTCCCCTTATCTGAGTAATTACCTTTAATTCAAAATCGACAAGAATTGACATCCTTACTAAAGATTCACTCAAAGCACTTAAAGTGTTTAAGGTTCAAGAAATAAGCACGTAACAGTGGAACAAGAAATGTCATTACCATAAGCTTGCTTGAAAATCAAATGTCCACCACTATAAATGATATGACACACCAATCAAAAGGTCTTTAAGAGGTTGTAATTGGGTTTAGGTTGAGGGTGCAGAAAAAGGCTAGAAAAGTTGGTTATAATTGAGATCGTTTGATAAATTACCAAACTAGAAAAAAATAAACAAATGTCGAATTCAAAACAAATGCATCACTTAAGAATAAACAAGAATAAAAAATGAGCTTATTCTTAAGATATGAAATTAATTGTTCAAGCTCAATTAACAAATAACTAATTAATAATCAATTTTTTTATTTTCTATTTCTATTTTTTTAACAAGAATCAAGAAAGAAAATTTAGCAAATCAAACAAAAAGAGCATAGTTAGGAACTAACCAAATCAAATCTTGACAAAAAGGGAGTAAATAAAATGGGAAAGAGTTACAATGAAACAATAGGTTATGGGTTAAAATTCACGGGTTAGTCAAGAAAAGGGATGTTAGGCTCAATGGGGTTTACTAGGGTTAATTCAAAAGATAGGCTTTTTATAGGATAAGTGGGTCAAACCTAAGTGCCTTTATCATCTTAATATATCAAATCAAAGGTGTGGTCTTGACATGCATAATCGAAGCAAATTCTATAATAACAAATCAAGTTGACACACTCATAACTAATAATAGAATGAGCATGAAAAATGTATGCTCTAAAGGCTCAAAATCTCACAAAAAATCATGGTTTTGATGTCAAACTTGCAAATTAAAATTTCAAGATAATACTTCAATTCAGGGAAACAACCTAAAAAAAAATTAATTTTTGAAAATAACTTATCATGCTTGACTCTTTCATGTTTTAAAGTTTAAATCAATCAATGCAAAAGTATCTACTAATTAATCAAAACAGCATCAATACAAATCTAAAAAAAAAAAATCACTCTAACGGAAGTATGAGAATAGTATTTAAATGAAAGAAATAATTCAAGGATTTTCTAATAATTATATGAATAACCTCCCCATACTTAAGATGTACATTGTCCTTAATGTACAGACAGATATAAGCACAGTATAAGCAGAATTTCATAAGAGTGGGAGAAAACTGAAACTTCCCTAAATATGGATGAATTTGCCAGAATAGTGAAAATTGAAATTGTAGGAAAATCTAAATGTAGTGCATGGTTCCGATAAAACTAATAAGAAAATAAACACAAATAATGAAGAAGATTAAGAGGTTACAAACTCAATTAGAAACAACCAAAAATAAAAAATAAAAACATAGTTCAAAAGATAATAAACGAAAGAAGTTTAAGAAAATGAAAAGAAAACAACTAAAAAAAAGAAAAAGAAAAATAAAAAGATAAGAAATAAAAAATCAGTAATCTTCATCGTCGAAGGCATCGAGGTCGTGAGGCGCCGGCACTGAAGAAGATATATAGAGGTGCTGATAGATCTACTGCAAAGTCGCATAGATACTGTCGAACCGCTCAAAGTAGTCCTACTCGAAACGAATGAAACACTCGAATAGGTCCGCGAGGGTAGCAGCAGAAGTAGTAGTGCGGTGACTTGGAGGTGGATCCTCGTGGTGGAAAAGGACGTCATCAGTGAAGTCCTCATGCTCATCCTAAGGGTCAGAATGAGATAACCGGTATCAAGGAGTATCCACACCACACAGCCGCTCAATCATCCTCATGTGATTCATACTTGATGACCTTTGTGGGGTCAATTGTGCAACAAGTGTGAAGGAGGAGGACTGCTCCGAAGTGTCGAGGATGCTGAAGTGTCATGCGAGGCGAGTCAGGTAAGGGCCTAAGCAGATAGGACCCTTCTTACCGCGCTCTGTCTGATGGCAGCAACCTAGGGTGATGAAGTAGGCAAGATCGAAAGTGTGCCCCGTTGACATTCTCCAAAGGAAGTAAGTGTCAAATGTAGCGACACTCCGGTGCTCTCCCTCTGACCGGTCAATGTGTAAGCTAAGATGGTGTGGATATAGTGCAAGGTCAGAGGTAAGGAAGTCGCCTTCGACCAACTGAAATCATAGGGTGTCGTACTCGTAGTAAGATCTACCCAGCATAAAGAAGGCGAGTAGTGGCTGTGTAGGTATAAAGTGAGGAACGCCTTGGTACTCATGAACTCTTTAGTATACCGGTCTAAAATAGCTTCGAACTTTAGGATGCTCATATGAGGCGTCGTTTCGCCGAGTAGGAAAGTAATAGTGTGCGGCCCATCATGGGTCGATATGTGCTGTAAGAGGAAAGTCGAACAAAACTCGAGAGTAAGCTCTGAGTCGGTGGGCTTGACGATGGAGAAGAACTGATCCCAATGACTTGTGGCAATCAGTGCATGCACTCTATCAGCTAACTAGACCAGATCTAAAGTAGCCTAATCAATACAATGACCTAATCCCATTGGCCGTTGTCGAAGATGCTGATATAGATCCACTTGGGGACCCTGTGAAAATCGGACACATGGATGGCGGGCTCGGCGGAAGCCCCAGAAGAAAAAGTCACACCTGGAGTCTTCCGTTTTTTCGAAGCGGGGACGGCGACCTTGGATTTCCCTCCAGTGTTCATCATGAAGAATATGCAAAAAAAAATAAAACAATCAAATATTAAAATCAAATGAAGCAAATGGATGAACCAATCATAATAGAGGCAATCCAATAACCCACGCAATAAAAATTGAAGTCAACGTCAACAACTCGGCGAAAGAAAATAAATCGACAGCGAAAATAATATAACTAATAATCATAAAAGAATGCTAAAATAAATATGACTTAATACTAAAAAAAATAAAGAATTAACAGTACTGAAAATAATCAATAACAATTATAATACTAAGTAATAAAATAAGAAAATAATAAATAATAATAATACTAACTAAAAAGAAAATGAGTAAACAAGTATCATTCCACTAGAACTAAAAAATAATAACAATTAAAGTAATCATAATAAATGAATAAATAAAAACTAAGGAATAAAAGAAGAATAAAAAAAGTAATAAATTTAATAAAAATAACTGATAATGCAAAAATAATAATAAATAAAATATTATGAAGAAAAAGGATAAAAGGTAAACAGGGAGGATCGACGGTAAGTAACACCCCTTACCCGTGTCCGACGCCGGGACAGGATACGAGGCATTACCGTACTTAACCTTACTTGAACATGAAGTATTGGGCTATAAATTTCCTTCCAACTTAAAACTTCTCCTTCTTAATCATAACATACATATCATGTGCCTACGAGGCCTTAAACATACATCCAGAAGGTTTTGGAGTTCAACCAAAAACTTTTACATTCTTTGAAAATTTTTGCCTAAACAGGGGTCACATGCCCGTGTGACTTGGGACACGCCCGTGTGGGCAGGCCGTGCGGTCGCACACGCCCATGTCCCTAGCCCATGTAGAATTTATTTTTATTTCGAACCTATAGGGGTTTTCACATGGCCGGACACACGCCCGTGTCAATGACCTGTGCCCTTCACACGGCCTAGACACGCCCGTGTCCTCATCCGTGTGTGAAAACTAGGGGTATTCTGTTTATGACCTCAGCAACCCTTTAAGGAGCACACGGCCTAAACACATGGTCATGTGCTAGCCCGTGTGACGAATTGAATTCTCGCAATTAAATGCAGGGGACGCACGACCTATCAACACACCTATAGAGGTTGATAGTGTGTCACACACGGCCTAGACACACTCCCATGTGTCTACCCGTATGGACACTTAAAGGCTATTTTCCAAGCCAATTGTCACCCTGAAACATCAACACACTTATACCAACTCAAGTAATACATAACATGGCCTTTATACACTATGAATAACCCTTGAAACATCACCTGTAGAATTCATAAAACTCATCATCAATAAGAAATGAAACTTAACAAATATAAGCCAATTTCTTTGGCTATATACAAAAATGATAGTAACCTTAATAGCCAACTCTTTGGCTCCCAATATGATATACTCAAAATGACATAATCCCTATACATGCCATACTTAAAATAAAACAACTTGACTATACCAAAATAATGATTGATAGTGTGATTCGAGCTCCGACGTCTATGATCCCTGAGCTAGCTTGGCGAAACTATAAGGAAGAAAGAAAAGAAAGAAGTAAGCATATAGCTTAGTAAGTTTGCATGAAAATTCATATAACAACATATTTGCTCATAATAAATTCATCCATCACGAAACAAGAATACATAAATCTCAAGTGCTTGAGCTTACTTACTCATGCTTACTCTTACTCATCACATATTACATATTACTTTCATACTCGTATTTTAATCATGGTACCAGTATCACTTAATCACATAGATTAGCACTTCGCTAATGTAACATAAAATTAAATCTTCATCTTTCTTAGTTTAAATAAAGCTCTTTATCAACCTTGAATAACTTAACTTACTACTATCTTTACTTGCTTAGCTTTTAGGTTACCTCTTTCATACTTAGCTCTTTTACCCATAAATTACTCGGAATATCAGAGGATATTGAATCTCACTAAACATGTGTCTCGATGCCAATGCCATATCCCAGATATGGTCTTACATGGGATCACCTCATGATGCCGATGCCATATCCCAAATATGGTCTTACACGGGATCTCTTAACTCGACGTGATGCCATGTCCCAGACATGGTCTTACACGGGATTTTCCTTCAGTACCGAAGCCATGTCCCAGACATGGTCTTACACGGGACCTTCCTTGTATGGTATCGATGCCATGTCCCAGACATGGTCTTACACGAGACCTTCCTTATTCGATGCTGACGCTATGTCCCAAACATGGTCTTACACATGATCTACGTTCGGTGCCAATGGCATGTCCTAGACATGGTCTTATACGAGACCTACATTCTTGGAATGTCGATGCCATGTCCCAGAAAAGGTCTTACATGGGCTTTCCTTATCTCATGTAGTGACATAAGTATCATCGTTATTCCGAATCTTCAGCCGGGACTTCCACTTACTTGTTCTCATAGAATTTCTTATTAGGCATTGTTAATCAACTTCATGAAAATAATGTACATTATACAACATAGTAAGTAATTTAATCATAAAAGTATATGTAACCTTAAATTCATACAAACTTACCTCGGTACTCTAAAATATGTGTAAATGTGCAATTTAGTCCATGACTTTATTTTTGCCACGGTTTCGATTCGAGCTTCGTGTTTCTTGATCTATAATAACAATTTAACTTTTTTAATACTTACATTGACTAAATTGACTCATATTTCATACTTTGGCAAAAATTACATTTTTGCCCCAAAACTTTATCATAATTGCACTTTTGCCCCTAGGCTCGTAAAATGATTTTCATTCAACTTTCTTGCATTTCAAGCCTAATCGAATCTTATTCTCAACTATAACAACATTTAATTTCCACTATTTCACTTATGTATGACCATTTCTACAACTTTTATAATTTGGTCCTTTTATGCATTTTTCATGAAAATTACTTAGAAAAAGATGTTTATCATGCATCAAGCTTTCATATTCTTCCAAAACATCAAAATACATGCATGTCATACATGGGTAAATTTTTGAACATAAACCCTAGCTCAAAATATAGCTAGAAATAGCTAAATCGAGCTACGAGGATCTCAAAAATACGAAGAACATTAAAAACGGGGCTAGGATGCACTTACTATCAAGCTTGAAAGTTGAAGAAACCCTAGCTATGCCTTCCTTATGATTTTCGGCCAAGAAGGAAGAAGATGGACATGATTTTGGCTTATTTTTCCCCTTTTAATTCTTTAATTAACCAAATGACAAAAATGCCCTTAATGGCCCTTTCTTGAGATTTTTCCTTCCTAGGTCTATTTTTGTCCATCATAATACTTAATGGTCTAATTGCTAAATAAGGACCTCTATTAATTTTTATGATGCTATTTCATACTTAAATCTTCTAGAATCTCATATTTTCTAGTCTTTGCAATTTAGTCCTAATGGACAATTTATTCACTAATTAATAAAAATTTTTCATGAAATGTTCACACAATCATGCAACCACTATTCCGACTAGGCCTTAAATTGGGCTATTACACGGTAACAGTGGGATGGTGACAGTGGCTGGAGACGTGGCGGTTAGCGCAAGAAGGGCTACACACGGTGGTTTGTTGGCGACGAGAACGGTCGACAATGAGGGGGGCTGGTTGTAGGGGAAATGGAGAGGGGAAAGGAGAGGGGGAGGGCGTGGGGGTGTGACAAGGAAGAAAAGGAAAGGTTGGGAATCGTGGTTGGGGGTCAGTGGTTCAAAGGGGAAAGGGTTGAGAAGATGTTTGTACAGTGGTGAGGGATGGTGGCGAGTCTGGTCTGTGTGGGAAGAGGCTGTGAGGGGTGGACGGATGGTTAGAGGTAGGGGCTGTGTTGGCGAAGGGGGAGAGTGAAAGGGGTACTGCGGCATCGAAGGGAGAATGGGGTGTTGGGAGGCTGTAGAAAAGGGGATAGCAAAGCAAAAGGGAAGGGGAAATCGCAAGGGAAAGGGAGAGGGATAAGTCATGGGAAAGCTGGGGTGTTCGAAGGTGGTCGGTCTGGTGAGGAGGGGACAGATAGGGGTGGTCAAACTGGCAAAGGGAAATGAGAATGGCGGTTTGGGTGAAAAACAAAGGATAAGAAAAAGTGAATTTTTTAGGGTTTTCTGGGTTAAAAAAGGGTACACGGTTGTGTGACGGCCTCTGTTGGGCCAGATGGACGATGTGGGGCGTTCTTAGCTCGTGTTCAATTCAAAATTTAAGCCTAGTTTTCACACGACCTCGGACACACCCGTGTGTCCAGGCCATGTGTCACACACAGACGTGTGCCAGGCATGTGTGTTATTCCTTCGCTTCTCCCACGTCTGTGAGCGAGGTCGTGTGCTCACACACATCCGTGTGACAGGCTGTGTCGCGGACACGACTGTGTCTATGGCCCGTGTAACTCTCTGACTAGTAATTAAATTTGAAAAATTAACTCCAGTGTTCACACGGACTAGGACACGCTCGTGTGACCAGGATGTGTAACCACCCCAGGTCGTCTAACAATCAAATTTGAAAAACATTAAGTCCCAGAACTTACACGGCCAAGGACACACCTGTGTGTCCAAGCCGTCTGACCTACACGGCCAAGGACACACCCGTGTGTCCAAGCCGTCTGACCTACACAGCCATGTCTTCCCACCATGTAACTCTCTGTCAATTGTTCCATTATACAGGCGGCCTGACACACGCCAGTGTGTCCAGGCCGTGTGACGTTACCAATCCGTGTGACCCACTATCGATTATCCTCTTTTGTGCACAGCCGGGGACACACCCGTGTATCCAAGATGTGTGGGTCCAAAAAACACTCTTTTTTTTTCAATTTAATTTAATTAATTTTAAATTAGCATGCAATAAAAAGTATTAACTAAAATTAAACACTCGAATTGCTTCCTGAGAAGCGCTTATTTAGAGTCTAAGCTCAACTTTACCTTGTATGCACATGGTTACGAAGGTTCTTGGAGCTGAAGCTCCTCTTTGTCGTTATCAATTATTTCACCAAGATAAGGTTTGAGTCGAGTATTGTTTACCTTAAATGTGTCGAACTCTGAATGAGTTGCCTCGACTATACCGTATGGGAAGATGTTCAGTACCGTGAATGGGTTTGATCCGTTTGATTCAACCTCCAAAGGGGAGATTCATTGATCCATTTTGTCCAGTAGTACTTTGTCCCCAACCTTAAATTGGTTCATTCCATTCACATGCTTATCTTGGTGTCGCTTTGCCTCTTCATCGTATTTTTTCCGTTTCTCCTTTATATGTGTTCGCCATTCATCTAGTTCATTGAGTTGCACCATTTTCTCTTCATAAGTTGTGTAACACCCATCACCCGTATTCATTTTCAAAATAGGGTTACAGAGCATTACCGGACTTATTACACAAATAAACATACATTTCTCATACATTTTTCCATTCCAAATATAAATCATTCATAATCAATCACATTATTCCTAATACGAGCCTATGAGGCCCATATCATGCATTAGGAGTGGTTTGGGACTAAATCGATAACTCTGGAAATTTTTTGAAACACTTAGAAAATTTTACAAAATACAGGAGACACACTACTGTGTCATAGGCCATGTGGACATTCGAAATGGGATCACATGGCCGTGTCCCAGCCCGTGTCTGACCCCGTGTAACTCTCTGACTTGGGTCACATGGCCAACACACACGCCCGTATGGCTAACCTATGCGCCCTAAGAAATGGCCACACACGCCCGTGTGCCAGGCCCTGCGCTAGGCCATGCCAAACCTGTAGAGTATACTGACTTATGCCACATAACCAAGTTACACGCCTGACTTGATTTCTAATTAAACACCATGGGACACAAGGCCGTTTCACCTGACCATGTGTAACACACGGCTGAGATAGACACCCGTGTCTCTGTCTGTGTGGACAAAAATAGGCTATTTACCAAGCCATCTTTCTCACCCAAACTTCATTCACCTGTACCAAACCAAATGACACAAAATATGACATAAATAGGCATTCAAACCAACCTTAACCAAGCCTAAGTCATGCTAATTCCATACTATAAACCACAAGACACACAAATGTCAAGATAAGCCACTCAATTTCATACCAAATTCACTTTCACAAATCACATAAATGGTCACTTTCAATTATGCATCAACTTACCTAAATCACAAACAAACCAATCTCAAATTTCAACTATTTAGTATCCATAATGCCAATTCTCAGCAAGCATCACATATCAATTATCAAACACATAACAAAGGCCATATGCACATATATATACATGACCAAAAACCAAAATAAGCCAACTTACATGGCTATACAAAAAACCAAGCACTTAACATTTACAAGCCAGTTCAAATGGCTAAATTTACTACCAACATAAATATCATATTGACCACAATTCCTATACATGCCATATAGCCAAATACATAGATTCAAAAGTATACATAGATTCAAAAGTACCAAAATGATAGCTTGATAGTGTGATGAGATCTCCGACGATTCCCAAATCTGAGCTAGCTTCAATAACACTATAAAAAACGGGAAAAGTAAACAGAGTAAGCTATAAAGCTTAGTAAGCTCATATAGTTAATAATAAAACTCACCATTTAATCACCATTCAAGAAATATAACATAGTATACTACAAAACCATATAATTATAAGGTTAACATATATTCAATCACATAATTAATCAAAATCTCACAACTTTCATAGTTTCAATGCTCATATAGTTTCCGTACATACCTTTACTGATACGTATATATTTCTCACCATTTCATATCTTCGATATACCCATTGAACCATTTGGAATACTATCAGATACTCGAGAATCTCACACCCTAAGTGCCAATACATAGCCAAAGCTATATTAATCTCATATCACATATAATGCTCACTCTCGAGCTATCAATGGGACTGCTCACACAAGCTGAAGGTCATGATGAAGCTACATGGTGTTGCTCACACAAGCTGATGAGAATCTGCAACACATGTTGGATAACTCAGTCACCGGTAGGACGTACGAACCAGCACCCAAATTACATAACCCCTAATGACATGTCATTCGTATCCTAATCTATTCCTAAGGTTCAACCGGGATTTCACATTTTGCCGAATCATCATCGAACATATCCGCAAGGTTGTATTCACAATTTATTCAATATTAAAACATTTAAAACACAATTATAATAATGCTTATTACATGCGAACTTACCTCAATTTACAAAAATGACGAAGTAGGTCGACTAATCCAGAACTTTGTTTTTCCCTCGATATAAATTTGAACTTCGTTTTTCTTGATCTATATAATATCAAATTTAACTCATTTAATCATCAATCTATTCAATTTAGCCCAAAATTATATTATGGAAACTTTACACTTTTGCCACTAATATTTCAATTTCTTTACAATTTAGTCCTTATATCATAAAAATATAAATTCATACAATTAAGTCCCTACCCATGCTAGCCAAATTTGATATAGACCCAAAGCATCCCATATTTTTCATTTATTTCACATTTCTAGCACAAAGTTTACACATTTCACAATTTAATCCCTAATTGGCAATTTTACCAAAAATCACTTTACAAATGTTGTTTATCTAACAACAAGCATACATTTTCTATCATCAAAAATCAAAATGCATATTCATTCATCAATCGAAAAACCCCAAACCTTTAACATTTTTGCAAAATAGTCCCTGGGCTAGCAAGATTAAGTTACAACGACTTTGAAAACATAGAAATCATGAAAAACGGGACAAAAATCACTCACCAATTGCACATACAAGCTTGGCTGAATATAAAGGATGAAAATGGCTTCTTTTTTCCCTAGGTTCAGTTGAATATGAAGAATAGAAAGATGATATGTGGTTTTATTTCGTTTAATTAATCTTTATTAACTAAATTACAAAATTAACCTTAATGAACATTAAATATTTCACTAAGTGCCAAGCCATTATCATCCATTAACTTATTAATGGGTTAATTACCACTTAAGTACATCCACTTTAAATTTATATAGCTATTAGACACCTTTAGTTAATAGAACAAAAGTTTTACACTTTATGCGATTTAGTCCTTTATATCAAATTGAACATTCAAATGATAAAATTTCTTAACGAAATTTTCACACAATCATTCTATCATGTTGTAGACCTCAATTTAATAATAAAATAAATATTTTGACCTCATTTTTTTGGTTTCAAAACCATTGTTCTGATTTGATTAAAAACGAGCCGTTACAAGTTGTTTTATTTTTGTCACCTCGATTGAAACATGGCTCCCATACGATTTCACAAGGGATTTCCTGAAAAGAAGGTTGAGCCACATGGTTACTAAAATTAACAGAGGTTTTAATATCATCTCAATCACTAGAGACTCTCACAAAATCACGTGCTTGGAGAATAATCTTTTCATCACCTACACAAAGCACAAGTTCACCCTTACCCACATATATAATAGTGCTAGTAATGGCTAAAAAGGGTCGACCTAAGATCAAAGGTACTTCATTACCCTCATCCATGTATAAAACAACGAAGTCAATGGGGAAAATGAATTTATCAATTTTCACAAGCACATCCTCAATAATACCCCAAGGATATCTAATGGTTCTATTCGCTAGTTGAATACTCATCCTAGTTTGTTTGGGTTTCCCAAGACTTAGTTGTTTAAACATTTTATAGGGCATGACATTAATACTAGCCCCTAAATCAGCCAAAGCATCATCAATATTTAAACTACCAATGTGACAAGGAATAATAAAACTCCCTGGATCTTTTAGTTTGTTGGGTAGTTTTTTTTGGAGAATGGCGGAGCAAACTGCGTTGAGCTCCACAGTCAACGAGTTGTCTATTTTCCTCTTGTTTGTTAACAGCTCCTTTAAGAATTTGACATAATTTGGCATATAGGGAAGAGCTTCAACAAACGGTAAGTTAATTTGTAATTTTTTTAAAAGCTTAAGGAATTTACTATATTGTTTGTTTGTGTGGTCTTTCTTCGACGTGTTAGGATATGACAGTCGAGGTTTGTATTCTTTGACAACCGACTTATGTTCTTTCTTATCTTCTTCAACCTTATTTTTGTTCGCCACATCTTCTTGCCTCGTCTCTTGTTTAGGTTCAACTTACCCATCCACGTCTCGAACAGTAATTGCGTGGAGTTGCTCCCTTGGGTTAGTTTCAATGTTGCTAGGCAAACTACCTTGTGGTTGTTCTAAAATTAGTTTAGCAAGCTATCCTATTTGGTTTTCAAGTCCTTGAATTGATGCTTGCTAGTTTTTCAGTGCTACCTAAGTGTTTTGGAAATACATTTCTGACACCAAGATAAACTTTGTCAACATCTCCTCAAGGTTTCGGTTTTTCTCTTATTGATAAGGTTGTTGGAAGCCTGGAGGTAGTTGTGCTTTTTGATTTCCTTGACCACCCTAACGGAAATTGGGTTGGTTCCTCCAACCTGCATTATCGTTATTACTATAACGGTTATTTTGAGGTCTATAATTACCCATCTAATTGACTTGCTCGTTCTCTGTGCTAGGACTGAAGGGTAAACATTCTGGATTAATCATTTCACCTCCATTTGTATCGTATTGAATCATCAGATGTACTTGCGTAGAAAGATATCAACTTTCTTGTTTAGCAATTCTACTTGATTTGATAACATGGTGACTTCATATAGATTAAAAACACCGTCTACTTTCATCGACTTTGTCCTCATGACTTGCCACTGATAATTATTTACTGCCGTCTCCTCTATAAACTCATAAGTTGCTTTGGGTGTTTTATTATTCAATGTTCCATCGATTGTTGCGTTGATTAATTGCCTAGTTGACATATTCAAATCATTGTAGAAGTTTTGAACTTGTAACCATAAGGGTAACCGATGATGAGGGCTCCTTCTCAATAAGTCTTTGTATCTCTCTCATACATCATATAATGTCTCTAAGTCAATCTACACAAAAGAAGAGATGTCATTCCTCAACTTAACTATCTTAGCCAGTGGGAAGTACTTCAGAAGGAACTTCTCGATCATTTGAGCCTATGTAGTGATGGAACCTCATGGTAAAGAGTTTAACCACTTTTTCTTTTTTTTTCTCAATGAGAATGGGAACAACCATGAGCGAATAGTGTCGTCATTGGCGCCATTAATCTTGAAAATGTCGCAAATTTCCAAAAAATTGGCCAAATGAGTATTTGGGTCTTCATCTTGAAAACCATCGAACTAAACATACCAGTGTACCATCTGAATAGTGTTAGGCTTCAGTTCGAAATTATTTGCAGCAATGGTGGGTCTCACAATACTCGATTCAGCCTCAGTCAGAGTGGGCTTGGCATGATCGTACATTGTACAAAGAACAGGAGCTACAGGAGCTGTAGGAGGTAGCTGAATATTCTGATTATCTCCCATCTCCTTAATAATAATATTGTCCTCTTGTTCATCTACTAAATTCTGTTGACTCTGCCTTGCCTCTCTACGATTTTTGCAAACAGTAATTTTTATCTCGCTGTCAAAAAGCAATGGTCTCGACAAGTTTATTCTAGTCATAAACCAAAAGAACCTGCCAGAAGCAAAAAAAGAAAAGAAAAAAAAGAAAAATTAGAATGTAAAAATTAAAATAAAAACAAAAATATAAAAATAAAAATGGCTAAATTAATAAAACTCAAGTGTTCCTAATATTTTAGTCCTCAGACACAGCGCCAAAAACTTGATGTGTTTCAGGTGACTAACTAAAAATACGATAAAGGCAAGTGCACCTATCGATAAATAGTATAGCTATGGTGAATAGAGATATTGTATCTACAAGGATTAAAAGTATTAGTAATTACTGTTTTTATATTATTTAGCAGACAATTTGGAGTGATGGGTTTTAAACTAAAATTACTAAACTAATTTAACTAAGAACTCAACAATGAACAAATTAGGAAAATAATTTAATAATAACCAATGAGAGAGACAATACTCAGGAAATAATCCACCTAGACTTTACCTATTATTATGAATTTGAATTAAACAATTTATTCACTTGGTATCTTGATCAGTAGAAATATATAAATTATGCTAATATCTTTTTCGAGAGTAAGAACAATTGACTCTAGGAAGATTAATTGAAATCTCTTTCTAATTAAACCCCTAACGTCGCATTAACTTAATCTATTGATTTCCTTATTTGATTTGACTCTAATCTGGTAGATTTATGTCATCCTATTTCTAGGATTGCATGCAACTCCACTCAATTATGCTAGATCTACTCTTAAACATGGACTTTTCCTCCACTGAATTAAGCACATTAAACATGAATTAATATCCTGGAAATGTTAAAAACAAAAATAAGCACACATAATTGAGAACAAGAATCAAGTATTTATCACGTAAAACAGAAATTAAATAATAAAATTCATCATAAGTTTCATCTTCCCTAGGTATCTAGGGAATTAGTTCATAATTATGAATAAAAACATCTCAAAGTCAGAAAAACTAAAAGAAATAAAGAAACTCATAAAAACTTCAAAAGAAATTAAAAGGAGGTCTTCGATCTTTGTGGGAATCTGCTTCAAAATTGGCTCCAACAGTGTTCATCGAATTGTTTTCTTTAATATTCTCTGATGTCTCCAATATATGCTCTTCTATTTGGTATTTATAGACTTTAGAATGCTCAAAAAGCCTAAAAATTGCGTTTTCCCATGTGTTTGGGAAGCATGTTGCGAATTTGACGCAGTCTAGCACATGGCTGTGTGTCTAACTCGTTTTTCGCTCCTTTAGCTCCCAAATGCTCACCTAAGTAAAGAAACATGAATTCAAAGGATTATGAGCATCAAATTCACCAATTTGCATAAATAATCATCTAAAAATGCATTAAGAACGGGATTAAAATATGTTAGTTTTATTGCTTATCATGTACCAGCAATCACATCAGAAGCTCCTAGCACTTACATTATCTCGCAGTCGTCTCATGTGTTGTACTGCGACTAGCTCCTACATTATTTCCAAGTACCATTTTTTCTACCCCTCTACTAAGTGGTCGTTGGTTTGGTAACCTGGTATGAACTAATCTCAATCTTATATGGACAATTCCCCAGATAATGCTTTGTTGAAGTACATCAAAAATAGGACCCACTCTTCAATCGACATTCACCAAAATTGTTTTTACCTCAATGCTCACAGACAGGCTTATCAATATTCTTGACACTACCCATATTTCGTGATGGATGTAGTCTAGGTCTCGAATTATTATGTCATGATTGATCTCTTCTCGTATATTCAGAAAGAGGCGTGAACTTTTATGAAAAATCTCTAGACTATTTCAGTAGAGGATTAGGAAAAGAACTAAACGTACTCTGCTTGCCTAAATCATCATGTTTCATTTCAACTCGCTTCTTTGCGTTACATATATCTTTCATTTTTCATGCTTTATCAGCCAGAGCAACAAACTCCTTAATTTCAAGAGCTCCAACCAACATCTGAATTCTTCATTCAAAACCCACTCAAAGTGGGTGCAGATTTAAGCTTTTGTGGGAACTCTCTCTTGAGCACATTTGATGCAAGTCTCAAGGCCCAATTTCAAGCCCATTGATTACACTACTTCAAGGCCAAATAACAATGTTAAATGCTAAGAAAATCAAACCAAGATTCGATTAAAGATAATATGCGGGGATGAATGTTTTCAAGGAAAGAGGGAATGATACATGCACGGAATGGGTGAAATTTATTAAAGTCAATTCAACAGAAATTTCCATAATAATCAGATTGCAGTGAATTTTTGGATGGGATCCAGTCATTTTGGGGCTTATATGTCTAAATAGAAGTTGAAGATCTATCTCTTAGCTTCGAAACACACTTTGAATCACTCAATATCAAGTTTGGGAGCAAAATTTATGACCATTTTAGTGAAGACTACGCAAGCAAAATTCCTGGACGAGATTATTATGGAAATTACAAGTTTTGACTTTTTATTCGAGTTTAAATCATATTGGTGACCACCACCAAACGTGCAAACATTTGAAAAGAAAATATTGTAGAAAAAGATATAGAAATAAAACAGTAGTATCTGCAAGTATACGAGTCAAATTGTAATATAGTAAAGTGCTACAATAGAACAGATGGAAGTATTCTGAGGATCGTACCCAAGGGAGGATGAATTAAATCAGAAATCTACTTCTACAATAACAAGTCTAAATAGTTGTAATTAAAACCTATATCATGACAAACAATAAAAAATAGTTGATAAGCATAAACTAAATTATAAACATAAAATAGACAAATAACTAAATCAAGTTAACAGACAAAAGATTAACTTGTTTCAGTTGTTGTAGTTAACATCAGAATTTAGGTTTAAATGAAATTAAGTATTAATTAACTAGTATTAACTCTCGGCCTCTACTAATAAACTAGTTGACATGTACTTGCTTATCTTCCAACCTCACTTTTCCCATTGAGATAAATTACGATTTTAACCCTCATAATGCTTTTGTCACACTCTCAATGCTTTTAACCCTCACAATGCTTTTTTTTCCCTACAATTCATTTTAATTTAAGCACAGGCTTGTAAAAATTATACTTATTATAGTGCAACGTTTTAATAACCCTGAATTTATTTTTTGAGTACTTTAATTAAAACATCATATGATTAAGCACACATAAATACCTATTCGTATCTATCTTTATCAGTAGTACATTTAATTGTTTTTTCCTATTCACTGTTTAATAAGTTGAACTAATCATTCTAAATATAAACAACCTAGATTACTTATTTTTAGGCTAAATTTATAGTTTAAACAATCAACCTATGTATATGTTCCTAACCAATCACTTGTATTTCTACAAGCTCAAGCACATGGAAAACACACAACAACAAAAAAATTTAACTACTAAAATTTATTAAAAACAAAACAAAAATCATAAAAATTTAAATTTTTTCTATGTTACCCCCACACTTTAGTTGGCACATTGTCCCTAATGTGAAAATAATGAAATAAAGGAAAGAGATTACCCGATATGCTTGGAAAGTTCTTAGATTTTGTTAGGTGGTCTCATCCTCACTGGTGAAGCTCGAAATTTTTGCTGCCATAAAAAATTGTGGGGGTTCTTACATAAAAAAAATACAACTACAACCTACCTGAAAATGTATAATATTCTTAAGCCTAAAAATTAAAAATATCCCACCAAATAAAATATACAAGTCTTAACAAGAAAATAATATTTAAGTTAAAAAAGAATATAAATAAAAATTGTTTTCATTTAGTCAGGATTTATTTTTAACTCCTCGTCATCGTCTTCTGGATTCTCTTCTTCTTCTGGGTTCTCTTCATCTTCTTTTGAATCTTCCTCTTCCTTGATGTTGCTAGTATCGGTCTTAGCATGGTATTTAACGAAAGGAAATTGTGGCATCCGTAGTCCATTCCTTCTTGCATGGTTTTCATAAATAGGTCATGCTTCTTACGTCCAACGCATTATCCATTTGGAATTCAGAAAGTAACTTGCACCTTGATTTGGCTTGGTATATTTGTTCCGTTTGCGCTTCCAATCATCCATGAATTGCTTCATGCTTGGTTGTTGTATTGGATTCGTCATAGGTTGCAAGATACGTCTAGAACATCATATCAGTATCTTTTTCTCATTTACATAATGTCGTCACCAGATAGGGGAAAAGTAATTCAACCTTTGCTTTCTAGACACATCAAATCATGCTCCGGTAAATCCATGTCCCCAAACAGATTATTTCTTTTTGTAAAATTGCATATAATAAAGTAGCCTAAAAAGTATCAATGTTTGACATATCTACCATAGGGAAAATTCGACCGCTGATAAATTGTTACAACATCCTCGCTTTTGGAGATTGATCCATTTGCGGGAATGATGTCGAGTAGTGTGTCCGCAGATGGCGTTTCCATTCATCGCTTCCATCGATAAAACTTCGATAATCCTGTCCATGTCAATATATAGAAAAATGTTAAATCAGTTCCTTGCACAAAATCATATAGAAACAAAGGAACATTATAACATTTCAAAATCTTCAGAGGTGAAACAAGAATTTCTTTTCCTTGGACTATTATCCGTGATCATATCTCATCGCTCGATCGCTTTAAGTCAGCCTCTTTCAACGTAGTATAAAACTCTTGAACAACCAATGCTTGAAAATTTCGTTGGAAGTTGAAAAAAATTCTCCCATCTGTAGTAGCAAAATATTTATAATGTATCGTCGTTTAGCCCGGATAAGGATTCAAATCCTCTTTCCTAAAGGGGTCTTTTCTCTTAATTTCCCAAAAATGACTCTTGAACTCTGTAACAGTCCGGTTTAGACCCTAGTCAGAACAGTGGTTTCAAGACCACATATCCAAGTCTGAATAATATTTTAATATAATTTTCTGTGTCATTAGTATGCAATTAAGCATGTGTTAAATTTTCGTAAGTTAATTTGTCTATCTGTGAGCTTAATTTGACAAAAGGATTGAATTGTACTAAATGAAAAATTTGAATGTTAATTGTTAAAGTACCTATGTGTTGTGGCTTCATAAGGTGGAGGCCTTATGTTTTTATTTAACCAATAGTTAGTTGGTGGATGGTTAAAGGACTAGTATGCCCTTAATGAATATAAGTTTCTTATGTTTAATAAAAGGTTAATAATGTAATTAGATTAATAATATGTTTATAACAAAATAAAACATTTGTTTTATCTTTTTGTACTCATCTATCACCGAAATTTAGAAAAGAAATAAGAGTTGCAAAGCTTTCTCCTATTCGGCTATTTGAGAGCTTAATTCAAGATCAAGGATCGGAGAAAACAGACTTAGATTGCGGGAAAGCGAAAATAGTCGAATAATCGAGTCTGAACGAATATCTAAATTCGAGGAAAGTCATTATGCAAATAAATGTACTTGTATTGAATTATGTATGTTCATATGACTATTGATAATGATGAATGTTTACGAGATGATGTGTATATGAATTCCGAGATAAGATCAGTATAGTGACAATGTCCAAGAAGTCCCGTACGAACCTAGGAATAGATAGGATTAGCTATATCATGACACAGATATCTTTTCTGTTTTATCATGTAAGACCACGTCTGGGATGTTGGCATTGATTCGAAATTTCATGTAAGACCACGTCTGGGACGTTGGCATCGATATGAGCTTTACGTGTAAAACCATGTCTGGGACATCGACATCGTATTAATTTGTATAAGACCCTGTCGGGGATAGTGGCATCTACATCTAATTATATGTAAGACCACGTCTAGGATGTTGGCATTGTACGACTATTCTGAGTATTCTGTATATCCTATTAGATTCCGAACGGTTCAACGGGCAATTCCGAGCTATGAACAATTACGTGAATGTATATACGTTTCAGGTATGTTTGTTAAGTACACAAGGTGCGCATGAAAGGTAAGTATCTATATGAACTTACTTAAATGAATATGTGCAATGGAATGATGAGATGATATGTGAAATTATGCTTAGATGAGCTATGTGTATATATGGTATTTGAGTTGAGTAATGTGACAAGTTATGGCTAAGTAAGTGAGCCAAATGCTATATGAGATGTATATGCCATGAGAACCATTATGGTCATTGTATAAATATGATATGTGCATTTTATGTTAAGTTTATTTGTAAAGGACTTACTAAGCTTTTGAAAGCTTACTCTGTGTGTGTTCTCTCTATTTTATAGATTGTCAAAGCTACTGAAGGCTCGAGATTGTCGATGATTATCATCACACTACCTAAGCTCATTTTGGTATCTTTTGGAAATGTATATAGTTAGATATGGCATGTATAGGCTAGTCACCTTGGATATCTTTGAAATGTGTATAAATTAGCCATGAGATGTGGCTTATCCATTGTTGGTAATATGCATTTGTGAATATGATATATGACGCATGATTTGGTATGTCTTGTTGGCAATGAAATAGCCTTATGAATGGTACGCTTTTGGATGAATTGATGCCTTAGTAAGCTAATAAGGTTATGGTTGAATTATACGTGGATTTACATGGAAATTGATTGAACAAATTAACATAGTTAGGAATGAGGTTCAATGGAATAATATGATGACCATTTGGTATGTTTTTGGTTGCCACTTGATTGTGGAAATAGGATTCCTTATGCTTGTAGGTATGACCCTATTGTGGGTGGCAATTTGGCTTTACAAGTAGCCTGTTTTGCTTACACGGTCGTGGCACACGGGCATGCCTAGTGACCATGGGATTAAGTCAGTACCGAGCTAAGTGCGCTGATCGTTGTTTTTGCGATGTCAAAGTTTTAAAATTTATATAAAGAATGATCGAACCTGGAAACTAACTATGACAATGATTTGAGGCAAGCACACCTATCGAATAGTAGTGTAGTTAAGGCAAGACCAGAATTCGAACCCAAAGGAACTAAAAGTAATAATACTAACTCTCTCTTTATTATTTAGCCTAAGAATTAAAGGAGTTGTTTATCTAATCTAAAATTAACTAACTACTAAACTAAAGACTTTAAGAAGAATTTGAGGAAAATAACTTTAGGAAAAACCAATTGATTAAGACGACACCCAAGGAAGAATCCACCTAGACTTCACTTGTTATCTAACTCTGAACCAGACAATAATGACCCGAACTTGGGCCTAGTAGAATTGGGCCCATTAAGCTTTGGGCACGAGAGCATTTAAAATTTTTTTGAGAACAAGAGAACGGCTTTAATGTAAGTTGTACCTATTAGGTGAGTGATTTTGGAAGGTTAGAGGGCTTCTATGAAGTGCCGAGTTCAAACTTTGGCTTTAGGGAAATTTTGGTTTTAGGTGAATAAAACCCTAAGAGTTAGTTGTAGGCTTTAAGAATAAAATGTGGAGAAAAATGACACAAGGAAAGGAGTGGTCTAGGGGCAAGGCATCATTAAGGGGATAAGTGAATGCTTGGGTTCAAGTCTTGGCACTTGCATTTCATTTTGATTTATTTTTAAGTGAACTTAGACTTTGGCCCATAGGTTTATATTTAGTTGTGCATACTTTAAGACATAAGAGGAGCTTGTGGCCTAGTGGCGTAGATTATGCTACAGGGGAGCCTGGGTTCGAACCTCATGAGTAGTAAAAAGAGGATATTTATTTTGCTAAGTTGGGGCGGCAAGAGTTTGTGTTGGATTTACACTCTACTGAAGGAGGGATCCCATATCGGAAAGCTAGCAAGAGGGAAGGTGAGAAGCTGGCTATAAATGGAGCTGTCTATGAGGAAAGGAAGCATACCTGGGCGTTGGGCATAGGAGCATTCGGAGCGCGGATTAGCTTCAGATTTCTATCAGGTGTGTATTTCGCCCTACTCTAGCTATAGAGCGGCAAATGCCAAAATGCCGGTCACACGGCAATGGTAGCCACACGAGCGTGCGAGCGCACGTGTGGGAGCTTCGACATGATAGTCGAGGCCACCATGAGTATTCTTGTAGGTTGAGGCTGCTTGGGCCACGATGGGCCAAAGTGGGTCCAAAGGGCCCGTGGGCCCATATGAATAAATTGTATGACTGTGTAGTAGAAATTGGACTGGTCTATGTGAATCTCATATCTGTGGCTAGGTTTAGGCTGAATGGTCCACATGAGCGTGTGGCTAGGTTTAGGCTGAATCTCATATCGAAGGCCCCTAAGTATCCAAATCCTCTCAAAAATAGTTTTTCGCATTAGCAAAGATTCGTTTCTTTTGAAGATGTGTTAACCTTTTTGGTAAGATGTTAGCAATTAAATAATTTGCAATATCTGCAAACCATGGTACCTCGAAATTGGTTATAGAAAAGAGTTGTTCCTCAGGGAACAAGTTGTTTATCTCACTTTCGTGGAGCTCTTCGATATGTGGGTTCTCAAGCTTAGAGAGGTGGTCTGCTGCAAGATTTTCAGCTCCTTTCTTATCCTGAATTTCCAAATCAAATTCCTGTAAGAGTAAGATCCATCGAATGAGTCGAGGTTTTGCATCAGATTTAGTAAGGAGATAACGAAGAGCTGAATGGTCAGTGTAAACGACAACTTTAGATAATATCAAATACTGTCTAAATTTGTCAAATGCAAAAACTACAGCTAGTAATTCTTTCTCTGTTGTGGTTTAGTTTTCTTGTGTGAGCGTCAATGTTTTACTAGCATAATAGATTGGCTGAAAATGCTTGTCTCTTCGCTGTCCCAAAACTGCACCTACTGCAAAATCACTCGCATCACACATTAGTTCAAAGGGTAAATTCCAATCAGGTGCAATTATAATCAGGGCATTTATTAGTTTATCTTTGAGGATATTAAATACATCTAAACACTCCTGATCAAAATTGAAAGGAATATCTTTTTCTAGTAATTTTGTTAAAGGCTTAGCTATTTTAGAGAAATCTTTAATGAATCTTCTATAAAATCTAGCATGTCCTAAAAAGCTTCTAATAACCTTAACTGAACTATGGGGAGAAAATTTTTCTATGGTTTCAATCTTTGCTTTATCTACCTCAATCCCTTTATCTCCTAACACAATCCTTTCTTTAACCATAAAGTGACATTTTCCCCAATTCAAGACAAGATTCGTTTCCTCACATCTTATTAGAACTTGTTCTAAATTTGTAAGGAAAAGGTGGAAAGAATTACTAAATACAGAGAAATCGTCCATAAATACCTCCATGATGTCTTCCACGAGTTCATCAAAGATGGCCATCATACAACGCTGAAAAGTAGCAGGAGCATTACATAATCCAAAAGGCATTCTACGATAACCAAATGTACCGTATGGATATGTAAATGTTGTCTTTCCTTGATCTTCAAGAGCTATTGGGATTTGGAAATAGCCGGAGAGTCCATCCAAAAAGCAATAGTACATATGCCTAGATAATCTTTCTAACATCTGATCAATAAAGGGCAAAGGGAAATGGTCTTTTCTGGTGGCGTCGTTCAGCTTCTTGTAGTCAATACAGACCCTCCAACCTGTGACTGTTCTTGTAGGAATCAATTCATTCTTTTCGTTGGCTACAACAGTCATGCCTCCTTTCTTTGGAACTACCTACACAGGACTTACCCAAGTACTGTCAAAAATAGGATAAATTATTCCTGCATCTAGAAGTTTAATTACCTCAGCTTTGACAATTTCTTTCATATTGGGGTTCAAACGTCTCTGAGGCTGCACACACGGTTTATATTCATCTTTCATTAAAATTTTGTAGGTGCAAAATGATGGGTTTATTCCTTTAATATCAGACATTTTCCATGCTATGGCTCTTTTATGTTTCCTTAGTACCTTTAGCAAGTCTTCTTTTTCTTTGGGTCCTATTTCTGAAGAGATGATTACTGGTAGCATAGAATTATCCCCTAGGAAAGCGTATTCTAAATGTTTTGGCAACTATTTTAGTTCTAATTTGGGTGGTTCATCAATAGAAGATTTCTATTTTTGTTCGTCATTTATTTCAATATCCTCTATTTTCATCTGTCTAGAGGATGATGTATTTGGATTTAATTCATTGATATTGTCAACTATCTCCTCTTAATGTGAATGACACAGTTCCATCGTGTCATTGTGTATGATTTTTTGTAAAGACTCTTGAAAGATTTGATCAGTGGCATCAACAAAGTAACAAGAATCATCTTGTTCTCTAGAATATCGCATGACATCATAAATTTGGAATACAATTTCCTCATCGCCTACCCTTAGTGCAAGTTTACCATCACAAACATCAATGATAGCCCTAGCAGTAGCTAGAAAGGGTCGTCCCAAAATTAAAGGTACCTCTACGTCCTCATTCATGTCAAGCCCAATGAAATCAAAAGGAAATATAAATTTATCTACTTTTACTAGAACATCTTTGATAATCCCCCTAGGATACTTAACAGATTTGTCAGGTAACTGAATACTCATCCTAGTGGGTTTTGGTTCCCCGAGACCAAGCTGCTTAAACATTCTATAAGGCATTAGATGAATACTGGCACCTAAATCAGCTAATGCTTTCTCTATGCTCAAACTACCAATTAAACAAGGGATAGTGAAACTTCCTGGATCTTTAATTTAGTTGGCAGCGTGTTTTAGATGATAGCTGAGCATTCTTCATTAAGTTCCACTGTTGAAATTTCCTCGAACTTCCTCTTATTTGTTAGAAGCTCCTTTAAAAATTTTGCATAAGTTGGCATCTGCGAAATAGTTTCAACAAAAGGTAAGTTAATATGTAGTTGTTTGAAAAGTTCAAGAAATTTACCATATTGTGCTTCTAAGCGGTCTTTCTTCAATTTTACGAAATATGGGATTGTTGGTTTAATTTCCTCACGGGTCGGGGTTATCTTTGTCTTATCGGTTTCATATGGTACCTCTTTCTTTGTTTTGACTAACTCTCTTCTACTTATTAGCATCACTGTCTGTACCTGCTCTTTTTCCCTAGGTAAGCTTTTTGATCGTGTTTCAAAAACTAACTTAGTAAGCTGCCCGATCTGATCCTTGAACTCCTGTGTCAATACCTCAAGTTTTGTTTCTATATTTTGGAAACGTGTTTCTGTGTCTTGGAAACATACTTCTGAGGCTGCTATAAATTTTATCAGCATATCCTCGAGGTTTGACTTCTTTTCCTGTGGGTAGGGCTGTTGTTGGAAGTTTTGGGATGGTTATTGCCTTTGATTTCCTTGACCGCCCCATGAGAAATTGGGGTGGTTCTTCCAACCTGGATTATAAGTATTACTCTAAGGGTTATTGTTAGATCGAAAATTATTACCCATATAGTTTATTTGTTCGCTCTCCATGCCCTGTCCGTAGGGTGGGTACTCAGGATTCGCCACTCCTCCACTAGCGTCGCACTGCATAACTGGATGTGCCTGCGAAGAACTATTTAAACCATCAAATTTTTTATGTAACAACTCTACCTGATTTGATAGTGCTGTCACTGCGTCGAGGTTGAAACCTCCAGCTGCTTTGGCTGGCCTTGTCCTTGTAACTTGCCACTGATAGTTATTAAGTGACATTTCTTCTATAAACTCATAGGCTGCTTCAGGAGTTTTGTTATTCAGAGTTCCGCCGGCAGCTGAATCAATTAGTTGCCTTGTTGAGGGGTTCACACCATTGTAAAAAGTCCGCACCTATAGCCACAAAGGTAATCTGTGGTGTGGGCACCTCCTTAACAAATCTTTGTATCTCTCCCATGCATCGTAAAGTGTCTCTGAATCCATCTGCACAAAAGAAGAGATATCATTCCTCAATTTGGCCGTTTTGGCCGGTGGAAAATATTTTAATAAAAATTTCTCAGCCATTTGATCCCATGTAGTGATGGACCCTCGTGGAAGAGAATGCAACCACTGTTTGGCTTTATTCCTTAGATAAAAGGGAAATAACCGAAGACGGATGGCATAATCAGAAACGCCATTTATCTTGAAGGTATCACAGAATTCTAGAAAATTCACTAAGTCTGTGTTAAGATCTTCATCCTGCAAACCATCAAACTGAACAAACTGTTTTATCATCTGTATAGTGTTAGGTTTTAGTTCAAAATTGTTTGCAGCAATTGTAGGCCTAACAATACTAGACTCAGTTTCTGTTAAACTAGGTTTAGCATAATCATACATAGTACGTGGAGCATGATGTTCGGCCATCTCTGGAGGTGGCGAATTATTCTCTGCCATCTCTTCGGTGGTATTTATTTTGGCTTCTTGCTCTTCTTCTGCATAGTTTAAGCTTCACCTTATTTCTCTGTGATTTTTGCGAACGGTACCTTCAATATCACTATCGTAAAGTAAGGGTCCTGTCGGGTTCCTTCTAGTCATAAACTAGAGGTACCTAAAAGGAACAAAAGAAAGAAAATTTAGAAAAAAAAAAGATTTAATTGCAAAAATAAAATAAATATGGCTAAAGTAATAAAAATTAAGCGTTCTTAATATTTCAGTTCCCCGGCAACGGTGCCAAAAACTTGATCGTTGTTTTTGCGATATCAAAGTCTTAAAATTTATATAAAGAATGATCGAACCTGGAAACTAACTATGACAACGATTTGAGGCAAGCGCACCTATCGAATAGTAGTATAGTTAAGGCAAGACCGGAATGTCGAACCCAAAGGAACTAAAAGTACTAATACTAACACTCTCTTTATTATTTAGCCTAAGAATTAAAGGAGTTGTTTATCTTATCTAAAATTAATTAACTACTAAACTAAAGACTCTAAGAAGAATTGGGGAAAATAACTTTAGGAAAAACCAATTGATTAAGACGACACCCAAGGAAGAATCCACCTAGACTTCACTTGTTATCTAACTCTAAACCAGACGATTTATTCATTTGACTTGATCCGTAAGATTCCATAAGTTATATTAATCCCTCTCTCGAGTCGATAACATCTAACCCTAGGTTGATTAATTGAAATCTCTTTCTAATTAAAACCCCTAGAATTGCATTAACTCGATCTATGAACTCCCATATTAGGTTTCATCCTAATCCGGCAAAATCTCGTCACCTTATCTCTAGGTGTGCGATCAACTTCGCTTAATTATGCTAGATCTACTCTTAGGCAGGGACTTTTGCTCCTCCACCTAAGCACATCCAACTTGAATTAATATTTTGGAAATATTAACACAAGAATTAAGAACACATAATTAAGAACAAGTCAAATATTTATCATATAATTCAACAAACGATAACAAGATTCATCTTAGATTTCATCCCCCTCAGGTATCTGAGGGTTTAGTTCATAACTATAAAAGAAAACATCTCAGAAGAAAAGATAAAACAAAACATAAGAAATCCCTAAAACCTCCTGAAGGAATTGAAGGAGAGACACTCCGTCTTGAGTATAACTCCGGCTTCTTGAGATGGATCAATTGGCTATCTTCGAGTAAATCCCCACAAATTTGCCCACTTTGGCCTAGCTGGACACCCCGTGACTAAAGCCTTAGGTTCCCCCCTTTTTTGGTCATACTAAGAGGGTTTATATAGGCTTCTGAATATGTTTCTTTGCCCCTAAGTATCCAAATCCGAGTGAAACTCTTCTTTGGCACACGCCCATGTAAGTCATGGCCAGGCCATGTTCGAAGCTGTTGAATAAGGCACAGCTGTGTGGTCTTGGGCCCAGGTCGTGTGGATTTCGTGATATGGCCCATTTACTCTGTTTTGGGCCCATTTTTCGTTCTTTTTGTCATCTGGTGCTCTCTTGAGTATAAACATGAAAAAAAAGGATTAAGAGCACCAAATTACATAATTCAAGGCTTAAATCATCCAAACACATACTAAATGTGGGCTTAAAATATGTTACTTTTACGGTTTATCATGCGCACGGCCAAGGCACACGGGCGTGTCTAGTAGCCATGTTAATAAGTCAGTATATAGCCTAAGAGCACACGACCATGGTACACGAGCATGTCTAATGGTTGTGGGGAAAAGTACTAAGAGCACACGGCCATGATACACGAGTATGTCTAGTGGTCGTGGGGAAAAGTCAGTACGCATGCCTTGATTCGACACGGCCAGGACACACGGTTGGGTCTAGTAGCCGTGGGAGGCACACGGTCTGCTCACACGGGCGTGTGGCTTTCATAACTTAGAAAAGTTTTAAATTTCTGAGAATTTCTATATGCGTTTGGCTTAGTGCCGGCCCTACTCTAAAGCATGATTAAGGTCTTGTTGACCTATTTAAGGGACAATATGATTGCGATTCATGAATGGTTGTATGAAATTTTTTGTAAATGTTTCTGATCTGTACGGTAACGCCTTTAACCCTAATCCGATGACGAACTCAGGTTAGGGGTGTTACATTCGATTGGTATCAAAGCCACGGTTTAGTCAATTCTCAGACTAACATAGCGTGTCAGAGTCTAGCTATATATGCCATATATTTGAACTGTGATAGTGTGATGAATCTTGATGTGAAAAATGTGATTTTCGTATAGTAATGGTTCCCGAAAGAGTCGTGGCTGACGATGTAGAAAGTAATGCGCCTGCTCCTGCGCAAGGGACAGCGCCCTCTAATTCGAGACCGGCTTCGAGCTGTCAAGAGGGAGAAGCTAAACAAGCTTTCTTTCAGATGATGAGTGAGTGGTTCACTAAATTTGTAAAAAATAATTCGGCTATTTTGCAACCTCCACCCCCGATTAATCCCCCTCAAACTTCAGTTGTACCACCAGCTATGTATCCGAATCTATTGAATAAGCTTCCGGTTGACAAAATTAGTAAGTGTGGGGCTGAAGAGTTTAGGGATACTAGTGAAGATGATGCCGAGAAAGCCGAGTTCTGGTTAGAGAACACTATCCGAGTATTCGATGAGATGTCTTTGACTCCGAAAGAAAGTATTAAATGTGTTGTATCACTACTATGAGATGCAGCTTATTAGTGGTGGAAAACTCTTATTTCTGTTGTTCCAAAAGAGCAAGTCATGTGGACTTCTTTCAGATTGAGTTTCGGAAGAAATATATCAGTGAAAGATTCATTGATCAGAAACGAAAAGAATTTCTGGAACTGAAACAGGGCCGTATGTTTGTCACTGAATATGAGTGAGAGTTCGTGAGATTGAGTCAGTATGCTCGCGAATATGTAACGACTGAAGCAATAATGTGCAAAAGATTTAAAGACGGCCTTAATGAAGATATTCATTTCCTAATCGTGATTCTCGAGATAAAAGAGTTTGTTGTGCTTGTTGATCGAGCGTGCAAAGCTAAAGCACTAGGGAAAGATAAAAACAAAGCTGAGTCCGAAGCTAGAGATGTGAGAAAGAGATTTCATAGTAGATCATTTCAGTCTGTTTTGAAGAAATTCCAAGATGAGCATAGCCGTTCAAAGTTTAATGTAGGACATTCGAATAGAGATCAAGTTAGATCACAAATAAGCTCTAAAGCTCCGGTAACATCAGTGGCAAGTGTTGGAAATGTACGATTCGAGAAACCTGAATGTAAACATTATGGTAAAAGACATCCGGGTAGTTGTAGATTAAAAGACAAAGCTTGTTTCAGATGCGGGTCATTAGACCATTTCATCCGTGATTGTCCAGATCTATTGAGCAAGAGACTACCCAAAATCCGAGATCCGATAACGCGCCAGCAAGAGGTAGACTTTTTCGAAATGCAAGAAATGTCAGTGGTAGTCAGAAAATTGTGAGAGACACTGTAGCCAGATCTGAAGTTAGAGCGCCTGCCAGAACATATGTTATCCGAGCTCGGGAGGAAGCTTCATCTCTAGATGTTATAACGGGTATATTTACACTTTATGATGCTTTTGTGATTGCATTGATAGACCCTGGTTCTACACATTCGTATATATGCATGAACTTAGTATTCAGTAAGACTTTGCCTGTAGAGTCTACCGAGTTTCTATAAAAGTATCAAACCCCTTAGGTAAAAGTGTTATGGTTGACCAAGTATGCAAGAACTGTCCGTTAATTTTTTGAGATATCTATTTTCCTACTGATCTGATGCTATTACCATTCTATGAGTTTGATATAATCTTGGGCATGGACTGGTTGACATTACATGATGCTGTTGTGAACTGTAAAAGGAAGACTATTGATTTGAAAGGTCAGAATAATGAAATAGTTGGGATTGAGTCTAGTGAATTGAACGGATTTCCTGTAGTGATATCTGTATTGAAAGCGCAGAGCTATATGAAAAAGGGTTACGAAGCTTATTTTGCTTATGTAATTGACTTAAAAGTGTCTAAGAAGAAAATTGAATCAGTACCTGTTGTATATGAGTATTTTGACGTGTTCCCTAAAGAATTGTCGGGTTTGCCTCCGATTCGTGAAGTTGAGTTTGGTATTGATCTGCTGCCTGGTACGACACCTATTTCGATAACTCCATATAGAATGGCACCAACAGAGTTGAAAGAGTTAAAATCACAGTTGCAAGAGTTGACTGATAAAGGGTTCGCTAGACCGAGTTCTCACCTTGGGGTGCTCCTGTAACATCTTTAAATCGGGGTCTCTGCATTTTGCATGTGGTTGCATGTGATGGTGTGTCTGCTATGTTTGTTTGAGATGTTTTGGGGTCTAGGCATGACCATGGGTAAGGCCTGGGTCATGGCCAAAAAAATTTTATTTTAAGTGTTCAGTGAGAGGAAGCTAAGGAAGTAGGGGTTAAAAGAATTTATTGGGAGGTTGTGACACAAGAATTACCTTGGTAAAGTGATAAAGGAGGCGCCACTAAGGTGCTTGGATGGTGACGCCACATGCAGGGAAGGAGTGCTTGGGTTCGAGCTGGAAAAATCTCTTTTCTGCTATTTCTTTTTCACGCTACAAGCTAAGAGGAGGAGTGCTCAGGATGGACTCTAAGAGATAGGGATGGAAGGAGTCAAATGAATTTGAACTAATGGAATAGAGGAAATTTAGGAGTTTGAATCTTTTCAAACTCATTTGAAGGAGTTGGCCGAATTGTGGACTTTGGGGGAGGAGTGTTCAGCCGAAATTGGTAAGGTGTGGGGCAAGGGGAACAATCGGTTATTGGGACTCATTTTGGGTGGTGGCCGAATGTCTTTGGTAGCCGAAATTGCTTTCTTCTTCTTTTTTTTTGGCAGCTTTTGTATTTGGCCGAATCACTTGTGCATTATTTTCTTTTGAAGAGTCGAACTTGGTAGCCATTCTCTCTCTTTTCTTTTCGGTTCTCTTGGGAATTTGCTGATGTATTCTCAAAGGAACTTCCGGGTGTACCTTCAGACCCTGAAGTTGAGTTCGGTATAGACCTGATGCCAGGAACCACGCCAGTGTCTATTGCTCCATATAGGGTGGCGCCAAAGGAATTGGTGGAGTTAAAGGCGCAGATTCAAGAATTACTAGACAGGGGTTTCATTCGGTCGAGTATATCTCCCTAGGGAGCACCTGTGCTCTTTGTTAAGAAGAAAGACGGTACAATGCGGATGTGTATAGACTACCGTCAGTTGAATAAGTTGACGATTAAGAACAAGTATCCGTTGCCCAGGATTGACGACTTGTTTGATCAACTTAAGGGTGCATCGATTTTCTCTAAGATCGATCTCAGGTCAGGGTATCATCAACTCAAAGTGAAGGAGGCTGATATTCATTAGACGGCATTTCGTACTCGGTATGGGCATTACGAGTTTCTGGTGATGCCATTCGGGTTGACTAATGCACCGGCAGCATTCATGGATATGATGAATCGGGTGTTTCAGCCGTATTTGGATCGATTTGTCGTAGTGTTTATAGACGACATCTTGGTGTACTCAAAGTTTGAGGAGGAACATGATGCGCATCTTCGGGTGGTTCTACAGGTTTTGAGGGAGAAGTAGTTATTCGCCAAGTTTAGTAAGTGCGAGTTTTGGCTTAAGGAGGTAACTTTCTTGGGTCATGTAGTATCAGCTGAGAGGATTAGAGTAGATCCTCGTAAGATCGAAGTAGTGTTGGATTGGAAACCACCTAAGTCGGTTGCAGAGATTTGAAGTTTTCTGGGTTTGGCAGGATACAACAGGAGATTCGTGGAAGGTTTTTATTTGATTGCAGCACCGTTGACTAAGCTGTTGAGAAAAGGGGTTCCGTTTGTGTGGTCTGAGAAGCAGCAAGAAAGTTTTGACAAGTTGAAGAAGATTTTGACTGAAGCTCTGATTTTAATTCAGCCTGAGGCAGGGAAGGAATTCACGGTCTATTGTGATGCATCGCATACTGGCTTAGGGTGTCTGCTGATGCAAAATGGAAAAGGTGTAGCGTATGCATCTCGTCAGTTGAGGCCTCATGAAGGTAACTATCCGACACATGACTTGGAATTGGCTGCAGTGGTTTTTGCCTTAAAGATTTAGAGGCATTATTTGTATGGGGAAAAGTCGATAGTTTACACAGATCACAAGAGTCTGAAGTACCTCTTGGCTCAGAAAGATTTAAATTTGAGGCAGCGGAGGTGGATCGAGTTGTTGAAAGACTACGACTGCTCGATTGAGTACCATGCGGGTAAGGCTAACGTAGTAGCTGATGCGTTGAGCCGTAAGGTGGTAGCAGACCTGAGAGCGATGTTTGCTCACCTTAGTCTTTATGACGATGGGAGTCTTTTGGCAGAATTGCAAGTAAAGCCGAATTGGATTGATTAGGTTAAGGAGAAACAGCTGACAGATAAGGGTTTGAGTGCTCGAAGGTTGCAAGTGCAGAATGGTGAATTGGAGGGGTATAGTTTGGGCAGTGATGGAGTACTGTATTTTCAGGGGAAAGTATGTATGCCAAGGAATGTTGAGTTGAGACAGCGAATTCTTCAGGAAGCTCATAGCAGCCCATACGCTATGCATCCTAGAGGCAGTAAGATGTATCGTGATTTGAGGGAACAGTTTTAGTGGCCTGGTCTTAAGCGGGAAGTAACAGAGTTTGTAGGCAAGTGTTTGACATGCCAGCAAGTTAAAGCTGAGCATCAGTTGCCGTCAGGGCTGTTGCAGCTGGTAAAGATTCCGCAGTGGAAGTGGGAAAGGATTACGATGGACTTCGTTAGTGGGCTTCCCCTTACGCCAGCAAGAAGGACTCAGTTTGAGTAATTGTGGATCGTCTGACTAAATCGGCTCATTTCATTCCGGTGAGGGTTGATTACTCGCTCCAGAAGTTAGCCAAGTTGTATGTGGCAGAGATAGTAAGGTTACATGGAGTGCCAGTGTCAATTATCTTGGATAGGGATCCCAGGTTCACGTCGAGGGTTTGGGAAGCTTTGCATCAGGCTCTGGGTACAAGGTTGGATTTCAAAGACGGCTTTTCATCCAACAATCGGATGGGCGATGCGAGAGGTAATCCAGATTCTGGAAGATATGTTAAGGGGTTGTGTTCTGGATTTTAGCGGTAGTTGGGAGGAGTATCTACCCTTGGCAGAGTTCGCTTATAACAATAGTTATTAAGAAAGTATTCAGATGGCACCATATGAGGCACTATATGGACGAAAATGTCGTACTCCTACGTGTTGGACAGAACTGGGTGAACGGAAGATGTTGGGACCGGAGTTGGTGGCAGAAACAGAGGATAAGGTTAAGGTGATTCAGGCTCATCTTAAGGAAGCGTCGGACAGGCAGAAGTCTTACGCCGATCTTAAGCGCAGGGATATAGAGTATGCAGTGGGTGATAAGGTCTTTCTAAAGGTATCACCATGGAAGAAAGTGTTGAGATTTGGGCGAAATGGCAAGCTAAGCCCTAGGTTTATCGGGCCGTATTCGGTGTTGAAGCGAGTGGGACCGGTAGCTTATCAGCTTGAGTTACCAACAGAGTTAAGCCAGATTCACGATGTCTTTCATGTTTCAATACTTAGACGCTATCGATCAGATCCGCCACATGTTGTGCCAGTTGTGGAGATAGAGGTAAGCCCTGACTTGTCTTTCGAGGAGGAGCCAGTACAGATCTTGGATCAGGATGTCAAAGTTCTGCGTAGGAAGTCAGTTCCCTTGGTGAAAGTATTATGGCGGAACCATGGTACGGAGGAGGCCACGTGGGAACCAGAGGATGTGATACGACAGCAATACCCTCAACTTTTCTGACCAGGTAATTTCGAGGCCAAAATTATTTTTAAGGGGGTAGAACTGTAACATACTTAAATCGGGGTCTCTGCATTTTGCATGTGGTTGCATATGATGGTGTGTCTGCTGTGTTTGTTTGAGATGTTTTGGGGTCTAGGCATGACCATGGGTAAGGCCTGTGTCATGGCCAAAAAAATTTTGTTTTAAGTGTTTAGTGAGAGGAAGCCAAGGAAGTAGGGGTTAAAAGAATTTATTGGGAGGTTATGACACAAGAATTACCTTGGTAAAGTGACAAAGGAGGCGCCACTAAGGTGCTTGGATGGTGACGCCACATGCAAGGAAGGAGTGCTTGGGTTCGAGCTGCAGAAATCTCTTTTCTGCTATTTCTTTTTCACGCCACAAGCTAAGAGGAGGAGTGCTCAGGATGGACTCTAGGAGATAGGGATGGAAGGAGTCAAATGAATTTGAAATGATGGAAGAGAGGAAATTTAGGAGTTTGAATCTTTCCAAACTCATTTGAAGGAGTTGGCCGAATTGTGGACTTTGGGGGAGGAGTGTTTAGCCGAAATTGGTAAGGTGTGGGGCAAGGGGAACAATCGGTTATTGGGATTCATTTTGGGTGGTGGCCGAATGTCTATGGTAGCCGAAATTGCTTTCTTTTTTTTTCTGCAGCTCTTGTATTTGGCCGAATCACTTGTGCATTATTTTTTTTGAAGAGCCAAACTTGGTAGCCATTCTCTCCCTTTTCTTTTCGGTTCTCTTTGGTTAGCCTATTTTGCCGAAACCACCTTTGTTCACCTTTTTCTTCTTCCTATTTTGCTCAAGCCGAAACTTGACCCTCACATCTTCTTCTGTATCTTCTTCTATTCCGTCTTTTCTTCTCTCAATCCCCTTGTGCGAAATCTCTTTTCTCTTTTGCCGAAATCAACACCCACTCTTCAGCCGATTTCTTTATTCTTTTTCCAATCTCCTTGTGCCGAAATTTCTCCCACTCTCCCTTTATCAAATCTCTTCCTTTCCATTCCATTTTTCTTCTTCATCTTTCCACTTCTTGGAAAGCCAAATATTTTGCTCATAAACCCCTCTCTTCTTGCGTCTTCTCTTCATCATCTCTAGTACCGAAACTCATCTCTTTATTGGTTCTCTTTGCCGAATCCCAAACCTTGGTGTGGTAAGTTTCGTTACTTCTCCCTCTTTATTTCTTGTGGTGTATGGCTGAATCTCCTAAGTAGCCTCACCCTCTCTTTTGGTTGCCGATTCTTTTATCTTTGGATGCTAGGGCCGAATCTTTGTAAAAGCCGGAGGGATATTTTGCGTTAAGGTAGGCACTCGGGTTTCTTTGGATTGTGGCTTGGATCTAGATCTTCTAGATCTTTGGGATTTGGTCAACGATTTAGGTAAGGGCTCTAACGTTTTGGGATCTATTTCATATGCTTTCAAAGCTGAAGGCTAATTGTTTCTATGTGATAGTGTTTGGCCGATTGCAAGGGAGATCTACCACGTAGTTTCGGGATTGGTTGGAAACCAAATCGGCACTAAGGTAAGGAGTTATCTTCATGCGATATGTCCTTCAGGATTTTTAGTTGGGCCGAATGGGCATTTGGTTACTGACAAGGTGTTGGCCGATTGTAGGAAAGGGAAGGCAAACATTTCGGGATTTCGCTAGTTTCGTGTAGTTTCGGGATTTCAGTTAGATCTACGATTAGTCAGGTGTGTAACCTTACACACTTCATTAGTGTTACATGTTAATTGTGTTTACTATTAAACCAATTATGTAATATTCGGGATTTTGGGCTTATGAATTATTGCTGAATTTTATGTGAAAGCATGCCTATGTGTATTATAAGTATGTTTTATGAATTTTGAGAACCTTAGAATATAGGAGAATGCCTTGGAAAATATCGTATTTTAAGTTTTAAGAGGAAGCTAAGCTTGATAGGGCCTTAAGAAAATTAGTAGGGGAATGATGACACAGAAATGAGCTTGTGAAGGTGGCTTAGAGGCGCCACTTAAGGCCTCAGTAAGTGACGCCACAAGCAGGGTGCAAGGGACTAGGTTCGAGTCACAAGGGAAGCAGTATTTTGGGGCTTTTATTTTCGGCAAAAGGGGGTAGTAGTGGACGGCATTGGGAAACTGAGAGAGGAGCTTTAGATGTGGTCAATCTCTTTTAAAAATTCGGCAAAGCTAGGAGATAATTACTGATTTATTCAAATTACTTTTGAATGGGTAAAGGAGAGGAAAAATAGGAGAATAACAGGGGAATGGATAGAGAGAGGAGGAGTTGGCCGAATAGGGGGAACTAGGAGTGGTATTTTCGGCCAAGGGAGGAGAGTGAGGCCATTTGTTTCTTTTCTTGTCCATTGTGCCTCTGTCGAAATTTCTCTCTTCTTTTCTGACTCAAAACCGAAACTTAACCTCTCATCTCCAACAAGGCTGAACCCTCTCTACCATTCTTCACCATTGCCGAATCCTCCTAATTTACTTCTTCTTCATCTCACGTTTCTCTCTGACATCAAAACCAAAGATAGTTTCAAGCTATAGCCAAATATCTCTGTGGATCTAAGCAAAGGTGCAGTCGATTTCGATATTAAGGGTAAGATCAATGGTTAGTCGATTTTCAATCCTTTTTCTTTTAGCCGAAATCATGGTACTAATCCCATCAGTAATCTTTGGCCGAAACTTTGAAGGGTCTTCTGGGATTTCTGCTATTGTCAACTACAAGGAAGGAGGTCTTCGGGATTTTAAAGATCTAAAGTAAGTCATGTGGATATTCGGCCAAGGGCCATTTGTTGAGATTAAAGGTTAGAATTAAATCTAACATAGTGCTTGTAGGGATTTCGACAGATACCAAGAGTAATTAGCAATTTCGGGATTTAGATCCACAAGGTAAGTGCATGTACATTCGGCCAAGGCCCTATTTAGTGGCTTAGATCTGTTCTTATTTATTCAAAAGTCGGAAACTAACTAGTTAAGTGATGTAGTAGTGGGCCGATTGCTAAAGGGAGCATCACAAGGTTTCGGGATTTGATTAGTAGTCAAATCGATAGCAAGGAACTTAAGATCTAAAGCAATAGATCGAATTTTCGGGATTTGAAATAAACTCGGTAAGTAAACCAGGTGTGTACCCCACACTATCTCTTAATAGATTTATGGCATTAATTTAATATAAGTTTTAATAAGAATGTGAAAGATATGGTTTAAGGTACCATTCAATGGTACGGCATATTCAGGTACGTTATTCTCTAAAACTATGTTAACAATGTTACGAATACATTGCGACACACATAGGTGAATCTTTTGCTAAGAATGTGAAATAAAGAATGTGACATAATCTTTGCATGATTTGTATGACATGGGGCATATGGGTTATATGGAAAGGGGAAGTGATTTGGTGGTTTATACCACAATATCTGAATGTGGTGACTCACGTCACGAAATCTGAATGTGGTGACTTATGTCACAAAATAATATCTGGTGGCTATGCCACAGTATATATAAGGGCGATGAGCATGTCGTCTGCAACGACTGCCTTCGATGATGTGTAGCGGATGGAGGGTCGACTTAGTAGTCCCCACGGTGTGATGGTTGGTACGGGTGATGTGTAGCGGATGGTTATCTAGGCTTGGGTTCGGGTTGCATCATTATTCCTATCTGTTATATATATGTATGATATGGTATGATATGCCTGAATCGTTGGGACTTAGTGTTGGTTATACACGCTGAGTCTGGCTGACTCACCCCGTTGTGGGATATTTTTCAGGTGACGCTCAGTGATGGACCGGCTCGGCAGGAGCTTAATGGTGGCCATGTTCAGCTCAGATTTTATTTTATTTTGGACTATTTATTTCTAAGTATTTTTGGGTTTGTTTTTGATGTAATAAGGCCACTAGTATGAACTGGTTATGCATGCACTTTTACTATTTCTGATATAAAACGGTTATTACAAAATCAGGATTAAACAACTTTTCCTAAAATAAATGTTAAATGTTTTGACACCTAAACATAAATGATTTTCAAATTAAGAGATAATCTTTAACCAATTCGGCAACTCTTCTAACTTGTGGTTTTGGGATTTAAAAACAAGGTTTTGATAAATCCCTGATTTCAAGAACAACACTGTTTTCCAATTGAACTCAACACAAATCAAACTTTCTTCAAAACCACCCAAGTTTTCCAAAGTAACAAACGAATTTTGAAAATGTTTTACTCAAGGAACATACCAGATTCGGTCAAGTCTCGTGGGCCGGGTTTGGGGTGTTTCAGATTATTCATTGAGATCAGTGATTTTGCCTTGTGGGCATGAGCGTGGACTCCGGGTAAGTCCCTTATTATGTGATTTTTGATTACATCGTCATGTTATTGTTAAATGCTATGCTTTGTGTTACTTGCATGATTACATGATATTCTGACACGTATGATATGGACATGATGATGGGATTGATGAGAGGAGGGGGAGGGTTTATTTGGACTGTCACCAGTGGTTTTGACCACACGTCGGGTTGGCCCCGTCTTTGATATTATTATTGTGACTAAGTCCCAGTGGTTTTGACCACCAGTGGTTTTGACCACATTTATGATATTTGTGACTACAGTCACCAGTGGTTTTGACCACATATGGATATTGTGACTCGTCCCAGTGGTTTGGTACCACAGTGGGTTGGCCCCACAGGATTGATTACGGGATTGTCATCAGTGGTTTTGACCACACGATGGGTTGGCCCCATCACTTGAATCGTGACTACGGTCACCAGTGGTTTTGACCACACCGATATATATTTGTGACTTCGGTCACCAGTGGTTTTGACCATCAGTGGTTTTGACCACATGGGGTAGATGAAGGAGATCGGATGGTTAGGTCATGGGGTTGCATGATATGCATGTTTTATTAATGACCTGTGTAGGTGCTATTCCTTCGAGTTGGGGATTTATACACTGAGTCTCGGTGACTCACCCTTTCCCTTATATTTTGCAGATGAGGCATAGATCGCGGATAAAGAGCCGGGAAGAACTCGAGGTGGCCATGCAAACTTATTTTTCGGGTTTTGACTTTAAATTACTATTTCAGTTTCATTTATTTACTTTAAGTTTGGTTTTGGTTTTGTAATAAGGCCGCTAAGTATTATTCTGGGTTTTTAATTACTTGCTTTAATTTTAAATATATTATGCATGTGTTTAACAAATGGATTGCTTAAGTAACCGGGTAAAAAGCAACATTTTGAAAAACTATACTTTATCTCGGGGTTTTCGAACGTTACCATCGGGTAACATTACACACAAGGTAATAATCACGTTAATAAGGATGACTTCAAACTTAAATTTTCAACGACTTCAAAAGCAAATGATTTTAAACTTGACTATGTTCAACTCAATCGGTTTTTAATAAGTGTCTACAGATTTTCCAAAATATATCTTCCGGATTGAAAAGCAACATTAAAAAGATTTCAACATCACTTTATACGGGGTTTTCTAAACTCTAAAGCAATTTGTTGTATTCATTGACGACATTTTGATTTATTCACGGGATGAAACTGAACATGCAGAGCATTTAAGAATTGTGTTGCAAACTTTTCGAGAAAATCAATTGTATGCGAAATTCAGCAAATGTGAATTCTAGTTAAGTGAAGTCAGTTTTCTGGGACATATTGTATCGGCCTCTGGTATACGAGTTGATCCAAATAAGATTTCTGCTATCTTAAATTGGAAGCCTCCGAAGAATATATCTGAAGTCTGTAATTTCCTCAGACTAGCTGGTTATTATCACCGGTTTGTAAAAGGATTTTCGAAGATAGCTATTCCATTGACTAAATTACTTCAGAAAGATGTTAGATTTGAATGGTCCGATAAATGCCAAAAAAGCTTTGATCAGTTGAAAGCCTTTTTACTGAAGCTCCAGTTTTAATACAACCAGAATCGGGTAAAGAATTTGTAATTTATAGTGATGCTTCGTTAAATGGTTTGGGGTGTGTTCTGATGCAAAAAGGTAAAGTAATAGCTTACACCTCGAGACAATTGAAGCCTTATGAAAAGAACTATCTGACGCATGATATTGAGCTAGATGCGATTGTTTTCGCATTAAAGATTTGGCAACATTATCTGTACGGTGAAAAATGTCATGTATTTTTTGATCATAAAAGTCTGAAATACTTGATGACCCAGAAAGACTTGAATCTGCGACAGAGAAGATGGCTAGAGTTGTTGAAAGATTATGAGCTTGTGATAGATTACCATCCAAGTAAAGCAAATGTTGTAGCTGATACTTTGAGCCAGAAATTACTGTCTGCTTTACGTACTATGAATTCTAAATTGGATTTTTCTGATGATAATGCAGTGGTAGCTGAATTGAAAGCAAAATCGTTGTTTTTACAAAGATATGTGATGCTCAGAAAGTGGATAATGAGTTGTTAGCCAAACGAGCTCAGTGTAATTCAAATTCTGATCTTGAATTCTAAGTGGATACTAATGATTGTCTGAGATTCTGAGATAGATTATGTGTTTCGAGAAATCCCGAGTTGATTTAGTTGATTCTGAGTGAAGCCCATACTAGTCGACTGACTGTTCATCCAGGAAGCACTAAAATGTATCGTGATTTAAAGAAACATTATTGGTGGCCTAGAATGAAACGAGATATATCTAATTTTGTTTCAAAGTGTTTAGTCTGTCAACAAGTTAAAGCTAAACATCAGGTACCATCTAGTTTGTTACAACAAATTCTGATCTCCGAGTGGAAATGGGATAGAGTAACAATGGATATTGTTTCGGGATTGCCTCTGACTCCGATGAAGAAAGATGCGATTTGGGTTGTAGTTGATAGATTGATGAAAACTGCCCATTTTATTCCAGTAAGATCTGACTACTCACTTGATAAGTTAGCTGAGCTTTGCATTTTTAAGATTGTGAGATTGTACAGGGTGCCACTATCCATTGCGTCTGACAGAGATCCGAGGTTCACATCACGTTTCTGGAAGAAACTACAAGAAGCTTTAGGCATGAAATTGCAATTCAGTACCGGTTTCATCCATAGACAGATGGTTAGTCCGAACGGATTATTCAGATTCTTGAAGACATGTTGAGATGCTGTATCCTTGAGTTAAACGGTACGTGGGAATAGTATCTGCCATTGATTGAATTTTCTTATAACAACAGTTTTCAGTCAAGTATTAAAATGGCACCATATGAAGCTCTATACGGACGTAAATGTCGAACACCTCTGTATTGGACCGAGCTCAGTGAAAATAAGATACATGGGGTCGATTTAATAAAAGATACAGAACAAAAAATGAAAGTGATCCGAGATAGCTTGAAAGCAGCATTTGATCGACAGAAGTCTTATGAATACTTGAAAAGAAAAGATATTGAGTATGAGATCGGTGACAAAGTATTTCTGAAAGTGTCTCCGTGGAAAGAAGTACTCTGATTCGAACGTAAAGGCAAATTAAATTCGAGATTCATCGGGCCGTATGAAATCATCGAACGTGTTGGACATGTTGCATACATATTGAATGTATCCCCCGAGCTAGAGCAGATACATAATTTATTTCATGATTCAATGCTCTGTAGGTACCGATCTGATCCGTCACATGTAATTACTCCGTCTGAGTTTGAAATCCGATCTGGTATGACTTATAAAGAAGAACTAATCCGTATCCTAGCTCGTGAAGTGAAAGAATTGAGAAATAAGAAAATTCTGTTAGTTAAAGTTTTGTGGCATCGACACGGAATAGAAGAGGCTACGTGGGAGCCTGAAGAATCAATGAGACGGTAATATCCAAATCTGTATAATGGTAAGATTTTCGAGGACGAAAATTTATAAAGGGAGGAGAATTGTAACAGTCCGATTTAGACCCTAGTCGAAACAGTGGTTTTGGGGCCACAAATCTGAGTCTAAATAATATTTTAATATTATTTTCTGTGTCATTAGTATGTGATTAGGCATGTGTTAAATTTTCGTAAGTTAGTTTGTCTATCTGTGAGCTTAATTTGACAAAAGGATTGAATTGCATTAAATGCAAAATTTGTATGTTAATTGTTAAAGTACCTATGTGTTGTGGCTTCATAAGGTGGAGGCCTTATGTTGTTATTTAACCAATAGTTAGTTAGTGGATGGTTAAAAGACTAGTATGCCCTTAATGAATATAAGTTTCTTATGTTTAATAAAAGGTTAATAAGGTAATTAGATTAATAATATGTTTATAACAAACTAAAACATTTGTTTTATCTTTTTGTACTCATCCATTACCGAAATTTAGAAAAGAAATAAGAGTTGTAAAGCTTTCTCCTATTCGGCCATTTGAGAGCTTAATTCAAGATCAAGGATCAAAGAAAATGGACTTAGATCGCGAGAAAGCGAAAATAGTCGAATAATCGAGTCCGAACGAATATCCGAATCTGAGGTAAGTCATTATGCAAATAAACGTACTTGTACTGAATTATGTATGTCCATATGACTATTGATAATGATGAATGTTTATGACGTGTATATGAATTCTGAGATAAGATTGATATAGTGACAATGTCTGAGAAGTCCCGTATGAACCTAGGAATAGATAGGATTAGCTATATCATGACATAGGTATCTGTTCTGTTTTATCATGTAAGACCACGTCTGCGACGTTGGCATCGATATGAGCTTTATGTGTAAAACCATGTATGGACATCGGAATCGTATTAATTCGTGTAAGACCCTGTCGGGGACAGTGGCATCGACATCTAATTACATGTAAGACCACGTCTGAGACATTGGCATTGTACGACTATTCTGAGTATTCTGTATATCCTATTAGATTCTGAACAGTTGAACGGGCAATTCTGAGCTATGAACGATTACATGAATGTATATACGTTTCATGTTTGATAAGTACACAAGGTGTGCATGAAATGTAAGTATCTATATGAACTTACTTAAATGAATATGTGCAATGGAATGATGAGATGATATGTGAAATTATGCTTAGATGAGCTATGTGTATATATGGTATTTGAGTTGAGTAATATGACAAGTTATGGCTAAGTAAGTGAGCCAAATGCTATATGAGATGTATATGCCATGAGAACCATTATGGTCATTGTATAATTATGATATGTGCATTTTATGTTAAGTTTATTTGTAAATGACTTACTAAGCTTTTGAAAGCTTACTCTATGTGTGTTCTCTCTGTTTTATAGATTGTCAAAGCTACTGAAGGCTCGGGATTGTCGATGATTGTCATCACACTACCTAAGCTCATTTTGGTATCTTTTGGAAATGTATATAGTTAGATATGGCATGTATAGGCTAGTCACCTTGGATATCTTTGAAATGTGTATAAAGTAGCCATGAGATGTGGCTTATTAATTGTTGGTAATATGCATTTGTGAATATGATATATGATGCATGATTTGGTATGTCTTGTTGGCAATGAAATAGCCTTATGAATGGTAAGCTTATGGATGAATTGACGCCTTAGTAATCTAATGAGGTTATGGTTGAATTATATGTGGATTTACATGGAAATTGATTGAACAAATTAGCATAGTTAGAAATGAGGTTGAATGCAATAATATGATGACCATTTGGTATGTTTTTGGTTGCCATTTGATTGTGGAAATAGGATTGCTTATGCTTGTAGGTATGCCCCTATTATGGGTGGAAATTTGGCTTTAAAGTAGCCTATTTTACTTACACGGTCGTGGCACACGGGCGTGCCTAGTGACCGTGAGATTAAGTTAGTACCAAGCTAAGTGTGCACGGTCAAAGCACACGGGCGTGCCTAGTAGCCGTGTTAATAATTTAGTATATAGTCTAAGAGCACACGGCCGTGGTACACGGGCGTGTCTAGTGACCGTGTGGAAAAGTCAGTATGCATGCCCTAATTTGGCTCGGCACGGCCAGGACACACGGTTGGGTCTAGTAGCTGTGGGAGGCATGATCGCTGTAAATCAGAGTTTTAAAATTTATAAAAGAATGATCAAACCTGGAAACTAATTCTGACAACGATTAAAAGCAAGTGTACCTATCGAAGAGTAGTATAGCTTAGGCAAGACCAGATATCAAGCCCGAAAGAACTAAAAGTATTAATACTCACTTTTTTTTTATTATTTAACCTAATTAGGGTGAAGGTTGTTTTTAAACTAAATTGACGACAACTAAACTAAGGAAACAAAGACAAAAAGATGAACTTGGGGATAACTTGAAAAAGACTCAGTTGATTTTGATGATACCCTCGGGAAGAATCCACCTAGACTTCACTTATTATTTAACCCTAAATTATATGGTTTCTTTTACTTAGCTTGATCCGTGAGACTCCCTAACCTATGTTAAATCCTCTCTCGAAGCGAATAACATCTAATCCTAGGTTAATTAGTGGAACTCTCGTTCGCTTATAATAACCCCCTAGTAAAGCAGTAAATCGATCAATGGATTCCCATATTAGGTTTCACCCTAATCAGGCAAAATCTCGTAACCCTATCTCTAGGCGATCAACTCGGCTTAATTATGTTAGATCTACTCTTAGGCAGGGTCTATTCCTCCTCTACCTAAGCACATTAGATTTGGATTAAGCAACATAATTAAGAACAAACTAAGTAATTATCATATAACTTAAAAATCAAATAAAAAGATTTATCTAGGTTTCATCCCCTCAATTATCCGAGGGTTTAGTTCATAATGAATAAACAAAACATCGCAAGAGAAAAGATAAAACAAAACATAAGAAAATCCTAAAACTCCCTGAAGGAATTGAAGGAGAATTCCGCCGTCTTGAGTATAATTCCAGCTTCTTGGGATGGATCAACTGGCTATCTTCGTGTTATTCCCTAGTTCTGACCTTCCCGGCTTGGCTCCTTGGCCTAGCTTTGACGCTGGTTTCGGCTTCTGCCAAACTCCCCTTTCAAGTTGCCCCCTTGGGTGTTTATATAGACTTTGTGATGCCATACTTGGCCCCTAAGTTTCCTAATTTAAGTAGAGTTCTTAATTGGGTGTTTGAATAGGCTTTGGAATGTGTTTCTTTGCCTCCAAGTATCCTTTCCCGAATGTAATTGCTCTTTCCAGTGACAAGGACACGGCCATGGCACACGCCCGTGTGAATCGTGGCCAGGCCATGTTTGGACTTTTAATGAGGCACGGCCGTGTTTGTCAGGGTCCAGGCCGTGTGGCTTGAAGTCCAGGCCGTGTCGATTTCGTGAATTGGCCCATTTGGATCGTTTTAAGCCCGTTTTACGTTCTTTTCATCCGTGGGTGCTTTCCTGAGTATAAGATATGAAAAGAAAGGATTAAGACCACCTTTTTACATAAATCGAAGCTTCAATTATCCAAAAGCATGCTAAATATGGGCCTAAAATATGTTACTTTTATGGTTTATCAAATACCCCCACACTTAAGCTTTTGCTTGTCCTCAAGCAAAATTCTCAACTTACAATTAAAACGAACTTTCCATGATTCATAATTCATATCAACAATGTCTTATCATAATTCATAGATAATTTATACATGGATAATTCAATTCAAAGAGTCCTAAAGATTCAAACAAGATAAGTCATATAATTGTAGCACGAGATCATAGGTGTTACCCTTCATCTAAATAATTACCTTTAATTCAAAATCTACAAGGATTGACATCCTCACAATAGATTCACTCAAATCACTCAAAAAGTGTTTAAGGGTCAAAATTAAGCACTCATAAGTCAAACCTGAAAAGTTAATCCCATAGGCTTGCCTAAAAATCAAATCTCCACCACTGTAAAATGATGTGATAAATAGATCAAAAGGTCTTTGTTAGGGTTGTAACGGGGCTAGGGTTAAAGGTGTGGATAAAGGCTGAAATTAGAAGGTTAGAATCAAGACTGAATTGATAAGTTACCTATCTAAAAATTTCTAAGACAATAATTACATCAACTGAAAATAATAATAATCCTACTAATACGAGCTTTTTTTCTTTTGATGATTAGACTTTAACTTGTATAAGCTCACTCTTCATAATACTAATACTGAATATACTTTGCTTTATTTTTATTTTTATTTTTTTAGAACAAACTAAATTCAAGATAAATTTAACTACCAGAATAATAAACTTAGGTAACTAGCTCAAATCAAATCTCGGTTAAGGGGTATTCAAAAGAAAGGGTGATAACAAATACAAAGGGTTTTGGGTTAAAATTAGCGGGTAAGTCAATAAAAAGGGTTGTTAGGCTCAACGGGGTTCACTAGGGGTTAATTATAAGGGTAGGCTTTTTAGTGGTGTAAGTGGGTTAAAACTTAGGTGCCTTTATCATCTCGGGATATCAAATCATAACTATGGTTTCAACATGTATAATCAATACAAGTTCTAGAATAACAGTTCATAGTTGACACACTCATAATAAAAGAATGAGCGTGAAAAGGAATGTATGCTCTATAAGGCTCAAAATCTTACAAAAATTATGGGTGTTTTTGACATCAACCTTATAAATTTCAAATTTCAAGATAACATTCAAATTTCGGTTGACAACCTAAAATTTTAAAATTTTGAAAATTAGACTTATCATGCTTGATTCCTTAGTATTCTTCAAATTTAATTATCAATGCACAATTATCAATGACTTAATCTAAAACATATCAATAGAAATCATAAATCAAAGAAAATTTCATTCAAATCGTAATATGAGAAACTTACTTTAAGAGCAAGGCATAATTCAGGGATTTTAAGATAATACTATAATTAACCCCCGCACACTTAAGATGTATATTGCCCTCAATGTTCAAAGATGGATAAAATGACAATATAGTGAGAAAATCAAAAGATAGGGAGAGATATGAAACTTCCTGAATTTTTGGATCAAGTCAATGAAAAGGAACCGGATAGGATTGGAGGTGATCGTGGGGAAGCTCTCGAACCATTTGAAATTGAATCCTCTAAGCAGCCAGTCTGATTTTATTGTATCCTAAGCTAAATCTAAATATCATAAAGAATAAGAAGAAAATAAAGTAAAGAAATAATAATAATGAAATGAAAATAAAATTAAAAAAAACAAAAATAATGGAAAATGAAAGACAATTAGAAAAAGGGAGAATGATGTTTAGATAGATGTGTAGCCCGTGTTTTGGGATTTTGAATTTTTAGTGCGTTCAGGGTGTTCGGGCACGGCCGTGGGTGAAGTGGCACGCCCGTGTCTTTCTTCACACGGTCATTTAATATGGGCGTGCTCCTCCTGTGTTCGATAAGTCAGAATGTTGGCACGGTTGGTAGGCACGACCGTGTTTTGCCCGTGCTGAACAAGTCAGTAACCTCGCACGGAGCGTTGGCACGGGCATAGACTAATATCGTTACCCATGTTGGGAAAATAAATTTTTTCTATATCGTGCACGACTACTGGCACGCCCGTGGTTCATCCCCTAGCTTCCACACTCGCCACGCCACGCACGCACGTGTGGTAGTGTGGCCTAGAAATCTTCTCTTTGGTTAGTTTATGGTTAGGTACTAAAAAAAAAAAGAAAAGAATAAAAAATGTAAAAATGTAAAAATAGGGTTAGTGCTCGAGTTGCCTCCCGAGAAGCGCTCGTTTATAGTCTTAAGCTAGACTTTACCTCTCATTCGTATGGTCATGGTGGTTTGAGGAGGTGAAAATCCTTTCCCATGCGATCACTTCGGTTATGGATATATAGTTTAAGTCGAGTAATGTTTACCTCAAAAGTGTCAAATTTAGGATTGCTTACCTCGACTGTGCCGTATAGAAAGACATTAAGTACCTCAAATGTGATTTCTTCGTTTGCCTTGAGGTCTGAATTGGTGATTCTAGGGTCTTCCTTATTCAACAATACTTGATCCCCTAATTTGATGTGAGTTGTTGTTCCTATCAGCTCATTTTGGGTCTCCTTCGGTTTCACTTCTTGCAGTTCCTGTTCCTCTTTGATTTGTGTTTCCACCTCTTTTAGTTTGTCAACCCTAAGGCTTTGTTCCTTATGTGTTTCTTCTTTGTCGGCACTAGGTCTAAGATCTAGCTCAGCTAAGTGATTTCGTGATGCTTCCTGTAAAGAAGGTTGAACCAAATGATTATCAATAGAATTAACGTTTGTACCTTTATTACTCGATGTCCTCGCTGAGTCAAGAGCTTGAAGAGTGATTGTTTCGTCATCTACACGAAGTGTGAGTTCACCGAATTCTTCCTCTGTGTGGTCTTTCTTTATTGCATCAAGATATGGCACACGAGCTTGGTACTCTGTAATTACCGGTTTTGTAAATCATGGCACACCTTAACCTTACCTTCACTTACCACAGTTTATTACCTTGGGTCAGATTCCACTAACAATTTACTGTTATGAGCTTGTACTGCTTGGGGCCCATGATTCGGCTCAGGTTTGTAGCCTTGTGGTATTTCTTGTGGTGAAAGTTGAACAATTTGATTATCAACTGAATTTACTTTCTCGCCTTCATCACTTGATGTCCTGGCCGAGTCAAAAGCTTGTAGACTGATTGATTCGTCACCTACACGAAGAATGAGTTCTCCTGTACCAACATCAATTTTAGTCCTGGCAGTTGTTAAAGGGTTTTCCTAAAATTAAAGGAATCGAATTGTCCTCATTTATGTCTAAGACAACAAAATCTACTGGGAATATGAATTTATCAATTTTGATTAGAACATTTTCTATTATACCCCTAGGAATTCTGATAGTTTTATCAGTTAACTGAATGCTCATCCTAGTTTGTCTGGGCTTCCATAGACCTAGTTGTTTAAACATTTTATAAGGCATAACGTTTATGCTTGCCCCTAAATCAGCTAACGCATTATCAATAGTTAAACTACCAATTATGCATGGAATTGTAAAACTCCCTGTGTCTTTTTGCTTCTGCGGTAGTCTGTTCTGTAACATTGCTGAGCATGATGCGTTTAATTCCACGTGGTGCTCCTCGAGTCTGGCATCTGAAAAAGAGCTTCAAGAAGAGGTAAGTTAATATGTAATTTCTTTAAAAGTTTAAGAAACTTACCGAACTGTTCTTCTGAATCGTCTATTTCTAATGCTTCGGGGTAAGGTATGCGAGGTTGATACTCCTTAATTATCGGTTTTGGCCTTTCTTGTGTTACCTCGTTTTTACCTTTTTCTTCCTTGGTTTCTTGTTGTGGGATGGGTTCGTCTATCTCTGTATTTTCCTGAGCTGCTATGGCTTGAATTTGTTCCTTTAGATTAATCCCAGTGTTGCTTGGTAGATGTCCTTGCGGTTGTTCTGACATTAGCTTTGCAATTTGTTCAACTGCCTTAGTGATTTCCCCAACTTGGCTCTTGATCTCTTCAATCGATGTTTGTTGGTTTGTTTCAGTATTTTGGCAGCGTGGTTCTGTGTTTGCTATGAATTTTTCCAGCATCTGTTCAAGGTTCGACTTATCTTCCTGTTGGTAAGGTGGTTGTTGAAAATTTGGAGGAAGTTCCTGTCTTTGGCTACTTTGATCATTCCACGAGAAATGGGGATGGTACTTCCAACCTGCATTATAAGTGTCATTATAAAAATTATTTTGAGGTCTAGAGTAGTTACCCATATAGTGGACTTGTTCGTTCTCCATGCCATATCTGTAGGGTGGGTACTCAGGATTCGCCACGCCTCCTAGATTCAAATCATATTGCATTGCTGGGTGTACCTGCTAGTGACTACACAAACCATCGATCTTTTTATTCATCATCTCTATCTGGGTAGATAACCTGGTGAACACGTCGAAGTCAGAGGCACTGGCTGCTTTAGTAGGAATTCTCCTCATGACTTGCCACTTATAATTATTCAGTGCCATCTTCTCTATAGACTAAAATTATCTGCCAAAAGCAAAATAGAGGAAAAATTAGCAAAGTACAAATAAAAAAATAATAAATAAAAAATAATAATGAAAATAAATTGCAATAATAAAAAAATGGCTAAAGTAATAGAAATAGAGCTTTCTTAATATTTTAGTTCCCCGGCAACGGCGCCAAAATCTTGATCGCTGTAAATTAGAGTTTTAAAATTTATAAAAGAATGATCAAACCTGGAAACTAACTCTGACAACGATTAAAGGCAAGTGTACCTATCAAACAGGAGTATAGCTTAGGCAAGACCGGATATCAAACTCAAAAGAACTAAAAGTATTAATACTCACTTTCTTTTTATTATTTAACCTAATTAGGGTGAAGGTTGTTTTTAAACTAAATTGATGACAACTAAACGAAGGAAACAAAGATAAAAAGATGAACTTGGGGATAACTTGAAAAAGACTCAGTTGATTTTGATGATACCCTCGGGAAGAATCCACCTAGACTTCACTTATTATTTAACCCTAAATTATATGATTTCTTTTACTTAGCTTGATCCGTGAGACTCCCTAACCTATGTTAAACCCTCTCTCAAGCGAATAACATCTAATCCTAGGTTAATTAGTGGAACTCTCGTTAAACATAATAACCCCTAGGAAAGCGATAAATTGATCAATGGATTCCCATATTAGGTTTCACCCTAATCAGGCAAAATCTCGTAACCCTATCTCTAGGCGATCAACTTGGCTTAATTATGTTAGATCTACTCTTAGGCAGGGTCTATTCCTCCTCCACCTAAGCACATTAGATTTGGATTAAGCAACATAATTAAGACCAACTTAAGTAATTATCATATAACTTAAAAATCAAATAAAAAGATTCATCTAGGTTTCATCCCCTTCAGGTACCTGAGGGGTTTAATTCATAATGAATAAACAAAACATCACAAGAGAAAAAATAAAACAAAACATCAGAAAATCCTAAAACTCCCTAAAGGAATTGAAGGAGAATTCTACCGTCTTGAGTATAATTCCGGCTTCTTGGGATGGATCAACTGGCTATCTTCGCATTATTCCCTAGTTCTAACCTTCTCAGCTTGGCTCCTTGGCCTAGCTTTGACATCGGTTTCGGCTTCTGCCGAACTCCCATTTCAAGTTGCCCCTTGGGTGTTTATATAGACTTTGTGATGCTTTACTTGGCCCCTAAGTTTCCTAATTTAAGTAGAGTTCTTAATTGGGTGTTTGAATAGGCTTTGGAATGTGTTTCTTTGCCTCCAAGTATCCTTTCCCGAATGTAATTGCTCTTTCTAGCGACAGGGGCACGGCCATGGCACACGCCCGTGTGAATCGTGGCTAGGCCGTGTTTGGACTTTTAATGAGGCACAGTCGTGTTTGTCGGGGTCCAGGCTGTGTTCTTGTAATTTAATGAGGCACGGCCATGTGGCTTGAAGTCCAGGCCGTGTCGATTTCGTGAATTGGACCATTTGGCCCGTTTTAAGCTTATTTTACGTTCTTTTCATCCGTGGGTGCTTTCCTGAGTATAAGACATGAAAAGAAAGGATTAAGAGCACCTTTTTACATAAATCAAAGCTTAAATTATCCAAAAGCATGCTAAATGTGGGCCTAAAATACGTTACTTTTACGGTTTATCAAGGCACACGATCTGCTCACACGGGCGTATGGCTTTAATAACTTAGAAAAGTTTTAAATTTTTTGAGAATTTCTGTATGCATTCGGCTTAGTCCCGACCCTACTCTAAAGCATGATTAAGGTCTCGTTGACCTATTTAAGAGACACTATGATTGCGATTAATGAATGGTTGTATGAATTTTTCTGTAAATGTTTTCGATTTGTCCGGTAATGCCTTTAACCCTAATCTAGTGACGAACTTGGGTTAGGGGTGTTACAAACTCTTTCTCTTTTACTTTGATTTGAGCGAAGTTTTGGAAACATGATTCACTATCGAGCATGTGGTTGTGCATGTTTTCGAGGATGAAAAAATTAAAAAATTTTAAAGAAGAATTGACTAGAGAATTTCTTTGGTGTTTCATGGTGGCTTGGGACTTTGGCTGCTACTCACAGTGATTTTATAAAGGTTTTTAATGTAACAACCCGTTTTCAGTTGTGTTGAAAATAGTGGTTTTGGGACCACAATTCTGACGAGTGAGTTATTATTTTAATATTTATTTGAAGTCTATGAGATTATATTAGGGTCCTATTAAAGTTTTGTAAAGAAACTTTAAAATTTAATTGGTTAAGACTAAATTGAAAAAGGTGCAAAAGATGGATTCTAGTAATTAAATGGATTAAATGGCTTTAAAATTATAATTTGAAGGATATAGATGGTAAATATACTGTATTGTATGCTAGTGGATGTGCATGGATAGGTTTTATTGTAAATAAAGTGAATTTTAAAGGACAATATAGCAAGTTAATAATTAGCACTAAAATAAACCAAGCAAATGCTAGTATCTTCTTAATTTCTTCATTGTTTGGCCGAATCCACCATTTTTGAAGGGAGAGCATTTGACTATTCCTTCTACTTTGCATGGTATGTGTAACACCCCTTACCCGTATTCAACGCCGAAACATGGCTCGAGGCATTACCGAACTTATAACACAAGCATTCACACAATCCCGAGTCATAAATTTACATCCAAATTAAAACTATTAATATTCGATCATGAACTCCCTATTACGAGCCTACGAGGCACAAAACAAGCTTGAGAAGTGGTTCGGGACTAAACCGAGAACTCAGGGAATTTTTATAAAACTTAGAAAATTTTTATTAGAAGAAGGGCTCACACGCCCGTGTGACCCTGGGACATGCCCGTGATTCAGATCGTGTTCAAATTAGGGTGCTCTCTAACTTGTGCCACACGCCTGTGTGTCAGGCCCTGTAGCACACACGGCTGAGACACACGCCCATGTCTCTGCCTGTGTGCTCAATTCTGGACATTCTTTTTTTCAAAATTAAGGTGTAGGGGACATACGGCCATAACACATTGTCGTGGGTCGAATCGTATGCTACGCATGGCCTAGACACATGCCTGCGTGTCTACCCGTGTGGACAAAAACAAGGTTATTTACCAAGCCATTTTGCCACCCCAACTTGCATACATCTACACAACATCACATGGCACAAATTCAAGCATATAAATGCAACCAAACAACCACAAACAATACAATAACATGTCATTTTTATTCCATCATTTATCATGCTTAACATCATACATAGCCCTTTAAAAACATACTAATTTCACATTCTGTAACAGCTCGATTTAGGGCCTAGTCGAAATAATGGTTACGAGACCACAAATCTGAAGTAGAAATATGTGTTTTATGATTTTTATGAGGCTTATGATGTGCTTGCATGATTGTGTGAAAATTTCATGAGGAAATTTTATTTATTAGTGATCAATTTGTCCATTAGGACTAAATTTCAAAGATTAGAAAATATGAGATTCTAGAAGATTTAAGTATGAAATAGAATTATAAAATTTACTAGAGTTCCTTGTTTAGCAATTAGAACATTAAATTTCAAGATGGACAAAAATGGACATGGGAAGGAAAAATCTCAAGAAAGGGCCTTAAGGGCACATTAGTCATTTGGTTAATTAATGAATTAAAAAGGGAAAAATAAGTCAATATCTTGTCCATCTTTTTCCTCTAAGTGCCGAAATTTGCAAGGAAACATAGCTAGGGTTTCTTCAACTTCCAAGCTTGATTGTAAGTACCTCCTAGCCCCGTTTTTAATGTTCTTCGTATTTTTGAGATCCTCGTAGCTCGATTTAGCTATTTCTAGCTATATTTTGAGTTAGGGTTTATGTTCAAAAATTTACCCATGTATGACATCCATGTATTTTGATGTTTTAAGGAAGAATATGAAAGTTTGATGTGTGATAAACATCTTTTTCTAAGTGATTTTCATGAAAAATGCATAAAAGGACCAAATTGTAAAAGTTATAAAAATGGTCATACATGAGTGAAATAGTGGAAATTGGGGGCTGTTGCAGTTAAGAAAATAATTCGGATAGTCTTAAAATAGAATAAAGTTGAATAAAACTCATTTTACGAGCCTAGGGGAAAAAGTGTAATTATATGAAAGTTTAAGGGCAAAATCATAATTTTTCCAAAGTATGATTCATGAGTCAATTTAGTCAATGTGAGTATTAAACAAGTGAAATTGTTATTATAGATCAAGAAACACAAAGCCCAAATCGAAACCAAGGCAAGAAGAAAGTGTTGGGCTAAATCGAACATCTACACACATTTTGAGTATCAAGGTAAGTTTGTGTTAAATTAAAGTTTCATAGTGTTTTTATATTTTTAATTGCTTGATCTTATGATAATAAATATCATTTCATGAAAATCTAATAATGAAGCCTTGATGAGAAAATGATGAGAATATATTAAGTTGAAGTCTCGGTTAAAGATTCGAAATAACGAGGATACCTACGTCACGACATGAGATAATGAAGGTTTCGTATAAGACCATGTCAGGCACATGGCATCGGCATCGAATAAGGAAAGTCCTGTATAAGACCATTTTTGGGACATGGCTTCGGCACCAAAGGAAGATCTCGTGTAAGACCATGTCTGGGACATGGCATCAACATCTATGTAAGATCTCGTGTAAGACCATGTCTGGGACATGCAATCGACATCGAGCTAAGAGATCTCGTATAAGACCATATCTTGGATATGGCGTCGGCATCAAGAGGTGATCCCATGTAAGACCATATCTGGGATATGGCATTGGCATCGTGGTACATGTGTGATGCGATTGAGTATCCTCCGATATTCTGAGTAGTTCAAAGGGCAAAAGAGCTAAGTATGCAAAGATGACAAAGAGCTAAGCTATACAAAGATGACAAAGAGTTACATTTAAGTTAAGGATGATGATGATTTAAGTTTATGTTCATGAGAGCATAAGTGTTAAATTATACGATGAAGTGACACAGGTACCATGAGTAAAATACGAGTTATGAAACCGTAATGTTATATGTGATGGGTAAGCGTAAGTATGAGTAAGTATGTCAAAGTACTTGAGAACTTGTGTTGTTATTGTTCTATGAGATGAATAGATTTTACCATGAGTACTTATGTTGCTATTTTAAATCATGCAAACTTACTAAGCTATATGCTTACCCCTTTCTTTTCCCTTTTCCTTGTAGTATCGGCAAGCTAGTTCAGGGATCGTAGAACGTCGGAGCTCGGATTACACTATCAATCATTCTTTTGGTATAGCAAAGTTGATTTATTTTAGGTATGGCATGTATAGGAACTAGGTCATCTTGTGTTATGTCATATTTGAAAACCAAAGTGTTGGCTACTAATGTTATACATTAATTTTGTAAATGCCATTGGAAATTGGCCAATATTTGTCAAGTTTCATATATTTAATGATGATGAGTTTATGAAGTGAAAGTTCATGCAATTGATGGAGTGCAACATGAAGTGTATGAATGATGATTAGTGAATCTTTATAGTGTATTATTGCCATGTTATGTGTTGCTTGTGTTGGTATATATATGTATATGTTTCAGGGAGGCAATTGACTTGGAAAATAGCCTTCTAATTGTCCACAGAGGTAGACACAAGGGTGTGTGTGTAGGCCGTGTGTGACACACAATCAACCATTATGGGTGTGTTGATAGGCCATGTGTCCCCTGCATTAAATTTGCAAGAATTTGATTCGTCACACGGGCCAGCACACTGGCGTGTGACTAGGCTATGTGCCCCTTAAGAGTTTGCTGACGTCATAAATAGAATGCTAAGGTTTTCATACACGGGTGAGAACACGGGCATGTCTAGGCTTTATGAAGGACACGAGCCACTAAAACGAGCATGTGTCCGGCCCTGTGAAAGCCCTATAGGTTCGAAATGAAAAATAAATTCCACAGGGGCTAGGAACATGGGCGTGTGTTACCACATGGCCTGCCCACACGGGCGTGTAGCCCTGTTTAGGCAAAAAATTTCTAAGTGAGCAAAAGTTTTCAGTTTAATACCAAATCCTTCTATATGTATGTTTAGGGCCTCATAGGCCCATAATAAGATGTTGAGAATATGAATGAAAAGTTTTAAGTTAGAATGAAATTTTATAGCCCGGTAATGCTTCGTATGCTGTCCTGGCGTCAGACACGGGTAAGGGGTGTTACATTTAGTGGTACCAGAGCTACGATTTAGTCAGTTTTTGGACTAACTGATAAACCGTAATATATACATATTTTAATCCCACATTTAGCATACTTTTGGATGATTTATTCCCTGAATTATGGAATTTGGTGCTCCTAATCCTTTAAATTCATGTTCTATACTTAGGAAAGCACGGAGGATGAAAAGAACGAGAAACGGGCCAAAAATAGATAAAATTGGCCAAATTACAAAATGTACACGACCTAGGCCCAAGCCACACAGTCGTGCCCCTATTAGCAGAGCCAACCACGACCTGGCCTCAACTTACACGGGCGTGTGCCATGGGCGTGTCCCTGCCGTGACCTATTTTAATTTCACTCGGATTAGGATACTTAGGGGCGAAGAAAGACATTCCGAAAGCCTATATAAACACCCTAAGTATGACTAAAAGGGGGGTCCAATTAGGCCGAAGAGCCAAGCCAAATAGGCCAGAATTGTGGGATTAACTCGAAGAAAGCCAGTTGATGCATCTCAATAAGCCGAACTTATACTCAAGACGTAGGATCTTCTCTTCAAATTCCTTTTGGGGGTTTTAGGGTTTTTCTTATGTTTTGTTTTATATTTTCTTTTGAGATGTGTTCTTTTATAATTATGAACTAAACCCCCAAATACCTGAGGGGGATGAAACCTAAGAAGGATCTTGTTATTATTTTCTGAACTATATGATAAATACTTGATTTGTTCTTAATTATGTGTTCTTAATTATTTCTTTGATACTTTAGGATATTAATTCAAGTATTGATGTGCTTATGCAGTGGAGCAAAAGTCCCTATTTAAGAGTAGATCTAGCATAGTTAATCGGAGTTGATCGCAACCCTAGAAATAGGATGACAAAAATCTGCCGGATTAGGATCAAACCTAATATGGGAGTCCATAGATCGAGTTAATGCAATTCTAGGGGTTTTAATTAGGAAGAGATTTCAATTAATCAACCTAGGGTTAGACGTTAGTAGCCTCGAAAGAGGTATTAATATAAATTAGGGAATCCTACGGATCAAGTCAAATGAATAAATCGTCTGGTTCAGAGTTAGATAACAAGTGAAGCCTAGGTGGATTCTTCCTCGGGTATTATCTTAATCAATTGGTTTTTCCCACAAGTATTTTCCTCAATTCATTCTCTTTGTCTTAGCATCTTTAGCTTAGTAGTTGGTTAATTTTAGAATAAATAATAATTCTCTTAATTCTTAGGCTAAATAATAAAAACAAAGTTAGTATTAGTACTTTTGGTTCCTTTGGGTTCAACAATCCTGTCTTGCCACTAAACTATACTATTGTTCGGTAGGTGCACTTGCCTCAAGTTGTTCTCACAGTTAGTTTCTAGGCTCGATCATTCATTATATAAATTTTTAAGACTCTGACACACGATCAAGTTTTTGGCGCCGTTGCCGGGGAACTGAAATATTAAGAACGCTCAATTTTTATTAATTTAGCCATATTTTATTTATTTTTGCAATTAATTTTTTTACTTTTCTAAATTCTCTTCTTTGCTTCTGGCAGGTATTCTAGTTTATGACTAGAAGAAACCCATCAGGACCTCTATTCTATGACAATGAAATTGAAAGCACAGTTCACATAAACCGAAGAGAGATAAGGAAAAGCCTACAGTACATACAAGAAGAGCAAGAAAACGAGATTAATACTGCCGAAGAGATGGCCGATAATAATCTATTACCTCCAGAGGTGGTCGAAAATCATGCTCCTCGAACTATGTATGATTATGCTAAACAATTTAACAGGAACTGAGTCAAATATTGTTAGACCTGCTATTGCTGCAAATAATTTTGAACTGAAACCTAACACAATTCAGATGATACAACAGTTTGTTCCGTTTGATGGTTTGCAGGATGAAGATCCAAATAATCACTTGGCAAATTTCCTAGAATTTTGTGATACATTCAAAATAAATGGTGTTTCGGATGATGCCACCCGTCTTCGGTTATTTCCCTTTTCTTTGAGAAATAAAGCTAATCAGTGGTTGAGTTCTCTTCTACGAGGATCAATCACTGCATGGGAACTAATGACCGAAACATTTATTAAAATATTTTTCGCCGGCTAAAACGGCCAAGTTGAGGAATGATATCTCTTCTTTTGTGCAAGATCAATTTAGAAACACTTTATGATGCATGGGAGAGATACAAAGATCTATTGAGAAGGTGTCCACACCATGGATTACCCTTGTGGCTACACGTCCAAACTTTTTACAATGGTGTAAACCCCTCAACCAGGTAATTAATTGATTCAGCTGCCGGCGGAACCCTGAATAGCAGAACACCTAAGGCTGCCTACGAATTCTTTGAAGAGATGTCACTGAATAACTATCAGTGGCAAGTCACGAGGATAAGGCCAGCAAAAGCCGCCAGTGTTTTCAACCTCGACGTAGTGATCATGCTATCAAATCAGGTAGAGATGTTAAATAAAAAGATTGATGGTTTATGTGGTTCTTCGCAGGTACATCCAGTTATGCAGTGCGATATGAACGGAGGAGGGAGGAACAATACAGAATATCCACCTTACAACTTGATCTCTGAAAACGAGCAAGTTCACTATATGGGTAACAATTTTAAACCTCAAAATAACCCTTATAGTAATACTTATAATCCAGGTTGGAGAAACCACCCCAATTTCTCATGGGTGGTCAAGGAAATTAGAGACAACAACCCCCTCCAAATTTCCAACAGCAGCCCTACCCTCAGGAAAAGATGCCGAACCTTAAGGAGATGCTGACAAAATTCATAGCGGTGTCAGAAACATGTTTTCAAAACACTGAGACAACACTTAAAAATTAACAAGCATAGATTCAAGGGATCGAGAACCAATTAGGCCAACTTGCTAAGCTGATCTCCGAACGGCCACAAGGTTGTTTGCCAAGCAACACTGAAACTAACTTAAAGGAGCAACTTCAAGCCATAATAGCTCATGTTAGTGAAGGGTTAGATAAATCCAAATTAAGACAAGAGAAGGTGGTAGAGGAAGGTAAGGTTGAGGTAAGCCATAATAAGCCAAAATCGATAATTAAAGAGTACCAACCTCGTATACCATACCCCAATGAGATGAAGAAGGACAACACAGACGAACAATTCGATAAATTTCTTAAAATCTTAAAGAAATTACATGTTAACTTATCGTTTCTTGAAGCTCTTTCGCAGATGCCAGATTCAAAGAAATTTTTAAAAGAGCTTCTGAAAAACAAACGAAAGTTAGACGAGGAATGGCATGTGGAGCTAAACGCAGTGTGCTCAGCAATGTTGCAAATAAACTACCACAAAAATTAAAAAATCCAGGGAGTTTTACAATTCCATGCGTAATTGGTAGTTTATCTATTGATAATGCTTTAGCTGATTTAGGAGCAAGCATTAATGTTATGCCTTATAAAATGTTTAAACAACTAGGTCTAGGGAAACCCAAACAAACTGGGATGAGCATTCAATTAGCACATAAAACTATTATAATTCCTAAGGGTGTAATTGAAGATGTACTCGTGAAAATCGATAAATTCATATTCCCACTAGACTTTGTAGTTTTAGACATGGATGAGGACAATTGTACCCCTTAATTTTAGGAAGACCCTTTTTAGCAACTGCTAGTACTAAAATTGATGTCAGCACAGGTGAACTCATACTTTGTGTAGGTGACAAAACAATCACTCTTCAAGCTCTTGACTCGGCTAGGACATCGAGTAATCAAGGTGAGAACATAAATTCTATTAATGACCATTCGGTTAAACCTTCTTTTCAGGAAACACCACGGAGCCACACAACTGAGCCAGATAACATACCTCATGACAACAAAGAAATAACTCATGAGGAACGATGGCTTTAGATTGATGAACTAGACGAGTAGAAGCCACGCATTAAGGAGAAACTAAGAACACACGAAGCAGATCCAACGCCATTTCGTGGGACAAACGAATTTAAGATCAGAGATCAGGTATTGTTATATAAGGTGGACCCTTGAATATCTCTTTCTAACCCTAATACAAATGATGAAATCCCTTTTAGGGTACTCAAGGTTTTCCTATCTGGAACAGTCGAGGTAAGTAATCCTATATTCGGCACTTTTAAAATAAACGCTACTCGACTTAAACTATATACTGATAATAGGACTGTTAGCATGAGAAAGGACTTTCAACTCCTTAAACCACCATGATTATGCGAATGGGAGGTAAGTCTAGCTTAAGACTTTAAACGAGCACTTCTCGAGAGGCAACCCGAGCACTAACTCCATTAATTTTACATTTTTATTTTTACTTTTTAATTTTCCTTTTCTAGAACCTAACTATAAACTAACCAAGTGCAGATTTCCATACCACATGGCCTTGCACACAGCCATGGCCGTGGCGGTGTAGATACTAGGGATTTTTGCACTGACATGGCAGAGATAGTACGAAACAGGACGAAAAATATCTTCAAGCCACGGGCCTCGACTAAACACCACGGCCGTGCGACATAGACATGGCCGACACTGTTTTATCAAACACGGGCGTGGCGACATGCACACAGGCGTGGGAGAAACGAACAGAGCACAACACGGTCATGCGACACGGCCGTGTGACTCAACATGCCTATGGTACACGGGCGTGAGGATGTACCAGATTTGAAATCTCTATTTAACACACCCCTTTCTCCTCCTTACCTACTCCCCATTCCCCTTCTTCTTCCATACTTTCATTCTCAACTTTCTTCATTCTCCTAACTCTTAATCTAACCATATCCATGTCAAAGAAATGGAAGGATCCTAGCACAGTCTCCTTCTATGAGACCGATCTACATAAGTTCATGCCGGCCACTTCATTAACTCGATAGGACATGGACTTTTGAGTCCATTTAACTTTTCTTTTTATTCCCCTTCTCCTTTATTTTCCTTTTCTTTATTTTTCTTATACTTAGTTTAATCTATTTTATTTCGTTTTCTTTGATTTAGGTTCTAAAGGCTGCTTGGGAATCACATACCACGACCTTAGAAATCACACCCACTTCGCTAACCATCTAACAATAAGGACTCTTCGGTCCATTCATCTTTTCTTTTAATTTTGTTTTACTTTCTATTTTCTTTCTCTTTATCTTTCTTGTCTTTAAATATATAATTCGTATACTTTGAATTATTCTTATTATTTCTTGGCTAATTCTTCACGAGCTTCCCAATTTCTTCATCTAGCGCAGAAATTGTCAGCGGCCACCACACCACGACCACTCCCAACTCAAGGAAGCCATCAAAAATTCAGCAAGTTTCACCACTCCCTATCTCTTATAATTTCATATATATCTTTGTACATTGAGGGCAATGTACATCTTAAGTGTGGGGGGTGAATATTTATTTCAAGAAAGTTCCTAACTTTCTGCATTATTCTTAAATCCCTGAATGATATCTTGTCTTTAAGTAATTTTCTCATATTACTAATTAGAATGAAATTCCTTTGAATCATGATTTTTATTGATATGTTTTGGATTAAGTCATTGATAATTGTGCAGTGATGATTTAAACTTTAGGAGACTAGAGAATCAAGCATGATGAGTCTATTTTCAAAAAATTAAAATTTTTTTAGGTTGTCTACTTGAATCTGATTATTACCTTGAAGTTTGAAATTTACAAAGTTGATATCAAAAACCCATAATTTTTGTGAGATTTTGAGCTTTTTAGAGCATACATTCTTTTCGTGCTCACTTTTTGATTATGAGTGTGTCAACATTGATTTGTTATTCTAGAACTTGCTTCGATTATACATGTCAAGACCACGTTACTGATTTGATATACAGAGATGATAAAGGCACTTAGGATTTAACCCACTTACTCCACTAAAAAGCCTACCCTCACAATTAACCCTTAGTGAACCCTTTTTGATCCTAACAACCCTTTTATTGACTCGCCCACTAATATTACCCCAAAACCCATCTTGTATTTGTTATCACCATTTTTCTTGACTCCCTTTTCTCGAGATTTGAATTTGAGCAGTTGCCTAACTATGTTCTATATTTCAGTTGTTAAAGTTCTTTCTTATTATTGTTGATTTGTTCTAAAAAAATCGAAGTATATTCATTATTAGTTCCATGATTAAGAGAGTTTGTATGCTTAAATTCCACATCTTGAAGAAGAAGCTCGTGTTATTAGTTTTCAATTGATGTAATTATTAGAGAATTAGTTCATTTTTCTAGTTAGGTAAATTGTCAATTCAATCTCAATTTTAACCCTTTAATTCAGCCTTTATCCATAAACCCCGGTACAACCCTTTTTAAAGACCTTTTAATCTGTGTCTCATTTCATTTTATAGTGGTGGAGATTTGATTTTCATGCAAGCTTATGGGATTAACCTTTCATGTTCAACTTTTGAGTGCTTTATTTTGAACCTTAAACATTTTGAGTGATTTGAATGAATCTTTAGTGAGGATGTCAACTCTTGTCGATTTTTAATTAAAGGTAATTAATTAGGTAAGGGGAAACACCTATGTTTTCGTGCTACAAAAACTATGACTTTGATTGTTTGAATCTTTAAGACCCTTCTACTTAAATTATCAATGTATAAAATATCTCTGAATTATGATGAAACATTATCGATGAATATTATGGATTAAGGAAGTTCATTTTAATTGTGAGTTGAGAATTTTGCTTGAGGACAAGTAAATGCTTAAGTGTAGGGGTATTTGATAAACCGTAATATATACATATTTTAATCCCATATTTAGCATACTTTTGGATGATTTATTCCCTTAATTGTGGAATTTGGTGCTCCTAATCCTTTAATTTCATGTTTTATACTTAGGAAAGCACCGGAGGATGAAAAGAATGTGAAACGAGCCAAAAATAGAGAAAATGGGCCAAAGTACGAAATGCACATGACCTGGGCCCAAGCCACACAGTCGTGCCTCTATTAGCAGACCCAATCATGGCCTGGCCTCGACTTACACGGGCGTGTCCCTGCCGCGACCTGTTTTAATTTCACTCGAATTAGGATACTTAGGGGCTAATAAAGACATTCCGAAAGCCTATATAAACACCCTAAGTATGACCTAAAAGGGGGTCCAGTTAGGCTGAAGGGCCAAGCCAGAGAGGCCAGAATTGTGGGATTTACTCGAAGAAAGTCAGTTGTTGCATCTCAAGAAGCCAAAGTTATACTCAAGACGGAGGATCTTCCCTTCAAATTCCTTCTGGGGGTTTTAGGGTTTTTCTTATGTTTTGTTTTATATTTTCTTCTGAGATGTATTCTTTTATAATTATGAACTAAACCCCCCAAATACCTGAGGGGGATGAAACCTAAGATGGATCTTGTTATTGTTTTCTGAACTATATGATAAATACTTGATTTGTTCTTAATTATGTGTTCTTAATTCTTGATTTGATATTTCAGGAAGTATTGATGTGGTTAGGCAGTGGAGCAAAAGTCCCTGTTTAAGAGTAGATCTAGCATAGTTAAGCGGAGTTGATCGCAACCCTAGCAATAGGATGACGAAAATCTGCCGGATTAGGGTCAAACCTAATATGGGAGTCCATAGATCGAGTTAATGCAATTCTAGGGGTTTTAATTAGAAAGAGATTTCAATTAATCAACCTAGGGTTAGTTGTTAGTAGCCTCAAAAGAGGTATTAATATAAATTAGGGAATCCTATGGATCAAGTCAAGTGAATAAATCGTCTGGTTCAGAGTTAGATAACAAGTGAAGTCTAGGTGGATTCTTCCTCGGGTATTGTCTTAATCAATTGGTTTTTCCCACAAGTATTTTCCTCAATTCATTCTCTTTGTCTTAGCATCTTTAGCTTAGTAGTTGGTTAATTTTAGAATAAATAATAATTCTCTTAATTCTTAGGCTAAATAATAAAAACAAAGTTAGTATTAGTACTTTTGGTTCCTTTGGGTTCAACAATCCTGTCTTGCCACTAAACTATACTATTGTTCGGTAGGTGCACTTGCCTCAAGTCGTTGCCACAGTTCGTTTCTAGGCTCAATCATTCATTATATAAATTTTTAAGACTCTGACACACAATCACTAACGTAGCGTAAGCATGAGTCTAGCTATACATGCCATACATATGAGTATATATGTAATGATAATGTGACAACTATTGGTGATTTAAATTGTACTTTCATATAGTAAATGTATCCCAATAGAGCTTTGGTGGATCATGTAGAAAGTAACGCGCTGGCTCCCGCTAAAGGTATGTTGCCGAATGAAAATGAGAATAGGCTAACGACCGTAAGTTAGAGGGGAGGAGAAGAGGCTAAGGAAGCCTTTCTCCATATGATGAATGCATGGTATACGGAGTTCGTTCGTGTGAACCCGAATACACAACCCCTCCACCCCCACCTATTCCTCAGCCTACCCCTGTAGCTCCCCAAGTGGTAGAAATGTTAAGAAGAGAAAAGCCTCCGGTTGATAGAATCCAGAAGCAAGGAGCTGAAGAATTTCAAGCTAGTAAAGATGATGACCCGCAAAGAGCAGAATTTTGGCTTGAAAATACCATCAGGGTATTTGATGAATTATCTTACACATCTGAAGAGTGCATGAAATGTGTGGTATCTCTCTTAAGAGATTCCGATTATTAGTGGTGGAACACCCTTGTGTCGGTTATACCAAGGGAAAGGATCACATGGGAGTGTTTCCAAGAAGATTCCAGAAGAAGTACATTAGCCAAAGATTTATTGATCAGAAAAGAAAGGAATTCCTTGAACTGAAACAAGGTAGAATGATAGTAAATGAATATGAGCGTGAATTTGTAAGGTTCAGCAAGTACGCTCGGGAGTGTGTGTCCTCTGAAGCTATCATGTGTAAGAGGTTTGAGGACAAATTAAATGAAGATATCTGATTATTTTTTAATGTTGTAGAATTGAAGGAATTTATTGTGCTAGTGGACAGGGCTTGTAAGGCCAAGGAGTTGGTTAAAGAGAAAAGAAAAGCTGAGATGGAGTTTCATGACTAAAGAAAGAGACAAATGAACAAGTCGTTTCAATCTTCTTCCAAGAAGCCAAGAGACTTCCCTACCCAATCAGCTACTTCAGCCGAGTTTTCAAACAGAAGTAAGAGTAAACAGTACTCAGGGATTAAAGCTCAGACTACCTTAGTTGCTAGTGTTGGGAACAACCGGAATGTCCACAGTGTGGCAGACGTCACCCTGGTGAGTGCTGAGCACATGAGAGGGCCTGTTTTAAGTGTGGTTCCCAAGATCATTTTATTAGAGAATGCCCCGAGATGGTTGAAAAAGAGAAAATTCAGAGTGCAAGATCGGGAAGCACTACTAGAGGGAGACAACAGAGAAACCCAGGAAGTGGAATGAGTAGTAAGAGTACACCCAGAGGAAAGGCTGCAAGATTTGAGGGTAGAGCACCTGCGAGGACTTATGCCATTCGCGCTCGTGAAGAGGCTTCATCCCCAAATGTAATTACGGGTACATTTTCTCTCCATGATACTAATATTGTTGCTTTAATTGATCCAGGATCTATCCACTCATATATTTGCATGAAATTAGTATCTAGTATGAGCATTCTTATAGAGTCTACAGAGTTTGTAATAAAAGTGTCCAATCCTTTAGGCAAAAGTGTATTAGTTGGTAAGGTATGCAAAGATTGCCCATTGATGATTAGAGGTCATTATTTTAAGGCAAATCTCATGTTATTGCCATTTGATGAATTCGATATAATTCTTGGTATGGACTAGTTAACCGCTCATGATGTGACGGTAAATTGTGGAAAGAAATACATTGAATTGAGCTATGAAAATGGGGACACTCTTCGTGTTGAATCAGATGAACAGGACAAGTCGCTGTAGTGATCTCTCAAATGTCTGCTCAGAAATATGTAAGAAATGGATACGAAGCATATCTTGCCTTTATAATGAATGCCAAAGAAACTGAGTTAAGAATTGAAGCTGTAACAACCCGATTTTGGCCCTAATCGGAACGGTGGTTTCGGGACCACGAATCTGAGTTAGAAAAATATTTTTTATATTATATTTGATATCTATGATATATGTTTGAGCATCTGTTAAAATATCGTGGGTTAATTTATCCGTTTGTGTGTTCAATTTAAAGAAAAGGACTAAATCGCATAAGTGGTAAAAGTAACCTTATTGCTTGATTGAGTGGTTAATGTGTCTTTATATAAGGGAGGACTTATGTTGAAAATTGGCCATTTTTAATGGGATAGTGGACGACAACATGCAATTTTCATAACGAAATTATATGTTTAAATTATATGTTATGTTATAATATATTTTAATAATATTATAATCATATAAAAATAAAACATAAAAAGAAAGAGAACACATGCATATTCATCTTTCTCCAACCGAAACAAAAGAGAAAAGAAAGAAGTTTAAGCTCTCAAAACATTCGGCACTTGCATGTTTGATTAAGGTTAGTAATTGAGTTCGATTTTTGATAATTTTTACGTTTTTGAGATCGTTGTTTTGAATACTATCCGACCCATGTTAGAATTTTTAATTTTGATGCATGTGTGGTGTTCAGCCATTGATGAAAGTTTGTGTTTTGTGATGTTAGATGATTTTATATTAAAGATATGTTTTAGAATAACATGTTTTATTTTGGAAATTTTGATAATTTTGGGTAAATAGGATTAAATTGTGAAATTTGTAAATTGAAGGGTCAAAATGTGAAATAAATGACATGTACGAGTTTGTATAAGAGCTATGAATATTCGGCCCTTAACGGATATGTTCAAATTTTATGTATTTTGTGTTTTGTGCAATAGGGACTAAATTGTAAAAATTGTAAATGTTAGGGGTAAAATGGTAATTTGCATAATTACGTGTTTTTGGATTAAATTGAATGAAAATATATTTAAATGAGCTTAATTTGAAATTATTTAGATGAAGAACATAAAGAATCGGGATTGGATCGGGAAAAAGTAAAGTTGAACGAATAGCCGGGAAACTTAATCCGTCAATTTCTGAGGTAAGTTTTTAAGCAATTGGACTGTATTGAATTTACATCTATAATGATGTATATGTTTTAATAGAGATAAATATGAAATATAGAGTAAATGCCGAATGTATAGTTATATGACAATGGTAGTTAAGTGAAATGTTGACTGAAGTAATGAAATTGATTGAGCATAGTGCATGTTTGCAAATTGTTAGTATTGTCGAATGTGATAATGATTCGGGAAAGAATCAAGCTATATTATAATTATGCGTATATGTTTAATGAGGTGAGTAACAGGTTTGGATAAGGGGCACAATGTGTGCGAGCTTAAATATCGAGCACTGTGTGTGCGAAATCGGTCGAATGGCACTATGTGTGCGAAAAATAAGTAATGGCACTAAGTGTGCGATACATTACTAGTAAATGGCACTATGTGTGCTCTTCCTCAAGTAAGGGCACTAAGTGTGCGATACGTTACATGAATTTCACTGTGTGTGCGGATTTACGGATCTTACAAAGACAAAAGCCAATGAATCGAGATATCCGAGAAGTGGTATATAGGTAAATGATGCATGATAATTGAGTAACTTAGTACTAAGAGGTAAGTTGTTCTTGTATATGAAATTATAGTATTGAGATGTGATTATTAATCTTTGAGCTTGTTCGAATGGATAAATGGTATGTTAGTATTTGATTTTGAGACCTATTGAATTTGGTAATTGTTGATTGGTAACATGCTATATGTAATGCGTTTACGAGTTCGTTGATGTTCAAGCTAGATTGATTTGATTTGTATAATGATTAATTGTATATTTTACCAACGCTTAAAACTTACTAAGTTATGATGGCTTACTGTATATGTTTATTTGACTATTTTATAGATTTTGAAAGCTAGTTCCTTCTCGGGGATCACCATCGAAGTCAATCACACTATCAACTATTTTTGGTACCCTTTTTATAAGATGAACTTTTGGAACAATGGCATGTATAGGCTATTCATATATATTACTCTTTTGAATTATTATGAATTTGATGTATAAAATGCCATGCGAAAATGGCTTTATATATATATGCTTGGGATGGTTCAATATGCTTGAGATGTTGTATATGTTTGTGCATATTCGATCATGATATAAGCTTGTTTTGTTAGATGTGGTTCATGAAAATTATGAAGGGTATATCATCCATATGTTTCCAATGAATATTTCATGTATGATTTATAGGTTTAACTTGGAAGTATTTCATATTATGATATGTATAATACTTGAGTACGTGACTTTAGTTTGAATAAGGTTATGAGTAGAACATATAGTAAATTAAGTGATTGAAAAATCTTATGTACAATTATGAGTATATACCGCATGCCAAGTTATGAAATGATAATGTCATGCTCTATGTGTTTAGGCTAACTTTTGTTTGGATCATTTCAAAGTTGTATATGTATTAAGTCATATGAAAGTAGTTAGACTATTATGTTATTAGTTAATTGACCGAATATTTGGTTTTAATGATTCGGCTTGGTATATATATTTATAAAATGTATGGTTTTGAGTATTTTAGTTATGTCATTTATAAGAAATTGAGTATTAATGTGGTTGAGTGTTTTCGGCAATAAAATTTGGTAATTGATCTATGTTAAGCTAGTTAGGTTTGGCTAAGTTTTCGCATGAGTATATTTGTTTTATAATAGTTAACATAATGTTATTATAAATGACTAGGAACCATATGCATATTCGGCCTTACTTCTGAAATTGACCAAATGAATAGTGTTTTTGCTATTGAATGGAATTGGTTTTTAAATGATGTTTGTAATAATATTTCATGGCAACTTACTTGATTGTAATATCATGAATTGATTATGTATTAATTATTGTAATAAGATTCATGTGAGTGTTTTGATTTGTGGTTAAATGAGTAATGCCTCAGAACCCTAATCCCAAGAACGATATACTGAGTTAGGAGTGTTACGAGTCGATCACTCGATAGTATGTGCATATCCAGATGTATTCCCAGAAGAATTGCCAGGGTTGCCTCCGGTTAGAGAGGTTGAATTTGGCATTGAGTTAGCTCGTGGTACTGCACCTATATCGGTTACTCCATACAGAATGGCTCCAACTAAGTTGTTGAGAAAGGAAGTGCCTTTCGTATGGACAGATAAGCAACAAGAGAGCTTTGAGAAGCTTAAGAAGGTTTTGACTGAAGCACCGGTATTAATTCAGCCTGAGGCAGGGAAGGATTCTGTGGTGTACTGTGACGCCTCTCATACAAGATTGGGATGCGTTTTGATGCAGGACGGAAAAGTAGTCGCTTATGCGTCTCGACAGTTAAGGCCACATGAAGTTAACTACCCAACTCATGACTTGGAATTGGCGGTAGTAGTCTTTGCTCTTAAGGCATGGAGGCACTATCTTTATGGTGAAAGGTCGTTAATCTACACAAATCACAAGAGCATTAAGTATTTGCGGACTCAGAAGGAGTTAAACCTGAGACAGCGAAGGTGGGTGGAGTTACTGAAGGATTATGATTGTTCGATAGAGTATCATCCGGGCAAGGCGAATGTAGTGGCGGATGCTCTAAGTCGGAAGGTTGTGTCGAATCTGAGGGCGATGTTTGCACATCTGAGCTTGTATGATGATGGAAGCCTGTTGGCAGAATTGCAAGTCAAGCCGACGTGGCTGAATGAGGTGAAAGAGGGACAGTTGGCTGATGAGGGCCTAAGTGTTAAGCTACAGCAAGTACAAAATAGAGAGTTGAAGGATTACGGTATTAATGGCGATGGAGTGTTGTGTTTTAAGGATAAGATCTGTATGTTTAAGGACAAGGACCTAAGATAGAGGATTCTTCAGGAATCGCATAGTAGCCCTTATGCTATGCATCTTGGAGGTACTAAGTTGTACAGAGATTTAAGGGAACAGTTTTGGTGGCCTGGTCTGAAGAAGAAAGTTACAGAATTTGTCGGGAAGTGTTTATCGTTTCAGCAAGTTAAGGCTGAACACCAAGTTCCGTCAGGATTGCTTCAACCGATAATGATTCCGCAATGGAAGTGGGAGAGAATCACCATGGACTTCGTTAGTGGGCTTCCCCTCACGCCTACTAAAAAGGACTCAATATGGGTAATAGTGGACCGATTGACCAAGTCCGCGCACTTCATTCCGGTAAGGGTGGATTATTCGTTGCAAAAGTTGGCAAAGCTATATGTGGCGGAGATTATGAGGTTGCATGGAGTTCCTGTATCAATTATTTCAGATCGGGATCCAAGGTTTACGTCTCGGTTTTGGAAAGCTCTACATCAAGCTTTAGGCACCAAGTTGGTTTTGACTACGGCTTTTCATCCACAGTCGGACGGGCAGTCTGAACGGGTAATCCAGGTGTTAGAGGATATGCTAAGGGGCTGTGTGATGGACTTCGGAGGAAGTTGGGAAGACTATTTGCCTTTAGCAGAATTTGCTTATAATAACAACTATCAAGCTAGTATTCGGATGGCACCGTATGAAGCGTTGTATGGTCGGAAATGTCGCACTCCTACATGTTGGACGGAATTAGGGGAACGTCGAGTTTTGGGCCCATAGATTGTGGCAGAGTCCGAGGAAAAGGTTGAGATAATTCGGGCACGGTTGAAAGAAGCATCTGATAGGCAAAAGTCATACGCGGATCTGAAATGGAAGGAGATAGAATTTGCTGTGGGAGATCAAGTATTTCTTATGGTTTCACCTTGGAAAAAGGTGATGAGATTTGGTCGCAAAAGGGAAGTTAAGTCCAAGGTTTACAGGACCTTATCGGGTATTGAAGCGAGTGGGACCAGTGGCATACCAGTTAGAGTTGCCTTCGGAATTGAAACAGATGCATGATGTATTCCATGTGTCCATGCTACGTCGATACCGGTCGGATCCATCTCATGTGGTACCAGTTGAAGAGGTGGAGTTAAGGCCAGATCTGTCTTACGAGGAAGAGCCGATTCAGATCTTGGAACGAGATGTGAAGGTGCTACGAAGGAAATCGGTTCCCTTAGTCAAAGTGTTATGGCGCAATCATGGATCGGAGGAAGCTTCGTGGGAGCCAGAAGAGGCAATGCGACAGCAATACCCTCACTTGTTTTAGCCAGGTAATTTCGAGGTCAAAATTATTTTTAAGGGGTAGAACTGTAATATCCTGGATTATAGCTTATGCACTAATACTAAGTTATATGAAATAGCATGCTTGTGTGTGTTGTGAATGTGCATTATGAATTTTGTAAACCTTAGTGCGTAGGTGAGCACTTTAGAAATTACTCGATTTTTAAAGTTTAAAAGAGGGAACTAAAGCAAGGTGGCCTTAAGAAAATTTATAGAGGAAATATGACATGAAATTGGTCTTGGTAATGTGGCTACAAGGCGTACTTAGGGCCTTAGTGTGTGACGCCATATGCTAGGGGGAAAGGGCTTGAGTTCGAGTCGTGTGGGAAGCAAAATTTTTGAGGTTTTTTTTTTGCTTGTGACGTCAATGAGAGGGGAGTAGTGGATGGCACTAAGGCTAAATTTTAGGAGTTTTTATCCTTTTATTTTTAGAGATAAATGATGGATTATTCTTCTTTAATTTTAATGAAGAGATAAAGAGGAAAATAAGGGATATGATAGTGATGGCCAAGTAGGGGACTCTAGGCTTCGTAATTTCAGCAAAAGGAGGAAAAATAAGGCCATTCATCATTCTTTCTTTCTCCTTTTCTCTCTGCCGAATTCTCTAGTGCATCTCCTCTCCTTTTTCTTTTATTTTGCCAAGCCGAAATTCAAGCAAAGCCTAGCCGATTTCTCCACTTTCCTCTCTTCTTCTTCTTTTCTCCTCTCAATCTTCCAAAAGCCGAAAGCAGCTTCTTATTGACCATAGCCGATTGGTTCATTTAAACCCCAAAAGCCGAAATTTGAAGTGCTCAATAGGTAGTCCTAGCCGAATACCCTGTAGATCAAGCAAGGGTGCCGTCGACAATAGTGTTAAGGGGTAAGGATCTATTGTTATCGTATTATTTCTTTTCCTTAAAGCCAAAATCAAAACTCTAATGCCATTAATGATCTTTGGCCGAATTTTTGAAGGAGAAATGCAGGATTTCTAAGCATAGTCGACTGTGAGGAGAACCATTCGGGATTTAAGGTAAGTTATATGGTATTCGGCCAAAGGCCATGTATTGTGATTTAAAGTTAGAATTAAACCTAACCTATGCCTATAGGTATTTCGACACCTTCATAATCAAGTAGCTATTTCGGGATTTTTAGATCCGCGAAGGTAAGTGACTACTAATCGGCCAAAGCCAGATATGATGGTTCAAATATATTTTCTTACGTTTTAAAGAGCCGAATCTAACTATGGATATTTAAGGGCAGTCGACAGTGGTATACAAGGATTTCGGGATTTCAAATCACAAGGTAAGCACTTATGTACAATCGGCCAAAACCCTATTTTAGTACCTATTCTCACATGTTTAAAAGCCGGAAATCAACCTGTATAGTAATTTAGTGCTAATCGATTCTAAGGAAGGAGATATCGCAAGATTTTGGGATTTGCTAATAGTCAAATCTGCAGCAAGGGATTAAAGGTCTAAAGCTTAGATCGGGATTTTCAAAAGTTTCAGTGAACTTACTAAGTGAATCAGGTGTGTACCCCACACTATTTCTCGATAGGTTTATGTTTGTATTTCATTAAGTATGTTAATAAGAATGTGAAAGTTATGGCTAAGGTACCATGTTATGGTACAAAGTACTCAGGTACGTTTCCTACTCCTACTAGGATTATAATAATATCTGTTATGGTACATATGTGAATCCATAAGAATGTGAATAAAGAATTTGGCACGATAATGCATGTTTTGTATGACATGGGCATACGGGATATTATGAAAGGGGAAGTGAATGTGGTGACTTATGTCACGATATCTGAATGTGGTGACCTCGGTCACATTATCTGAATGTGGTGTCTCATGACACAAAATATTATCTGGTGGCAATGCCACGAACTTTATAAGGGCGATGAGCAGTCGACTACAGCGACTGCATTTAATGGTGTGTAGCGGATGGAGGGTTGACTTAGTAGTCCCCACGGTGTACAGGTTGGTATGGGTGATGTGTAGCGGATGGTACCTAGGTTTGGGTTCGGGTTGCATCATTACTTTTACTTGTTATATATTTGTATGATACGTTACGATGTGCCTGAATCTTTTGGGACTTAGTGATGTGGTTACACATTGAGTCTGTTTGACTCACCCCATTGTGGGATCTTTTTTCAGGTGACGATCAGTGATGGACCAGGTCGGCAGAAGCTTAGGGGTGGCCATGCTCAGCAAGGAGTTTATTTTATTTGGACTTTTTATTTTAAGTACTTTGAATTTAAATTTTGGGTTTTGCTTTGATGTAATAAGGCCGTAAGTATTGAACTGTTTTATGTTGGGTTAGATGTTTTTATCACAATAGTATTATTGTTAAATAAAAGACTAAGCAACTTATTTAAAAAGTAATGTTAAACGTTTTGACACTCAAACACAAATGTTTTATAATGTATAAATAAAACTAAAAATCAAATTCGACATGTACTATATATCTATAAAAACAAGGTTTCCAATTAAACCCAACACACACTAAAGTTTTCAAGAAAAATCCCAAAGTTTTCCAAAAAAAAAAAAACAAACAAATTTTGAACCGTTTTACTCTAGGAACATACCGGATCCGGTCAAGGCTCGTGGACCGAGTTTGGGGTGTTTCAGTTTGGTATCAGAGCCCAATTTTAAACTCTCGGCCTGGGGTTTAAAGCCCACAATGTTTTAAAATTTAGGCCCAAATGGATTTGTGAAGATTTTTATGAAATTGAGCAGGTTTTCAGGCATGGCACCTGAGTCTCCGACCCGAAGTCCACCAGGTAAGTACCTCTATCTATAGTGTGAATTATAGTCTGAACTGTAGAAGGGTAGAAATGGAACGTAGATTAGAAAATTAAGTACTTGAACCCTAGGACTAGTTACCCCAACAATTACATAAGACTTAAGTGCCTAATTAAACAAACCTATGGCTAAGTCGCCGAGTTAGGGTATGGCAACCATTGTGCGCATGTCTAGGATTGGATCCGGAAGAGCTTGGTACTTAAGCAGTCTTAGTGACTCACCTCCTTTTCGCAAGAATCCTACCTGGTGCGTAGCTACTGTTCACCCTAACCAAGAGGACTCAGTCACAGGCTAAACACAATAACTAAAACTCGAAAGGGATTAGCCATATTTTTATGAAAACCCTAGTTTTAAAATCACCAAATTACCCCTTTAAATAGTAGCAAAAACTTATTTTTTTTGAAAATTTTCAAAGAATCTTCGATTTGGAAAAATTACCTAAATACCCCTAGTTGTAAAATTACAAAAATGCCCTTGGTTTATAAAATGTCCGAACTACCCACAGTTCTTATCAAAATTTCCTTACTTTATAAAAAGTCCAAAAACCCTAGTTTGCAAAATATTAAAATACCCCAATTTGGGAAAATTTACGAAATTGCCCCTGATTTAAAAAATTACCAAAATGACCCTGATTCCAAAATTTCTGCAACATCACCAATTTGGAAACCAAATTCTCAAAAATAACGCTCAAGTTTTGCAAATTTTGAAATACCCTTGATTTATTAAGATTTTCAATTTGACTCCGGTTTATTACCAAAATACCCTTGTAGGACAAATGACGAAAATACCCCTGGGATAAGAATAGACTGAAAATGATTGAATAATGAATGTGGGTGGTAGGAATATTGAAAGAATGTGTTCCTCTAAATTAGGATAGAAGACTTGAAACTTTGATTGATCGAAAGAACCACTATTGAACTTCTATTCATAAAATTTCTTCGCGAATAATCAGTGAAACAAGGACTAATTCATAAAATTTCTTAATCAGATCAAATCGCGGACGTAGATATGAGCTCTAGGGGACGTGGTCGTAACGTACGAGGACGCGGTAGAGGTAGAATGACCGTATCGGAACCCGTTAGATCAGGTCAAGGATCTAAAAATGAGGTACCGCCACCACCACCGTCGATCTTTGAATAATGCAAGATCCGACGGGAGATGATGATTTGTATCGCAGTCGTGTCTTTGCGAGTTCTTGAGTTGGTGGCTGGTGCAGGAGGAAATTCGGGAGCTCAAAAGTCTATACCCGAGCGACTCCGAGCTAATGGAGCTGAGGTGTTCCGTGGAGTATTTGGCGTAGCTCCCAGTACGGCTGAATATTGGTTGAAGGCAACTGAGCGAATTATGGATGAGCTCGATCTGACCCCTGAGGAGAAATTGAAAGGAATGGTGGCACTGTTACGCGATGAAGCATATCAATGGTGGTTAACAGTTCGGGATGGTGCCACAGCTGAGGATCTGACCTGAGAGTATGTCAAGGCAGCGTATCAGAAGAAGTACGTTGGCACACGTTATACTGATGAGCATAGAAAGGCATTTCTGGGGCTGGTTTAAGGGAACAAGTCCGTAGCAGAATACGAAGCTGAATTTCTAAGTTTGAGCTGGGATGCTCGAGGCGTGGTGGCTATGGAGCATGAACGATGTGTCCGATTTGGGGACGGGTTAAGGGATGATCTGAGGTTGTTAATAGCTCCACATCAGGAACGGGAGTTTTCTGCATCTGTAGAGAACGTTAAAGTGGCTGAAGGGATTAAGGATTCTGTGAGGCAGAATACGGATCGGAATAGGCCAAAGAGAGGTTTTGGATCGTCAGGATCATCTAGGAATGTTCAAAAGAGACCTAAAGTTGATGGGCCGCGAGGTCAGCAAGCTGCTATAGGAGGGCAGTATCGTACTTGTGATCAGTGTAGGGGAGTGTTGGAAAAAGACGGGAGGATACTTTAAGTGTGGATCTAAGGATCACATGATTAAGGATTTTCCTATAAAACCAGATGGGAATCGACCAGTAGCTCAGAATGTTAATTAGGCTGGTAGAGGTGGACAGCAGCCTTAGCGAGGTCATGGTCTGAATGGTAGGGGTAACGGTGCTGGAAGGGGACGAGGAACACCTGGCAGAGGTGTTGGTAATACAGAGGCAAGACAGCCTGGTCTGGTATAGGCGGTTCCCCGGAGGGAGGATGGAGACGCGCCAAACGTTATAACTGGTACGTTCCTTATTTATGGCAAGCCTTATGTTGCTCTAATTGATGTGGGCTCGACCCATTCTTATGTTGCATATAGAGTAGTGGAAACTTTAGACATAGTCTCTGAACTTTCTGATAGGGAGATAACTGTAGTAAGCCCACTAGGTCAAACTATAGTGGTGAATAAGATGTTTCGAAGTGTACCTCTAGAGATTCAGGGAGTGAACTTTCCTGCTAACTTAATAGAACTACCCTTCGGAGAATTCGATCTCATTCTCGGCATGGATTGGCTAGTGGAACATCGGGCTGTGTTGGATTGTGCAGCCAAGCGAATGGAATTAAGGACCCCAGAGGATGAAGTGATAGTTATGATCAGAGAAAGAAGGAACTACTTGTCTAATGTAGTTTCAGCACTTAAGGTTGAGAAGATGATTCGGAAAGGGTGCAAGGCTTTCTTGACTTTCATTAGTGCGTTGGATGCAAAGGAAGAAGATGTTAGTGGAGTTAGAACTGTAAGGGACTTCGAAGATGTGTTCCCAGAGGAATTACCCGGAATACCCCCGGATAGGGAGGTGGAATTTGGGATTGACTTGCTACCACGAATAGCTCCTGTGTCAATTGCCCCATACAGAATGGTGCTAAAGGAGTTGGTTGAGCTCAAGGTTCAGATTCAGGAGTTGCTTGATCGTGGGTTTATCCGACCCAGTGTGTCTCCGTGGGGAGCACCGGTCTTGTTTGTGAAGAAGGACAGAACTGTGCGTATGTGCATAGACTATCGTCAGTTGAATAAACTGACCATCAAGAACAGGTATCCTTTGCCAAGGATCGATGACTTGTTCGATCAGCTGAAAGGGGCAGCAGTATTTTCAAAGATAGATTTACGATCGAGATATCATCAGCTTAAGGTGAAGGAGGCAGATACCTATAAGACGGCTTTCTGAACAAGATATGGGCACTATGAGTTCTTAGTGATGCTGTTTGGTTTAATGAACGCCCCAGCCGCGTTCATGAATATGATGAACCGGGTCTTTCAACCATACTTAGATAGGTTCGTCGTTGTGTTCATCGATGACATCCTAGTGTACTCCAAGTCTGAAGAGGAGCATGATGAGCATCTCCGGATTGTGTTGCAAATGTTGAGGGAAAAAAAGCTTTATGCCAAATTCAGCAAGTGTGAATTTTGTCTTAGGGAGGTTGCGTTCTTAGGGCATGTGGTGTCTGTTAAAGGAATAAGGGTGGATCCTCGAAAGATTGAGGCAGTGTTGGATTGGAAGCCACCTAAGTCTGTGGCTGAGATTCGCAGTTTCTTGGGATTGGCAGGCTACTACCGAAGGTTTGTGGAAGGGTTTTCGTCGATAGCCGCGCCTTTGACTAAGTTGTTGAGAAAGGAAGTGCCTTTCGTATGGACAGATAAGCAACAAGAGTGCTTTGAGAAGCTTAAGAAGGTTTTGACTGAAGCACCAGTATTAATTCAATCTGAGGCAGGGAAGGATTTTGTGGTGTACTGTGACACCTCTCATACAGGATTGGGATGCGTTTTGATGCAGGACGGAAAAGTAGTCACTTATGCGTCTCGACAGTTAAGGCCACATGAAGTTAACTACCTGACTCATGACTTGGAATTGGCGGCAGTAGTCTTTGCTCTTAAGGTATGGAGGCACTATCTTTATGGTGAAAGGTCGATAATCTACACAGATCACAAGAGCCTTAAGTATTTGGCCGACTCGTAGGAGTTAAACTGAGACAATGCAAGGTGGGTGGAGTCTATCAAGGATTATGATTGTTCGATAGAGTATCATCCGGGCAAGGCGAATGTAGTGGCGGATGCTCTAAGTCAGAAGGTTGTGTCGAATCTGAGGTTGATGTTTGCACATCTGAGCTAGTATGATGATGGAAGCCTGTTGGCAGAATTGCAAGTCAAGCCGACGTGGCTGAATAAGGTGAAAGAGGGATAGTTGGCTGATGAGGACCTAAGTGTTAAGCTACAGCAAGTACAAAATGGAGAGTTGAAGGATTACGGTATTAATGGCGATAGAGTGTTGTGTTTTAAGGATAAGATCTGTATGCCTAAGGACAAGGACCTAAGACAGAGGATTCTTCAGGAATCGCATAGTAGCCCTTATACTATGCATCCTGGAGGTACTAAGTTGTATAGAGATTTAGGGGAATAGTTTTGGTGGCCTAGTCTGAAGAAGGAAGTTACAGAATTTGTCGGCAAGTGTTTAACGTGTCAGCAAGTTAAGGCTGAACACCAAGTTCCGTCAGGATTGCTTCAACCAATAATGATTCCGCAATGGAAGTGGGAGAGAATCACCATGAACTTCGTTAGTGGGCTTCCCCTCACGCCTACTAAGAAGGACTCGGTATGGGTAATAATGGACCGGTTGACCAAGTTCGCACACTTCATTTCGGTAAGGGTGGATTATTCGTTGCAAAAGTTGGCAAAGCTATATGTGGCGGAGATTGTGAGGCTGCATGGAGTTCTGGTATCAATTATTTCATACCGGGATCCAAGGTTTATGTCTCGGTTTTGGAAAGCTCTACATCAAGCTTTAGGCACCAAGTTGGATTTCACTACGGCTTTTCATCCACAGTCGGACGGGCAGTCTGAACGGGTAATCCAGGTGTTAGAGGATATGCTAAGGGGCTGTATGATAGACTTCGGAGGAAGTTGGGAAGACTATTTGCCTTTAGCAGAATTTACTTATAATAACAGCTATTAAGCTAGTATTCAGATGGCACCGTATGAAGCGTTGTATGGTCGGAAATGTCGCACTCCTACATGTTGGACGGAATTAGGGGAACATCGAGTTTTGGGCCCAGAGATTGTGGCAGAGTCTGAGGAAAAGGTTGAGATAATTCGGGCACTGTTGAAGGAAGCATCTGATAGGCAAAAGTCGTACGCGGATCTGAAACGGAAGGAGATAGAATTTGCTATGGGAGATCAAGTATTTCTTAAGGTTTCGCCTTGGAAAAAGGTGATGAGATTTGGTCGCAAAGGGAAGTTAAGTCCAAGGTTTATAGGACCTTATCGGGTATTGAAGTGAGTGGGACCAGTGGCATACCAGTTAGAGTTGCCTTTGGAATTGAAGTAGATGCACGATGTATTCCATGTGTCCATGCTACGTTGATACCAGCCGGATCCATCTCATGTGGTACCAGTTGAATAGGTGGAGTTCAGGCCAGATCTGTCTTATGAGGAAGAGCCAATTCAGATCTTGGAACGAGATGTGAAGGTGCTACGAAGGAAATCGGTTCCCCTAGTCAAAGTGGTATGGCGCAATCATGGATCGGAGAAAGCTTCGTAGGAGCCAGAAGAGGCAATGCGATAGCAATACCCTCACTTGTTTTAGCCAGGTAATTTCGAGGTAGAAATTATTTTTAAGGGGGGTAGAACTGTAATATCCTAGATTATAGCTTATGCACTAATACTAAGTTATATGAAATAGCATGCTTGTATGTGTTGTGAATGTGCATTATGAATTTTGTGAACATTAGTGCGTAGGTGAACACTTTAGAAATTACTCGATTTTTAAAGTTTAAAAGAGGGAACTAAAGCAAGGTGGCCTTAAGAAAATTTATAGAGGAAATATGACATGAAATTGGGTTTGGTAATGTGGCTACAAGGCGCACTTAGGGCCTTAGTGTGTGACGCCATATGCTAGGGGGAAAGGGCTTGAGTTCCAGTCGCGTGGGAAGCAAAATTTTTGAGGTTTTTATTTTTGCTTGTGACGTCAATGAGAGGGGAGTAGTGGATGGCACTAAGGCTAAATTTTAGGAGTTTTTATCCTTTTATTTTTAGAGATAAATGATGGATTATTCTTCTTTAATTTTAATGAAGAGATAAAGAGGAAAATAAGGGATATGATAGTGATGGCCAAGTAGGGGACTCTAGGCTTAGTAATTTCGGTAAAAGGAGGAAAAATAAGGCCATTCATCATTCTTTCTTTCTCCTTTTCTCTCTGCCAAATTCTCTAGTGCATCTCCTCTCCTTTTTCTTTTATTTTGCCAAGCCGAAATTCAAGCAAAGCCTAGCCAATTTCTTCACTTTCCTCTCTTCTTCTTCTTTTCTCCTCTCAGTCTTCCAAAAGGCGAAAGCAGCTTCTTATTGACCATAGCCGATTGGTTCATTTAAACACCAAAAGCCGAAATTTGAAGTGCTCAATAGGTAGTCCTAGCCGAATACCCTGTAGATCAAGCAAGGGTGCCGTTGACAATAGTGTTAAGGGGTAAGGATCTATTGTTATCGTATTATTTCTTTTCCTTAAAGCCAAAATCAAAACTCTAATGCCATTAATGATCTTTGGCCGAATTTTTAAAGGAGAAATTCAGGATTTCTAAGCATAGTCGACTGTGATGAGAACCATTCGGGATTTAAGGTAAGTTATATGGTATTCGGCCAAAGGCTATGTATTGTGATTTAAAGTTAGAATTAAACCTAACCTATGCTTATAGGTATTTCGACACCTTCATAATCAAGTAGCTATTTCAGGATTTTTAGATCCGCGAAGGTAAGTGACTACTAATCGGCCAAAGCCAGATATGATGGTTCAAATATATTTTCTTACGTTTTAAAGAGCCGAATCTAACTATGGATATTTAGGGCGATCGGCGGTGGTATACAAGGATTTCGGGATTTCAAATCACAAGGTAAGCACTTATGTACACAATCGGCCAAAGCCCTATTTTAGTACCTAGATCTAATTCTCACATGTTTAAAAGCCGAAAATTAACCTGTATAGTAATTTAATGCTAATCGATTCTAAGGAAGGAGATATCGCAAGATTTCGAGATTTGCTAATAGTCAAATCGGCAGCAAGGGATTAAAGGTCTAAAGCTTAGATCGGGATTTTCGAAATTTTCAGTGAACTTACTAAGTGAATCAGGTGTGTACCCCACACTATTTCTCGATAGGTTTATGTTTGTATTTCATTAAATATGTTAATAAGAATGTAAGCTATGGCTAAGGTACCATGTTATGGTACAAAGTACTCAGGTACGTTTTCCTACTCCTACTAGGATTATAATAAGATCTGTTATGGTACATAGGTGAATCCATAAGAATGTGAATAAACAATTTGGCACGATAATGCATGTTTTGTATGATATGGGCATACGGGATATTATGAAAGGGGAAGTGAATGTGGTGACTTATGTCACGATATCTGAATGTGGTGACCTCGGTCACATTATCTGAATGTAGTGTCTCATGACACAAAATATTATCTGGTGGCAATGCCACGAACTTTATAAGGGCGATGAGCACGTCGACTGCAGCGACTGCCTTCGATGGTGTGTAGCGGATGGAGGGTTGACTTAGTAGTCCCCACGGTGTACAAGTTGGTATGGGTGATGTGTAGCGGATGGTACCTAGGTTTGGGTTCGGGTTGCATCATTACTTTTACTTGTTATATATTTGTATGATACGTTATGACATGCCTGAATTTTTTGTGACTTAGTGATGTGGTTACACATTGAGTCTGTTTGACTCACCCCGTTGTGGGATTATTTTTCAGGTGACGATTAGTGATGGACCAGGTCGGTAGAAGCTTATGGGTGGCCATGCTCAGCAAGGAGTTTATTTTATTTGGACTTTTTATTTTAAGTACTTTGAATTTAAATTTTGGGTTTTGCTTTGATGTAATAAGGCCGTAAGTATTGAACTTTTTTATGTTGGGTTAGATGTTTTTATCGCAACAGTATTATTGTTAAATAAAAGACTAAGCAACTTATTTAAAAAGTAATGTTAAACGTTTTGACACTCAAACACAAATGTTTTATAACGTATAAATAAAACTAAAAATCAAATTCGGCATGTACTATATATCTATAAAAACAAGGTTTCCAATTAAACCCAACACACACTAAAGTTTTCAAGAAAAATCCCAAAGTTTTCCAAAAAAAAAACAAACAAATTTTGAACCGTTTTACTGTAGGAACATATCGGATCCGGTCAAGGCTCGTGGGCCGAGTTTGGGGTGTTTCAGGTAATGCCTCGTATCTTATCCCGGCGTTGGACACGGGTAAGGAGTGTTACACATTCACAAGAGGGCATTAATATATGAATAAACTTATGATCAACATAAGTCATCATTCATGGCTATATATAAGGTGAAGCATTAACAATTACAATTTAACACATATGGCGAAATTAATAATGACACACATAACAAATTGGCCTAGTCCCTATACATGCCATAGACTTAAAATTCTTGAATTCATTTATACCCAAAATGATAGCTTGATAGTGTGATAGGATCTCCGGAGATTTCCAACCCGAGCTAGCTCAATAACCCTATAAGACATTGGAAAGGAAGGGGGGTAAGCTATATATATAGCTTAGTAAGTCCGTACGAAAATAATAAGCAACTTTTACCAATCATTTACCAAGTCCGATAATATAAACACAAGATAGTACAAATTGCTATAAGTTATTTAGTCACATTGTTTGCTCTATCAATTTGCAAGCATATTTTAACATGTTTTGACATTAGCCTAATAACAGTAATCTCTCCATTATAACAAATTACCACAGTCAACCATTCATTTCATACCTTATAATAAACATCCACATTATTTATTATTATTCACCTCTCAAACATATACTTTAACATCTTTCAATTGTTTAAAGCTCATATCTTTTCATACTTCCATAATCATTTTAATAGGCAATTATGCCAATCTTTCCTTTTTCTCATATCTGATAAATCACAATTTGTGTGAATAAAACATGCTATATCATAACTCAATTTGGCCCGGAAGCCAATCCCATGATCTTCAACCGAATTTACCATGAATTTCATACATCACATGTAACACCCTAAACTCAGCCCATACGTTTCGACCGGATCTGGTATGCTACAGGTTGTACATTGAAAACTTTTGCCTTGTTGGTTTTGGAAATTGTAAGTTAATTAGACAATATTTGAATAAATAAGTGATATAAAAAAAAAACCTTGTATTACTATTATTTCGTAAAATTAAACCTTTGACAAAAATTCATAAGTTGCAAATATTAAAAACTACCTAGGCGAATATAAACTATGGGGCCTTATTATCTAAATATTCCCAAAATGAAACTTAAAGGAAAAATCGAAAATAATCTATAGAAATAAAAACTTGATGGCCCCTCGAGTCCGTCTCGGCTCCCATGTCCACGATCTACTGCTCATTTGAAAAGTTAAGGGAAAATAATAGGGTGAGTCACCAAGACTCAGTGTGTAAATCCTGAAAACACATAAAAGGCTTGGGCCCACAAACACATTATGAGCCCTGGCCCATACATAATGGCAACAATCATAATTACATGATAGATAATAAATGATGCATAGCCCAACCCATCCTAGAATTCCATCCTCTACACACCAACCCGTACCAACCATCACACCTTGGGGATTTCTACAATCAACCCGTCAACCGCTACACATCATATCGACAGTCATACTACCTATTCCTTATCAATCAGGAATTTTAACGTGGGTTTTGTACCACCGATCACCAAGTGACCTAACATTTCATTTCGTGGGTTTTCTACCACCGATCACCATGTGATCTAACATTTCATTAGGTGGGTTTTCTACCACCGATTACCATGTGATCTAACATTTCATTAGGTGGGTTTTCTACCACCGTTCACCATATGACTAATCATGCTCTTCCCATTTTCATAACAAACCCATCCCACGCATACATTCATGCAAAATCAAACAATCTACAACCTAAGAGTTTACAGTCTTTCGCATACATCGATACACATAGAGAAGTTCTATGATTACGTACCTGGCATTCCTTGCCTAACCCGTTTTGGGTTTCATTCAACTGTCTATATAGCCACTTTCCGGTTTTTTAGCCCATAACATAAATATACATGTAACATCCAAGATTTAGGGGTTATGCGATTAATCCATAATTCAGGTGATAGTGGGCTTTGTGGGTGTTTGGATATGTTTTAAAGGTTTCGGGAACTCTAAGATATAAGTGAATGCTTTAGGAGAATATTGGATTTTAAGTTTTTATGGGGGAGCTAGGCTAAGGAGGTCTTAAGAAAAATTGTGTGGGATTTATGACACAAGAAGTGAAGTGGTGGAGTGGCTTGAGACGTCACCTGTGGTGCAGTGAAGTTTGCGTCAGCTAAGGGTGCCAGGGGAGGAGTTCGAGTCACGTAGACGACAAGGAAGGGGTTATTTTATTTTGCTTTTGCATCAAGAGAGAGGGGAGAAGTGTTGGACGGCATGTGGACTTTAAAGGATGAGGATGAGACTTGGTCTTCCTCTTTTAAAATTCGACTAAGGTGGATGGATGAAGGTTGGACTCATTCAAACTTTTTGAATGAGTGTTGAAGAGGAAAAATAGGAGAGAAGGTGGGATTTGATAGAGGTTGAAGAGCTGGCCGATTAAGGGAGTCTTTGGGGTGGCAAATTCGGTCATGTAGGGGATAAGTGCCGAAATTATTTGTTTCTTCTTCAGTGCTTCTTGCCGAAAGTTTCCTCCCTTTTCTTTGAGGCAAAAACCGAATATTGAGTAACCAAGTGTGCATTTTGTGCATCTTCTCTTCTTCCCATTTTCTTTCCCAAAGCCAAACCTTATAAGCCCTTATTTCCTTTTCTTTTTCACATATCCTTAAAGCCGAAACCTCTCCACCATTGTTCACCATTGCCGAATTCTTCTAACTCTCTTTTATACTTCTTTCCTTTCTCTCAAACTTCAACCCCACAGTTATTCTCTTGGTGGCCGATTATTTCAGCTCCATTTTGGGAGCCATAGCCAAATCTCTATTTGAACCTCCTTGCCATATATTTTCTTCCCTTGTTCTCTTCAAAGCCGAAAGTGCCATTAGTTGTAAGTTGCTTCAAACGATTCTCCATAGTGAGTAAGGGTTCTCTTCTAATCGTTTTTCTCCTATCTCTTTTGATTGCCGACAATTAAGGGTCTAACTCCATTTTTCTGATGTGGCCGAATCTAGAGAATTGATTTCGGAAAGTTGATCGTTAGTGATAAGTAAGATACAGTCTTAGGCCGAAGGCCATTCCTTTCGTTAATGCTTTGAGCCGATTCTAACTTATAGCATATAGGGATTTCATCAACTCCATAGACAAGTGGTGGTTCCCGGGATTTAGGTAAGCAAGGTAAGTGGTTTATGACATTCGGCCAAAGGCCATATTATGAGTATTTAAGTGTTAGCCGATTTTGACTATGGTTATTTAGGGGTAAATCGATAGGAGTCGCAGAGGCCTTCGGGATTCTAGATCATTTCAGTAAGTATGTTTAGATTATGGATATTATTCATTCAAAGACCTCGTATTAATCGGGTTTTGATTAGATTGTTCTTCGATGGATGCGAGTGCCAGTCAAGGAGGTAAAGGGGTAGTTCCTATCCCCAAGTTTAAGAAGAGATCACTCTCTGCAGTACGAGATTGGCCACCGGGGTGTAGGCCAGCAGTAGGGCAAGTTTATATGTAGATAGCGGTAGTTACGATTAGTGACAGCATCGTTATTGAGAGCGTAACACTTCAGGTTATCAAGTGTGTGATTAACCCACAATTTCCCGGTTGTATGTTATGTTTGTATGTGTTATGTATATGTCATTAATACAGTGGAAATAATGAGATGGGTACTCTTGAATGAGTATGTCTATAATTAGGTCAGTATTAAATCTGATAAAATTGTGACTATTGGTGTATATATGTGTGGTATGCTGAATAACATGTTCATGCATTATTTATCATGACACTATCGTGTGTTGCATGTGCATGGGGTGGGATTGATATATGTGAAAGAAGGATAGGGTGTACTTTAAGTACGTGGTTTAGTCATGGCTACGAGCCTCACATGGATTGATGAGTGGATCTGTGCCTCATCGTGGTTGGTATCGGCTTTGTGCCATATCGTGGTTGGTGATGGCTAAGTGCCTCATCGTGGTTTGATGTTAGCTACGAGCTACATCGTGGATTGGCGTTGACTGAGGTCGCGTTGTGGATTATTTGTGATTTATTTCACGTGGCGGCATTGATTTCCAAATTGGTGTGTAGAGGTTGGAGGGTTGATTTAGTAATCCCCTGGTGTGTGGTGGCTGGATACGGGGGTGTGTAGAGGATGGACCCTAGGCTGGGTTGGGTGCACTTTGCATAATCATGTGTGGTATGTGGATTGGTATGGATATGGGCCAAGCCCAGTTGTGGAATTGTATGGATTAATTGCCTTATTATCTGATATGTGGTTTGGTGTGGTTGTGGGCTAAGCCCATGTATGGAAATCAGTGGACTAATTGCACACTGAGTCGGTTTGACTCACCCAAATTTTTATCAAACATCGCAGGTGATACATGATGCTTGGACCGGGCTGGAGTGGATACGAGGTGGCCATGCAAAAGATGTTTTTATTTATTTCGTGCAGTTTATATTTTCAGTATTTTTGAATAATGGTTATTGTAATAAGGGCCACTTAAAGTATTTGGGAATTCTCGTTATGTTTAAGTTGGGTTGATGATTAAATTATTAGTTGGAAATGTTTTTTTTTATCTTCGGCAACTTACACCTTAAAAATCTATATTAAAGTTTTAAATCCGGATATTTTGTAACAACCTAATTTTTCTTGGAATTCTAAATATACAATGTTTTACAAATGACAACAAATTTTTATGTTTTCACCCTTATGTCAAAATCTTTTCAAACGTTTTCCTCAGTGGCATTCTAAATTCGGCCGTGGTGTATGGGCCGAGTTTGGGGTGTTAAAGTTTAGTATCAGAGCCCGGTTCAAAACTCTGCTTTGAGGGTTTTGGGCCCAAAAACATTTTTTTGAAAGATGGGCTTTTCAAAAGCATAGACTTTTATGAAACTTTTTCAGGTTTATTCTGGCATGGCACCTGTATCTCCGGCCCGAAGTCCACCAGGTAAGTACCCCTTGAAGTGATTGGTATATATGAACTTTATGGGCATTTTGGGTTCGTAGATTAGTAGGTTGGGCTATTGAAATCTAGGGCTAGCTTACTCCAACACAAGATTCATAAGACTTAAGGACAACCAAACAAACCTGTGAGTAAGTCGCCGAGTTAGGGTATGGCAACAGTTGTGCACATGTCTAGGATTGGATTCGGTGGGAGCTTGGTATTTAAGCAGTCCTAGTGACTCACCTCCTTTTCACTTGAATCCTACTTGGTGCGTAGTGACCGTTCACCCTAACCAAGAGGACTTATTCATCGGCTAAACCCGATAACTAAAACCCGAAAGGGACTAGCCATATTGTTTTATAAAAACCTTAGTTTTTAAAATCACCAAATCACCCCTTTCGATTTGTAAACACTAAATTAGATTTTGAAAAACATTTTCGAAATATTCCCGATTTACAAAATTACCCAAATACCCCTAGGTTGTAAATTACTAAAATACCCTTGGTTTATAAAATTACCATACTACCCTCAAATTTTACGAAGATATTTATTTTCAAAACACTTTGCGAAATAGCAAGATACCCTAATTTGGAAAATTTACTAAATTACCCCTGATTTACAAAATTACCAAAATAACCCCGATTTCGGAAATTTCTGCGATACCTTTGAGTTGGAAAATTTTTCAAAATAGCCCAAGGTTTGTAAATTTTGGAATGCCTTTGGTTTGTAAAGATTTTCGAATTGACCCTGATTTATTACTAAAATACCCCTATAGGACCAATGACGAAATTACCCCTCGGTTGGGAACGGACAAAAATGCCCAAAGTTGTGTAGTGACTGTGGTTGATGAATGAATGTGACTCTCTAAATTAGAATAGTAAACTTGAGCTGAAAACTTTGGATGATCGAAAGAACTACTACTAAAACTTCTTTTCATAAAATTGTTCGCGGATAATCAGTGGAAAAAAACTATTAATGCATAAAATTTCTTAAATCAGTTTAAATCGCGATAGTAGACATGAGTTCTAGGGGACGTGGACATCGTGGGCGCGGTAGAGGTAGAATGACAGTATCGGAACCGTTGGGGTCTGGCCATGGGTCAGAAAATGATGTGCCGCTACAGTAGGCGCGGAGGATCAAGATCAGACAGGAGGAGATGACGCAGTATCACAGGCTATGCTGCGAGTGCTAGAGCGAGTGGCAGGAGCTAGTATGGGAAATGGGGCTGGAAGTCAGTATCGGAGAGACTTAGGTCAAACGGAGCCGAGGTTTTTAGAGGAGTGTCTGGGGTGGCTCCGAATGTAGCGGAGTATTGGTTAGAGGCGGTCGAAAAGATCATGGATGATTTGGACTGCACGGCGGAGGAAAAGTTGAAAGGTGCTGTTTCGTTGCTCTGAGATGAGGCTTACCGGTGGTGGCTCACTGTCAGAGAGGGTACCCCTGCAGATCGAGTGGATTGGGGGTATTTTAAGGTTAAGTTCAAAGGGAAGTACATTGGAGCTAGTTACCTAGACTCGCAGAGAAAGGCGTTTCTAAACTTGGTACAAGGAAGTAAGTCGGTAGTAGAGTACGAAGCTGAATTTCTGCGGTCAAGTCAGTACGCCAAGAGGATCGTGGCTACTGATTATGAGAGGTGTGTTCGATTCGAAGATGGGCTGTGGGATGAGCTGCGGGTGTTGATTGCTCCGTAGAGAGAAAGGGACTTTGCTATCCTAGTGGAGAAAGCTCGGATAGCTGAAGAAGTTAAAAGGACTGAGAGACAGAATCGAGATGAGGATAGGAACTGGAACAAGAGGAGTTTTGGACCGTCAGTATCATCTGGGGATTTCCAGAAAAGACTAAGGATCGAGAATTCTGTACGTGCACCGGCACCAGTTGCTGAGAATTAGAGTCATCCATGTGCTCAGTGTGGAAGAGCTCATGCAGGAGAGTTTTGGGGAAATAGTAAGGAATGTTTTTTGTGTGGGTCTAAGGCTCATTTGGTTAGGAATTGTCCTCAGGTGATGGATAGTGCTCGGACAGTAGGCCAGGGTTATGTGCAGCCAGGCAGAGGTGGTCAGCAGGCGACGAGAGGTCGTGGTCCGAACCATGGAGGAAATAGTTCCGGCCGAGGTCGTGGAGCAGCAGGTAGAGGTGCTGAGGGTTCAGATGCTAAGTAACCAGGGTTGGTTTATGCAGTCAGGCGTCGCGAGGAGGAAGACGTGCCAGGGGTGACAACGGGTACATTCCTTATCCCTGGAATACCCTTTATTGCCTTGTTCGTTATAGGGTTAGCTCATTCTTATGTTGCTAGAGAGGTGTCCGGAACCTTGAGTGTGAACTTTAAGACTATACCTAGGAAGATGATCGTACTTAGTTCTTCAGGGCGATCAGTGGTAGTAGACCAACTTTTTAAGTAAGTGCTTGTAGAGGTTTAGGGAGTAGCAGTACTCTTACGTAGTTTAGCCAAGTTATTTCGGGGACGACATTATTTTTAAGGAGGGTAGAATTGTAACATCCAGGATTTAGGGGTTATGCGGTTAATCCATAATTCAGGTGATAGTGGGCTTTGTGGGTGTTTGGATGTGTTTTAAGGGTTTTAAGAACTCTAAGATATAAGTGAATACTTTAGGAGAATATTAGATTTTAAGTTTTTAAGGGGGAGCTAGGATAAGGAGGTCTTAAGAAAAATTGTGTGGGATTTATGACACAAGAAGTGAAGTGGTGGAGTGGCTTAGGACGCCACCTGAGGTGCAGTGAAGTTTGCGTCAGCCAGGGGTGCCAGGGGAGGAGTTCGAGTCACGCAGACGACAAGGAAGGGGTTGTTTTATTTTGCTTTTACGTCAAGAGAGAGGGGAGAAGTGTTGGGTTGACGATTAAATTATTAGTTGGAAATGTTTTTTTTTTTATCTTCGGCAACTTATTCCTTAAAAATCTATATTAAATTTTTAAATCCGGATATTTTGTAACAACCTAATTTTTCTTGGAATTCTAAATATACAATGTTTTACAAATGACAACAATTTTTTATGTTTTCACCCTTATGTCAAAATCTTTTCAAACGTTTTCCTCAGTGGCATTCTAAATTCGACCGTGGTGTATGGGCCGGGTTTGGGTGGTTAATATACATATATTTATACATATTATTAGTGTGTTAGAGATCCACACACGATTGTTCATACAGCCTCATTTTCCAGCTTTTCAGCCCTAACAGGTATAATACAAAATAAAACTTATGTGATAAGGATCTACACACGACTGCTCATACAGCCTCATTTTCCGGCTTTTCAGCCCCTAACAGGTATAATACAAAATAAAACTTATGTTGTAACACCCCAAACCCGGCCCAACCATTACGACCGAATTTGGTATGCTACAGAGAAAACATTTTGAAATCTTTTTAAAACCGATCTAAGTTTTGTCGAAAACCTTTCATTTTCAAGCCTCATGTTACAAACCATACTTAGTGTTGTTTAAAAATATTTATTAAGTCGGGTTGTTTATAGATTGCAAATGTGCCCGATGGCATTTTAAAACATTTTACGTTTGATTTTGGAAAACATGTGAACCCGTTTTTAATATAATTAAATAGTTTAAGCAAAATATTCAAACATGTAACAATAATGAAAATAACTCTAGGAGGCCTTATTACAACTGAATTGAAATAACCCAACAATAATATAAAACAAAATCCAAAGTTCATCTAATTGAAATTTCCACTGCATGGCCACCTCGAGTCTATCCGGCTCCACATCCGCGATCTACGTGTCACCTAAAAAAGTAAAGGAGAAGGTGAGTCACCAAGACTCAGTATGTAACCCTTCCCCGATTTAGTGCAACAACATACACAGTTTATAACAGATTAACATGCACTAAATCATGCACCCAACCTAGCCATCCAAACGCATTTCTCTACCCCGTGTGGTACCAAACCACTGGTGACTTAAAGTCACAATTGTGATACCAAATCACTGAAGGTGCCAAACCTCTGCAGCCAACATCCCAGCCAATTTGCCAATGCGCCATTTGTGATATAATCCCCCCAAAACCTCTTTTAAGGCCTCCTTCGTCAGCCCCCTTGTCTCACGCCAAAACCAAAAATAAAATGCCACTTGTCGCTGCACGCCTTGAACCTTGAACCAGTGCCCTTGTCAAGCGTTACTTCCACCCTTAAGTGGCGCATGGGAGCCACTTTACCAAGGCGCTCTTTGTGCCATAATTCACCCAAATTTTTATTTAAGCCCTATCTCACCTAGCTCCCCCCTTTTAGGTACTAAAAAAAAATTTTAACACTAGGTCAGGCCTAACTTGGGTTTGATTCTAGACCCTAGAACACGCCAAATAAATCATAATATTTATTCTTCAAGCACACACATGGGAAATTAGCTAAATTACAAACAACCCCTAATTTAGGGTGTTACAATTCTACCCCCCTTAAAATAATTTCGTCCTCGAAATTACTTACTATCGTCCAATCGTGTATCCTTAACTCATCACCTTACGCTACTATTGCGCATTCTGATCTTAAAGATCTATCATACTTTCTAGAAACATTCCCTACGTTCATAGTCCAAGTTCCATACACTTCACTAGCAACATAAGAATGAACTAACGTAACCATAACCAAGACAATTGAGGGTATTCCGAAAATAAGAAACTTACCCGTTGTCATGTCTGGCACATCTTCCTCCTCGCGACGGCCAACTACATAAACCAACCTTGGTTGCCTCGCTTCTGCACCTTTAGCACCTTGGCCACGCCCGTTACCATTATCATTACCTCTGGCTGCACCTCGACCCCTCTGTGGTGGTCCTTCATTTCTAACCTGAGCACGGTTTTGACCCTCTGATTGATTCTTAGCTAACTTCCGAGGACAGTCCCTTACACGGTGATCCAACGATCCACACTCAAAGCACCCTCTACTTCCTGCCAAATATTCTCCCGAGTGGGATTTCCCGCATCTAGCACACTGAGGTGGCCACTGAGCAGGCTTTGTGGCTCTTTCTGGTTCCCCAAATCTAGCCTTCTTCTGCACATTATTGTCCGATCCAGGTGATCCAAAGCCTCTCTTCTGTTTGCTCCTTTCATGCTTCTGTCTTATGGTCTCCTTGATCCCTTCGGCTACCTTAGCTTTTTCCACTAGAGACGAAAACTCACGAACCTGCTGCGGAGTAATCAGCAACCTTAAATCATCTCTAGGCCCGTCCTCAAAGCGGACGCAACGCTCATGTTTAGTAGCCACGATGCCTCTAGCATATCTACTCAGCCTTAAGAATTTTGCCTCGTATTCCGACACTGACTTATTTCCTTGCACCAATCCCAGAAAAGCTTTCCTCTGAGCATCAGTGCAGCTGGTGCCCACATACTTCTTTTGAAAAGCAGCTTTGAAGTAATCCCATGTAAGATCATCTGTCGTGGCACCATCTCGGACCGTGAGCTACCACTGATACGCTTCATCCTTCAGAAGCGACACTGCTCCTTTTAACTTCTCCTCATTAGTTAGGTCAAGATCGTCCATAATCCTTTCCGTTGATTCTAGCCAATATTCCGCTGCACTGGGTGCCGCTCCCGACACACCCTGATATACCTCAGCTCCGTTAGATCGGAGTCGCTCGGGAACAGATTTTCGAGCTCCCAAATTTCCACTAGCCCCAGCCACCAATTCAAGGACTTGCAACACAGCTTGCGACACTGCCTCGCCTCCGGTCTGATCCTGCTCCTCAGCTCCAAAAGTTGGAGGTGGTGGTGGCGGTGGTACTTCATTCTCAGAACCTTGACCCGACCTAACGGGTTCAGACACGGTCATCCTTCCCCTTCCGCGTCCACGACGGCCACGTCCTCTAGAACTCATCCTAACTATCGCGCTTTAATCTGATTACGAAATTTTATGGATTAGTGACTGTTCCACTTGCTTATTCGCGAAGAATTTTATGAAAAGTTTAATAGGGATTCTTTCGATTAAGCAATGTTTTAAGTCTTCTACTCTAGTTCACACAGAAGGGCACATCCATTCCCTAATACCTTCCATACCTATTCGCTCTTCGGACATTTCTGTCCTGTTTCTATCCCAAGGGTATTTCGTCATTTTCCTACAAGGGTATTTTCGTAATAAATCGGAGAAATTTTTCTAAAACTTTCGTAATTCAGAACATTTTGAAATTTCCAAAACTAGAGGGTTCTTTTCAGAAATTTCTCAAATTAAAGGTATGGCAAAATTTTGGAAACCAGGGGTATTTTAGTAATTTTGTCAATCAGGGGTAATTTTGTAAATTCCAAAAGTCAGTGTATATATTTTGAAATACAAGATTTTCGGCTACTTTTGCAAAGTAAGAAGATTTTATTGAAATCGGGGTAATTCGGTAATTCTAGAACCAAGGGCATCTTCGTAATTTTGCCACTAGGGGCATTTTGGTAATTTTGGTAAACCGGGAATATTTTGAAAATTTTTCCAAAATAAATTTTTCCTAATATCTAGAGAGTACTTAAACAATTTTAAAACTCGAGTTTTCATGAAAACATGGCTAATCCCTTTCGGGTTTTATTTATTGTTTCGCCTATGACCGAGTCCTCTTGGTTAGGGTGAACCGGAAGCTACGCACTGGTAGGATTCTGCGAAGAGAGGAGCTGAGTCACGAGGACTGCTTAAATACCAAGCTCTTCCGGATCCAATCCTAAACATGCGTACCAAGGTTACCACACCCTAATTCAGCGACTTGGTCCTAGGTTTGTTCAATTAGGCTCTTAAAATCTTATGTCTTTGTTTGGGGTAACTAGTCCTAAAGTTTAAAGCACTTATCACTATTTACGTTCCATGCTTCCTACCCTTCTACAGAAAATAATTCATACAGAAGTTAGGAGTACTTACCTGGGCGGATAGGTGCCGGAGACTCGGTGCCATGCTGTTCAAAACCCAAAAACAATTCAAAAAGGCCTACTAAAACATTTTTGGGCCTTGGGCCCCCACAACCGAGCTTTAAACTGGGCTCTGATACCAATTTGTAACACTCCAAACCCGGCCCAACCATTACGACCGAATTTGGTATGCTACAGAGAAAACATTTTGAAATCTTTTTAAAACCGATCTAAGTTTTGTCGAAAACCTTTCATTTTTAAGCCTCTTGTTACAAACCATACTTAGTGTTGTTTAAAAATATTTATTAAGTCGGGTTGTTTATAGATTGCAAATGTGCCCGATGGCATTTTAAAACATTTTACGTTTGATTTTGGAAAAACATGTGAACCCGTTTTTAATATAATTAAATAGTTTAAGCAAAATATTCAAACATGTAACAATAACGAAAATAACTCTAGGAGGCATTATTACAACTGAATTGAAATAACCCAACAATAATATAAAACAAAATCCAAAGTTCATCTAATTGAAATTTCCACTGCATGGCCACCTCGAGTCTATCCGGCTCCACATCCGCGATCTACGTGTCACCTAAAAAAGTAAAGGAGAAGGTGAGTCACCAAGACTCAGTATGTAACCCTTCCCCGATTTAGTGCAACAACATACACAGTTTATAACAGATTAACATGCACTAAATCATGCACCCAACCTAGCCATCCAAACGCCTTTCTCTACCCCGTGTGGTACCAAACCACTGGTGGTGCCAAACCACTAGTGACTTAAAGTCACAATTGTGATACCAAATCACTGGAGGTGCCAAACCTCTGGTGTCCGAAGATACAAATCGAATGATGGGGCCAACCCATCGTGTGATACCAGATCACTGGCGTCAATCCCTTAATATCGTTTGTGGGGCCAACCCTGTGGTGCTAAGCCACTGGGACGAGACGCTATGAGGTGCCAAACCTCTGGAGGTGCCAAACCTCTGGTGACTGTAGTCACATTGTGATACCAAATCACTGGTGTCCGTCGACACGAATAACAATTCCCCCTCCACTCACCAACCCACATCAACTAATAACATACATGTACATGAGTCATGCTTATCAGGCACATATCATAAGTCACATATATCAACTATATCATGCTTCCCAAAAGCATCGTAACACGAGGACTTACCTGAATCCTTGCTCATACCATGTCGGTATCAAATCCAAATCTACACAACCAAATTTAGCATATACAAACACTTAGCATTTTTATCAGTTATAAAGTGTATATGTACACACCTGTTGTGAATGGAAGCTCTAAATCCCGAAGAACCCAATCGGCCACCCTAGACTTCCTGCTTCCAAATGCCCTTGAACATTAGCCAACACACTCCAAGTGTGAATCGGCTTCACTTCCCTACAATCGGTACTTATCCAAAATTAGTAGCCTTCGGCTTTGAACACTAATTAAATACTCACTAAGAATAGAACCTTAGCACTACTTACCAACTGGTTGACAAAGAATGGTAGATTAGATTTCCTGCTTTGAGATCCCGAAGTTCCTTCCAAAAATCGATTAAAAGAAAGCCTCCACCCTTGTTCAATATTCGGCCAAACTACACCAAATAGGAGAAAGAAAATCGGCACACCAAGGGGATAGATTCGGCTAATGCAATCAAAAAGAAAAGAGGAAAAATTGACTATGATTGCTTAAGATTCGGTTTGAGTGGAAAAAGAGAGCTTGAAGAAAAAGTGGAATAGGAATTTCGGCTAAGGGAAAATAAAAGAAAAATTAAATATGGAAGAGATTGGGAATTTCGGCTAATAGCAAAAGAAAAAAGAGAAGGAAAACCAATTGAAGAAATTCGGCATTCTCCTAATATCCTTGCCGTCCACTCTACCCCAACAAAGAGTTTAAAATTCCACCAATTCCTTAAATTGATCTTGACCAATAGTTTAAAGGTATTCAAAATAATTTGAACACTCCATCTCCTATATTTTCTCTTTGCCAATTAATAAAGATTATTCACAAAATAATCTAAATAAAAACTTAATAATATTCTTATTATCCCTTATCCCCTCCTCAATTCGATAATAAAAATAAAAGAACCCATGTGCATATCAAACTCTTCCAGCCGAATGCTAAACAAAGAACCATGTGCAGGCCAATTCACCTTGTCACGCTAGCAGCAAAAAGGGAAAAACCAAAGTGCTGCTTCTCTGATTCGAACCAATGACCTCACGCCCACCCCTTCTTCTTCGCCTGTGCCACTTTTCCAAATTGACTTTCATGTCAAATAATCACAACATTTATTTTTAAAGCCTCCCTACTTAAGCCCATCACCCCAAAATAAAATTAAAACGCAAACTGCTGCTGCTGCCATTCGAACCTGCGCCCTCCCTGGAACCCTAATCTGCAGCCAACATCCCAGCCAATTTGCCAATGCGCCATTTGTGATATAATCCCCCCAAAACCTCTTTTAAGGCCTCCTTCGTCAGCCCCATTGTCTCACGCCAAAACCAAAAATAAATTGCCACTTGCTGCTGCCGTGCCTTGAACCCAGGCCCTTGCTGGCGTTACTTCCAGCCCTTAAGTGGCGCATGGGAGCCACTTTACCAAGGCGCTCTTTGTGCCATAATTCGCCCAAATTTTTATTTAAGCCCTATCTCACCTAGCTCCCCCCCTTTTAGGTACTAAAAAAAAATTTTAACACTAGGTCAGGCCTAACTCGGGTTTGATTCTAGACCCTAGAACACGCCAAATAAATCATAATATTTATTCTTCAAGCACACACATGGGAAATTAGCTAAATTACAAACAACCCCTAATTTAGGGTGTTACATATGTGATAAGGATCTACACACCTGATTACCGATAAAATGATGCTTTCTATATCGACGCTATCCTTAGTCGTCACAACAGCTATCTGCCTAAGGTGTTGTTTAGAAATCGATCCAAAACCAAGTGGCCAATCTCAAATGGCAGATACTGCTCTTTTCTTAAACTTAGGGATTTTCTCCTTTGCCTGATCCATATTTTATTCCATCAGAAGTCCTTATCAGAACTACTATCACAATATTTAATCGTTAATCCTCATTATAACATTAAGATCTTGTATATAATGATGAAATCTAATAGAAATCTAAGAAAATCTTCTTACCTTAAAAATCCCGAAAGTGGAGACTAGCTATTTTTGGCTTTTAGATCTAATTGACCAAGCTTCCTTCAAATCCCGAATTGCCGCCCATCATAAAACCATTAACTATTAGCTTTTTCGGCTTTTGCCTTTCAAAAACCGGAATAGAATATGAGAAACTAGCAGAAGTTGACACTTACCTTAACACAGAGATTTCGGCTAGCACTAGAAAGAGGATTCGGTAATGCCAAAGTAATAGATTTTAAATGCCGGAAGAATAGATTTAACTCACAAATAGGATGAATAAAGAAAAACTATAGAGGTTTCAGCTTTTTAGAGAAATCGGCACAAGGGAAAGAAGAATGGAGAAAGGGTTTCAGCTTTTGAAGAAATTGAAGAAGAGAAATTGGAGAGGAAGAGGCTAGGGATTTTCGGCACAAGGAATGAGGAGAGAATTAGGGTTTTAAGTGTCAGAATCAAGGAGCTATCCCCCCATATTTATAGGATTTTTGGCACCTCCTGTATAAAACCGAAAACGCCTTTCCTAATTAATTAAAATTCAAGCTAAATAAAAGGGAAAATTTGGCACCCCTTTGCAATGCAGTAGCCTATTTCTTTACTCCTCTCAGTGGTGGATTTTCGGCCATCACTCTCCTTATAGATAAGCTCCTATCTTTTCTCCTTTTTATCTTCTATATTATCAATTATAAAATCCAAATATATCTTCCTATTTTTAAGCCTTGTAGCCGTCCACCTCATCAAGTCTTAATGCCAAAATTTAACTCACTTAAATTGAAAGATTTGGGCTTCATTAAACCTAAATTTTGGGCCCCTAACTCCTTGTGTGTGGCGTCACCTTCTAATTCCCTTACAGTGCCACCTTTGTTGGGCCACAAGCCCACGTTGGTATTTTAAACATAATTACCATTCTTTTAACTCTATAATGCCTAATCTAATAATCTAACCAAGGGCTTTGCCTAATTTTGAGCCCAATTTGGACCCCTATTACTTAAATTAACTTATTAAACATATTCACCCATTAAACGCATAGGCCTAAAAATTTAGGATGTTACAGTTCTACCCCCCTTAAAGAAATTTCGTCCTCAAAATTTCCAACTAACTATTAATCGTACTACCCAAGTCTCTCCACTATGCTTTCGCTGCGAACTCTGATTCTAAAGCCAAAAGAAACACTTAGTGTACTATGATAGAGTACACACCGATATTCGCTCTAGAGCGTCCTCGTCCCCTTGTATTCATTCTACCGATTCGCGTTTATCTGATTAGGAATTTTATGAATTATTAGTTTTCTTCCACTAATTAACCACGAACAGTCTTATGAATAGTAGTCTTAAGAGTAGTTCTTTCGAATCCGCAATTATATCTACAATTTAGTCTCAAGTCCATATCTTCTAGTTCTAGGAAGCACATACATTCAATCATCAAACATCAACATACAAGTAGCATCCACAAACTTACATTCATCATGTAGGGGTATCTTCGTCGTTTCACTACCTAGGGGTATTTCCGTAATTTTTTCCTACAAGGCATTTTCGTAATTTCCCAAAATAGAATATCTTGGTGGGTTTTTTTTCGAAATAGAGATTTTTTTCTTTTTTTTCTTTTTTTTAAAAAAAATAGGGATATTTTTGTAAAATCTATTTTTTTTCCAAATCGAGAGTCTTTTGGTAATTTCACAAATTCTGTTAATTTTGCAAACCGGGTGCTTTTGTAAATCTAGGGGTTTTCGGGCAAATTTCCAAAACATAGGTATTTGGGTAATTTTGTCAATGGGGGGTGTTTCGGTAATTTCACGAATTTTGGTAGTTTTACAAATCTAGGGTATTCTGGGAAATTTTCACAAATCAAGGGTATTTCGGAAATTTTACGAAACTAGGGAGTATTTTAGTAATTTTTTTGTAAAATAAGGTGGCTGGTTCCTTTTGGGTTTTAATTATAGATTTTGGCCCGTCAACTAGTCCTTGTGGCTAAGGTGAACAGTCACTACGCACCAGGTAGGATTCCAGCAAAGAGGAGGTGAGTCACTATGACTGCTTAAATACCAAGCTCTCCCTGAATCCAATCCTAGACATGCATATGCCTGTTGCCACACCCTAATCTCGCGACTTATTTACAAGTTTATTTGGTTGGATTAAATCTTATGAATTTAGAGAGTGATTTAAACTAAACCTAAAGTCCATCAATGTCTACTATACTAGCCTACGTCCATCAAGCCCATTAAGCCCACATGTATATCACAACAAGAGTTTAGAATACTTACCTGCGTGGATCGGGTGCTGGTAGACTCGAAGGCCATATCTTCATCCAAAACATTTTTCTCAAATTCGTATCATTTTTTTCTAAAACACTACTAGACCCATTTCACAGCTCGAGTTTTGAACTGGACTCTGATACCAAAATGTAACACCCCAAACCCGACCCATAAATTCGACCGGATCTGGTATGCTACGGGTTGTACATTGAAAACTTTTGCCTTGTTGGTTTTGGAAATCGTAAGTTAATTAGACAATATTTGAATAAATAAGTGACATAAAAAAAACCTTGTATTACTATTATTTCGTAAAATTAAACCTTTGATAATAATTCATAAGTTGTAAATATTAAAAACTACCTAGGCGAATATAAACTATGGGGCCTTATTACCTAAATATTCCCAAAATGAAACTTAAAGGAAAAATCGAAAATAATTTATAGAAATAAAAACTTGATGGCCCATCGAGTCCGTCTCGGCTCCCATGCCCACGATCTACTGCTCATCTGAAAAGTTAGGGAAAATAATAGGGTGAGTCACCAAGACTCAGTGTGTAAATCCCGAAAACACATAAAAGGCTTGGGCCCACAAACACATTATGAGCCCTGGCCCATACATAATGGCAACAATCATAATTACATGATAGATAATAAATGATGAATAGCCCAACCCATCCTAGAATTCCATCCTCTACACACCAACCCGTACCAACCATCACACCTTGGGGATTTCTACAATCAACCCGTCAACCGCTACACACCATATCGACAGTCATACGGCCTATTCCTTATCAATCAGGAATTTTAACGTGGGTTTTCTACCACCGATCACCAAGTGACCTAACATTTCATTCCGTGGGTTTTCTACCACCGATCACCATGTGATCTAACATTTCATTAGGTGGGTTTTCTACCACCGATCACCATGTGATCTATCATTTCATTAGGTGGGTTTTCTACACCGATCACCATGTGATCTAACATTTCATTAGGTGGGTTTTCTACCACTGTTCACCATGTGACCAATCATGCTCTTCCCCTTTTCATAACAGACCCATCCCACGCATACATTCATGCAAAATCAAACAATCTACTACCTAAGAGTTTACAGTCTTTCGCATACATCGATACACATAGAGAAGTTCTATGATTACGTGCACTGCATTCCTTACCTAACCCTTTTTGGGTTTCATTCATTGTCTACTACACGACCACTTTTCTCGCTTTTTAGCCCATAACATAAACATACATATATTCATACATATTATTAGTGTGTTAGAGATCTACACACGACTGTTCATACAGCCTCATTTTCCAGTATTTCAACCCCTAATAGGTATAATACAAAATAAAACTTATGTGATAAGGATCTACACACGATTGCTCATACAAACCTCATTTTCAGCTTTTTCATTTCACACAGTATAATACAAAATAAAACTTATGTGATAATGATCTACACACTGATTCTGATAAAACGATGCTTTCTATATCGACGCTTATCCTTAGTCGTCACAACCGCTATCTGCCTAAGGTGTTGTTGAGCCGGGTCCACAACCAAGTGGCCAATCTCAAATGGCAGATACTGCTCTTTTCTTAAACTTAGGGATTTTCTCCTTTGCCTGATCCATATTTAATTCCATCAGAAGTCCTTATCAGAACTACTATCACAATATTTAATCGTTAATCCTCATTATAACATTAAGATCTTGTATATAATGATGAAATCTAATAGAAATCTAAGAAAATCTTCTTACCTTAAAAATCCTGAAAGTGGAGACTAGCAATTGTCGGCTTTTAGATCTAATTGACCAAGCTTCCTTCAAATCCCGAATTGCCGCCCATCATAAAACCATTAACTATTAGCTTTTTCAGCTTTTGCCTTTCAAAAACTGGAATAGAATATGAGAAACTAGCAGAAGTCGACACTTACCTTAACACAGGGATTTCGGCTAGCACTAGAAAGAGGATTCGGCAATGCCAAAGTAATAGATTTTAAATGCCGGAAGAATAGATTTAACTCACAAATAGGATGAATAAAGAAAAACTATAGAGGTTTCAGCTTTTTAGAGAAATCGGCACAAGGGAAAGAAGAATGGAGAAAAGATTTCGGCTTTTGAAGAAATTTAAGAAGAGAAATTGGAGAGGAAGAGGCTAGGGATTTTTGGCACAAGGAATGAGGAGGGAATTAGGGTTTTAAGTGTCAGAATCAAGGAGCTATCCCCCTTATTTATAGGATTTTCGGCACCTCCTATATAAAACTGAAAACGCCCTTACTAATTAATTAAAATTCAAGCTAAAAGGGAAAATTTGGCACCCCTTTGCCATGCAGTAGCCAATTTCTTTACTCCTCTGAGTGGTGGATTTTCGGCCATCACTCTCCTTGTAGATAGGCTCCTATCTTTTCTCCTTTTTATCTTCTATATTATCAATTATAAAATCCAAATATATCTTCCTATTTTTAAGCCTTGTAGCCGTCTACCTCATCAAGTCTTAATGTCGAAATTTAACTCACTTAAATTAAAAGATTTGGGCTTCATTAAACCTAAATTTTGGGCCCCTAACTCCTTGTGTGTGGCGTCACCTTCTAATTCCCTTACAGTGCCACCTTTTGTTGGGCCACAAGCCCACGTTGGTATTTTAAACATAATTACCATTCTTTTAACTCTATAATGCCCAATCTAATAATTTAACCAAGGCCTTTGCCTAATTTTGGGCCCAATTTGGACCCCTATTACTTAAATTAACATATTAAACATATTCACCCATTAAACGCATAGGCCCAAAAATTTAGGATGTTACATCACAAGTATAGACCAATAGTCACAAGGTTCTCACAAATCATTCTCGTGGAAATCATGAACTCAAAATTTCATGAAGCCAATGCTTACAAAATTTACGTACATACCTTTATCAATTCGTAATACTTACATACTCTTTCTCTTCTTTGACATACCCGTTGAACCATTTGGAATACTAAATGATACTCGGGAATATCGTTCACACAATACTATACCAATGCCATATCTCAGATATGGTCTTACATGTAATCTCGTATCGATGCCAATAGCCCAACTATGGTCTTACACGAAGTCTCATATCGATGCCATATCCCAAATATGGTCTTACACGTAATCTTGGTAACCTTAATGTCATGACATTTGTATCCTATCTATTTCTAATGTTCAACCGGGACTTTTGCTGTATCGAATCTCTGTCGGTTATTTCCATAGTATCGTACTCAATAGCATTCACATTTCATTTCAATATTATAGCATTTACCACAATTATATCAATTAAGCATTTATACACATATAATTTAATGCTTATTAAACATACGAACTTACCTCGGCATAAAAACGGAAAAAAGGACTAAATCATCAAATATCACATTTAACTTATCTAATCATTATACTATTCAAATCAGCCCAAAATCACATTATGGAAAAAATTACATTTTTGCCCTTAAACTTTTGACATTTTACATTTTAGTCCCTAGGCTCGTAAAATGATTTTTATTCAATTTCTTCAAAACCCAAGCCTAGCCGAACAGTTTTCATACTTATAACAGCCCACAATTTTTATTTATTCACATTTTTACACCATATTTTATAACTTTTACAAATAGGTCCTTTTTGGCATTTTTACCGAAAATCACTTAGCAAAAGTCGTTTAACAAACAACAAACATGCATTTTCTACCATCAAAAATCAAAATACATACATGTTCAACATGGGTAAAATTTTAGACATTGACATCTCTTCAAATTAGTTATAGAAATAGATAGATCATGTTACAAGGATTTTAAAAACATAAAAATCATTAAAAACGGGGCTAGAACGAACTTATATTCAAGATTAGAAGTGGCCAAACCCTATGGCTTCCCCCTAGTGAATTTCGGCCATGAGGAAGAAGATGGACAAATTTTGGCTTTGTTTTGGCTTTTTAATTCATTTAAATTACCAAATTACTAAAATGCCCTTAATGGAAAAAATTTAGAAACATACCCAACCATGTCCATTTTTGTCCATTATGAAGTATAATGGTCTAATTACCATCTAAGGACCTCTAATTTAAAATCTCATAGCAATTAGACAACTTTAACATATAGAATTCAAGTTTTGCAATTTTTGCAATTTAGTCCTTTAACTAAACTGAGTGCCCAAACGTCAAAATTTTCGAACGAAATTTTCACAAAATCGTTCCATAAAACTATAGACCATAAAAATATAATAAAGATGAATTTTTCTGCGCCAGATTTGTGGTCCCGAAACCACTGTTCCGACTAGACCCAAAATCGAGCTGTTACAACTCTCCCCCTTTAGGGATTTTCGTCCCCGAAAATCTTACCGGAATATAAATTCAATTTCGACGTAAACTCCTCTATCTCGTGACACCTCCAAAGAACCCTCACTAAGGTTATGCTTTTATTTCCCAACTTTTTAATCACTCATGTCAAAATTCCAATCGATTCTATGTTATACAACATATCGACTGAATCTTAATCCTTATCGGAGAATTCATACTCAAAGAATCCAATCGATACCGTCGCAACATAGATACACAAAACTCATTTTGAATCTTTTTCCAAGGTAATACTTTCAGAAGCATGCTATCGCTGAACGGGAATTTCATATCCTCATGTTTCAATTTCACATACGTTTTCTGACAATCTGAACTGGATTCTAAACTGCCACGAATCACTTTTACTTTCTGTACGATTTCTGATCAGATAGTCTCTGGAACATATAACTTAACTAATCTATCATGTTACATACCTGATCACCAAAGCATCTATTTCAAATAACTGTACATTTTATTACTCCTTGAAAGAACAAACGAGCTACTACTGAGCTTCGTACAACATTTTCTGCATAAGCTCTGGATAATTCATTGCACGAATTCTATCTCGAAGTAATAATAACAAAAATCAGAATCAAAATTCGTCTCACACTGTACTCAATTAGTTTATCACTCACTATCATATTCCTGAGGTTCTCGATTTTGCAATGGAAACATCACTTTAGATTTTTAATTTAGCTAGATTCAAACCGTCATCAAATGAAGATTAATCATGTATCCAATACTAACAAAATAATCAAATGTTTTCCATTCAAGCATTTGCAACTATATCTACTTTCCCAAAGGTTAATCGATAACTGCTCACAACCTTTCAATAGTTCAAGCCATCTATGCTTTTTTAAATTTAAATCCTTCTATGACATTAGATACTTTAAACTCTTTGGATTAGGAAACATATGACATTTTTCATCGGAAAACCGATGTCATCAAATTCTCAATACAGACATAAAAATTGGCCGACTCTAAATCACTCGTCGGACAGTTCCTTTCATGTGACTTTTTAACCGTCAGAAAGCATAAACTATCACTTTACTTTCTTATATTAAAACACATTCCAATCCGTTCAATAGTGCATCGCTGAAAAATTCACAAATTCTTTACTCAATTTAAACTGGACTCAGAATCAGTGCTTCGGTTAACAATACCTTCAACTATTTTCAATTTTGCTAACACTCAACAGACCGTTCAAACTTTCACAAATGTGATAACTTTATCAATCAAAATAGCTTTAACTCATAATAATATCATCCAATTAGGACTGATCTAATAGGTACGTCCTTGTATCACACCCTTTTTAATATAAATTCTTCATTTAGACTGTGCGTCAATTTATCCATGAATGTACAAGATTTTATCTTCTTACCTGAGGATAAACATAAATGCATATAACTCAAATTACCTTTCTGTAACACCCCAAACCCGGCCCATGCGTTATGAGCAGATTTGGCATGTCACACGAGCAAAACATGTTAAACCCTTTTTATTCGTACTAAAAAAAATTACTTTGTTAAAATTAAGAAAACAAGTTTGATTTGATAAAATACTACTAACCTCGACGATTTGATTGATAAATCGATAAATTTGAACTAATGATCTTACAAAATCGTGACTTTTGAAAATAACGTTAATAGTTCGAGAGAAAATATCCGTGTTAAAAATATTTGTAAAAGTTTATTTTGAAAAATCATTTGTTATTCGATTTTGGAAACCCTTATTTAAGTTTTTAGAAAATTCCCTTTTCAAATAGTTTAAGAAAAATAATAAAAACATCCCAAGCATAAAGCAAAATCAAAATAGTCTAGAGGCCTTATTACAACATTTAACCCAAAATAGTAAAGTAATAAAATAACGAGAAAGAAGTCTAAAGTCCAAATAAACCATTTCTAAAGTATGGCCTCCCTCGATTCATCCATAGCCCAAGTCCATATCATCAAGCATTACTTATAAGGGTTAAGAGAAAGGGGGGTGAGTTACAAGAACTCAGTGTGTAACCCACTTACCGTTGTCCACTGGGCCAAAATCTCATTAAGCAATTATTTGGGCCAAAGCCCGTTTACAATAATATAAATGTATCGTATATATAATATGCATATGATATGAAATTCCCAAACCAAATCTAGTTTTCCATCTGCTACACACCACCCGTACCAGCCAACACACCTGTGGGTGATCTTTAGTCAACCCACCCCGCTAACACACCAAACGTAGGCATTAAGCCATTTATATCAAATTTGTGGACAAGCCACCAGATTAACAGAATTTACATGGCATTGCCATTTTTCAAATTTGTGGCAGAGCCACCAGATTTATGTAGCAGAGCTTCCAGAACTTCTCTTCATCATTATCCCATCCCATGCAAAACATGTATATAATGCATAACAATTCACAAACAATGTATTCAGATATTTCTTACAAAATTTATGGCCCATTATAACAATTTATCAAAATTGGCCCATTAAGAAAATATCAATCAGCCCACATAATCATATATCAATTTGGCCCACATAGCAAATATATCGATTTGGCCCACATAGCAAATATATCGGATTGACCCACATAGCAAATATATCAATTTGGCCCACATAGCAAAATATTAGATTGACCCATTAATCAATATGTCCATTCGGCCCATAAGCAATTTTGTATTTCGGCCCTTTATGGGCATTTCCATAATTCGGCCCATAAGGGCAATTTCGTAATTCAGTAATTTACCCACTAAGGGTAATTCGATAATTTCGCAATCCAAACTTAACTACTAATTTGGGCATAACAATTTAAAACTGTCCATCTGCGTCGTACTGACTAAATTGACTATAAATTGAGTTAGAAATATCAAAATCTAAATTCGTAAATTTTCATTGAAACTAGACTCATATATCTTCTTACTACAATTTTTCCAGAATTTTTGGCTTAACTATTTAGTATAGTTTATTCCTTAAAGTTTTCCTTGTTTCATTTTCCAACGATTCTGACCTCTCTTACCTTAATTTTAAATATCTCACTTTACGGTTTTCATATATTGCTCCCACTTATTTCTAATTAAAATAGGCTCACTAAGGAATCCATACATATAAATTATAACCTATAATTCACTTTTTACAATTTTATATGATTTTTCCAATACAGATCAGGGAACAACGAAGTCAATCAGAACCAGTCTCACTAAAATTAACATATCTCAGAATATAAAAATTCTTTTCCTTCTCCGTTTCTTCCATATTAAAGTAGACACAGTAAGATTTAATTCTATATCTTATTCACTTTCTAATTCCCTTTCTCTTATTTTTTGTGATTTTTCAAAAACACACCACTACTTCTAATCGAAATTGTTTAATTACAAAATACGACCACTACGAGCATACGCACGCCCGAGTGATCACGGATGCCGGTTTTTAGTTTTCTTCGGTATTTTGACAGATTCACAGAATATGTCATACAAACTTTCAGATAAGTGTGAGATTACACACCATTTCAAATATGTATTAGGAAGGTACAGGATTACACACCTGATTTCGATTTCCTAACGAACCACTCGTCGATGACCTAGAACAATACCAACCAAAAGTTAGCCTCGGATTTCCAAAAGATTTCGTATCACTTACACTTGAATCACTTACCACTAATTTCCGAGTGACCAATGATTTGGTAGATTGAGCAATCTAACCCCTATAAATAATATCAGTTAATCATCACCATCTTATCGAATAAAGAATGATTTATAGAATCCTTGAATAACACTTACCTTAAAGATTTTAGAACCGACTTCTAGCGATGATATAATGACTTTGGAAAAATTCAAGTTTCAGCCTTCCACTATATCTCGATGGATTAAGGAATAAGTGATAGTTCGAATGAGAAAGAAAGAAAGAATGATGAAAAGGTTTCGGTTATGAAGGAAATGAACAATGATATTCGGCTATGGAGGTTATGGATTTTGAGAAGAAAAGAAAAGGTTGTAAACTTTTGTAAAAAGGAATAGAAAGATGAAAAAGGTGTATTTTTGGGGTTTCAGTTCTTCCAAGGAATAAAGAGTGAACAATTTTGTCTCAATGGTTTTGGTGCATTCGGCAATCAAGAAGAAAGAAGAAGAATTTGCTTATAATCAACTTGAAGTTTCGGCTATCAAGGAAGATGGACAAAAGGTGAATATGTGACCAATCCAAAGAGAAGAAAAATGCACTATTGTGCTAGAAGATTTCGGCAAAGAGAATAGCAAATTGGGAGAAGATGACACTAAAGTTGCAAATGAGATTTTTGACTCAAAACAATACCAAGACCCTACCAAATGCCAAAGTAAAATTTCAGCCACCTATCTACCCCCAAAATCGTCCACATGCATTGCCATAAGGGTCAAAATTTTGCCAACCATACTTTCCATAGCATTCTCCATGAAATAAGCCACTCGTTCCCCTTATATGCCTTATCCAATTGATTCCTGTCCCCAACCTCAACCTTTCCTTATTTCTTAGCCACCTTACCAAAAATAAAGAAGTCAAACTTGCCATATATACCTCTTGACTGACACTTAAGGAAAGAGTGCAAAAATATTAGTCAAAATTTGCACACAAAGTGATTCGAACCTCTTCCCTCAAGGTACTACATGTGGTGCCTTATCCTTCTTACCAATAGCTTAATTATGCAAGCAATTTACTCACTTATTTCCATAAGCCTTGATGCCACTTACTATCTCTTCTTAATAGGCTTAAACACAAAATTTTACTAAGGCCCAACTTGAACCCGGAACTTCATAGAACCCCGTAATTTTCTAAAATCACCTTCTTAATAAGTCCAACTTGAATTAATGTCGTTCTCTTGTTCTCAAATTTTTAAACACTCCTACGCCCAAGGCCCATTGGGCCCAATCCTATTAGGCCCAATTTTGGGATGTTACACTTTCAACTAACCAGCTCGCTCAGATAAAAACAATTGAGCCGATCTCAACTATCCAATAATATCATATCAAAATACTCCCTTCTTCATGCTGTTAAAACAACTCAATCATACAATCTTTCAAAATTTCCTCACATGCTAGTCAAAGATCTTTACAACTGCACTAGATCAAGGAAACAAAGTATCCTAATTGAACTCATTGACCTTAATCAAACTTACCTAAGAAAAGAAACCATCGAAAAATTTGAGCTTGAGCTTTCACTATCTATACCTTTGCCAATGTCAATTCCTTTCACAAAAATTAGAGAGATCTTGATACCATAATCACCACGTTCCTAGGATCGAACTGGAAATACAACCATAATAGACATAGTTATCACAAGCTAAAGAGCACACTTTAAAGATGAGCCATGATTGATAATTTACAAAATAAGAATGATAAGAAAACCAAGATGCGATATCATACTGAAAGTCCGAGAACATAACTCTTAAGAAAATAAAAAAGATTTTGATGATTCCTTAGAGAAAACCAGAAGAAAAACAATGCTTATTTGCTCTGCAATCAGCTGTAACAGAGATAATATATTTTCCAAATATATATATAAAACAAAACAACATCCAGTAGAAACGAAAGAGTAGCCTTACATAAATTTTCACCAAAAACTTTTATTCCAAACATAATAGGATAGAATCCCAAAGAAAGAGATAAGAAATGCTGCTCATCAACTGACCAGACTAACAACGCTTTCATCTATCATTATAATCAGCTAACATTCTCATACGATAAGAATTCCATCAGAAAACAAAAAATCACATATATATATCTGAGGATTCATGAATATAAATAATACCCAGGAGAGATCATCATAATCTATTCAATTACAACTGTTACACTCAAACATCTTTACGATTCAAATATCTTTTCTCTGACTAATCCTGTCATCACTAATCTCGTATTATTCCATTCACTAACGAAAATCAATCCGAAAGAAATTCCAGCAAATACATACTTTAGACATCATGCCTGAATGAGTCGATTAGTCGAGATTAACTTTTTCTTTAACCGTGACATCGCAACATTCGAATGATCTTTAAAATAACCTGGCATATTTTCCAAAATTGTATTCACTTTCCAAACTATTCTTAACTCTAACCACATTATTAGGCATTCCGCTACTGAACTCTTTATTCTCTTACTTGTGAGCTCATTCAACTTAAATCTCGTGAAATTTTGTTATAAAATACCACATTAGCAATGGGGTGAGGTCGTAAAGCCTCTAACTCGACTCTCATAAATACACATATATAACTTAGCATTCATCATCAACATAATATCTTTACAATCATATAATTCACTTTAAGCTAATTAAAATACATATTTATGTCACACGAATTTTCTGATTATCTTTATTCAAATAAGTGTACTTAAACATACATTTCATAAATTTTGAGTAAGTTTACTTATCACATTCACTTAATCAAACAAATTAGGCACATAACATCATATGAATGCCAAATAGACATAGATGAGTGTAACACGTAAGTTTGTGCAAGTGTACACAGTCGTTATCAAGTAATAAGTAAATATCGAGTTATCATCTCCACAGGGATTGTATTTGTGCTAAGTCACTTAATTTGTAAAATTATATTAACAATTTGGTAAATAAAAACACAATATAGTTGAGAAATAATGATTAAAATATATTAAATTAAATGCAATGATCCTTAATGCAAATTATCCTAAGATGCAAACTATATGAATGAAATAGATTTTAGCAAAATTAAACACAATTTGCAACAATTATAACATAAATAAACTAGGACAATTACTTTAATTAAACTCAATTTATTATCAACATGCTTAATAATATTCGGAAAAATATTCCATGGCAACTCGATCTTTCATGAGTTTGGAAACCACATTAGGTCCTTTCGAAATCCTTTACTTAGTAAATATGCATTTTACTAATCCTTATTTACTATGGGTTTCTTAGCATTCGTGTGAGGTAATAGTGTAACATCCTGAAAAGGGCCTATGCATTTTCGGTTTAATTGTACAAAATGACATGTCTTATGCGTTATGAATGTATTTTGAACATTTTTGGAAACCTGGAAATGTATGGAAATGTTAAGTTTAAAAGAGGAAAGTGAACATTTTTGGAAACTAGGAAATGTAAGGAAATGGTTTAGAAATGATTCAAAAGAGGAAAGTAAACATTTCTGGAAACTTGGAAATGTAAGGAAATGTTAGGTTAAATGAGGGAAACGAACGTTTTTGGAAACTTGGAAATATGAGGAAATGTCTTAGAAAATGTCAAGTTTTAAAGTTTAAAAAGGGGAAACTAAGGCAAGATGGTCTTAAGAGAAAATGTATGTGAAATATGACATACAAATAGCCTTGGTAAAATGGCTACAAGGCATCACTTAGGGCCTAGCAAGTGACGCCATGTTCAAGGAGAAAGGGGCCAAGGTTCGAGTCACCTAGGAAGCAAAAAAAAGAATTTTTATTTTGCTACAAGGAGCAAGGGAGTTAGACGGCATGAAGGCTCTTAAAAGAGGAGTTTTATACTCTTTAAATTTCGGCTAAATAGGTGGATAAATGATGATTTATTTTTGATTATTTTTAAAGAGATAATTAAAGGATTATTCCTATTAATTTTAGTTAAAGAGATAAAGATAAGAGGAGTGATGGCCAAGTAAGGGATACTAGGCCTAGTAATTTCGGCATTTAGAGGAAAGGAGAGGCCATTCTACCTATTTTCTTTTCTTCCCAACTAAGTCTCTGCCGAATTTTCCCTAGCAAAAAACCTCTCTTCTCTGCTATTTTGCCAAAACCGAAAACTCTAGCAAAGCAAGCCAATTTCTTCACCTTTCTTTTCTTCCTATTCCTTTTCTTTCCGATCCATCCAAAAGCCGAATCTTGGTGGGACTTCAAGTAAGGGTGTGTCGACTCTTGTAATAAGGGTAAGATTCAAGTTGGTTTCTATTCTTTTCTTTAAGGGCTTGTCAAAAATTAAAGACTAGTCCTTACTATTATTCTTTGACCGAAATCTTAAGGAGAGATTCGAGATTTTGGCCTATTGTCAATTTCTAGGAGGAAGATCCTCGGGATTTCAAGGATTTACGGTAAGTCATGTATTTGGCCAAAAGCCATTGATCATGTTTAAGTGATTAGAATCAGATCTAACATATGTGTATAGGGATTTCAACATCTCCATAGTCAAGTGGTGTTTCGGGATTTAAGATTTGGAAGGTAAGTACATTCGGCCAAGGGCCTATTTAGACTTGTTTCTTATCTGTTCAAACCGAAAACTAACCAAGCTAATGGATCTAGTGGTTAGCCGATTATAAAGAGGAAACACTACAAGTTTCGGGATTTGTTTAAGAAACAAATTGGCAACAAGGTAAGATTTTTGTCACCAAGATCCTTCGGGATTTAATCTCATAGCCGAATAGACTTTTGCTAAACAACAAAGTGATTGACCAAATGTAGGAATTGAGATCTAAAGTGTTAGATCGGGTTTCGGGTTCTCAGGAAAGCATTAAGCGAATCAGGTGTGTATCCTACCCTAATTTTTGATATTCATGGCTATGTTTTAAATTAAATATGATATTAAGAATGTGAAAATATGGCTAAGTACCATGCATTGGTACAAAGTACTCAGGTACATTTCCTACTCCTACTAGGATTAGGAATACATTTTTTAAATAACATAAGAACAGTGATAAGAATGTGAAATTTGGCATGTTTGTGCATAATATGAATGATTCGGGCATATGGGTTATTGAAAAAGGAGAAGTGAATGTGGTGACCTAAGACCACGATATTTGAATGTGGTGACCTAAGACCACGATAACTGAATGTGGTGACCTAAGACCACGATATCTGAATGTGGTGACCTAAGACCACAATATTTATAAGGGCGATGAGCACGTCGATTGCAGCAAATGATCGCCGATGGTGTGTAGCGGATGGAGGGTTGACTTACTAGTCCCCACAGTGTGCAGGTTGGTACGGGGAAGTGTAGCGGATGACTAACTAAGTTTGGGTTTCGGTTGCATCATTGTTTTTATTTGTGATAAGAATATGTATTGGATATGATAATGCATGCCTGAAATGTTAAATCTCAGTGTTTGTGTACACATTGAGTCTGTTGACTCACCCCGTTGTGGGACTATTTTCAGGTGACGATCAGTAATGGACCGGGTTTGGCAAAAGCTTAGGAATGGCCATGCTCAGCAAGAAATTCAGTTTATTTGGACTATTTTATTTAAGTACTTTGGTTTTTAATTTTTTTGGGATTTGTTTGATGTAATAAGGCCATCGTTAAATTTTCTTTATTTCTACTTTTATTTATTATTGTTACGAATTATATTTAATTAATGGACTAAGTAAATTTATTCAAAACAAAGCCCAAACGTTTTATCACCTAAAGTGAAGGATTTTAATAATGAAATAAACTTAATTTTAACTCAAGCTCAACCCAAAATAAGTTTTCTCACAAAACACATGGTTTTCTTTTCAAAGTGTAACGAATTTGAACCGCTTTTCTTCGAGGAGCATACCAGATCCGGTCAAGGCTCGTGGGCTGGGTTTGGGGTGTTTTAATTTGGTATCAGAGCCCAGTTTTAAACTCTCGACCTGTGGGCTAAGGCCCAAAACATTTTCAAATCGAGCCCAAATGAGTTTTATTTTTGAAGATAAGCAGGTTTCTGGCATGGCACCTAAGTCTCCGACCCGCAGTCCACCAGGTAAGTAACCCTAACCATCTGTGTGCTTTATGAATTGTAGAAGGGTAGAAATGAGATGGAACGTAGAATAGTATGATAGGTACTTGAACCGTAGGACTAGTCTACTCAAACACAAATACATAAGACTTAAATGCCTAACTAAACAAACCTATGGCTAAGTCGTCGAGTTGGGGTGTGGTAACCCCTGTGCGCATGTCTAGGATTGGATTCGAAAGAGCCTGGTATTTAAGCAGTCCTAGTGACTCACCTCCTCTTCGCTGGAATCCTACCTGGTGCGTAGCTTCGGTTCACCCTAACCAAGAAGACTCAGTGGGTGTGGCAACCTCTGTACGCATGTCTAGGACCGGTTTCGGTGGGAGCTTGGTACTTAAGCAGTTTGCGTGACTCACCTCCTCTCCACTCGAATCCAACCTGGTGCGTAGCTTTGGTTCACCCTGACCAAGAGGACTCAGTCCTAGGCTAAACACAATAACTAAAACCCGAAAGGGAACTAGCCGTGTTTTTATAAAAACCCTAGTTTTAAAACTCCTAAAATTACCTTTTTAATTTGTGAGACCTATTTTTACAAAATTTTTCGAAAAATTTTTTATTTATGAAATTACAAAAATACCTTTAGTGGTAAAATTACAAAAATGCCCTTGGTTTATAAAATGTCCAACTACCCAACAGTTTTACCAAAATTTCATTATTTTATGTTCGAAAATGCTAATTTGCAAAATATCAAAATACTTTGATTATGGCAAATTACAAAATTGCCCCTAACTTACAAAATTACCAAAATGACCCTGACTTCCAAAATTTTTTCCAACATCATCGTTTTGGAAAGTACAATTCTCAAAAAGAACTCTCAAAGTTTAGCAAAATTTGGAAATACCCCGGAATTATTAAATCTTACAAATTTACCCTGGTTTATTACCAAAATACCCCCGAGATTCAAAATTACCGAAATACCCCGAATTTCAAAAATTTCCAAAATACCCCCCGGAATTCAAAATTACCAAAATACTTTCTGGCAAAATCACCAAGGAACTTTTTCTTTTGAAAAAATTACGAAAATACCCCTGTAGGATAAATTACGAAAATACCCCTGGGTAGTGGAAAAACAACAACCATGAAAACGACAACATTTCTCTGAATGAACGAAAGTTCATAATTGATTAATAGATGTATGAATGAAAAGACTGTGTGCATAAAACTTCTTCGTGGGTAATCAAGTGAAACAAGGACTAATTCATAAAACTTTTTAATCAGATCACGACGTTAGAAATGAGCTCTAGAGGACATGGATGTAATGTACGTGGACGCGGTAGAGGCAGAATGACCGTGTCGGAACCCGTTAGATCGGGTCAAGGGTCTGACAACGAGGTACCACCGCCACCACCACCCCGGTTTGTTGGTGTTGAGCGTGAAGCTCGACGGAGGATGATCTTTGTGTCGCGGTCCGTCTTTGCGAGTTCTTGAGTTGGTGGTTGGTGCAGGAGGAAATTCAGGCTCTCGGAAGCCGGTACCTGAGCAACTTCGTGCCAAAGGAGCTGAGGTGTTCCGTGGAGTGTCAGGAGTGGCACCCAATACCGCTGAGTATAGGTTGGAATCAACTAAGGGGATTATGGATGAACTAGATCTGACCCCCGAGGAGAAGCTGAAAGGGATCGTGGCATTCCTACGCGATGAGCGTACCAATGGTGGCTCATAGTTCGTGATGGTGCCACAGCTGAGGATCTGACGTGGGACTATGTTAAGACGGCTTATCAGAAGAAGTATGTCGGTATCCGATATACTGATGAGTAAAGGAAGGCATTTATGGGGCTAGTTCAAGGGAACAAGTCCGTGGCAGAGTATGAAGCTGAGTTTCTGAGGTTGAGCCATTATGCTCGAGGAGTGGTGGCTACGGAGCATGAACGGTGTGTCCGATTTGAGGACTCTTTGAGGGATGATTTAAGGTTGTTGATAGCCCCACATCAGGAACGGGAATTTTTCACATTAGTGGAAAAGGCTAAGATAGCCGAGAGAATCAAGGACTCGGTTAAGCAAAGCTCTGATAGGAATAGGCCCAAGAGGGGTTATGGGTAGTCAGGATCGTCTGGGAGTGTGCAGAAAAGGCCCAGAGTTGGTGGGCCGCGAGGTCAGCAAGTTGGTGCAGGAAGACAGTATCGTCCTTGCGATCTGTGTGGAAAGAGACACTTAGGAGAGTGTTGGAAGAGGACAGGAGGATGTTTCAGGTGTGGGTCCAAGGACCACATGATTAAGGATTGTCCAAAGAAACCGGAGGAGAGTCGGCCAGCAGCTTAGAATGTTAATCAGGCTGGTAGAGATGGACAGCAGCCTCAACGTGGTCGTGGTTCGAATAATAGAGGTAATGGTGCTGGCAGAGGACGTGGAATACCCGGCAGAGGTGCTGCTAACACTGAGGCAAGGCAACCGGGCTTGGTTTATACAGTACGCCAGAGGGAGGATGGAGACGCACCGGACGTCATAACCGGTACATTCCTTATTCATGGCAAGCCCTATTTTGCTCTTATCGATGTGGGCTCGACCCATTCATATGTTGCATGTAGTGTAGTGAAAACACTAGGCCTGGACTCTGAACTTTCCGATAGGGAGATGACTGTAGTGAGCCCTTTAGGCCAAACTGTAGTGGTGGATAAGATCTTTCGGAGTGTACCCCTAGAAATTCAGGGAGTAAACTTTCGGGCTGACTTAATGGAGTTACCCTTCGAAGAATTTGATCTCATACTTGGTATGGATTGGTTAGTAGAGCACCGGGCCGTGTTGGATTGTGTGGCTAAATGAATGGAACTAAGAACCTCAGAGGGTGAGGTGGTTATCATGATAGGAGAAAGAAGGAACTACTTGTCTAATGTAGTTTCGGTGCTAAAGGCTGAAAGGATGGTTCGAAAAGGGTGCAAGGCATTTTTAGCCTTCGTAAGTGCGTTAGATGGAAAGGAAGAAGGTGTCAATGGAGTTAGAATGGTAAGGGACTTCGTGGATGTGTTCCCAGAGGAATTACCAGGAATACCCCCAGATAGGGAGGTGGAATTTGGAATAGACTTGCTACCGGGAATAGCTCCTGTGTCAACCGCTCCATACCGAATCGCCAAAGGAGTTAGTTGAGCTCAAGGCTCAAATTCAAGAATTGCTGGATCGTGGGTTCATCCGCCCCAGTGTGTCTCCGTGGGGAGCACCGGTCCTGTTTGTGAAGAAGAAGGATGGAACTATACGAATGTGCATAGACTATCGTCAGTTGAATAAACTAACCATCAAGAACAAGTATCCTTTGCCAAGGATAGACGACTTGTTCGATCAGCTAAAGGGGGCAGCTGTGTTTTCAAAGATAGATATACGATCGGGATATCATCAGTTGAAGGTAAAGGAGGCAGATATCCATATGACCGCCTTTAGGACAAGATACGGTCATTATGAGTTTGTAGTAATGCTGTTTGGATTGACGAACGCACCTGCCGTGTTCATGGATATGATGAACCGGGTTTTTCAACCCTACTTGGATAGGTTTGTTGTCGTGTTTATCGATGACATCCTTGTGTATTCGAAGTCGGAGGAGGAGCATGATGAGCACCTATGAATAGTGTTACAAGTATTAAGGGAGAAGAAGCTCTATGCCAAATTCAGCAAGTGTGAATTTTGGCTTAAGGAGGTGGCGTTCTTAGGACATGTAGTATCCGCAGAAGGTATAAGGGTAGATCCTAAGAAGATCGAAGCAGTGTTGGATTGGAAACCACCTAGGTCCGTGGCTGAGATCCGAAGTTTCTTAGGTTTGGCAGGCTATTACAGAAAGTTCGTGGAAGGGTTCTCGTCAATAGTCGCGTCTTTGACAAAGTTGCTAAGGAAGGAAGTACCCTTTGAATGGACGGATAAGCAACAGGAGAGCTTCGAAAAGCTTAAGAAGGTCTTGACGGAAGCTCCAGTTCTGATTCAGCCTGAGGCAAGAAAGGATTTTGTGGTGTACTGTGACGCTTCGCATACGGGGTTAGGCTGTGTTCTAATGCAAGATGGAAAAGTAGTCGCATATGCGTCTCGGCAACTAAGGCCTGATGAGGTTAACTACCCAACTCATGACTTGGAATTGGCGGCAGTGGTCTTCGCTCTTAAAGTTTGGAGGCATTACCTTTATGGAGAAAGGTCGATAATCTACACAGACCACAAGAGCCTTAAGTATCTGTTGACTCAGAAGGAGTTGAACTTGAGGCAGCGAAGGTGGGTGGAGTTATTGAAGGATTATGATTGTTCAATAGAGTACCACCCGGGCAAGGCAAATGTAGTGGCTGATGCCGTAAGTTAGAAGGTTGTGTTGAATCTAAAGGCTATGTTCGCACACTTGAGTCTGTATGATGATGGAAGCCTGTTGGCAGAGTTGCAAGTCAAGCCCACATGGCTGAATGAGGTGAAAAAGGGACAGTTGGCTGATAAGGACCTAAGTGCTAAGTTGCAGCAAGTACAGAATAGAGAATTAGAGGATGATGGCGTTAATGATGAAGGAGTATTGTGCTACAAAGGAAAAGTCTGTATGCCGAGGGACGAGGAGCTAAGACAGAGAATTCTTCGGGAGGCGTATAGTAGCCCTTATGCTATGCATCCCGGAGGCATAAAGCTGTACAGAAATCTAAGGGAACAGTTTTGGTGGCCTGATCTTAAGCGGGAAGTTACTGAATTCGTAGGAAAATGCCTGACGTGTCAGCAAGTCAAGGCTGAACACCAAGTTACATCGGGATTGCTTCAGCCAATCGAGATTCTGCAGTGGAAGTGGGAAAGAATTACCATGGACTTCGTTAGTGGGCTTCCCCTTACGCCTGCTAAGAAGGACTCGGTATGGGTAATAGTGGACCATTTGACCAAGTCCACGCACTTTATCCTGGTAAGAGTTGATTATTCTCTTCAGAAGTTGGCCAAATTATATGTAGCGGAAATTGTGAGGTTGCATGGAGTACCAGTATCGATCATCTTCGATAGAGACCCAAGGTTTACGTCTCAGTTTTGGAGGGCACTTCATCAAGCTTTAGGCACTAAGTTAGACTTCACTACGGCTTTTCATCCACAATCAGACGGGCGATGCAAGCGGGTTATACAAGTGTTGGAGGATATGTTGAGAGGTCGTGTGATGGATTTCTGAGGAAGTTGGGAAGACTATTTGCCTTTAGCAGAGTTCGCCTACAACAACAGCTATTAGGCTAGCATTCGGATGGCACCATATGAAGCATTGTATGGTCGAAAGTGCCGAACTCCTACTTGTTGGACTGAGTTAGGAGAACGTCAAGTTTTGGGTCCAGAGTTAGTGGCAGAAACTGAAGAGAAGGTTGAGATAATCAGGGCACGATTAAAGGAAGCCTCTGATAGGCAGAAGTCGTACGCAGACCTTAAACGGAAGGAAATAGAGTTTGAAGTGGGAGATCAAGTGTTTCTGAAAGTCTCGCCTTGGAAGAAGGTGATGAGGTTTGGTCGCAAAGGGAAGTTAAGCCCAAGGTTTATAGGGCCCTGCTCGAGTGTTGAAGCGAATTGGACCATGGCATACCGATTAGTTGCCACCGGAGTTGCAGCAGATGCACGACGTATTCCATGTATCCATGCTACGTCGTTACCGATCGGATCCATCTCATATAGTACCAGTTGAAGAAGTGGAGCTAAGGCCAGACTTATCCTACGAGGAAGAGCCGATTCAGATATTGGAACGTGATGTGAAAGTGCTACGGAGGAAGTCAGTTCCTCTAGTCAAAGTGTTATGGCGCAATCATGGATCGGAAGAAGCTTCGTGGGAGCCAGAAGAGGCAATGTGACAGCAATACCCTCAATTATTTTAGCTAGAAATTTCGAGGACGAAATTATTTTAAGGGGGGTAGAACTGTAACATCCTGAAAAGGGCCTATGCATTTTTGGTTTAATTGTATGAAATGACATGTCTTATGCGTTATGAATGTCTTTTGAACATTTTTGGAAACCTGGAAATGTATGGAAATGTTAAGTTTAAAAGAGGAAAGTGAACATTTTTGGAAACTAGGAAATGTAAGGAAATGGTTTAGAAATGATTCAAAAGAGGAAAGTAAACATTTCTGGAAACTTGGAAATGTAAGGAAATGTTAGGTTAAATGAGGGAAATGAACGTTTTTGGAAACTTGGAAATGTGAGGAAATGTCTTAGAAAATGTCAAGTTTTAAAGTTTAAAAAGGGGAAACTAAGGCAAGGTGGTCTTAAGAGAAAATGTATGTGAAATATGACATACAAACAGCCTTGGTAAAATGGCTACAAGGCATCACTTAGGGCCTAGCAAGTGATGCCATGTTCAAGGAGAAAGGGGCCAAGGTTCGAGTCACCTAGGAAGTAAAAAAAAGAATTTTTATTTTGCTACAAGGAGCAAGGGAGTTGGACGGCATGAAGGCTTTTAAAAGAGGAGTTTTATCCTCTTTAAATTTCGGCTAAATAGGTGGATAAATGATGATTTATTTTTGATTATTTTCAAAGAGATAATTAAAGGATTATTCCTATTAATTTTAATTAAAGAGATAAAGATAAGAGCAGTGATGGCCAAGTAAGGGATACTAGGCCTAGTAATTTCGGCATTTAGAGGAAAGGAGAGGCCATTCTACCTATTTTCTTTTCTTCCCAACTAAGTCTCTACCGAATTTTCCCTAGCAAAAAACCTCTCTTCTCTGCTATTTTGCCAAAACCGAAAACTCTAACAAAGCAAGCCAATTTCTTCATCTTTCTTTTCTTCCTATTCCTTTTCTTTCCAATCCATCCAAAAGCCGAATCTTGGTGGGACTTCAAGCAAGGGTGTGTCGACTCCTGTAATAAGGGTAAGATTCAAGTTGGTTTCTATTCTTTTCTTTAAGGACTTGTCGAAAATTAAAGACTAATCCTTACTATTATTCTTTGACCGAAATCTTAAGGAGAGATTCGGGATTTTGGCCTATTGTCGATTTCTAGGAGGAAGATCCTCGGGATTTTAAGGATTTACGGTAAGTCATGTATTTGGCCAAAAGCCATTGATCATGTTTAAGTGATTAGAATCGGATCTAACATATGTGTATAGGGATTTCAACATCTCCATAGTCAAGTGGTGTTTCGGGATTTAAGATTTGGAAGGTAAGTACATTCGGCCAAGGGCCTATTTCAGTATTTAGACTTGTTTCTTATCTGTTCAAATCGAAAACTAACCAAGCTAATGGATCTAGTGGTTAGCCGATTATAAAGAGGAAACACTACAAGTTTCGGGATTTGTTTAAGAAACAAATCGGGAACAAGGTAAGATTTTTGTCACCAAGATCCTTCGGGATTTAATCTCATAGCTGAATAGACTTTTGCTAAACAACAAAGTGATTGACCAAATCTAGGAATTTAGATCTAAAGTGTTAGATTGGGTTTCGGGTTCTCAGGAAAGCATTAAGCGAATCAGGTGTGTATCCTACCCTAATTTTTTGATATTCATGGCTATGTTTTAAATTAAATATGATATTAAGAATGTGAAAATATGGCTAAGTACCATGCATTGGTACAAAGTACTCAGGTACATTTCCTACTCCTACTAGGATTAGGAATACATGTTTTAAATAACATAAGAACAGTGATAAGAATGTGAAATTTGGCATGTTTGTGCATAATATGTATGATTCAGGCAAATGGGTTATTGAAAAAGGGGAAGTGAATGTGGTGACCTAAGACCACGATATTTGAATGTGGTGACCTAAGACCACGATAACTGAATGTGGTGACCTAAGACCACGATATCTGAATATGGTGACCTAAGACCACAATATTTATAAGGGCGATGAGCACGTCGACTGCAGCGACTGCCTTCGATGGTGTGTAGCGGATGGAGGGTTGACTTACTAGTCCCCACAGTGTGCAGGTTGGTACGGGGAAGTGTAGCGGATGGCTAACTAGGTTTGGGTTTCGGTTGCATCATTATTTTTATTTGTGATAAGAATATGTATTGGATATGATAATGCATGCCTGAAATGTTAAATCTTAGTGTTTGTGTACACATTGAGTATGTTGACTCACCCCGTTGTGGGACTATTTTTAGGTGACGATCAGTAATGGACCGGGTTCGGCAGAAGCTTAGGGATGGCCATGCTCAGCAAGAAATTCAATTTATTTGGACTATTTTATTTAAGTACTTTGGTTTTTAATTTTTTTGGGATTTGTTTGATGTAATAAGGCCATCGTTAAATTTTCTTTATTTCTACTTTTATTTATTATTGTTACGAATTATATTTAATTAATAGACTAAGTAAATTTATTCAAAACAAAGCCCAAACGTTTTATCACCTAAAGTGAAGGATTTTAATAATGAAATAAACTTAATTTTAACTCAAGCCCAACCCAAAATAATTTTTCTCACAAAACACATGGTTTTCTTTTCAAAGTGTAACGAATTTGAACCGGTTTTCTTCGAGGAGCATACCAGATCCGGTCAAGGCTCGTGGGCCGGGTTTGGGGTGTTTCAAATAGGGACGTGGTAGGTTTGAAACAGTTTAATCACATAAATCTAAAAACTATACAGATAACAGAGCTTGGTCAGAGTTGTTATGCAACTTACAATTTAATTGGGTCAGGATTTAAACTCAACATGCACATTTAAATTATCTGTCCATTATCCGTCGTCTGGTCAGGATCGCTCAGCTAATTCAGGTGCATTTCAATCACGTATGAACAAAATACAGACTTGATTTTAATTGAAAACATGATCAATTGAGGCACAAACATTATAAGCATGAATCAAATAAATATTATTTAATCAAAGCAATCATCCTAGCTTAAATAAAATTAAGCTAACATTGTTACAAACAAGAACAAAGAACACATAGCAAACATCTTTAGATTAAATTAGAGAAAAGAAAGATTAAACCCAATTCAGAGTGGCTGTCACCCAAGACTCTAACTGACGAGGCTCCTTCGTTCCTTTGCTTTGCTCCTTTGCTGATGGCTCTCCAAGATGGCCGACCAAGGGCTCTTTAAGAAGATTTAATTGCTAAAATCTTTTTGAAAAGATGATGATAAGCGTGGGGAGAAAAAGGCTAAGAGAATTTGGAAAGAATAGAATGATGAAGGATGAAGGATGATTGAGGGATGATGAATGAGGGAATGAGAGGGTCTTATTTATAGGTGAGGAGATGGGGATAGTTTGCTAAAAATAGTGGATGTTAACCTCTTCAAATCTCCTCAATTTGTGGCCGGCCATGCTTAGTGGCTTTTGACTTGATTTTTGCTTGATTTTTAAGTAATTTTGGATGCAACACAACTCAAGACTGAGACTCTGTCAATCGTAAATCTTCGAGCAAATATCTAATTTATTCAACATTGCAAGGACCTTGTGTAATTAAACCAAAGAATGGTTTAAATGGACAGCCATTTGTAGCCAAATATTGGGTTGACTTGGTCTCCAATTTGGATGGTTTTGTAATCCAGCAAAGCTATCAGACCTGTCCAAAATAAATCAACAAGTTAGAGGACCAAAGAATAAAATTTATCCAATTTAATTAATTAATTAAAACCAAAATTATTAATGAAATATTTCAAAATGAATTATTAAATATAATTTTATATTTTATTATTTAATTTAATCATGCATGGCCCACTTTATGTCTTAAAAAATATAATATATTCAAAATAAGCCATTTATTGCTTGAAAACTATATAATAAAGCATAAAATCACATTTTAATAATTTCTATGTCCTAATTTCATATTTTCACATTTTTCATTAATTTATTAAAAAAATTACTTAGTTTTAACAATGGATTTAAGTAAAAAGGTTGTAACACCCCAAACCTGGCCTAAACGTTACGACCGGATCTGGCCTGTCACATAAAAGGGTTGTTTATAAACTACGTGTTTATTAAAAATTTCGAGTTTAAATATTTATTCGCTGGTAATCCTTTATTTAACATTTTGGAAAACGGTTATTAAGGGTTTAGGAAATTCCTGTATTGAACATTTAATAATAATAGGCAGTAATAAAATTAAAAGCTAAACCAAATAAAATACCAAAATTAAAGTTATAGTGGCCTTATTACATAACAAAAACCCAAATAAAAATAAGTCCAAATAAAAGAAATGAGTTTACGAGAAAACATTGCATGGCCACCACAAGTCTGCCTTAGCTCCCAAATCAGCGGTCTAATGATTACCTGCAAAATTAAACAAAGGGGTGAATCATCGAGACTCAGTGTGTAAATCCCCATAAACGCAATCTGGGCCTTAAGCCTACAGATGCATGTTGGGCCTTAGCCCGCTCAAGATGGCATACAAAAGATATGAATGCAATATGTCCCAGCCCAACCTAGTTTTTCTATCCTCTACACGCCATCCCGTACCAGCCATCACACCGTGGGGATTTCTACAATCAACCCTCCATCCGTTACACGCCGTCTTGACAGTCATGCTGTCAGTTATAATGTTGATCACTATGTGACCTTAAAATCAACTGTGGCTTAGCCACCGATCGCCATGTGACCTTATAATAAAATGTGGCAGAGCCATCGATCACTGTGTGACCTTATAATCAAGTGTGGCAGAGCCACTGATCACTATGTGACCTCATAATATAATGTGGCCTAGCCACCGATCACTACGTGACCTCATAATATAATGTGGCTTAGCCACCGATCACTATGTGACCTCATAATATAATGTGGCATAGCCACCGATCACTATGTGACCTCATAATTGAGCACTTCCCCTTAAACATCATAACATCCAAAATCCCATGCAATATGACATAATAATTCGTGTATGCAGTATGTCATGTATGCAAAACATATATCAAATATAAGTATAACATGAATTACCATCATAATCAGATATACATAATACAACATAATCAAGCTAATCAACCTCTAAGGGTGTAACCATAATTTTACCTAGCAAGGGTATTTTCGTAATTTACCTATCGAGGGTATTTCAGTAATTTCGCACCTGCAATGGCCTTTCTGAAGGCCTAATGTCGCCCCGAGCGACTCATTTTACCATTCCTGGTCGCGTCTGACTATTGAACCTAAAACCCTATTTATTTCTATTATTCGAGCCCACACGCTCGTCTGGCCCACCTAACACAAATCTAGCCACGTATATAAGATTCACCTAGTCTAGTTCAATATATACTAAACAATCATACAATTTACTCATATGGGCCCACGGGCCCATTGGGCCCACTTTGGCCAATCGCGGCCCAAGCAGCCTCAACCTACAAGATTACTAATGGTGGCCTCAACTATCGCATCGAAGCCCCACACGTGCGCTCGTACGCTCGTGTGGCTACTATTGCCATGACCGGCACTTTAGCATTTGCCGCTCTACAACTAGAGTAGAGAGAGTTACACACCTGATAGGAATCTGGTGCTAATTCGCGCTCCGACCACTCCTGTGCCCAAACACCCTCTAAGGTGTATTCATCCTCCTCCTAGAATGCTATATATATAGCTAGCTTCTCACCTTTCTTCTTTGTATCTTTCCGATGTGGGATCCCTCCTTCTGCAGAGTTTAATTCCAACACAAACTCTGGCCATCCAATTCGCAAAATAAATACTCCCTTGCTTTTCATGAGATTCGAACCCAGGCTCCCTTGCAACATAATCCACGCCGCTAACCACTTGGCCACAAGCTCCACTTGTGTCTTAAAAAATGCGCAACTAAATATAAATCTATAGCCAAATTCTAAGGTTCATGTAAAAAGAAAACCAAAATGCAAGAGCCAAGACTTGAACCTTGGACCTCCTTCCTTCCTTGTGGCATCATCCCCTTGTCTCTTATGTGGAGTCACTTTGCCAGTACACCACACACTCCACTTGTGTCATTTTCTCCACATATTATTCTTAAAGCCGACCTACCAACTCCCAGGGTTTTTTTTCACCTAAAAACAAAATTTCCCTAAAGCCAAAGTTTGATCCCGGGACTTTATAGAAGCCCTCTAACCTTCCAAAATCACTTATCTAATAGGTCCAACTTGCACTTAAGCCGATCTCTTGTTCTCAAAAATTTTAAACGCTACTACGCTCAAGGCCCATTGGGCCTAATCCTACTAGGCCCAATTTTGGGATGTTACAAAGGTGATAAATTACATAGGAAAAATCCTATATATTTTTCCATTTACACACCCCCTGTAACACCCTAAACCCGGTCAATACACCACGACCGAATCTGGTATGTTACGGGGAAAAACGTGCTTGAGGGATTTGGTTTCCGATTAAAGATTTGATAGAAAACTCTTGGTTATAGTTTGTATTTGTCAAAATCTTGGGCATGATTGTTTAAAAACCGATGATGTATTTGAAAATCCAGTACTTTCAAGAACTTAATCAGATGTGCAGGTAAACAAGTTTATCTTATCTAAAAATTCAAGTAGTTTCTTATTGTTGCTTAAAACAATTTGACTTAGTAGAAAACTGAGTTCAAGTTTGGAAATGTTTGAGTTTTTATCTGTCTCAAATTACAGTGGAATACCCTATGGTATAGTTTAAAACACATCGCTTGTAGTTTGAAAACGTTATCTTTCTAGGTTTTAGCAAATTTTAACCCAGTAATTTGTTAAGGCATATTTAAAAACAAATCAAGACATATAAATAACAAAAACATAAACTTAAAAGGCTTTTTACAATCCAAGTAAAACCAAATGAAAGTAAATGTAATAAAGTACCAAGTTTTAAAATCAGTGCAACCCCAAATTTTATTCATGGCATGGGCACCTCGAGTCCATCCCGGCTATATGTCCGCATCTAAGTGTCACCTGAAATGTCAAAGGAGAAGGTGAGTCGCATGACTCAGTGCATAAATCCTCCTCCCAAGATGCAACATGCTAACACACATCATATCATAGCAACATAATTAATGCATCCCGATCCTAACCATCCACATCGCCTTTTCTACCCCGTGTGGTACCAAACCACTGGTGGTGCCAAACCATTGGTGACAAAGTCACGATATCCATAAGTGTGGTGCCAAACCATTGGTGACCCAAAGTCACGAATAATCCAATGATGGGGCCAACCCATCGTGTGATACCAAATCACTGGCGATAATCCCGTATCTCATATGTGGAGCCAACCCACGGTGGTGTTAAACCACAGGGACGAGTCGCAATGAGGTGCCAAACCTCTGGTGTCCCAAAGACACATGTGATACCAAATCACTGGTGACCGAAGTCACGAATCCGATGATAGGGCCAACTCATCGTGTGATACCAAATCACTGGCGTCAATCCCGAATAATCAACTGTGGGGCCAACCCACCGTGGTGCTAAGCCATTGGGATGAGACGCTGAGGTGCCAAACCTCTGGTAACCCAAAGTCACAAAATGTCATCTGTGGTACCAAACCACTGGAGGTGCCAAACCTCTGGTGTCCCAAAGACACGGTGTCTCAAAGACACGGATATCATATTCCCCCTCCTCTCATATCACCCATACATGTCATATCGATGCAAATCATGTAAATCATGCAATCAACCATCATGCTTAATATCACATCTCATATCACATACATCAGCAATCATGATATCATATACCAACAGTAGAACTCGTAATGAAACGGACTTACCCGTATCCGTACACATACCCCATTTGGGTACCAAATGCATCAACCGCATTGTCTCACTTTACACAAACAGGTCATTAACATATTACTAGAAAATCAGTGTGTTAGTTTACACACCTGGTAAATCGCAAGTCTAAATCCCAAAGACCCGTCTAAATCCCTCGATCAGCTTGCTCCTAGAATCGGCCATACATAGGTTACCCATCTATACCATTCGGCCAAGCTATCAAACCAAAGGGGTTAATATTTGAACCCTTACCTTACACTTGATTTGGTTTCCTACCGAACCCTGAACCAACAATGGTTCTTCAGACAATCGGCCAACCCCTAACAAGCAAACAGTTAATCCTTTAGTGACTGGTTTAATGAAACCCAAACGAATAGACCAAAAGCACCGCTTTTTGCAAATACTATGAGAGAAAATAAGGCTCCTCTCGATCGTTCCAAAATCCGGATGACCTATAATGACATCGGTTACCACAATAAAAAGGTTAACCCCTTCCAATCAACCCAAAATGGGTACTTAACTAAACCAGAATCGATAAACACAAGAGAGAGGAGAAATAGCCATTCGGCCAACCACTTATCTAACTCTAATCGATTGGTACAAGAACCCCAACACTCTACTGCTATTCGGCCAAGATAAACACCACTAGGAGAGGGGAGAGATTCGGCCAACTCTTCAAACAAGAAGAAAAGAATTCAGCTTTAGGTGTTTAACACACTTGTGTTCGGCTTTGAGTGAGAAAAGAGAGAAAGAAGATGTGGAATGGGTAGAGTTTCGGCTACAAGGTATTGAGAAAAGAAAATGAAAGCTTAAGGGAACAAGATGATATGGTTTCGGCTCAATAGAATTGGAGAAACAAATGGAGAATTCGGTTTAGAAGTAAGATAAGTTTCGGCACAAATGTTTCAAAAGGAGAGAAATATGAGAGGAAGAGAGTGCTTGTTTCGTTTTACACAAGTGAAAAAGAAGAAGAAGAATTGCAAGATAGCATTCGGCTATACCAAACTTAGGGGACACAAATGAAAATTTCGGCACTTAAGCTACTTGGACTTCCGGTTTCAAAAGAAAATGAAAAGAATTCAATTGAAGTTTCGGCTACTATTGACAAAGAGAGAAATTTGGTTTTACAAAAATGTTGACCGAAAATGCACAACATGCCTAAGTGAATTTCGGCACTCTCCCACTACTCACCTACCAACCGGCCACTCCCCCTCCATTAAGCATCCAACATTCGGCCATCACCTACAAACACTCCAAGCCGCTAATTCAAATCACTTTGAATTAGTCCACTTCCACAAATTACTCTCCACCTTCCTTTCAAGTATTTGACTTGGTCCATGGCAGAGTTTGAACTGCCAACAACTTCTCCCCTCCATGCCGTCAAAATAGAAGCAAAAAGGTGGGATTTTCGCAGCTTGAACACAGGACCTCTCCCCTTGCAAATGACGCCAACCACAAGCTCCAAGTAGCGCATGCTTTACCACTTTACTAGCTCATCTTTTGTGCTATAAATCACCCATAAAAATCTATAAGCCTCAGCTCCTTCAGCTCCTCTCCCCTAAGCCTAGAATTAAAATTTTTTCCATCTACTCAAGCTTACTTCTAGCTTACAACTAAGCCCCTAAGACATCAAAACAGCAACATTGCACACCAGACATATGCAACCAAAGTCAAAACAAAAATAGCCCCTAACCCGGGATATTACAGTTCTACCCCCTTAAAATAATTTCGACCTCGAAATTACCTGATCAGGAGAGTTGCAGGTATTGCTGTCTCATCACATCCTCGGGTTCCCACGTAGCTTCTTCCATGCCATGATTCTGCCATAGTACCTTTACCAAAGGCACAGACTTCCTACGCAGAACCTTCACATCCCGATCTAGAATCTGCACTAGTTCTTCTTCCATAGTCAAATTTGGGTTTACCTCGATCTCTTCCACTGCTACCACATGTGATGGATCTGAACGATAACGCCGAAGCATCGAAATGTGAAATACGTCGTGAATCTGACTTAGCTCTGCTGGCAACTCAAGCTGATACGCTACTGGTCCCACTCGTCTCAGTATCTTATACGGCCCAATAAACCTCGGACTTAGCTTGCCTTTCTTTCCGAACCTCAACACTTTCTTCCATGGCGAGACCTTCAGAAAAACTTGATCCCTCACAGCAAACTCTATGTCTCTCCGTTTAAGATCGGCATAAGACTTCTGTCGATCCGAAGCTTCCTTCAATCGAGCCTGAATCAACTTAACCTTGTCTTCGGTCTCTGCAACCAACTCGGGTCCCAACAACTGACGTTCACCTAACTCCGTCCAACATGTAGGTGAGCGACACCTCCTACCATACAACGCCTCATACGGTGCCATCTTGATGCTTGCTTGGTAACTATTGTTGTAGGCGAACTCAGCTAATGGCAGAAACTCCTCCCAACTACCTCTGAAATCCAGAACACAACCTCTCAGCATATCTTCCAAGATTTGAATGACCCTTTCCGACTGCCCGTCAGACTGTGGGTGAAAAGCCGTGCTGAAATCCAAACGCGTACCCAGAGCCTAATGTAACGCTCTCCAGAATCTTGAGGTAAATCTGGGATCCCTATCCGAGATAATCGATACTGGTACACCGTGCAGCCTCACTATCTCTGACACATACAGCTTCGCCAACCTCTGAAGTGAATAATCAACCCTCACTGGAATGAAGTGAGCTGACTTAGTCAGACGATCCACAATTACCCAAATTGAATCCTTCTTGCTTGGCGTAAGCGGTAATCCACTGACGAAATCCATGGTTATCCTTTCCCACTTCTACTGAGGAATCTTCACTGGCTGAAGCAACCCTGACGGCAACTGATGTTCAACCTTGACCCGCTGACATGTCAAACACTTCCCTACAAACTCTGTCACTTCTTTCTTCAGACCTGGCCACCAAAACTGTTCTCTAAGATCCCTATGCATCTTACTACGTCCAGGATGCATAGCATAGGGACTGCTATGTGCGTCCTGAAGAATCCTCTGCCTCAGCTCAACATCCTTAGGCATACAAGCTTTTCCTTGAAAACACAGTACCCCATCACTAGACAAGCTGTAGCCCTCCAAACCACTATCTTGCACTTGCAACCTCTGCGCACTCAAAACCTCATCCCCTAACTGTTTCTCTCTGATCTGCTCAACCCAAGTAGGCTTAACTTGCAACTCTACCAAAATACTTCCGTCATCATACAAACTCAAATGGGCAAACATTGCTCTTAAGTCCGAAACAACCTTACGGCTCAACGCGTCTGCCACCACGTTAGCCTTGCCCGAATGATACTCAATCGAATAGTCGTAGTCTTTTAGCAACTCAACCCATCTACGCTGCCTCAGATTCAAATCCTTCTGAGTCAAAAGGTACTTCAGACTCTTGTGATCTGTGTAGACTATCGATCTCTCTCCGTACAAGTAGTGCCTCCAAATCTTCAAAGCGAAAACTACAGCCGCTAACTCCAGATCATGCGTCGGATAGTTGACCTCATGTGGCCTCAGCTGTCGAGATGCGTAAGCCACCACCTTACCTTCCTGCATCAGCACACAACCTAATCCTATATGTGATGCATCGCAATACACTGTGAATTCCTTCCCAGCCTCAGGTTGAATTAGAACCGGAGCTTCTGTCAAAATCTACTTAAGCTTATCGAAACTTTCCTGCTGCTTCTCAGTCCAAACGAACGGAACTCCTTTCCTTAATAGCTTAGTCATCGGTGCTGCGATCAACGAAAAACCCTCTACAAACCTTCGGTAGTATCCTGCCAAGCCCAGAAAACTCCAAATCTCCGCCACTGACTTCGGCGGCTTCCAATCCAAAACTACCTCAATTTTCCAAGGATCTACTCTAATCCCCTCAGCTGACACTACATGACCCAAGAAAGTCACTTCTCTAAGCCAGAACTCGCACTTACTGAACTTAGCATAAAGCTGCTTTTCCCTCAAAATCTGTAACACCACTCGTAAATACGCATCATGCTCTTCCTCTGTCTTTGAATACACAACGAACTGATCCAAAAACTGCTGGAACACCCTATTCATCATATCCATGAATGCTGCCGGCGTGTTAGTCAACCCGAACGGCATTACCAGAAATTCGTAGTGCCCATACCGAGTCCGAAACGCTGCCTTGTGGATATCCGCTTCCTTCACCTTTAACTGGTGATACCCAGACCTCAGGTCGATCTTCAAGAATACCGCTGCCCCCTTTAGCTGATCAAACAAGTCGTCTATCCGTGGCAACGGATACTTGTTTTTAATCGTCGACTTATTCAATCGGGCGATGAGTCTATACACATCCGCATCGTACCATCTTTCTTCTTTACAAAGAGTACCGGCGCACCCCACGGTGAAACACTTGGCCTGATAAAACCCCAATCCAATAACTCCTGAATCTGAGCCTTAAGCTCCACTAACTCCTTTGGCGCCATCCTATACGGAGCAATAGACACTGGCGCAGTTCCGGGTAACAGATCTATCCCAAACTCTACCTCACGATCCGGTGGCAAACCCGGAAGCTCCTCTGGAAACACATCAGCAAATTCCTTAATTGTCCGAACCTTTTCTACAGCAGACTCTTTAGCCTCCAAGGCATACACATGAACCACATACGCTTCACAGCCCTTCCTGACCATCTTCTCAGCCTTCAGAGCAGATACCACGTTTGATAAGTAATTCCTCCTATTACCTATCATAACCACCTCATCACCCTCAGACGTCTTAAGAACCATGCGCTTAGCCGCGCAATCCAATCTCGCCTGGTACTTAGCTAACCAGTCCATCCCAAGAATCAGATCGAACTCCCCAAACGGCAGTTCCATCAGATCAGCCAAAAACACTACCCCTTGAAGTTCTAGGGGTACATCCTTAAACAGCTTATCTACAACTACAGAGTGACCTAGAGGGCTAATTACTGTCATCTGCCTAGAAGTAGTTTCAGAGTCTAAGTCCATGGTCTCTACTATACTACTAGCAACGTAAGAATACGTCGAACCCACATCAATCAAAGTAGTAAATGGAGAACCAAAGATCAAAAACGTACCGGTTATAACGTCCGGTGCGTCGCCCTCCTCTCGGTGCCTCGCTGCATACACTAACCCAGGCTGTCTGGCCTCAGAACTAACCGCACCTCTGCCCGGTGCCCCACGGCCCCGACCAGAACCATTACCTCCTCTGCCATTACCACGTCCCCTCTGCGGTGGCGGTCTATTATTCCCGAACTGAGTACGGCCCTGACTCTCAGACTGAATCCTAGCCAGCTTACGCGGACAGTCCCTCACACGGTGATCCAGAGAACCACACTCAAAACACCCTTTTCCACCGGTCCAGCAACCTCCCCAATGAGATTTCCCACAACGGTTACATCATGCGGCGGTCCACGATTAAAGACAACAAACCTACCAGACTGATTCAGCCCACTCGGTCTAGCCCTTTTCTGAGGGTTACCTGACAACCCAGAAGATCCAAAACTCCTCTTGTGCCTGTTCCTGTCCATGCCTTGCCTTACAGACTCTTTCACACCCTCGGCTACCTTAGCCTTCTCAACGGGACAAACAAACTCACGCTCCTGCTGTGGAGCAATCAGCAATCTTAACTCATCTCTCAGACCATCCTCGAAACGAACACACCTCTCGTGTTCAGTAGCCACAATGCCCCTAGTATACCGACTCAACTTCAAGAACTCAGCCTCGTACTCTGACACAGACTTACTCCCCTGAACAAGCCTCAAAAATACTTTTCGCTGAGCGTCGATGTAGCTAGCTCCAATGTACTTTTTCTGGTATGCAGCCTTAAAAAATAATCCCACGTAAGATCCTCTCTGCGCAAGATCGTCCCGAACCGTGAGCCACCACTGGTATGACTCATCCCGAAGAAGCGATACTATGCCCTTCAGCTTCTCTTCCGCAGTCAGGTCCAGATCGTCCATGATCCGCTCTGTCGCCTCCAGCCAATACTCAGCCGTGCTGGGAGCAACACTAGAAACACCTCGGAAGAATTCAGCCCCGTTTGCCCGAAGTCGCTCAGGCACAGATTTCCTAGCTCCTGCGCCACCACCTACTCCAGCTACCCTTTCCAGAACTCGCGGCGCTCGCTGCGACATCGCTGCGTCATCGGTCGATCTTCTTGAAACTCACCACCTCCAGCTGGTGGCGGTACCGGTATCTCATTCTCCGACCCCTGACCAGATCCTACGGGTTCAGAAACTGTCATCCTACCACGACCACGTCCACGTGTATTACGACCACGTCCACCTCGAGCACTCATGACTAAAATCTCTACGTATCTGATTTAGGAGTTTTATGCATCAGTAATTATTCCACTGTTTTAAAGCAAAGTCTTATGAATATTTAAGAAGCTTTGTTTTCGCGAGTTCACAGAGTCCTATCAGTTTCAGTTTCTAAAGTAATCTTACTATTGTTAATCTTCCAATCACATTACATCCAACAAATCACAATCAATAGGAAGGGGTACTTACCTGGGCGAACTGGTGCCGGAGACTCGGTGCCATGCCTTTCAAATCATAAAAACACTTAAATAGACTTTTGAAAACATTTTGGGCCTCAAGCCCACAGCCGAGTCTTTGAACTTGGCTCTGATAGCACAATTGTAACACCCCAAACCCGGTCAATACACCACGACCGAATCTGGTATGTTACGGGGAAAAACGTGCTTGAGGGGTTTGGTTTCCGATTAAAGATTTGATAGAAAACTCTTGGTTATAGTTTGTATTTGTCAAAATCTTGGGCATGATTGTTTAAAAACTGATGATGTATTTGAAAATCCAGTACTTTCAAGAACTTAATCAGATGTGCAGGTAAACAAGTTTATCTTATCTAAAAATTCAAGCAGTTTCTTATTGTTGCTTAAAACAATTTGACTTAGTAGAAAACTGAGTTCAAGTTTGGAAATGTTTGAGTTTTTATCTGTCTCAAATTACAGTGGAATACCCGATGGTATAGTTTAAAACACATCGCTTGTAGTTTGAAAACGTTATCTTTCCAGGTTTTAGCAAATTTTAACCCAGTAATTTGTTAAGGCATATTTAAAAACAAATCAAGACATATAAATAACAAAAACATAAACTTAAAAGGCCTTTTACAATCCAAGTAAAACCAAATGAAAGTAAATGTAATAAAGTACCAAGTTTTAAAATCAGTGCAACCCCAAATTTTATTCATGGCATGGGCACCTCGAGTCCATCCCGGCTCCATGTCCGCATCTAAGTGTCACCTGAAATGTCAAAGGAGAAGGTGAGTCGCATGATTCAGTGCATAAATCCTCCTCCCAAGATGCAACATGCTAACACACATCATATCATAGCAACATAATTAATGCATCCCGATCCTAACCATCCACATCGCCTTTTCTACCCCGTGTGGTACCAAACCACTGGTGGTGCCAAACCACTGGTGACCCAAAGTCACGATATCCATAAGTGTAGTGCCAAACCACTGGTGACCCAAAGTCACGAATAATCCAATGATGGGGCCAACCCATCGTGTGATACCAAATCACTGGCGACAATCCCGTATCTCATATGTGGAGGCAACCCACGGTGGTGTTAAACCACAGGGACGAGTCGCAATGAGGTGCCAAACCTCTGGTGTCCCAAAGACACATGTGATACCAAATCACTGGTGACCGAAGTCACGAATCCGATGATGGGGCCAACCCATCGTGTGATACCAAATCACTGGCGTCAATCCCGAATAATCAACTGTGGGGCCAACCCACCGTGGTGCTAAGCCACCGGACGAGACACCGAGGTGCCAAACCTCCGTGACCCAAAGTCACAAAATGTCATCTGTGGTACCAAACCACTGGAGGTGCCAAACCTCTGGTGTCCCAAAGACACGGTGTCCCAAAGACACGGATATCATATTCCCCCTCCTCTCATATCACCCATACATGTCATATCGATGCAAATCATGTAAATCATGCAATCATGCCATTATGCTTAATATCGCATCTCATATCACATACATCAGCAATCATGATATCATATACCAACAGTAGAACTCGTAATGAAATGGACTTACCCGTATCCGTACACATACCCCATTTGGGTACCAAATACATCAACCGCATTGTCTCACTTTACACAAACAGGTCATTAACATATTACTAGAAAATCAGTGTGTTAGTTTACACACCTGGTAAATCGCAAGTCTAAATCCCAAAGACCCCGTCTAAATCCCTCGATCAGCTTGCTCCTAGAATCGGCCATACATAGGTTAGCCATCTATACCATTCGGCCAAAGCTATCAAACCAAAGGGGTTAATATTTGAACCCTTACCTTACACTTGATTTGGTTTCCTACCAAATCCCGAACCAACAATGGTTCTTCAGACAATCGGCCAACCCCTAATAAGCAAACAGTTAATCCTTTAGTGACCTGGTTTAATGAAACCCAAACGAATAGACCAAAAGCACCGCTTACCAAATACTTAACAGAGAAATAAGGCTCCTCTCGATCGTTCCAAAATCCGGATGACCTATAATGACATCGGTTACCACAACAAAAAGGTTAACCCCTTCCAATCAACCCAAAATCGGTACTTAACTAAACCAGAATCGATAAACACAAGAGAGAGGAGAAATGGCCATTCGGCCAACCACTTACCTAACTCCAATCGATTGGTACAAGAACCCCAACACTCTACTGCTATTCGGCCAAGATAAACACCACTAGGAGAGGGGAGAGATTCGGCCAACTCTTCAAACAAGAAGAAAAGAATTCGGCTTTAGGTGTTTAACACACTTGTGTTTGGCTTTGAGTGAGAAAAGAGAGAAAGAAGATGTGGAATGGGTAGAGTTTCGGCTACAAGGTATTGAGAAAAGAAAATGAAAGCTTAAGGGGACAAGATGATATGGTTTCGGCTCAATAGAATTGGAGAAACAAATGGAGAATTCGGTTTAGAAGTAAGTTAAGTTTCGGCACAAATGTTTCAAAAGGAGAGAAATATGAGAGGAAGAGAGTGCTTGTTTCGGTTTACACAAGTGAAAAAGAAGAAGAAGAATTGCAAGATAGCATTTGGCTATACCAAACTTAGGGGACACAAATGAAAATTTTGGCACTTAAGCTACTTGGACTTCCGGTTTCAAAAGAAAATGAAAAGAATTCAATTGAAGTTTCGGCTACTATTGACAAAGAGAGAAATTTGGCTTTACAAAAATGTTGACCGAAAATGCACAACATCCTTTAGTGAATTTCGACACTCTCCCACTACTCACCTACCAACCGACCACTCCCCCTCCATTAAGCATCCAACATTCGGCCATCACCTACAAACACTCCAAGCCGCTAATTCAAATCACTTTGAATTAGTCCACTTCCACAAATTACTCTCCACCTTCCTTTCAAGTATTTGACTTGGTCCATGGCAGAGTTTGAACTGCCAACAACTTCTCCCCTCCATGCCATCAAAATAGAAGCAAAAAGGTGGGATTTTCGCAGCTTGAACACAGGACCTCTCCCCTTGCAAATGACGCCAACCACAAGCTCCAAGTGGCGCATGCTTTACCACTTTACTAGCTCATCTTTTGTGCTATAAATCACCCATAAAAATCTATAAGCCTCAGCTCCTTTAGCTCCTCTCCCCTAAGCCTAGAATTAAAATTTTTTCCATCTACTCAAGCTTACTTCTAGCTTACAACTAAGCCCCTAAGACATCAAAACAGCAACATTGCACACCAGACACATGCAACCAAAGTCAAAATAAAAATAGCCCCTAACCCGGGATATTACACCCCCAAACGTAAATCATTGCTCGTTCCGAGTAATGTTTATGCACAACAAAAGGTCTTGGTAAGGCAAAATTGCTAATTGTGTAAGCAGCATCAATCTTTGTCCCATATTCATGCATTAATAACTTCATGCTTATCGATCTTTTTTATTAAAAAGTAATTCATATGCAAACATTCCTTAAGATTATACTAAGCTTCAAAATATGCCAACATCTCGTAGTTTGCAAGTATGTCTCAGCCATAGATAATATTCTTCATTCAACATAATTTCTTATCAATCAAGCAAACAATCACAAGGTTGTAATGTTGAACTAAGGACTTCCTCTCCACTAATGTAGGTGACATAATCATCAAATCAATAGGTCTTTTATAAGGTTGTAATGGGGCTCGGTTAAAGGTAGGGATTTTAAGAGATGGGACATTTCAGTTTTAAAAAATCTTAACCTTTAACTTTGTCTTGGTTTTCTCGTAATACAACCTTTTTCTTTAAGTGAACCTTTGGGACACCCCAAACTTATTTTGAACTCAAGCTTATACATTTCTCCTTTTTTTTTTTTTGAGACTAAGCAAACTTTTCTTCACTCTCCTTTTTTTAGCGTGAGCACATACATCTTTATGAAAATTTCCACAAATGTTGATTCCCAAGACAACTTTAGTTAAGATAGGTGCACAAAATTAGGATAACTTTAAAAAGATGGTAATTGGCTTATAATATACGTCCATTGCAAAAAAATAGGCCTTTAAGCTCAAAATTACAATTTCAAGGATCTAATATCATAAGGTTGGCTTGAAAAGGCTCAAACGGTCCAAAGAAATAGTGCCTATATCATTTTAGATTTTTATGTCCCCTAGGATTTTGCCTCAAGAAAGTTACAAAGTCAATTCTAAAGATATAAACCTTCATGCATGTCTAATCTCAAAAGAAACTAAGTTTTCATGGCAAACATTACTAATGCTAAGATCATACAAGCATTCCATTCTTCATGATAACATACTTTCATTTAGATAAAATCATCATTCATACTTGCATACAAACTATCTCAGTAATAAAAAATATCCCTAAACATTCATTTATTAAAACATACTTATGAAATAAATAATTGAAACATACTTGAAAATTTTAAAAGTTTGAGTAATTTATTTGCCTTACCCCCCTTTAAAAAGAAGAAATGTCCTTATTGCAAGAACAAAGTAATGAATGAAAACTAAATGTCAGGTAGGGTTGTAAAGAAAGAGGTGTGAGTCATTAAGACTGCTTAAATACCAAGTCTTCCTTAATAACCCAATCCTAGACATGTTCATTCCCATTACCACATCACTTAGTTTTATTCTTTCTAAAGAAGTGTTAAGTTTGCTCATGCTTGCTATGTTTTATTTTGTAGAAATTAAATCCTAATTACGAAAGAAATAAATTCTTAAGGACCTAAAAATAATTAAATAAATAACAAGACAAGAATCCCCCTTTTATTTTTTTGACTCATTCCCCTTGTCTTCTTTAGCTCCATCTCCACTTGCATAGTCAGTATTTTCTGTCCATGTCTCAAAGATAGGATCTGGGAACTCAGGAAAAAAAAGTATTAGAGATATTCTTAAAAGCATTTTGAATTGAGTCATCTCTAATTTTTGCATATTTCCAATAAGTTTGTTGTTGATTGTGCATGAACTTGCACATATCCTTCAAAATTGACCACTCTGATTTCCTTGAAGTACTTGCAGAAGTCGGCATGGGAGTTATATATTCAGGTTCAACACTTAGCTTGACTGGTTCTTCTTCTGGCTCAACCCTTGGTTCAGGAATGTTCAGTTCCTTATCAGATTCTTCCTTTTCAGTGTCTGTAGCTGAATCAGCTTCAGCTTCAGTTCCATCTATTGACTCCTCGGTATCCGGCTCAGTTGGTTCTTCTTGCTCGCCTTAATTCAGCTCATGCACCTTCTCTACTAATCTTTCAAGATCATAACTTGTAATGCATCCTTGAACATATCGCCCCTTCGGATTTACTTGTGTTTTAACACGAGCCTTTAAGCAAAGTGAAGTGATTAATGATAGGAAATAAGCACTTCCTGCCTTCTTTTTAGCACAATCATGAATCTCTTTGAGGATAATTTTCCCAACATTAATGGACTTTTCTGTCAAAATTGCATATAACAAAAGGATCCATTCCATCGAGATGGCGGAATTATGTGAGATAGGCATAAAACTATAGCGAACAAAATAAAACCATACCTTTGCTACTGGTTTTAAGTATTCTCTTCGACAAGAATGGCTCCCATGCTTTCTTGTAACCCATTGGGATCCCAGATTTGTCAAGACTTCAAGCACTTGTTGAAGAAAATCCCAATTGATATTGTTCATTATAGGGTAGTACTCATCTTCTTCAACATCAGGTAAATTAAAAAAATCATTGATGGACTTAAAAGTAAGAGGTACCTTTCTCTTTCGAACAATGACTTCAGTAGCATCTTACATAGTCAAATTAGCATAGAATTCTCGAACTAGTTCATCATCGGGAAGTGAACAAGCATCACAAAATTGTTCCCACTTGAAAGCATTGATTTTTTTCTAATCGGCATAGGAACAACCATCAAATCATTACTCTTCAAGTCAAAACCTTTTTCTGGCATCATAGGTTAATGCTTCAAGATTGAATCAAATCTCTCTTTCACTTTTTCATCGATCAAAATTCGGTTTTCAGGAGTAGTATTTAAAGATCTGGTTCTTTTGCAAGACATGGTATGTTTTCCCAAAAATTTGGCAAAGTTTCTGCACAAGAGAGAAAAGAGAAATCAACAAAGTGGGTAGAACTTGCTACGGAAAAAATCTTGCAACGGTAAGGATGGTGCAGCGGCGACGACGATGACGTGCGACAACAACAGCGGGGTGCGATGGAGACAACGGTGTGCGATAACAATGGAGGTGCTTCAGCAATCTCTTTACGGCGCATTAGGGAATTTCGACAAAAAGGGAAGAGAACTAGGGTTTCTTTCAGGATCTGAGGTTGACGACCCAAAAGGAAGATTTAGAGATTTTTTAGGGTGTAAGCAAATTGCTTTGAGGGATATGAAATTTAGTAGAATGGAGAGGGGTTTATATAAGGAAAAATTAGGGCAACATGTAGCAAAAATTTAGCTATATTAGGGTTACTTGGGCGGCAAGCAATGGGTGTGACGGCAATGCATGGATTTTTCCCTCATTTTTGCTGTTTTAGGCCTCAAACTCAGACTGTATCTTACTAAAAAAAACTGATTAGTACTTGGGCCAAATTTGACCCCCTTTATTAACATAAAAATTTAAAACTTAAATAGAATAAATGAAACTTAAAAATTTTAAATCTTAATTAGAAAATTTCTTCTTAACAAATTATATTAAATTAATTCCCAGGAAAGGTTGAAGGGGTCACAGCGGTCCCGCTTAAGTTCCGATCTCCTTAGACAGAATTAATTAAATGTTATAAGTTAAGAAAATAAGTTCTAATTATTTATTTATTTACAAAATGAGTTCATGAAAATTTAAGGGTCTGTTAATTTGAATGAGGATTCAACTCACTCAAATTCACCATCCCAGTAGTGTTTGAGACGTTGACCATTAACTTTAAACGTACCTCCGTAATTTTTGTATAATTCAATAGCTCCATAAGGATAAACTCGATAGATGGTATAAGGTCCTTTCCATCGGGATTTAAGCTTCCCAGGAAATAACTTCAACCTTGTATTAAACAACAAAACCTTCTGACCTTCTTTAAACTCGCGAGGTTGTATATGACTATCATGCCATCTCTTTGATATTTCTTTACACATTTTGGAATTCTCATAAGAAAACAACCTCAGCTCTTCCAACTCATCAAGTTGTAACATCCTTCTCTCACTGGCTTGCTTAAGATCAAAGTTCAACTGTTTCAACGCCAGTGAGCTTTATTCTCCAACTCTAATAGCAAATGACATGCCTTTCCAAAGACTAACCGATAAGGAGTCATTCCTAACGGTGTCTTAAATGTTGTTTGATAGGCCCATAATGCATCATCGAGCCTTCGAGACCAATCTTTTCTGCTAGGGCGTACTACCTTTTCAAGGATACCTTTGATTTCACGATTCATTCTTTCAACTTGCCCATTAGACTGGGGGTGATAGGCAGTAGCAATATTGTGCTTCACATCATATTTGTCAAGCAACCACTTAAGCCATTTGTTCACAAAGTGAGAACCTTCATCACTAATAATAGCTCTTGGTGTCCCAAATTGTGTACACACATGCTTATGTAGGATTCGCATGACTACCTTAACATCATTTGTAGGGTATGCTTCAGCTTCAACCCAATTGGATACATAGTCCACAGCAACTAAGATGTATTTGTTCCCATACGAAGAACGAAACAGGCCTAAGAAGTCAATGCCCCATACGTCGAACAATTCAATCTCCAAAATGTTTTTCAAGGGCATCTCATTCCTTCTTGATATATTTCCAGTCCTTTGGCATTTATCATAGTTCTTCACATAAGCATAAGCATCTTTAAAATAGTGTAGGCCAAAATAAACCTACTTGCAAAATCTTTGTTGTAGTACGTGAACCACCAAAGTGTCCCCCACTTGGAGATGAATGGAAATGATACAAGATCTCAGCAATCTCGCTTTCGGCTACACACTTTCGGATTATATTATTTGCACATTGTTTAAACAAAAATGGATCCTCCCAAAAATAATACCGACTATCATGAAGGAATTTTTTCCTTTGTTGGTATGTCATTTCTTGAGGAATTATTCCACATGCAAGATAATTGGCAAAATCAGCAAACTAGGGTATTTCATGAATTTGATTTACCTCAAATAAGTATTCATCTGGGAAATTCTCATTGATAGGCACACATGACTGAGTTACCTCATCTTGCTCCAACCTCGACAGATGATCAGCTATTCGATTTTTGACACCTTTTCTGTCTTGGATCTCAAGGTCAAATTCTTGGAGTAAAAAGTATCCAACGAATTAGCCTTGGTTTTGTATCTTTCTTCGTGAGTAAGTATTTAATGGCCGCATGGTAAGTAAATATTGTAACTTTGGTACCTATAAGATATGAGCGGAATTTGTCAAAAGAAAAAACTATAGTAAAGAGTTCCTTTTCGGTTACGGTATAATTGAGTTGGGCTCCCGTCAAAGTTCTACTTGCATAGTACATAGGGTGAAACACTTTGTTTCTTCTTTGACCCATCATAGCTCCAACAGCATAGTCACTTGCATCGTATATCAACTCAAAAGGTGAGTTCCAATTAGGTGTAATGATTATTGGGGCTGAGATTTACCACTTCTTTAGATCTTCAAAAGCTTCCAAACATGCTTTATTGAAATCGAACACTGTATCTTTCTCTAACAACAAACATAACGGTTCAGAAATTTTCGAGAAATCTTTGATAAACATTCGGTAAAAATCGGTATGGCCTAAGAAACTTCTGACTCCTTTCACATTCATCGGGGCCAGTAATCTTCCAATTACCTCCACCTGTTCTTTGTCAACTTCAATTCCTCTCTTTGAGATCTTATGACATAAGATAATCCCTTCCTTGACCATAAAATGGCCTTTTTCCTAATTAAGGACAAGATTCGTCTCTTCGTATCTCTTCAATACCTTAGTCAAATTACTCAAACAGATATCATAAGTGTTAGCCAAAACAGAAAAATCATCCATGCAACAAAATTTTCAACCATATCAGTAAATATTGCCATTATGCATCGTTGAAAAGTTGTTGGTGCATTGCATAAACCAAAAGGCATTCGCCTAAAAGCAAACATACCGTATGGACAAGTAAAAGTTGTTTTCTGTTGGTCCTCTGGGGCTACAACTATTTGGTTATATCCAGAATAGCCATCTAAAAAATAATAGAATTCATTACCTTCCAATCGATCTAACATCTGATCCATAAAAGGCAAGGAAAATGGTCTTTTCGAGTGGCTTTGTTCAACTTTCTATAATCGATATAGATTCTCTAATCGGTAACAGTTCTCGTTGGAATTAACTCATTACGCTCATTTTCAATAATTGTGATTCCACCTTTCTTTGGCACACACTGCACCGGACTTACCCACGAACTATCTGAAATAGGATAGATAATTCCTACATCTAACCATTTGATCACTTCCTTCCTCACAACTTCTTTCATAATAGGATTGAGCATCCTTTGCCCATCAATTTGAGCTCTTTCACCTTATTCTAAAATGATTTTATGCATGCAATGGCTTAAACCTCGAATACAAGCTATAGTCCAATGAATTACTTCTTAAATTTCTTTAAAACAACAATTAGTTGCTCCTCTTGATCTTTTGTCAGTTCCGCTGAAATAATCACAGAGAATGTAGAACAGTCACCTAAATAAACGTATTTCAAATGGGAAGGAAGTACCTTTAGTTCGAGTTTAGGTGGTTCTTCAATTGACAACTTGGGTTGTACAAACTCTCTAACTTCCAACTCCAACGGTTCAAACCATGTGGATTGAATAAAATTTCTCGGATTGGCTTCCATCAAAGCCATGTTTTCTTCACCTTCTTCATCCTTCAAAGGGTCAGGATATAAGGCTTTCTCTAATGGATCTTCTTTAAAATTACTTTCCATGGAAACCAAGGTTTCTATCTCTTCCATAACTAAACACTCTTCTGCCGGATCGGGAAATTTCATCGCTTTAAGAATGTTAAAGGTTACCTGATCGTCTTGAACTCGAATGGTGAGTTCACCTTTCTGCACATCAATTAACGTTCTTCCCGAGGCTAAGAAAGGTCTCCTAAAGATGATCGACACTTCCTTGTCTGCTTCAAAATCTAAGACAATGAAATCAGCAGGAAAAATAAATTTATCAAGATTTACCAAAACATCCTCGATCTTTCCTTTGGGATATGCTAAAGATCTATCCGTTAGCTGAAGCATCACAGTTGTAGGTCTTACTTCACCTATCCCTAACATCTTGAAAATAATTTTAGGCATCAAATTGACACTCGCTCCTAAGTCATACAAAGCTTTACCGCAGTAAGATTCACCAATGTTACAGGGTATAGTAAAGCTTTCTGGGTCTTTTAATTTCGGTGGCAGTTTGTTCTGTAGGAACGCATTGCACTCCTTTGTCAAGGCAACAGTCTCATATTCACTCAGTCATTTCTTCTTAGACAATATATCCTTCATAAACTTTACATAATTCAGCATTTTTTCTAGAGCCTCCACCCACAAAATATTGATGTGTAAATGCTTCAGAACATCCAAAAACTTCTTAAATTGCACCTCCTATTTCTGCTTGTGTTGTTGCAATCTTTGCGAATATGGAGGTGAGGGAACTTTTGGTTGAACCGGACAACTTTTCTAAATAGGTAAATTTGCATCCAAAGAAGATGTTAAAATATCTGAATTCGGGGTTTACCTTGTTAGACTTTGTAGATTCTGATTTCTTTGGTGTAGGAATTTCAACAGTTGGTTGAATTTTCGCAATAGGCTTATCTTTGACATCAATCAATCAGGGTTTCAGAATTTTACCACTTCGCAATGCCACTGCCTTGATATGTTCTTTACCCAAATTTCTTGGATTCTCAGTATCGCTCGACAAGGTTCCTTGTGGTCTATTACTAAGCTCCGTAGCTAACTGACCCATTTGGTTTTCCAAATTTTTCAGTGTTGCAGCTTGGCTTTGGATCAAAGCGTTATTCATTGCCATGTAAGCTTTCAACAAGTTCTCCAAATTGTTTGATGCCTCAGCTTGAGGTGGTTTTGAAGTTGTTGATTAAACCCTTGAGATTGGTTGGGTCTATGCCGCAATAAGTTGTTGTTCGGTCCATTTCCTTGGTTGCTCCAAGAAAATTTAGGATGATTACGCCATGAAGAATTGTAGAAGTTGGACTGGGGTCCTTGTCCACTCCTATTTTGATATTGGTTCCACACATAGTACACTGACTTGGGATTTGATAGACAATTCTCAAAAGAATGACCTTCCCCACAATACACAGAGGAAACTACTTCAAACGGACTTGGTGGCTAAGCTACAAAATTATTAGCACTATTAGTGGTAAACTGTTTTAACATAGAGGAAATATACGATACCTAAGCTGATAATGAAGTGAGGGCGTCAACTTCATGAACTCCAACTACACGTCTTCCTGAAGTTGTTCGATGGGAATTACACACTGAGTTTGCGAAAACTCATCCTTTTTCTGTTTAATATGTTTAGGTAATCCCCAGTATTAGACGGATCGGTGCAGCGGAGGACTCGACGGTGACCACTATTTCTGCTTCACGATAGATTCACGGCTTTATTCTTATTTATGGTTTTGATTATATCTGGGAAAAGTTTTATGTAATTATGGCCATTACAGATTTTTGTTTAAATTTGGATTTGCAACATTTATGGTTTTACCGCTAGTAATAGGAAAACTCGAGTTTTCAATACAAACAAACATTTTACCAAAAAAACAACATGATTATGCAAACTATTTTTAAAAGCTTCCGCGAAGTATAAATATTTTGGAAAATGGACAGCGTTTTGGAAACGAATGGCACTAATTACAATTAACATAAAATAATGAAAAACGTTTAAAAAGGAGAAAGGGTTTGAGCGTGGCTACAGTTTCAAAAGCACTATCATGTGACATAGCCAGATTCAGCCATAACGTATAGGCCGGGTTTGGGGTGTTACAATGATAGTAAACAACCAAAGCTCAAGAAGTCCAAAATTGTAGTAAACCAACAAAAATAATAATAACCAGCCAAAATTCTAACATATTGTCTTTATTACAAAAGTTCAAAAGAATAATAAAACCACCTACTCAAATTACTATTGCTTAACTTGGATCACTTCCCTGGTGATAACTCTTGAAAAGAGTTATATTTAAGTCCTCTGAATAGAATTAATTGGTTGTAATTAAGTGAATACTTTTGCATTTTTAGGATATTTTTAGAACATTGAATAACAAAGCTTGGATTGTGATATAATGGTCATTATTTGTTACTTTTATCACTTGGGGAGGAAAAGTGTGGTTTTGTATAAATATAGGTGTAGGAAGAGCAGGAAGACGAAAAGGTAAAATAAGGGAAGTGAAACATTGCCATGGAAATTGGTAAGATTGATTGCCAACATAATTTCCATGGCAATTCTGGGAAGAAGACTCAGCACTCTATCCACGTCACTCTCAGCCGGCTGGACGTGTACCAGAAAAACCAACCTAAAAAGAGGAATAAAAAATGTGTGTTGAGGTGGGACAGATCTACCCAATAAAAAAGAGAGAGAAGAAGAAAAAAAAGGAGGAGAATTTGTGTGGGAAAGAGACTGGTGACAGCAATCCTCTCTCTACACAAAGAAAAATTACATTGGAGAATTTTAGAGAAAGAAAGGGCAGCAGATACAAAGAGTATATTATAGATGTGAAGAAGGGGAAGAGACATCTATCCTGGATTCATGTACGACCAGAAGATAAAAGAAAAGTTGGAGTGTGGCGAGAAATCCTACAGTTCTGCCTTTAGTTTTCCTGATTTCTGTGATTCAAACTTCTTTAAATGTTGATGAATGATTTAAATTTGATGTTTACCTTTCCACCCACGAACTAAATCTTTTCTTGGTTGGAGTCATTTGGGTGAATGTTTATCATCTTTAATGCTCATAATTTGGGATTGCCTATATCACTGTTTCATTCAATTTATGCCTATTTTTAATACATGTGTGCAAGCTCTAGACATAGTTGATTGTATGCTATGATCATAGATGTATTTTTAATTCTGAAAAGGTTAAATATACTGGATCTAGAATAGTTTGATGCAAGTGAATATTTGACAGAATATTCATAGCACTCAAGACATAGATGTTACAAGTTGTGCAGAGAAGAACATTCATTGCAGTTATTAATCCAAAGTTTTGTAGACATGCAGTAACTTAGATTTTTAGCTTAAAATCTAGCTATCGAAAGAGGCAAGTTACAGTAGTAACTCTCTGAGCAGTTGATTACACAATATTTTGCCATGTGATATGAGCATTTCACCTAAATAATTCCAGCCATATTCATTCAACAACAGAATTACACTTGTTTTTCTCTGTAATTTGCCAATACATTTTATTTGCCATATCAAGTCTCTGCTTTTAGCATTAAATTACATTAATTCATTATACCAATATCATATTTAATTTAAGAGTATTTCCTGTTATTTTGTATAGTTAATAGGGTTATAATAACTTAATCAATCTCTTACCAATTTTTGATCCCTGTTGAGACGATACTTACTTATCACTTTATTACTTGATTGACGTGTACACTTGCACAATTGCATTAGTTATTTACATGTAACACCTGGTCGCACCGCTCACACCAAAAATGCTAACAATGTGTAAGGATTTAGTAAGGAGTGTGTGGACTTAAACAAGTTCAGTGAATGTTAGGAATTACCGTAAATGTACATAATATCATATGTTAAATAAAAGAAACTAAAGCACAATCACAACTATATTTAATTACACCATCGAGCCAACAAAGTCACACTTCATTTATCTTATTGGTCTAACTTATGTACTCACAAGCATATACATACAACATACTCTATATACAATTCATTAAGTGATAATTTGGCAACTTGGGACTATGAAATGTAAAATTGGGCTCTATCACCACACATTGGATACAAGGATCTCCAACACACCAATGACTCAAAGAGTCTAACATATCCCATAAGTGTAGCATCAAGCTAACACTCTTCAACACACTAACATATGCCGATGAATGTAGCTTAGCTTACATTCCTTTATCTCTCCAAACTGTCCTGGGCCTCAATGCCCCAAATCACAACACAAGAGTGAGTACTCACTAATCTTATGGCATGCCAACTATATCCAACGGTCTCAATAGATTATAAGTCCAAAATATCCACAATTATACACATATTTACTTACCGTTTTTTGCACATTTTCACTGCTCATTAAACATCATATACATAACACTATCACTTCCATATAACATGCTTACCATGCTCTCTATTGCTGCACTCACAAGTGCTAGCATATTGCTCAATGAACTATAACCACAATAAATCACATATACATGCATAAAACTAGTAGTTCTATTTAACATATTAACACAATCAGATAATCACAATTTTGCAAAATACACAAAAGGAGTAAGAAGGCTTACACTTAGAACTTAGGATAGGGGTTTAGGCTACTCCTAAGCTTCCATTTAACACTATGAATCATGCCTACAAGCAACGACTCTAAAACACTCATCGATCACGCTTTCACTTGTTTGTCGAAAGTTCAAACTAGCTTTTTCTTTCCTTTCGTCTTGCTCAAAGAGGGTTCCAACAACACTAAATCTTCCCAAATATTAACCACACAACATATAAAGAAAATTAACAACCAATAACACACCTCAAATAAAACAAAAATGTTGGTTTAAACTAGCTCCTCTTGGAATATAATTTTTTTTAACCTCAAATATCATAATCCAAATTCGTTCCTATAACTTAAAATTGAATCTAAACATTTAATTATTCAATAAAGAAGGACTCTCAACCCTCAAAAAAAAAATCAAAAATCCTCAAACTTATGGTTCCAAAAATTTTGATATCCATGGCTATTTTTAGCAAAAACTCAACATAACCTTCAAATCTTTTAACCAAAGTTTAAAACGAGTTTTAAAACCTTCTAATCTAATGGAAACAAGTTGAAAGACACTTAGAAACAATATTTTAATTGGGAAACTCAGATTCCTACACTTAAGATCCCAATTTCGGTTAAAACATGAATTTCTATTTACAACCAATCAAAACTTGATATAAAAAGGTAAAATATATCAAAACTTAATAAGAAAAAAAACTTTATCTCGATCGAGAAGAAGAACGATGAAAGATTGAATTTCAAAAAATTCATTTGGAAATCGAATGAGGAAATTTATAATATTTTTTGGGTTTTTTTAAAATTGGGAGAGATTTCAGAATTTGGGAGATAAGAAAATCACAAGGGTTAGGTTTAATTAGAGAGCCAATAAGTGGATTTGGGGTTTAGGGAAATTTATTTTTGAATGATGATAAAGGGGAGGGGAAGATGTGAATGGCTGAAATTTTGAAAGCCAAATTGCAAAAATTAAGCTTTTTGCCCTTTTAGTCACTCCTAACTTTTCCCTTTTCCAAATAGGCCCTAAATCAATTAAAACTCATTTTCTCCAAATTAGACCTTAAAATTGATTTTTTTTAGCCAAAAAATGAAATAAAAACTTGAATATATAACTTTAAATTCTTTAATTACTCACTTTCGACCCTAATTTTCGATATCTGACACAACCTCCCGTTTGGTGACTTGATTCTACTAACTCAATTTTTGAGGTGTGACAAAAAGTCTACTTGATGGTCCACTTTTGGTGAGTGAAAATATATATGAGGTAAAATTTGAGAGTTCTCTAGTGAGAAAATGAAAATGAAAAGAAAGAAAATACCCATACAAAAGTGAAGAATGATTATCTTTTAGCTCATCATAACTCAAATTTGTTCAATGGCGTTTCTTTATTACAGGATTTAAGAATTCATTGATAGACTTCCAATTACATTACTCTACCACTGATAAAATATTTTACTTGTGGGAAAGAGGTAAGTTGAACATTGATAATTCTCCACAAGTGCTATCAGGTAACAAAGGTAAGGAAACATTAGAAATTGATTTAATAAGGCATACCTTTAATGTTTTTTTATAAGTATGGTATTGGTTTTGTTTGTAAAATACTTCCTTATAACATGCTTTCTCATTGGTCAAATTTCATTAAACCTTGGTCTAAAAGTTCATTTGATTTTCTAGGTTTATCTAGTTTTGTAAATGTTAAAAATAGTAATTTTGTTGCATTAGATAGGGTTATTAAAGCATTTTATACATTTGTTCTTGCAACAAAATTTTCTACCTTGACCTTTAATGATGAATTTTTACATAGTAATATTAACCTTTTTGATTTTTATTGTTATGTGAAATTCTTGACTTATCGTTGGAAATTATTATCGATGACCATGCATATTCAAATAATATTATAGGTTATTTTTTACTTGAACACTCATGTGCCTAACATTTCTTTATTTAGTGTTAATTGTTTGTTTTTGAAGAAGTGGTACTTGATCCATTCTAATTTGGGGGATCAAAATCACATATTTGATCATAGATATAGTTTTGGTGCACAGGAAAGCTTAGATAAGTATTTGTTTGCTTTTATTGTTACTAATTCTAATCCTTTTCTGTTTCTACAGCTAAAGATTCAAGGATGAATCTTCTTGAGGAATGGGAGAATGATGCAAGCCTCACGGCCCGATTTCAGGCCCATGGATGTGATAGGCTTTCACTACCTCAAGGTCCAATGACAAGGTCAAAGGCCAAGCAAATCAAACCAAGACTCTATTAAAGATAATATGTGAGGATGAAACTTTTCAAGGAAATGGTGAATGATACATGTACGGAATGGGTAAAATTTATTAAAGTCAATTCAATCAAATTGCCATTTTTCAACCTGAAAAAATTAGTCAACTTGCGATGAATTTTTGGATTGGATCCAGACATTTTTGGATTAGGCACTAAAATCTGCATTAATTACAAAAAATCTTGATACTCTTTTAGTAGGTATCAATACTCATTGTTTCAAGTGCAATTCATAACCTAGTATTTCATCCCTAATAGCTATATTCACTTCCACAACAACCACAACTATTGAAAATCAATTAGAGGGTATAAATACCATCTTTCAAAGGTCTAGCAACAAGAAGAGCAATGTGCAAAGCTTAAAGATAAATCAAAACAACCTAGAGCTTAATTTTTTCATGCTTTTTCTTGTAGACACTTGTGAGCTTTCATTGTATCCATTTAGCTCAAGTGTTCTTCTTTGTATTTTTGCTTAATTGGTAAATATCATGATCTTGGGAGGATTGTTTTCTTTGTTTGCTTATTTGTATCTCTTTTGAAATGGGGTTTATTCTTAAGGTTTGGATAGAAACCTTAAGGGAGTTGTATATTAAGATTTTGGGGTATAAGTCCTAAAAGAAATTGTAAGGTTAAACCTTATCCTCAAAGGTTGTCAAATTAGTGAATTTGGGAAAATCCTTAGTTGTGGAAAGCTAAGGTAGTGGATAGGCAATTGGGGCCGAACCACTATAAATCCTTATGCCATTTGTTGCACAAATTTTGTTGATTCCACCACAACTTCTCAAAGGCCGATTCAACCTCCCTATCATCGATCTTGAGTTGATCCTTCTGAGCTAACAATTGGTATCAGAGCTAGTCTCTAAAGACTATTTAACAACCAAGAGAAGATCCTCGAAGAAGCTTAAATAGTCATCAACTCATTCTACAAAATGATTTCCACTTTCGAGCCAAATTTCACCATATTGGGAGAAGTGTATTCCACCATGAGGCCTCATCTATTCAATGGCTCCAACTACTTAGATTGGAGAACAAGAATGAAGCTATTCATCCAAGCCAACAACAGTGAAGTTTGAAGGATAATTACAAATGGGTCATTCATTCATATGAAGAGGGTCGAAGGTGTTATTTTCCTAAATGAAGAGAGTGAATGGGATAACAATTATATCAAGAAGATACAATTAAATGCAAAAGATATGCACACTCTATTTTATGCTCTTAGTGCAAATGAGTACATTAGAGTCTCCTTGTGCAACAATGCCAAAGAAATATCGGACAAGCTTGAAGTCACCCATGAAGGGACGAGTAGAGTTAAGGACTCCAAGATAAGTCTTCTCACCTTTGATTATAAGTTGTTTAAAACAAAACCGGAAGAAGGAATTAAGCAGATGTTCAATCGCTTCACCTATATTATCAATGGTCTCAAAGTCCTTAGGAAGATCTATCCCAACAAGGATATAGTGAAAAAGATGTTGAATAGTCTCCCAACATCTTGGGAAGCTAAAATGATGGCAATAGAAGAATCAAAGGATATCAACTCACTTTCCTTTGATGAGCTTATTGGATCTTTGCTTACATATGAGATGAGGCTTAACAAAGGGAGTGAAAAAGAAAGAATTATGAAGAAGAATGTTGGTAAAGTTCTAAATTCCACCACTAATAACGATAGTGAATCAAGTGAAGTGGTGGATAGAGATAAAGAGATGGAGATGTTTGCTAGAAGATTCAAGAGATTCATGAAGTCCAACAAAGGAAGAGAATTTCAAAAGAAGAAATGACTCAAGCTTGAATCTACCAAGGAGAACGATCCCATTATTTGCTATGAGTGCAAGAAACTAGGACACATCAACTTAAAAAGGAGGGGTCCAGCAAACAAAAGGTCTATGTTGTTGCTTGGAGTGATGAAAACTCATTCGTTGATGAAGTAGCCAACTTATGTCTTATAGCCATTAATGATCCTAAGGTAACTTCTAACTCATCTACTTTAAATGATTATTATTTTGATGAGTTGCAAGATGCTTATGATGACTTGGGTTTGGAATTTGAAGTCATGATGTCAAAACAAAAGAAAAATGTTTCAAAATTCCGAAATGAAAATGACTTACTTTCCAAAACTAATTATGAACTTGAAGAGAAAGTAAACAAAAATGCAAGAAATTATTAAGGACTTTGAAAAGAAAATTTTAGACTTGTAACATCCCAAAATTGGGCCTAGGAGAATTGAGCCCAATGGGCCTTAGGCGTAGTAGCGTTTAAATTTTTGGAGAATAAGAGATCGGCTTAAATGCTAGTTAGACCTATTGGATAAGTGATTTTGGAAGGTTGAGGGCTTCTATGAAGACCCGGGATCAAATATTGGCTTTGGGAAAATTTTGGTTTTAGGTGAAAAAAAACCCTGGAAGTTGGCAGATAGGCCTTAAGAATAAAATATGGAGGAAAATGACACAAGTGGAGTGTGTGATGTAGTGGCAAAGTGATGCCACATAAGAGACAAGGGAGTGACGCCACAAGGAAGGAAGGAGGTTCAAGTCTTGGCTTTTGCATTTTGGTTTTCTTTTTGCTTGGACCTTAGAATTTGGACCATAGTTTATATTTAGTTGCGCATGGTTTAAGACACAAGAGGAGCTTGTGGTAAAGTGGCTAGCGGCGGGGATTATGTTGCAAGGGAGCCTAGGTTCGAATCTCATGAAAAGCAAGGAGTATTTATTTTATGATTGACGGCAAGAGTTTCAATTGAATTTAAACTCTACTGACGAAGGGATCCCACATCGGAAAGACACAAAGAATGAAGGTGAAGAGCTAGCTATATAAGGAGCAACCTAGGAGGAGAGTAAACACATCATGGAGGGCATTTGGGCACAAGAGTGGTCGGAGCGCGGATTAGCCCCAGAGTCCTATCAGGTGTGTAACTCTCTCTACTCTAGTTGTAGAGCGGCAAAATGCCAAAATGCCGGTTACACGGCATTAGTAGCCACACGAGCGTGCGAGCGCATGTGTGGGGCTTCGACGCGATAGTTGAGGCCATCAGTAGTATTCTTGTGGGTTGGGCTGCTTGGGCCTCGATGGGCCGAAGTGGGCCCAATGGGCCCGTGGGCCCATATGAGTAAAATTGTATGATTGGTTAGTATATGTTGAACTAGACTAGGTGGAACTTATATACGTGGCTAGATTTGTGCTAGGTGGGCCACACGAGCATGTGGGCCCGGATGGGCCAAAATCGGGTTTTAGGCCAATCATCCTGGCATGCGACCGGAAATGGTAGCCGAGTCGCTAGTGGCGACATTAGGCCTTCAGAAAGGCCATTGCGGTGTGTGAATTTACTGAAAATACCCTTAGTAGGTAAAATTACGATTATACCCTTAAAGGTTGATTAGCATGATTATGTTGTTTAGTTTTGGCCGATTGTAGGGAAGGCTTGATCTCGCATATCTCGGGTTGTGGCTAGTGCTCGAAAAGTGTTAAGGAAGGGGATCTAGTGCGTTAGATCTTGATCTACTGGATTTGATAGTCGCATTAGTAACCTGTGTGTAAACTAACACACTTCTTGCTTTGTATATGTTTGATAAACTCGATTGATTGGTAAAACCAAAACAGTATGGTTGAGTGATATGATACCCTATGGGGTATGTGCACGATTCAGTAAGTCCGTTTCATTATGAGTAATCGTTATTGATACATGATGTCATGATTTATGATGTATGTGCTATGAGATGCAACGTTAAACATGTTTGCATGATTTGAATACTATACATGAGTTGGTATGATGATGGGTGATATGAGAGGAGGGGGAGTTGATATTCGTGTCGACGGACACCAGTGGTTTGGTACCACATTGTGACTACGGTCACCAGAGGTTTGGCACCTCCAGAGGTTTGGCACCTCATAGCGTCCCGTCCCAGTTGGTTTAGCACCACGATGGGTTGGCCCCACGCTTGATATTATGGGATTGACGCCCGGTGATTTAGTATCACACGATGGGTTGGCCCCATCATTCGATTTGTGTCTGCGGACACCAGAGGTTTGGCACCTCCAGTGATTTGGTATCACAATTGTGACTTTAAGTCACCAGTGGTTTGGCACCACCAGTGGTTTGGTACCACACAGGGTAGAGAAAGGTGTTTGGATGGCTAGGTTGGGTGCATGACTTAGTGCATGTTAATTGTTATAAATTGTGTATGTTGTGGCATTAAACCGGGGGAAGGGTTACATACTGAGTCTTGGTGACTCACCTTCTCCTTTACTTTTTCAGGTGACACGTAGATCGCGGATGTGGAGCCGGAGGGACTCGAGGTGGCCATGCAGTGGACATATGATTTAAATGAACTTTAAATTTTAGTTTATTTTATTTTTATTGTTGGATTTATTTTCATCAAGTTGTAATAAGGCCTCCTAGATAAATTTTTCATATTTTATGTTTTGGAATAATTTGTCTAAATTATTTAATGATGATAAAACGGGTTCACATGTTTTCTCAAATCAAACGCAAAAATGTTTTAAGTGCCATCGGGCACATTCGAAATCTATAAACAACCCGACTCAATAAATATTTTTTTTAAAACAACACTAAGTATGGTTTTTAACAAGAGACTTGAAAAATGAAGGGTTCCCGACAAAACTTTAAATTATTTTTAAAGGGATTTCAAAATGTTTTCTCTGTAGCAAATCAAATTCGGTCGTAGTGTTTGGGCCGGGTTTGGGGTGTTACAAGACTTGTATAATTTACTTTCAAAAGTTCATGAGGATCATCAAAAGCAACTTGAGTTGCTTAAGAGTGAAAAAGCTCGCTCTAACAAAGTTTTTGGAAAAGGAGAAAATTCAAAACAAAACTTTGTTAAAAATAGCTTTAATTACTATAAACATAAAGGACCCTTAGATTTTACAAGGGAAAACTTCTTAAGAGTGTATGGGTCCCTAAAGGACTTAGTGCTACTCAAGACAAGGAAACTCTTTCAAAATTTATGCCTAAAGGGATGAAGATTTTGAAGACTAATGATTATGGACTCAAAAGATATTGGGTACCAAAAACTTAATTTTATGTGTTGTAGGTAAGGTGCCTTGCTTCAAGGAGATAAAAGGCAAATTCTATGTGATTGTACCTTAATGTTGATCGGTATGGTAGTTCATTAGTTCTTTATGTTTAATATCTATCTTTGAACTAACCACTTTCTTTTCCTCTTGAGAGCTTTATTGTCTATTTTTTTATATATAACAAAAAGGGGGAGAAGAGGAAAGAAAGTTTTAATGGTTAATTGATTACTTATATGCCAAGATTAGTGACCAATTTTTCAAATCAAAATAAATGTCAAATTTGTACTTATTTCAAATATTTATGCTCCAAATATTCATGCCTTAAATTGAAAATGATTTTTATATAGGGGGAGCTTAAATTGAAAATGACTTTTACTAAGGGGGAGTTGTAACAGCCTATTTTTCAGTGGTGTCAGAAATAGTGGTTTCGGGGCCACAAATTTGACAAATAAGTTCATAAATATTATTATTTAATATTTACGAGTCAAATATGGATTTAAAAAGGTTTTTGTTTTGGTAATTTATGTTATATAAAATGATTAATTAAGTTCAAGTGGTAAGACCCTAAAGTCAAGTGGTTTTAGAAAATGAGGTATCAGGACCTCATTTCTATAAACTGAGACGTAAATATTTTTATAAATATTTACGGAGTGTTATTAAGGTTGCATTAAAGTTTCATTAAGAAATTTTAATGTTTAAAAGGTTAATTAGGTGAAAGGACTAAATTGAAAAAGGTGCAAAAGTTGAATATTATTAGTTAAATGGATCTAATAGCTATGGAAAGATAAATTCATGGACTTGGATAGTAATTATACCATATTTAATGTGAGTGGATATTCATAGGAAGGTTGCATGGTAAATCTTGTAAATTTTAAAGGTTATAATAGTAATTAATTAATATAAACTAAAACAACTTAACCTAAAATTATCATCTTCTTCATTTTTTAATTTCTTCAACCGAATGGCTATGGTGGGTGAAGGCAAACTGTTTGGCCAATTTATTTTGGGGTGCTTGGTAAGCTATTTTCACCCATTTCTTTTAATTTTTATATTTTTGACATCGTTGCAACTAGGTCGAGCTAGCCCGTACCTTCAATTTTGAAAATATTAAAGATTTTGAATGTTTCCATTGATGAATCTAGTGGTTTTTTTTATGTTAAATGATGAATTTGAGATATTAGTTGTTATTTAAAAGTATTTTGTTAAGTGATTTTTGATAAAATTTTCGATTAGGGGCTACATTGTTGATATAGTAAAAATACACAGATTTTTTGTGAAATTTTTGCAAAAAATAGGCTGTATTGGATGCATGTAAGATTTGGCTGGCATGGGTTTGTATTAAAAATGGTTAATTTGCATGTTTTAGGCTCAGAGACTAAATTGAATAAAAGTAAAATGTTAGGGGCAATTTTGTAAAAATGTCAAAACTGAATAAATTGCATAAATAAATATTTTTACTATCTAAATTAATAAATTGAATGAAATTATTAATTTAGATCAAGATCGAGTGGAAAATCGAGGAGAATAGAAAATTACCAAAATGCCCTCATACTTTGACATTTCTGCAATTTAGCTAGGCAAGTTCTACTGTTTAGGATTTAAAATCAATATGAATTTTTGAGTAGATTAACATGGTACAACTTATATATTTATTTTTTATTGTTGATAATTAATGGTAATTTGAGATATAATATTGAACTTGATGCTCGGTTTGAATTGAACGCGGGATAGAGTACAATCGTGATTTGGTGTGTTACGGGGGTTTGGAGTGGAGATGGTATTGGAGGGAGATATCTGTATATTACCCGAGTAAACCAAGGTTCAGCATTTGTTGCGAACTCCCGTGTTATACTCTCTTTCTGGTCTGTTTCAGTTGGATTAGCTCTTATGAGCTTCTATCTAGTGTGTTTCGGTTGGATTAGCTCTTATGAGCTTCTGTCTGGTGTGTTTCAGTTGGACTAGCTCTTATGAGCTTCTATCTGATGTGTTCGGTTGATCTAACAATGTACTCTTACCCGTAAGTCGTTTTTCGAATGAAAAATCTCGGTAAGGTAAGCTGTTTAATGAATTTGAAAGATTTGTTATTTATTGAATATTGATCTGAACATAGATGAATTTATCGGTTGAAATTATGAATGATAGGGAATTCTCATGGTTGATTATTATTGTTTGAATTGTTGTATTTACTTTGTTAAGATTTATTGTTTAATGCGTCGAACTTACTAAGCTTCATTAAGTTTACTTGTGTTGTTTAATATCATTGTAGATTCTCGGAAGGTTGGACGATCGGATCGACACTCAAGTCACACTATCTAGCTCAATTCGGTAGTTTTTGGAACGTTTAATTTAGATTATATGGCATGTATAGCCTTTTGTGTGGCTATCGATAATGTTTTGGTTTATGTAAATATTATGGATGATTTTTTTGTCTAAATGGCCAACTTAGATATTACATAAGAAGGAGGTATAGTTTTTATGCTAGTATTAATGATATGTGTTAAGGAATTGTTGTGATTGAGGTAACTTTGATAGGTATATTGGCTAGGTATTAGCTTGAGTGGATTGATGAGTTGAATTGATGTTTATTTTGATGTATAGTTGTATATACTTGTGGTACCAATGAAGGTACATTGCCTAGGTACTTAATAAGTTGGTTTTGGTGTGTTTTTGGCTCGATTAAAGTCATTTTGATTTGGTATTTTGGTTGGTATTTGAGTTTCTTAAGGTCTAAGAGAACTTGAAATGGTAATATTGTGTTTTAAGGTTCATTTTGGGTCCACACGGCCTAAGACACGGGCGTGTAACTCAACTGTGTGTGACACACGGCCATGCGACATGGTCATGTGTCCCCTTTATGTTAAAGGCATGCAAGTTAGTGAGTTACATGGCTTGAGACACGAGCGTGTCGTGTGAGTCATACGGTCGTGTGGCCCCTGTATTCCAAATTTTTTAACTTTTTCTAAACTTTCCAAATGTTTGCAATTTAGTCCCGAATTGATTCTATTATATTCTTAGGGCCTCAAGGGCTCGATTAAGGGATGTTATGAATGTATTTGATTGAATTTAGAAGAAGTATTGCATTGATGTATGAATTGAAAGGTTTACTGCTTCGTTTTTTCGATAATGCTCTATAACTCTGTTCCAACGACAGATACGGGTTAGGGGTGTTATAGGAGCAATCTATTCAAAAACAAATTTACAAAATGTTTTTTTATATCAAAAAGGGGGAGATTGTTAAACTAAGCCTTATTGGATAATATGTTTTGATATAACAAATTAAAGTTGAGCAATTTGATAAAATCAAATTGAAATGGTTTCAATTGAGTTAAACATTTTCAAATATGTTTTAACCATTTTCAAACAAATTAGAATTGCTCCAGGACAAAAAGTATCGATACTTTTTGTCTAAGTATCGATACTTTACAAGATATCGATACCCTTCTGATAATTGATACCAAATTGACATTCTATTTCTTTCAAACCCTGGTAAGTATCGATCCGTTATCGATACTTATCTTAAGGTATCGATATTCCTACTCCAACGGTCACTGAAATATGCATTAATTACAAAAAATCTTTATACTATTTTGTAGGTATTGATACTCATTATTGCAGGTGTAGTTAATGACCTAGTATTTCATCCCTAATGGCTATATTCACTTCCATAACAACCACAACTGTTGGAAATCAATTAGAGCATCTTCCAAAGGTCTAGAAACAAGAAGAGCAATGTGCAAAGCTTAAAGATAAATCAAAACAACCTAGAGCTTAATTTTTTTCATACCTTTTCTTGTAGACACTTGTGAGCTTTCATTGTACTCGTTTAGCTCAAGTGTTCTTCTTTGTATTTGTGCTTAATTGGTAAACATCATGATCTTAGGAAGATTGTTTTCTTTGTTTGCTTATTTGTATCTTTTTTGAAAGAGGGTTTATTCTTAAGGTTTGGGTAAAAACCTTAAGAGAGTTGTATATTAAAATTTTAGGGCATGAGTCTTAAAAGAGATTGTAAGGTTAAACCTTGTCCTCAAAGGTAGCCCAATTAGTGAATTTGGGAAAATCCTTAGTTGTGGAAAGCTAAGGTAGTGGAGTAGGCAATTGAGGCCGAACCACTATAAATCCTTGTATTCTTTGTTACACAATTTTTGTTGCTTCCACAACTTCTCAAAGGTTGATTCAACCTCCCTATCGTCAATCTTGAGTTGATCCTTCTGAGCTAACACTTTTTCTTGCCGAGTTTTCTTTCTTAGAGGAAAAATTAGAGTCGTTTGAAGGGGGTTTTGGACTCATTGGGTTTCCAAGGCTCCTTAGGACTTATACACGCCATTTTCATCTTTTCCATCTATTTATTTTATGTTCTTCTTTATTCTATTTTGTTCCTATTTAATTATTCAAATAATTTATCTTTTTAATTTTTTTCTATCTTAATTATCTTTTTTAATTGCTTCCTTTAATTTTTAAATTCTTATATATGACTTGGATTTGTTTGCGTTTCAGGTTGTGTCAAAATCCAAGTTTCTTTTTCGATCATCTAAAGCCCTAAGACAAATCCATGAGTTGGACAAACTTACGATCTTGTTCATATTAATATTTACTGAGTCAAACAAATTCTCTCATACTCATCCACTAACATGTTTATTTGTTTTAACTCTAGAAAGTCCCTTTTCTTCTTTTCCAAACACCACAAACTAATATATTTCTTTTGAAATTCAGTTCAGAAAAGTTCCCAGTCTACTTTTTATTTTGGAACCACTGCAATCAGCGTAGTCCACCATTGATACACTTCATTTGTTAATAACGAGATGGAACACCTCAAACAGTCATTTGGCAAACAGAGCATCTCATCAAAAATTCGTTATGTGTTTTTCAACCAATACTCAACTTTAGCTGAATCATCATCTTGTTTCCCTCAAAATTTCTCAGCTCCACATTTTTGGATTTTATCGATTGGGGGTCTATGAACATTTACTAGGTTTAAATCTTAAGGACACAGGGGTGTTGGGGGAGGCAAAGTTGGGGGTGGAGGTTGCAGAGCCACTGGGTGAGTTCATAGGAACTCCAAATACCACTCATTTATCATCTAGAAAAAGGCACTGCGTGCCTAACTTCCATGCCCTTAAGCCAAGAGCAGACTCTGAGCAGCTCATTACTCAGGAGTTGGAACATCACTATCTACTTCAGCAGGTGCAGCGTGATTAAACTCAGTCGACATCTTTTACCTATATGAAAAACTAAAACCAGATCGGATCAGAAGACGTCACACTATCATCGGTTATAAGTGGTATGTATTTCTAGACTCGTGCGCACAATGTTTTAGTCCTAGAATCGACTAAACCGTAGCTCTGATATCATTAAATGTAACACTCATAGCTGGGTCCAATCGTCGGACCCTAGCTACAGGGTATTATCACCGATATCAGAACAATTTTTTTACACCACTTGATACAGTTCGCAGACACACAACTCGTGTAACTTATAGTACACATAATACACATATATGTATAATTATATGTATGGCGGACCATTTCGCGAACAGATACATGGCGGAATATATTTCAAGCAGTCCAGTTGTGGTACTGTATTGCAGATGGCTAAACTGCTAACACATATATTGTGGAATGTCCCACGGACATTTGACCATGACGCATATAGTCCTATGCTTTTCATAACAACAACCAAATCAATATGTATCATTTATATACATGTTCAAAAATCAAAATCTGTATCCATTTCATTTATAACATCAAAAGGGACCATAACATTCAACTACAACTTTGACTCCTTTATATCCATATACAAGTATCCACCTAAATACATGTCACTTTACCGCAACGACATAAACAAAATCTACCAGTCAGTGAGCAAACAGTGTTAGCTTCTTGTGGATTCGATTGGTGCAACTCGAATAATCAAAATCTATAGAAAAGGTAGCAATATGGGAGTAAATATTTAAAATACTTAGTAAGCTCATACCATTTCAACACTTGACTTACCTCACCAACAAATATATGTAGTTTAATATAAACGATAAGTTTACCTATCATACTACATAATTCCAATAATGTAAGTTTATACACTGAATCAAATGTATAATATGCCAAATACACGACATGATATGTTAAACTTTCATATCTGAATAATCCATTTTCCTTTCAATTTTTTTTACTCGAAACTTATCCATCAAATCTTTTGTTACCTTTCATTTCATAACATGTCAATTTAACACTTTTGCAAGTTTTATGTTACTCGATGAACTATCGTAAAAGAGCTCAAAACACAAGAGTGTTGCACACCAGGGGCTCGTTCGAGCTAATCATGTGCAGAGGTGTCAGGTTACCCTTCCAGGCTAAACTTTTAACGACATGATAATAGCCTGGACAAAGCTGTATATACATGTAAGGTTATCAATCTAGGCTAAATGTAACATTCTTAAATAGGGGCTATTATGTTTGAACTGTTTGCATGTGTATGGCTTGATTGCGTTATTAATTGAGGTGTCCTAGGGTCTAGGTATGAGCCAAGGATAGGCCCGAGCTATAGGAAAAATTTTGTTTTTAAGCTTTGGTTAAGGGGAGCTGAAGGAGATAGGGGTTAAGTATTTTATGTGGTGAACTTTAGCACAAATAACCCAGTGGTAAAGTGGCAGAAGGCGCCACTTAGAGCCTTGAGAGGTGACGCCACATGCAGGGAAGGAGAGCTTGGGTTCGAGCTGCAGAAATCCCTTTCTGCTTATTCTTTTTGACGCAAAAGCTGAGGAAGTGGTGTGCTCAGGATGGACTCTGGGAGATAAGGATGGAAGGGGTCAAACTGATTTGAACGGGTAGAGAAGAGAGAATTTAGGTGTTTGAACAATTCAAACTCATTCGAATGGTTGGCTATGAGGAGTTTGAAGAGGTTGCCGAAATTTGAACTCTAGTGTGAGGAGGAGTAATCGGTTGGAAGACCAGGGGAGGGAGTGCCGAAATTCCTTAGTGACATTTTCGACTAGTAAATACCTTGGAGCATTCGGTTGTGAGCTAAAGCTGAAACCCCCTTAGCCTTGTCGATTTCTCCCTTAATGCACCATGTTGAAGTAAAAGCCGAAAGCACTTTAGGCTCTTGCCGATTTTTTTATTGAGCCGAATCCCCATTTGAACTCCTCTCTTATTTTCTTTGAAGCCGAACCACTATTCTCTCTAAACCTCATCTCATTTTGCTCTCTATTCTTATTGGTTGGCCGAATCTTCTTCTTCCTCAAGCCACTCTTTTCCATTATTTCTTTCATCTTCTTCTCACTATTATTCAAACCGAAGACTCCCCTCTCATTCTCTCATTCCATTTTAACTGAATCTCTTTTGATTTCCTTTTTTAAGCCATAGCCGAATCCATCTTGATCACCTTACCCCATTGCCAAAACCTCTCTACTTTCTCTTCTCGCTCTAACTTGTGGCCGAACATCAATCAAGTGTATATCTCCCTTGTCTTCTTCTCTAATTGGTTTTGGAATAGGTAAGTGTTCTTGGCTGAATCTCTCTTATCACTTCTTCTTTTCTCTATCAACTCATATGGAACAAAAGCCGAATTTCGGCATTTGTCTTGATTCTTATTCATCTATGGAATCGGTTTCTCCTAGGTTCTTCGGGATTTTGAAGCAGTGGATCGTGGTTATTTACTCTCTATCAATCGGTTTCTTTAAAGACTGTGGTAAGGGCACCTATCAACTCAATCTTTTTGTTATCCATTTGAAAAGTCGAAGGCTATTAAGTTTATGTTGGCCGATTGTAGGGGAAGGCTTAATCTTGCATACCTCGGGTTGTGGCTAGTGCTCGAAAGGCGTTAAGGTAAGAATTTGGTTGTGCGTTAACTCTTTGGGATTTACAAGAGTAGCCGAATGGCTTTTTGCTAATAGTTTGATATTGGCTGTATGTAGGAAGGGGGAATCTAGTGCATTAGATCTTGATCTACGGGGTTCGATAGTCGCGTTAGTAACCAGGTGTGTATCTTACACACTTTATAATCTATGTAAATGTGCTGATAACCTAAACTATGTTAAAAGCTGAAAACTATGTAGATTTTGTTATGGTACCCTCATGGGTATGAGCAAGGATTTCAGGTAAGTCCGTTTGATGAGTTAGAATACTTGATTCTGATGAAATCGCATGTGCTATGTTTCAATTTATGTTTAATGGTTAAGCATGATTGCATGATATGTATATGCATGTGCATTATTGTGGGTGATATGAGAGGAGGGGGAAGATTGATATCTGTGACTTTGGGTCACCAGTGGTTTGGCACCACCAGTGGTTTGGTACCACAGTTGATAATCGTGACTTTGGGTCACCAGTGGTTTGGCACCACATAGCGACTCATCCCAGTGGCTTAGCACCACAGTGGATTGGCCCCACATTTGATAAAACGGGATTGTCGCCAGTGATTTGGTATCACAACGTGGGTTGGCCCCACATATGAATTATTCGTGACTTTGGGTCACCAGTGGTTTGGTACCACACGAGGTAGAAAAAGGAGTTGTGGATGGCTAGGTTTGGGTGCATGATATGTTTGCTTGGTTATGACTTGTGTAAGAATGTTGCTATAATCGGGAGGGGGATTATACACTGAATCTTGGTGACTCACCTCTTTCCTTATCTTTTTCAGGTGACTCGTAGATTGTGGATGAGGAGCCGGGTGGACTCAAGGTGGCCATGCGAAATTGTTTTGATTTCACAATGACTTTCGACTTGGGTACTTTATTTTAAATTCCGAATTTATTTGGGTTTGTAATAAGGCCATTAAATTATATTTCGGGATTATTTTATCTGCTTTAGATTTGATTTCAAACATTGCTAAGTAAACTACTTGACATGTTCTTAATAACCTGAAAATCAGAGTTTTCTAAACTACACTACGCTAAGAGTTTTCTAAACCATACCATCAGGTAACAATATTCACAAGACGATAACGAAGCTAACTTAAATGATTTCCAAACTTAAGTTTTCCAATCTCAGATACAAATGGTTTTATATTAATTATGTTCAAACGAGTTTACAAAAAAAGATTTTCGGGTTTTCAAAGACAACATAACGTTTTCACTATACCTACACGGGATTTCTCCAAACGCAAAGCAATAAAGGAGTTTTCAATAAAAATAAACCTGTAACTTGTTTCCTTTAAAATGTTTTCACTCCGTAACATGCCAGATTCGGTCATGGTGTGTTGACTGGGTTTGGAGTGTTACACTAAACCTTAAAAATGACATCAGGTTACTAGTCCAGGCTAAACCTATGTCACATGTATCTTTTAGTCCACAAAAAATGTTGGATCTTGAAATCATTAGGAAATAACATGTAACCATATGCATGAGTCTTTTTCTAAGTTCACCGGGACGATTTCATTCTATAACCTTATTTCCTTGTATCTTAATTCATTATCTTCTTTTTATGTTAAGCAAATCAAATCTTACCTACCAAATTTCCAATTATACAATTAAAGAGAAAAAAACTAAACAAAATTTATATCACATGAACTTATCTGGCAGAATGGTAACATGCCATGGTAGAGTCTACTCAACGACTTTCCCTTTCCCGCGATCTTCTCTTGGTGGATTCAAATCTTAATCTATAACATAATTTAATTTAATTTTCATCAACCAAATATAATTTATCAGCTTATTATGCATATAAGTCAATTCAATTCTCACTGACAATTCCTTTAATCCAAACACATTATACAGTCGAGCCCTTTTATAACAACGTTTATAGAAATCTCAAACTAGTTTCGAAATGTTTACACTTTAGTCCTAATATTCGAAACTAACAAATTTTGATTTTATAAACTAGTCCTTTTTTCATAACCTCTCTTCTGATCTAATCATTTAACACCACAATTTCAAGCATTCAACAATATAAATCTCATGAATCTTTAATAGTTTCAGAAACGGACACAACTGTTAGCTAGATTGTAGTAATACGATCTCAAAAACACAAAATCCATGCAAAATAGGCTCTAATTAGCTTACCATGCAAGAGCACAGAACTTGGTCGAACTTCCCTAGCTCAACAAGGAAGAAAGACAGTGATGGAGAAGATGAAAAAAAAAAAAAGAATTCCCCCCACCATCCATTATGTTACGGTATATATATAATCTAATTATTATATAAAATTAACATTATTTTAAATAATGTCAAACACCTAACCGACCACTATCTATAAATAAAATGGCTAAATTGTCATTGTAGGCACTAATCGATTAATGTATTATTATTAGTAAATAGAAATCCATAATAATAAAATTCTACCACCTTTACAATTTAATCCTTATATTATAATAAATCTTCTAATCAATCAAATTACTGAACCAAAATTTTATATAACACTATATTGAACCAATGATTATTAAATATTAATATTTTCAGAGTCGATCATCAGAGAACGGGGTTCTAAAACCACTATTTTTGTTACCACTGAAAATGGGTTGTTATAGTTTGCTTGCAAATTTAAAGCTTCGAATGAACAAAAACTAAGAGTCTCCAGAGTCTTAAGCAATTGTAGCTCCGCCAATCATATCATTTTGGCCATCATGAACAATGCATAGTGAAAAGGTCTAATGGGAGAGTGGTCCTTAAGTAGTAACAGATGCGTGGGTTCTTGGTTGAAGAATTTGCAAAATGTCAAGGGGTAACCATTTAGAACAAATTGATAAAGATAATGGATCCTTCTAATTGTGTATGTTGGTGTAGGATTAGTATTTTGAAATATGAGTTCATTCCTTGACTTCCAAATGATCCAAAGAGTAGAAGTTGCAATAGTGTAGAATTTCCTTGAGTCATGAGAGATGATGTTGTTTGAATTAAGCCAATGAAGAAACTAGTTGGATAAGGAAGAAATACGAAGGGAATCAGAATGGAGATTGAGAGGAGAATCAAGCCAAACTGCTCTAGCAAAATTACAATCAAGGAAGAGGTACTCTGTAGTTTCCTTATTGGTCTTGCAGAAAGGACAATAATTATCATTAAGAAAGCGTCTCAAGAGAACTTCCTTGGTCGGAAGGCAATTTTTGCAAATTTTCCAAAGGAAAATGATTGTTTTATAAGGAAGTTTGAGTCACCAAAGTTTGGTCCATGCTTTATACGATGCTAGTGGTGGAGGGGTATTAATGTCTAACTAATATAGAAGATTGTACACATTCACATAGAAACAAACATTGAAGTCAAATTTCTAGACAATTTTTTTTTCACCACCTTGAATCGAGAGAGTCCTACTAAGAAGATCAGAGGCTCGACCGCAGTTGAGCAAATTTAAAGATTTATTTTTATCCTAATTGTTGATGTGAGAAAAGCAGAAAGATAAACTTCAATGCTAGAAGCAGGTGGTTTGATAGTGTCCACGAGGGGGGAATTTGTGCTTATACTTATCCAACAATTTTTACCATCCCAAAGTTGGACATATTTTCTTTGTTTGCATATTCTCTACCTCTAAAAATGCCTTTCCTAACCAATGAGTCAACAATTTAGGCTTAGCATATTCAAAGGGGTGATGATTGTAGTATTTGGCTCTTAAGACTCTTGTAAGAAGACAAATTTGATTTGTCATGGTACGCTACACAATTTTTGAGAGAATGGCTTCATTGAAAAGGTAAATCTTGTGAATTCTCAACCCTCCTTATGATAGAGGAGTGCAGATTTTATCCCAATGACAGGTGAAATTTTCTATCGTTAGAATTGTAGCCCCACAAAAAAAAAACAAATGATCTTGTCAATTTCATCATAGATGTAATTAGGGGCCTTAAAGCCAGAAATGGAGTAAAAGGGAAGTGACCTTAAAGTAGATTTGATGAGAGTGAACCTTACACCTGATGACAAACACTTTGACTTTCATGAAGTGAATTTATTTTTCACCTTGTCAATTAAGCTTTGGAAAATTTCTTTTTTCTTATGTAGTTTCCTCAGTTCCAAACCTAAGTATTTCCTTCGTTGGTCAATTCCTTTTGCATTAAGAATGCTACTTTATCGTCTTTTAGCTTGTTGTCTAGTTGACAAACTGAAAAAGAGTTCAAACTTATCAAAATTGATTTGGAGTCCCAATAGTAGCAGAATTTTTCAAGTAGAGTTTTGACAAAACTATATAACCTTGAAATAATTATACATTTTTAAATATTTTTAATTATCTAATAATACAAAAATAATTGAATAGAAATTTTCACTAATTCTTTAATAAGGAATGTCTTTTTTTACACCTAGTAAAGAAATAAATGGCATCTGATCCTAATTGGCCAATAAGGTTGGCTCACCCTAATTAAGAAAAGCCTAAAGCAAACAAAAAACCTAAGGGTGGGTTTGGATGGGCGATTAAGTGCGGTGCGTTGCGTTTAGCTTACTTTTTGTCTCACGCTACAGTATTGCTACAGTATCTAATCTCACCACCACCGTTGTTTTTATACTAACCGCATGTAAACGTATCGCCTATCCAAACCCACCTAAGTCTTCATCAAAGGGTAATTGAACAGTTCCTATTTCTACCCACAATCGATTCAATCAGTGGTTATTTCGGCAACGTAAATCTTGCAACCTTTCATCCCGTTCCGATGATCATCTTATAGTCCTGATTGCTTTCCTATTGCAAATTTGACACTCCACGGGCTTTGTAACTTCTTTTTTATCCCAACTTTACTCCATAAGTCCACCACTTCCTCCCCTCTGTATTCGCCTTCTGTCCTCTGTGCAGATTTGACACTCCACGGGCTTTGTAACTTCTTTTTTATCCCAACTTTACTCCATAAGTCCACCACTTCCTCCTCTCTGTATTTGCCTTCTGTCCTCTATCACCAACTCTTCCACTCTCTCCGGGGCCTCGTCTATCCAATACTTGACTATTTCAAACCTCTTTCCTTCCTGAGCCAATCCATGCGCCGCGACATTTGCTTCTCTGGGTACGAATCTAAAATTTATCTCTTCAAATTTTTGGGCGTTTGTTTTAATTGTTTTAATCACTGTGCTCAATACTGATTTGTCTGTCTTTTGATATTACTTTTTTTATTACTTTCAATGCATCTCCTTCCACCGTGATTTGACGAAAACCACTCTCTTCTGCTAATTGCACTGCTTGCTAACATGCATGCGCTTCCGCCATTGCTGGGCCAAGACATTTTTAATAGGGTAAGTGCATGCTCCCATTATTAATCCTACATGATCTCGAATTTTATTTTAAACAAGTTTTACTATGAACTACTTTTATTTTATAAAATTTCAAAGATAAAAGTAAATAAAGAAAGATGTACCACATATAGCAATTTACACAAATTTCAAAATCTAATTTTATTCGTGATTATAAAAATCATTGTTTTTGTATAAGAGATTTAGAATCTTATACAAATATTATTTACATAATAAAATTTTATAAAATATAAATTGATAATATTAAAAAAGAGTTCTCAGAAAAAAAAAATCAAATTTATATCAATAAATTTAAAATATACATTCAAATACGAAAATCATTTAAGGACATAATGTCTTTTTAATGTTGTTATATTGGGCTTTAGGCTTTTTGCAGGCCGTGGTGAGTGTCTTTCTTTCTTAATTATTTATTCATGAAATAAACTGCTTTTTGCCGAGGAAAAAAAAAAACCTTGATAATAAAATAATTATAAATAAAAAATTGTAAAAAAAAAAAAAACTACAAATTTTAACAAAGCCCTATCTCTCAAATTTTAAAATTAAAAAAAATTAGTTAAACATCGTAAACATATGGAAGATTAGAAAAGAAAAAAAATAACACAACCAAATAGGATCAAATAAAAACTAATTAATGTACAAAAATATAAAAAAAAATAATGAAATAAATTATAGAATAACCTAAAGCTCTAATTCATTAAAGTGAACTTATTATAGAAGTTAAATTTTTAAATTTTACTTACAAAAGGTAAATGAGCAATTCAATAAATTTAGAATCATAAATGTATATTCATGATAATTTAATAATTTTATATTTAAATTCAATTAGTCCCAAAATTAAAAAAAAAAATTGGTTTAATATATGTTTGGTACCTGATTTTGGTATCAAAAATACCAAAAAAAATCAAAATTTACCGGAAAGGACAGGGTTGAAAAATATTGACCGGAAAGGGCAATTTCCCCCAAAATCGCTACTGACGTCAATAGCAGTTTTATTGTTGCGACCTAAAGCGCTCCCGGGGACGCGCTTTAGGTCATAACGATCAAATTTTTTTGACCGTTGAGGGGCCAACGGTCAGGAAAAAAAACTATAAATACCCCCCAACCCTTCATTTTTTTCATAATTCAATCCTTTCTCAATTTTCTCTCATTTTTCTCTCAATTTTCTCTCAATTTTCTCTCAAGTTTCTCTCAAAGTCCTTCAAATTTACGCTAAAATTTCAAAATTGTCCTTTACTATTTACAAAAAGGCCCTTTATAATTTTTTTAATATATCTATTTTTTAGAAAATTTTTAAATTCTTTATCGGAGTACAATGGCCGGGGAATTATTTCGCCTAGACAACAACCACATTTCTGTCGAGCAAAAGAAAATGGTAAGTTTGAATGTTAATTTTTCAATATTATTAAATTTTTTTAATTATGCAATTTTAATTAATTTAGAATTTTATAATTTTTGAAACAGTCTGTAGATCGGGTGTTGCAATGTTATATTCGCAACATGCTTGGTCTCCCATCGCCATTGATCGAGAATTACCTGCGGGAAGCGGGTTTTTGGCACGTGGCCACGATAGGCCGGGGGTTCAAGTTGGACCCGCCTTTGATCAGCGCGTTGATAGAGAGGTGGAGACCCGAGACGCACACTTTTCATTTGCCATGCGGAGAGTGTACCATCACCTTAGAAGATGTGCGCGATTCTGCTTGGGATTACCGGGTGGGCGGGTTCGGTAGTCACCGTCCGTAACATCTCTCGATTGGATGGCCATATGCTACGAGCTTCGGGTGCCATTCCGGATAAAATTCAAGGAGCTCGGATCGATATGGCTTGGTTACGAGACGCATTCCTGAGCCGAATGAAGATTCGATCAAGAAGAAAGAATACGGTATCGCGGGCATACATACTTGAGATAATTGGAGGCTATCTCGATGCCGACCTCTCTAGAAACCTCGTCCACCGAGATGGCTCCTCAAACTTGTTGATTTCAGAGCAAACGGTGAATTGAGTTGAAGTCCGCCGTGCTATCGAGGTTATACCGAGATGTGCGCGGCGGCATTGCCGAGTAAAGCAAAAATCGGAGGTTGCCTATCACTACTGCAATCATGGGCATGGTTTCGATTTCCATTTTTACGTCCTCGACTCGACCAAACCATATTCATTCCCACCGATAACGAGGTAAATTTAATATTATATTTTATAATTATGTCGTAGATTTATAGTATAATTGCATGCTAAAAGTTTATTTAATTAGGTGGAACCATCCGAGGAGGAGTTATGTTGGAATACCTAACTCGCTTGAGGATATACGGCTCCTATTGGAACAACGGTCGGAATCACAAGTAAGTGTCGAATTTCGTTATTATAATTTAGTATTTCGTATGTAGTGTCTAGTATTATGTATATAACTAATAATTTGGTAATGTTAATATAGTTTCAATGGACACCGTACGAGGATCCCGAAATTCGGGCAGTAATTCCGGAGGAGTTCCTCCAAAATCTGAACAGTTGGCACGTTAAGGTCCCGCTAATCACCTACTCAACCGTGGAGATGCACCAGTCAGATCGGGTTCTGCAGCAATTTGGATGCCGGCAACCGATTCCCGTGCCTCCTGAGGTGCTCGATGATGAGCACAAAGTGGACTTACGGCACCAGCACACGGATTGGCCAATATTTTGGTCAGAACATATCGAGATGTGGGAGAACCGGTATGACTTTTTACCTAACCGGGAACCGATCATAGTTCCCGAAGTTAGCGTGCGTCTTGGAGTACATGCCATGGTTTAGAATCCATGGCAAGCCGTATCTGTTGTCGGATGAAGAGAGGCGACGGCTAATTCGCGAGCGAAGGGAACGTCGGGGCCCTTTACATCGAAGGTGAATGGGTGATGAAACGGGCCCAGCAACAGCGCCTACACAGTCACCGGGCCTATCAACAGCGCATACACAATCACCGGGCCCATCAACAGCGCCTACACAATCACTGGGCCCATCAGTTCAGCTGACAACACCGACATCACAAAGATCCACGCTTTATGCCAAAGTGCGTACCCTTCCCCTTATATGTATCCTCCTAACCCATATATGTTTCCTTTTCCTATTCCCACCCCAGGTTGGAATACATGGCCGGGTTCGAGTCCGTTCCCGACAACTCCCGTTGGCCAGCCGATCGTGAGGCCGACTTCGGGTATGGGATTACAAGAGGCGCCGTCGGGAGCGATGAGTTTCTACCGTGCTCCTTCACCGTGACGGATGCGATCACCCCGCCGTGGTTTATGCAAACACCTCGGGGTCATTATTTTATCAAGGTGGGTCATCATCGCAACACCCGCAACTGCACCCACCGCCGGAGGAACCCGATTCCCGCTTTGGTTCCACGACCCCGCGGAAGCTAGAAGAAGGAGGAATCCAGTACAGAATCGCCGATCGCCTCGATCGTGGCAATCGGTTCCCACCGCATCAACATTGATTAGGACGGTCTTTTTTATTTTTTAAATTGTAATAATTTTTTTTATTTTTTGAATAAAAGAAGTTGTTTTTTTATTTGTGTTTGTAATTTAATTTTAATATCTTTACTAAAATAAAAGTTGTGTACTTTTTTTGTATGTCATTTAATTTGAATTTTTTAATAAAAAAATTATTTTTTTATTTTATATTTTTTTAATTTAGTCTTCTTCACTAAAATAAGAAGTTTTCTTTGATAATTTAGTTTTTTGCAATATAATTTTTTTTATATTTAATAAAATTGAGTTTAATGTTATTTCTTTTGTAATTTAATTTTTTAAATTTAGTTTTAATATATTTAATAAAATAATAGTTGTTTAATTTTTTTATTGTAATTTAATAAGATAGAAATTGTTTAAGTTTTCTTTGATAATTTAGTTTTTTGCAATATAATTTTTTTTATATTTAATAAAATTGAGTTTAATGTTATTTCTTTTGTAATTTAATTTTTTAAATTTAGTTTTAATATAATTAATAAAATAATAGTTGTTTAATTTTTTTATTGCAATTTAATAAGATAGAAATTTGAGTTAATAAATTACATAGCCAACAAGAGACAAACAAGCTAATAACACGGTCAACTATTCCGATTTGGACACGATCGAGATGTATGGCCCGGGTTCCTACACCACCCGCACCGCCGACTTTGGTTGGTCGGTTCTCGGATATCCATATTGTTGCGTATTCTAGTCGAGAAAGGTCGACCTTTTGGTTTGCGCCTCAATTCTCTATCCGGCAACAGCTACGGTGCAAGCGATACCGATGGCCACTTACGTTCATCTGGGACTGGTGGGAATACGTGTCTCCACACGTTGTACATGTTTTCTAATTTGTAAACTTCGTCGACATAGCTCATGGGATCAATACGGAGATTCTGACAAGCCGCAAGTACATGAGCACATGGGTAACGAAGAGCATCAAATATCCCATGGTCGCATGTCCTATTTGTCAAGTGTACACGATAATGCCCGCCAACAATACCTTGGTTCGGTCTGTCAAACTCCGTGACACGAAACCATAGGCTGTCGCGGTCGTGACACACTGTGTGCATGGTGTTCGCCCGTACCTTCCCACTGTTAATTTCTTGCAAGACCTTCGGGCTCCATACATGGCCTCCGTCCATTTGCCCTCTATAACTCGATGCTCTCTTCGGAAATAGTGCCGCTTAATCGAAAATATGTCTCTCGCACAATCTGGCCATGTCGGCGGATGACGAGTTCCTTTCGAAATGCAAATTTATGCATTCGGCCAGGTTTGTGGTCATATGCCCATATCGTAGGCCACCGTCATATGCTTGTGTCCACTGTTCAAAAGGAATATTGCACAGGTATCTTGCGCCTTCGGCGTTATCTGAGCGTAAACTGGCCAGCATCTCGTGAAAACGGTCTTTATTGATCCCATACCCTGGTAATATACGTTGATAGCAAATATTACATACCACTCTTCAATTGCGAATAAATTGAATTTTTCACAAGAAATTGTATTAATAGATATTTCATACCCATATCGATCACTTGCCGTTTCTGTCTTTTAGATCGATGTTGCCCATAGTAGTTGGATGCGACATGCCTCAGGCAATATCGATGGTGTGTGCGATGCCACATGCTTCCCTGGCGTTCTATTGCCGTAAGTATTCCAGGGCCCCGATCCGATATAACGCATATGTCAGGTTGGGGGCAAACATGCCTCCTTAACCTAGATAGGAAGAAGTCCCAATCATCAGCTGACTCTCCCGGTGTTATTGCAAACGCAATCGGAAGGATTCTCCCACAGCCGTCTTGTGCCACACGACTAGCAATAGCCGATGCGTATATCTACCATACATGAAGGTACCGTCAATTTGAACCAATGGCTTGCGCGTATGTAAAGGTATCTCGGCATTGCTTAAATGTCCGCAATGCACGCTTGAACATCGCGCATCCACGGAGCGCGACGATCGTTGTAGTACGCCGCCTCGCTTTCAAGGTCTGTTGTCTTTGCACAGGACATACCTCTCCAAAGACTGACACCACTGCCACACTTCATTATATGAAGTGTCCCACCGACCGTGCAATTTTTCCAACGCCTTCTGCTTGGCTATCCAAGCCTTTCTGTAAGAGGCGTGTACCCCATTTGGCTACGAATAATATTGCCAATTAAGGCCGCATCAGTAGTTCGGGATCGGCCTTCACCGTCGGGATTATTAAATCAGCCAACATGTCTGAATCCATCCTCGGATGATCTTGTGTTACACCTGTCAATGAAGTACGTTAATTAATGCAACATTACATAATATTAGTGTTATTCGAAATCATTGAACACATAGTGGTGCTTGCACTCTGGCAAGACATGTATGCGGACCTTTGAATTTTTCACCTCCCACACATACTGTTCTTTTCCTCAACGACGCCATGATTTTCTATGAACATGTGCCGCCTTGCATCGCACACTTTGCCTCGCATCCTATCGAGCTTTGATTTAACCATAGTATAGTTAACCCGCCTCGATCTCGTATTGTTTCAATGCAAAGAAGAAAAAAGTATTCTTGTTGGAAAACTCGTTACCAACTTCTAATTGGTCCGAATCCAACAAAGAATTTGTATGGTCACGCGTCCGGTGTGGTAGTTCAGGAAACTCCAATGCATCATCTTGAGATAGATCGACATTATGAATGTGCGCTGGAGGTGAGTATGCCCTGAATAGCGGATCTTCTTCTTCTTCGTCTGAACCGCCCTCAACGTCTTCAGGTACAATTGGAACGGGCTCCGGTTCAGAAAATAATCTAACTTCTGCACCGTCAGGCCCTGGCTCCCGAGGTGGATCCACATCGGATTCTTCGTCCGATCCTCCATAACCTGCAACAAACGAGGGCCCCTCACTGGTGGATGTCGTCGGTAATGCATCATCCCTTCTTAAACATCTCTCGTAACGATCCCAATCGTATGTGGATTGCCATCCACTAGAAGTTGATGACGTCCCCCAATACGTATTTCTTTCATCCGACGTGGAATGACGAATATGCATGTCCCATCCACCAACCGAGTGTCGTGCTGGGGTTATGTTTTCCATACTACCACCGCACACGGGCACTTCTGTGTTTTGCCTCCCACTTACAGAGTGTCGACTTGGGGTCGTGTATTCCCCTCGAACGATACTAGATGTTAAAGTCGTAGCCAGATTACTTGGAGATGAAAATTCTACATATACCTCGATATAGGGTGAACCATCGCAAGATGAGTCTCCACCATTGCCTCAAGGCTCCGAGGCCCTTTGATGTCGAATGAGTCATATCTCACCGGATCCACCGCTTGCAAAATCTATACTTAATAGATCGAACTTTCATTGGCGTTGTTCCAATATTTTACGCTGATTCTTTTGCGAAGTTCTACCAAATCGATGTTCCGATTAAAACTCAATCGCTACTGTGTTCTCCGATAAGAAAACAACACCATTTTCGATCACGCACTTCACCATCGTAGTAAATAACAAAGATTAATACGCTCACTCATTGCAAGTGGATCGTGTAAAAGAGTATAATTATCATCTTCAAAAATCACACTAAGTTCAATTCCCGGAAAGAGAGGTGGATCACAAGGATCACTTAAGTACCGAGATCTTTCCTAGCTGTATCCTCAATCGTAATTTAATAGCACAATAAATAACTACGATCACACTCACAAGATATAAAAACTAAATAATAATGAACACTGAGAATTTTAACGAGGTTCGCAAATTTTGCCTACCTCTCCTGACACTAACAAATATATTTCACTCCAAAAATACAAGTGAAAATTTACAAATAGGAGAGAGAACAATGCCTTAACTAGAGAATGGCAAATTGTGGGATGAAGAAAATGAGAAATGGTTAGGCCTATTTATAGTTGAGGTTTAGGGATCAATCTTGCAAAGTACCTATTCAAATAGGGACCAAAATTGCAATTATCCCATACCAAATTTCACATCACATCAACTTTGGTGCCTAATTTTGGTGCCATTTTCTTCCCACTTGATAGCCCATTTTCTTTTCCACGCCAAGATCGTGATTGGGAAAAAGGCCAAAAAGCGCTCCCGGGACGCTTTTTTGGCCTTTTTCTCTAAAACGCTACCGACGTCACTGATTTTAGGGAAATTGCCCTTTCCGGTCAATATTTTTCAACCCATTCTTTCCAGAGTAAATTTTAATTTTTTTTTGGTATTTTTGAGATATTTGCCCTTTTTTTAATATGGTACCTCAAATATTTTTTGGTCCAATCTAGTGTCTATATATATATATATATATAAATTATTACCCAAAGATAATGGCGCTAATTTTTTAGTATTTAATTTAAGTTTTAAATTTGATTTGATGAAAGTTAATTACTAATATTATAAGATAATTATGAATTTTCATTTAATCAATTCAAATCCAAATTAAACTAAAAAGTTAATATTGTTTCCTTTATAAATATTGGACCACATTGAACCAAAAACTAATACAAATATCAGAAGTACCACTACTATGCATTAAGCTAATAAAATTAGTAATAAAAAAATTACATTTATAGTTCTAAATTTGAAATAGTTGGAAAAATAATTTAAAAATAGCCATGAAATTCAGAAAATATTATAATTATATTAGCATGAGATCAGAATTTGTCAATCAGAAAAAAATCTGCAAAGCAAACTGAAGAATGGAAAGGGCAGGGAGTGGAAGGGAAAGAAAAAGGGCCTGAAAAGCCGGCAAACAGCCGCTTTTGAATATCCAAGCACGTTAATTTTACTCTACAACTTACATTTAAGAACAGAAAATCAATCATACAAATAGCATATGATTTAAAGGACGAGATTGTACTGTACATGCACCTTTCTAGCAAAGTTCTAACACAACATACACTTATTCTACTGTCATATAATATTTGATCTTCATTCAAATCACCCTACACGAACAAAACAGAACACAAAAGAGGGCGCCATAACTACAACAGCACGCAATTTATCACAAGTACGAATCTAAGTATGCATATGTGTGTCTTTTGTTGTATTGCAGCAAACTTGCATACGTTCTGTCCCATATTCCTATATACAAAGATTCATCGTCTGGACTCAGAGATACTCCCGAAATCTCCCCAAAGAAGTCAATCTCTTGTCTTTTCTCGTAATCAGCACGCGTACTATACACGTGAACAAAATCTGCTGGTTCAGCAGCCACCATGAATTGACCATCGGATGAAAAGCGGATTGATCGTATGGCACCTAAGTTTCCTTTGAGAGTCGCAACTGGCCTTGAGAGGTTTCGAACGTCCCACACACGGCAAGTCTTATCCTGATTTCCAGTGGCAAATATGCGCCCGTCTGGGTGCCATGCAGATGCAAAGGAGTAATCTAGATGACCTACCACCGTGGCTACAGTCTGAAACCAAAGACACAATGTGATTCAGTAACCACAATAATTCTTCTTTTTCTGCTTAATGTTGCACCAAGGCACTTGTGCAGATCTAATCGAATGAGATTTTTTTATTTACCTTTCCGTTTTGCAAATCCACAAGCAACCCATCCAAGCTATCTCCAACAACAGTAATAAGCCTACGGTCAGGGCTGACTGATGTATGCTGCATCAGAACAAACAAGTTCCATCATGTAATTGAATATTAAGGTAATCAATAAAATGTCAAACGATTAAGATTCGCTTTCTCCATTTATGAAGTAACAATCTCTTTTTCCTTTGAAGCACAAACCCGATAAGTCAAATTCACCATACTTCACTACGTGAAGAAATTTATTACAGTGACTGACCATACAACTATCCTTGCACCATTGCATCTCTTTAAAACTTACAGATATAAAATAGACCATTCAGAGAGACAAGAAAGAACAGCTGAATTAAGAAAGTAAAATAGTAGAGATTTGATGGGCTTACATTTACTGGCCAAGGGAAACGGAGATGGTTTAGAAGCTGAAATCTCTCCGTATCATATTCTCTCATGCTACAGTCATTATTGGCAGCCATAAAATTGATTCCACCCCTGCAAAACAAATTTTGAAATTCAATCTATATTTTATTCAATATATATTTTCCCAGTCAAACAGACAATCAGCAATATCATGCTACCTCAAGCTGTCGTATATCTCAATAGCATTTGTAATTGCATTATCGTCATAGGTTGTTCGCGTACAAAATGCTACCCCTTTTCTGTCCAAGTGCTGCAGACACAGGAAAAGTGAAATTGTAGAAATAGAACCTACAAATTGTGTGTGCTCAACTGTCGAAGGCAGTTGATATTACATTTAAACCAAGACTCCCAAGGAATTATCTCAGCTGGGCAATGAAATGAACTAAGAGCCACTCTTACACGCACAATGCCTCTTCTCCCCATCACAAGCATGAAAACATAAAAACGAGATAGCATGCTCCATCCTAAGTTACTTGGATTGGGATTTGATTGTTGGATACAAGCATGTTCAATTCTTTTAAAGTTTTTCCATGTACTTGGGGGTCCTTGGGAGGGTCATATCTCCGTACCCATATCTGAATATGCATCGGACATAGGTGTTTCAAAGAAAAGAAGATTTGGCACAACATACTTTCCACCTCATAAGCAGCAGATTAGCAAATACAGGGCAAAGGTTATGCAAATATTAACTTACCTTAAAAGTAAGCTCTCCTTGGAAACCTCCTGCAACCATAAAATTGTCTTTGACCGCCAGTGTACTTATTTGGGTTTGTGTAAAACCTTCTAATAAACTTCCCGGATGTTTCTAGTTACATGGCAATATAAGTTAGGAGATAACAGTAGACCATAATTACTAAAATAAATAGCTATATTCAAAATCACTCATGCCAATAAGAAAAAGTGATGAGAAGCATTATAGCCAAAAAGTACCAACTTTGATACCTCAGTAGGTGCCACATGCCCGGAGAAATTAAGGATCTCAGAGAGATGACATGACAATGATGACCAATGCATAACTGAATAATTGGACATAAGGTAGACATCGTGCTTTGAAGTAGCCCAAACCAAGTTTCGAAGCTGCAAATTCATTCCAAAACAGGTTATTGAAGCTCAGATAACAAGTGTCTATATACACTTATAATAACCAAATAAAAAGCAATAGATACTTCTCCAACCCAGAGACAACAAATATATAAATCACAGCACTATAGATTTATTACTCAAACTTCAATATACAAAAAAAGTGTCTTGCTCAAATGCCACGTGTAATAATAAACCTTCAGAAACAGAATATAGTGCAACAGATATGCATCCAAACTAGAGATACTGGAACTTTAGATGTAAATGTATAGAAATAATGAATTCCTGCCTTTCCACTATTGGACATTTTCAGTCTAGAATACAAGAATGTCACAAAAGATATGCAGTAATCAATGTGATATATTATGGTTTAAAGGATAGTTTTCAGTGATATTTGAGGGATCAAGTGTATCAAACAAAATGATATATCAAATGAGATTGATTCTTAGTGTCACCTAAAACTTCAACAGCAAGCAAATAGAAGCAGAATGAGCTTTGGGATTATTTTACAGAAGATATAGCAGGTATACAGTCATCATTGTACATAATATTGAATCATGGTTTGGAAGTGTTAATGAGCAATGAACAAATCATGTGAACAGCGAGAAATTTAATTTCTGGACAAAATTTTGGTTTTTAATTGATGAAGATATCAGTGGGGGAGAGAGGTTACCTCTAGTCAAATAAGAACCTATAGCATAGAACTCAAAAAGCATTACTCATACCAACTGCCAACACTCAGGTCCAATACAAGCACCAAGCAAGATCCAAATACTATTTGACAACCCTAAACTGCCTCTTAAGGTAGGAGCACTAAATAAGCTCCACAACTTACTAGGATAGAGAAACTATGTTAGGTCGATCTTAGCAACTTTAAAATTTTCCCTCAATAAGAAAAGCAAACTTTCAAAACTTGTCAATAATCAAAATTCAGAAGTTTGAACAGTATTTAAAAACTGATGCATCCGTACATGTACCTATATGTGTCCACGCGCTAAAACACATATATCCATATATACACATATATACACCTAAGCCTTTAATCTCAAATTAGTAATTGCCGGCTTCAAGAATCATTTTACCAAACAATGAATGTACAAAGAAATATATGTATTCTTGTCCTGTTATCAATAGTTTTTATAAGGTCCTCTTTGTATAGTGAATTCAACAATTGCAGTATGTATTAAACTTCTTAGCCAAATCTTGGACTAACTTGGACTTTTTACTGCAGAGCTATTACCTTTACAATGACAAAAATAATGTGGATGTACTGGAGAGAAAAAATGAGACCTAGAAAATAAAACTTAAAACGAACACCCTGACATGTGAGCATGCACACACGCAGAGTTACAGGTTCAAAGGTGTAAATATCACAATCCATACATGAGGAATGACAATACTGAGTAACACACTCAATACCAAAGAGCAAAATCGGGTACATTTATAATTGCCTGAGCACACAACTGAACCAAGACAAATGATGAGAAGATTAGTCTTCGAATGATGAAACCCATTAAAGATACATCACCTTCTAAAAGGAAAAAGAAATCCAATAACAACATATTTTGACACCAAAATCAACATCTTCAGATGGAAAATATAAATGAAAATAACAAAATAATAACACACTTTCTAGCCAACAAACCTGAAAATGGAGGATTGTCGGCTTAACTAATCTAGTGTTGTGGAAGAACTCATAGTAGTTCCCACCTTTTTCCATCTGTTTGTATTCCTATAAAAAAAATTACCAATTACATACAGTTCAAATGATAATCTCTTTAGGACAAACTATCTTGTTTAGAGATCGTAGAAGAAACAAACCTTGTCAACAGCATCACCAGAGGCCGGGATATTCTCATAATTCTTATACTGTTCAAGCCTTGTCAACCTATAATCTTCCCTGGTTATGTTCAATCTTTCCCATGGAATTCCCTGAATGTCCTTCCCCTTCCGTGCTTGACCAGAAGATGTATCAGTCACCTTGGTCAGCTGCTCAAATGGACAAATTATAGCTTGAAAGTGATTAATTTCATCATTAATTCCAAAATAAACTAAAACTAACAAAAATATATAAATAAATACATATAACCAAAATGAAAAACAAACCATGTCATATTCATGGGCATCCATGTCTCCACCAGCTCTACCATAGTCATCTTCATCCATATCATCGATGATATCTTCAGCCATGTAATAGAAATCCTCCAGTTGCAAACGGGACATGCTATATTTGCATTCAACTGTGAAATTATCAAATTATTGCTGTTATTTTCTTATGTTTTCCTTTCTCACAAACAAAAATAAATAAAAATCATTGGAAAACCTAAAGACAATATACTAATTGGAGAAAAGGTTATTCCTAATATCATGGCAATAAACTTACTTACAAGCAGACTAGCAAACATTACTTTTCTTTTATCATAGAAGCAAATATTCACAGGATTTACTAAACCTACTTCCAAAGAAACCGCCTTAAAAAACCTAAAATATAATAGAAGACCCCAGAGAAACCCTAAAAAGAAATGGAATTTAGAACAAATATTCCCAGAAATCATAAAAGAAACTTACTTCCAAACAAACCAATGAACCATCACAACCCCAAAAAACCCTAAAATATGATTAAATCATATCTAAAATACGATATGAACCGAAAAAAAAAACCCAAAACCATCAAAACCCACTAACAAAAGAGGAACATTTCATACAAAAGTTTCGATTTTTCCAGAAAAAAAAAAGAATAAAAACATGTACGAAGACAAGCCAGAAGAAAATGATCGAACATAAGGATAATAGGAAATTGAATGCAATAAAATAAAATAAACAAAAAAAAAAAAAGGAGAGATGGGATGTTCTTACAAAAAAAAGAAATGGATGATGTTCTTACATCAAAATTTGGTCTGGGATGGGAAGGTTTTGGCCTTTGGGTGATTTGTTGTTTTATTATGTTATTTTAGTATTTATTTTATGTATTTTTAAGTAGAAAAAGGAGTAGAGAACATAGAGATAATAATGAAGATAGTTTTGGGGTTCGTTATTGTCGGCCAAAAATACGTCTTTTAATTCATGCCTATCGCACGCACCATGTTTTTTGGGCAGTTCTGCTGTGAGCTCTGGAAGAAAAAAAAAAAAAAACCACAACCTTAAGATCAACTTTTAGCCCTTCATCAAGTTACAAGCTAAAAATAAATATACTATCATAATTTTTTTCATATTGAAGTTGAAACTATCTAGGATTTGGATAAAAATATAAGTTTAAAAAATAGATTTAAGTAAAAAATTAAAACCCATTTAAAAATCTGGTCAGGTTTCAGATAAAACTTTTTTAGTTTAGGCCCAGCTTGAAGATGTATTTTTTACTTTTTTTTTTTGTTTTTTTCGCTATCTTATTACTATTTCACTATTATCTTCTACTATTTTGTTATACTATTTTGTTATTTTGTTGTTATTGTATAACTATTATTTTATTGTTAATTTTGTTACTATTTTAAAAATATTTACTTGTTAAGTTACACATATCTTAGTATTATTTAAGTATATATATTTTTTAAAAATTTATTTTCAATTTATAGGGAATTATTTATTTTATTATTTTTAATATTTTTAATATATTATATTTTTTAAAAAATTATAAAAAAATTAATATGAGCTGAGTTAGAGCCAAATTTTAATATTTTTATCTGAGTCGAACTTGGACAAAATTTTAAACCCATTATTTGACTCGAACCGAAGCCTAAATTTTAATTGGACCTAACCCGACTCATGAACACCTCTATTACTACTTATACTTTCTGGCATTTCTCAACAAACTTTTGGTAATTTCTTATATATTTCAATACTTCCTCGTAAAATTTGATATTATTTCATAATTTTTTAAATTAAAAATTGATACTCTCTTATACATTAATCCCATGTTTATTGGTACTCTCTTAGATATTTTTGTAATCCCTCTTTTTTCTATATACCTTAATATTTGTTGGTATGGTTTCAAATTTAAAATTTTTTAAAAAGATATAATTCTATGTTAAATATTGAAATGGATAAATTAAATTTAATAATAATTTTTAAAAATTAAAATTAAAATAAATTAACAAAATTTTAATATGAGCCAAAAATTGGTATATCTCATGTTTTGGTATATACTCGTATTTTCTTGTATCCCCTCATGTTTTTTAGTTACCCATCAATTTTTTAGTATTTCTTCATGTTTTATGGTAATCCCTCACAATTTTGGTATTTGCTCATGTTTTTTAGTAAACCCCATGTTTTTGGTATACTCTCAAATTTTTTATATCTTCTTATAGGTACCTCGTTATGTTTTAAAGTAGCCTCTCATATGTTTTGGTATATCCTAATGTTTTTTGGTATACGCTCATGGTTTTTGGTTTGTCCTCATATTTTTTAGGGTCTTTTACCTAAATAATATAAGAAATAATTAATTACAAAAGATATATAAAAATAAATTAATTATGAACATAAGCACAGTATTCTAATGATATCGCCTGACATATTGGCAGTGCTAGACTAAAATGTGATAACTAGAATATCCATGGACCTAATATGTAAATTTATCATTTTAATTGGCAACTGAAAATAGCTTTAGGGTGCCGCCTCACAGTGTAGCAGCACCAAGCTTTCAAAAGGGTAAATTGCCTCATAAATCCCCCTTATTTATTACTATTTTTATTCCCTTTTAACATAAAAAGTTAGAGAGGCCTCCTACTAATTAGTCCAAAAAAAATTTCCACCAAAAAGTATTTTTATAAAAAAAAAGTAAATTTCAATTCGAATTAAATTTTATTTATTTTTCAAAAAATAATTATAATTTTATTATCATTTTAATTTACGGGCACGATATAAAATTATAATTATAAAAGCTTTAGAAAAATCTTATTATTTATAAATTATAATTATTAGTTAAATTTATACTTTCCAAATATAATGTGAGTGAAAGAAAACTACCATGAATATCGTTAATTGTTATGCCAGACATTATTTGAACAAAAAAATTCAAAAAATAAATAAAATTTATTTCCGGTTGGAATAAACTTTGTTACAAAAATACTTTTTGGACTAATTGATAAGAGGCCTCTTTATATTTTATGTTAAAAGGGGAATAAAAGAAAATAATAAACATGTAATACCCCTAACCCCTCTCTGTCCTCGAATTAGGGTCACGGGCCTTACAACCAATCAGAACATTTATTATATCATAAGCATTTTTGTATGTCAATTTAATACTTTCATATTAATGTCTTATATAATTGAATAAAGAATCATAGTATGCAATGCTAAACTTGGTCTTCGATTGTATACACTCTTATCATTATTTATCCCCTTTAGAAAGCTAGAAGTTCGATGCATAATAAGACTATTTGTAATGCCCCGAATTTGGGCCTAGTAGAATTGGGCCAATTGGGCTTTGGGTCTCAGGAAATTTTTAAGTGAGCAAGAAAATGACAATTGGCATGTGGGCTTTGGGGGTTGTTGAATTTGGAGTATTTAAGGGTGTTGGAGATGTTCTGGATCGAGTAAGAGTATAGGAAAAATTTTGGTTTTAGCCAAGGGAACTGTGACTTCAGTTAGTAGGCCTTTTAAATAAATGAAGAAGAAAAATGACACAAATGGGCTTGTGGTCCAATGGCAAGGTAGCCTCACTTGGGGAGCTATAAGGTGGCATGATTGTCAGCTGAAGAGGTCCAAGGTTCGAGGCTTAGGAGTGGTATTTTTTAGAGTGTTTTATTTTGCAGAGGTGGACGGCCAGAGTTGTGTTGAATATGAACTCTTGCGTTGGAGTGTTTGACTGGTAAGGGGAACTGATAATGGAGGAAATTTCGGATAAGGCTAAGGTGTTATCAGGAGAAAAGTTAGGAGATGAGGAGAGGGAGGAATTGGTGCCGAATAGGACTGTGGAGAAAGGAGTATTCGACTTGTGGCTATAAAAGGAGAGGGCCGAATGCTTTGAAAGGTTCTTTGAGCTTTCATTAGTTTTTCTTTTCTCTCCTCAATCAGTTTCTCCCATTGCCGAATCACTATTCTTCCTTTTTGCCGAAGTCACTCATAGCCAAACTCTCCTATTGCCGAATTACCATCAGCCTTCCTTGCCAAAATTCCTATTTGTGCCAAACCCTTGTTGTTTTCCTCCATCACAAATCGATTATTATCTACTATCAGTCAAGGTTAAAAGTTGAATTTATGTCGCAGGATCGAAAGTGGATTTGGTGAGTATTCAGTTAACCTCTCTTGTACGTTTTGTTAAAAGCCGAAAGGCTATCTAACTGTCCTGTCGTTAACTCTGTGATACCAAGGATAAGGTTCAAAGATCGCAAGCGTGGTAAGGATCGTTAGCAAAGTGTAAGTGTACTCAAGTCGATTATGGTTTAAGTAAATGGCCGAATGTGAGTATGATCTTTAGGGGTGACTTGTGTGGATTATGAGTCACTCGAAGTTTGATGGTATATGTGTGAGTGCAGATCTAAGGGATACTCGTGATTAGTAGCTAAGGAAGGGCTATTAGAACCCTGTGGTACACGGTAAGGTTACGGTAAGGTTTCGGCTTTTGGTAAATGTTTTGATTTAGTGATTGATTGAAGGTCGGTTGGTTGTAGGTTCAAGGCCAAGGATAGTATAGCACGTCGCAGTAACCAGATGTGTACAAACACTACACACACACGATATCGGTAATGCCGAAAAGCCGAAAGTGGCTAAATGGGCCCTGTGAGCCCTGAGGCTAGGTTGATGAAATTGATTGATTTGGTTATATGAATTGAGTTAGTCATGCATGCTACACAATCTGGAAATTGTTTTGGGCCTAATAGGCCATATGAATGAGATTTGGGCCTAATGGGTCATAAGGATGTGATTTGGGCTTAATGGGTTATATGAACGTGAAATGGGCTTGATGGGCTTTATGGGGACGTAGACAAGTATGCTAGGGTTTAATGGACTTTAGGCCTAGTTCTGAACAACTCTTAAACCGCATAAGACTTAATCTAATAATTAAGCATGTCCGTGGACAAGTCGATGGGTTAGAGTGTGGCAACAGACATATGCATGTCTAGGATTGGATCTAGGGAGAGTTGGGTTAGAGTGTGGCAACAGACATATGCATGTCTAGGATTGGATCTAGAGAGAGTTTGGTACTTAAACGGCCCTAGCGACCCACCTCCTCTTCTCTAAAATCCTACCTAGTGTGTAGTGTCTGTTCACTTTAGCTGCAAGGACTTGTTAATGGGCCAAAATTCATAACTAAAACCCGAGAGGGACCAAATATCCCTAATTTGAAAACTACCAAAATATCCTTAGATTTGTAAAATTACTAAAATACCCCTGATTTGAAAATTACCAAAATATCTTTAGATTTGCAAAATTACTAAAATACTCTTGATTTGTAAAATTACCAAAATACCCTTGATTTGCAGAATTACCAAAATATCCCTGATTTACAAAATTACCTAAATACCCCTGTAGAGTAGATTTACGGAAATACCTCTGGGTAGTGAAATGACCATAATACCCCTAAGTGCTGAATGTGTGGAAATGTGTGTGTTGCATTCATGAAATATATGTTGCACTTGGGTGGGTTTTGATGATACGGAAGAAGATTTGAGGATCGCATAGTCGCTTGACAACCGTGGATCCACCGGTGGCTTCAAGCCCATTATAGCAGCTTTGCTGCAACGTTTGAGTAGTGTCATTGCTGGTGCTACCTTTGGAGTGTAGGGATGGGTGGGTTCATATTTATATCCCTATAGGAGTGTAGGGTTGGAAGGGCAATGGAGTGCAGGGTTGGATTTGGGATGGATGCATTGCATTTCATGTGATATTGATGTGATATAAGGTCATTGTGGGCTAAGGCCCAAGACCACTGATTTTGATAGGGCTTAGGCCAAATGTGTTAACTGCATGTTGATTGGATTACCAAGGGATGTACACACTGAGTTTCGAAACTCACACCCTTTTTATTAAATGTTTCAGGTGATCCTCAGTAGACGGCTCGACGAGGGAGAGGACTCGGAGATGGCCACACTACAAGATACTTAGAGGTTTTATTTATTTGTCTCAAAAGACATGATTTTAATTACTTTATTTTTGTTGGATGTAATAAGGCCTTGTACTCTGATTTGACTTTGGATTTTGAGTTTTGTTGTTTCAACTGTTTACTTAATTATTAAACCTGAGTAAATTTCTTATGTTTAAACATGGTTTTTGAAATACTTAAAATAATAAAATGGGCTTTTATCATTACTTAGCAAGATTCAAGGATTTTGAGCTTTTAGGCTTTAAATTTTAACTTAGCAAAATCGTTTTGAATTATGCCTTTGATGTGACATTCCCGGACTCGGCCATAACGTCTGGGCCGGGTCTGGAGGTGTTACACTATTCTAATTATTAGCACCGGAGTATTGAACCATACTCCAACAACTACTACCTTTGATGATATTAGTAGAATGACCTAATTCACTTAGCTTAGGTTTGCTATTTCATTCAAAATCACAATAAAAATACTCATATTGTAACATCCGGGAATTGGGGGCTTTGCATCTGTTATGTTTCTGTGTGTTAGTATGCTTTATTTGTTAATTTGTTTTGTTGGGGGCCCTGGGAAGGCTCGGGGTTAAGCTAAAGCCTTGGTGAAAATTTCAATTTTGGGCACTGTAGGGGAGAGCTTGCTGGGGCAGGCCTTAAGGATTATTGCTTGTGTTTATTGATACAAGAAGTGTAGTGGTAAAGTGGCAAGGAGACGCCACTTAAGATGCAGGTAAGTGACGCCACAGTGGAGCAGTGAGGGAGCAGGTTCGAGTTGCATGGTCTGCCTTTTTGGTGTTATTTTGGAGTCAGGATGAGAGGTGATGGATTCGGCTAGGGACCATGAAAAGTGGGAGTGGAATAATTCAAACATTTTAAATAAGTGGTGGAGAGGCATTTGGGGAGTAATTCAAACCGATTTGAATGATGGGAGGAGAGTAAATGTAGGAGAAAAGTGTGGGATTGAGGTGAGAAGGGAGTTGGCCGAATTTTTGAGTGGTGTTAGGGGGAATTCGGTCACATAGGGTCTTTTGGTGGGTGTAGGCATTCGATTTTGGTAGAGGGGTTTAGGTGCCAAAATTTTGGTATGTGTTTAGCAAATTTTGTGTGGAGAGTTTCTCTTTTCGGTATTTGGTGTGCTCTTCTTTTCAACCCATTTTCTTTCTTTGTTGCCGAAAAATCCTAAGGCTATTATTTGTTCATTTCCTCATTGGTTAAGCCGAAACATTTTTGGGCACTCTTTTCCCTTCCATTCTTTTCTTTCTTCTCTCATTTGTTTCACTTCCCAAGCTCCCATCCCTTTGCCGAATTCTTATAAGCTCTCATTCTCCTTTTTGCTTCTTTTCTCATCTACTCAAAGCCGTAGCACTCCATTGTTTCTCTTCTCTCTTTCTTGCATCATATTTTCTTCACTTTTTTCTTCATTGCCGAAACCTATCCCCTATCTTTCTTTCACTTCAACCGAACCCAGTGCTCATCTTCTTGTCACCAATTGTCACGAGTTCTTTCTTCAAAGCCAAAGCATCTATTTGTTTCATACTTCTTCTCTATTTCTTCTAAAGGCCAAACCCATTTTTTTTGTGTCAAGAGTTAGCACCCTTCCTGTCGACTTTGCTGAAAGCCTAACATAGACTCCCCAATCAGTATACTCTTGCTTCGTGGAGGAGAGACGTGTATTCATTATCTTTTCTTTGTGTGGCCTGCTTTCGAGAGGATGTTAGGACTCAGCCAATTTCTTGATATAAGTTTGTTAGCTTTTTGGATTTTTTCGATCTAGGTAAGAAACCTCTTCGTTTTGAGCGCATATTCTTATTTCATCTGCTTCAATGCCTTAACCCGGTATTTTGACCAAGATTTTTTCATGGATTCGAATACCAATCAAGCAAAAGAGGGGGTTGGACTCGTAGTCCCTACCTCTAAGTTCAAAAAAACGTGCGGTATCAGCAGTACGTGACTTTCCACCGGGTTATGGGCCGGCTTCGGAGAGGGACAGGCAGATCGCTGTGATCCCTACGAGTGAGGGTGTTAGCGAGATTGATAGCTTAGTTCTCTGTGTTTACATGTGTGTAATTCTCACACCTTTTTTTTCTGTCGTTTTATTTAAACATATATATATGCTTTATTAAATGCCGAAACTTCGGCATATGCTGCTTTTACCATAGAGGGTAAAATCAAGACATCAGGTTAGTGATTTCTGACTATGTTATATATGCGATTATGCTGACATGATTATATGTATACGCTGATCATCTGATATATATGTCGATATCTGTTGCATTCATACACCATGATTTCATGATCACATAGTGGATGGGTATATGCTATGGAATGAAGGGGAAGTGTATCTGGTGACTATGTTACATTAATTTGGTGGCTTTTGCCACAATCTGATCTGGTGGCTCTGCCACACTCTGTTCTGGTGGCCATGCCACTTCAGTCTGGTGACTTTGTCACAATTTGACGATGAGCAGCTAACTGCAGCATGACTGCCATCGATGGTGTGTAGAGGTGAGGGTCGATTGTAGAAATCCCCACTGGTGTGATTGGCAGGTAAGGGTGGTGTGTAGCGGATGGATAACTAGGTTGGGTTGGGATTTGCATCATAATGCATTAGTTTCTGATTATCTGCTATTCTCTGCTAAATGGGCCAAGGCTCAGTCTGATTCGGTGTGGGCTTCGCCCAAAGTGATTTGTAAGGGTCGAGGCCCAACTATGGTGAATGATGAGTAATTACACACTGAGTCTTCTTGACTCACCCCCTCTGCTTAAATGTTGCAGGTAATTCTTAGTTCAGCGGACATAGGCTGGGATCGACTCTGAGGTGGCCATGCACTTTATGTTTAGTAAAATTTTACTTTTCTCCTCTTTAAACTTATTTACTTAAAATTGGGATTTTGATGTTGTAATAAGGCCACTACTACTTTGATTTGGGTTTCTTTTCTTAAACGCTTAAATTTAAGGTTTAGATGACATGTCAATATTTATAAATAGATGATTTCTAAAACATAATAAATGATTTTCAACAATAACGAGAACTAATATTTTGGGTTTGATTTTAAACGCTTTACTTTACGAATTAATCGGTATGATGTTTTCTTAGTAAAACTACAACTACTATTTTTTCAAAACCTAACCCACGATTTACAACTACTTTGAACCTCACCTCAAGTGAACTTAAAGAAACGATGTCGCTTTTGAATTTCACCAAAAGCGCTTCTAAATTAATTACTTTAAACACCGAAGTTTTCAAATGATCAACTGAACTTGAGGTCTTAAAAAGGAAAAAAAGTTTCTCTAAAATTTACAAATGAGCGTGATCTTTCATGTAACGCTCCGGATCTGGTCATAACGTTTGGGTCGGGTTTAGGGTGTTACAATTGTGGTATCAGAGTCTAGGTTTTAAAAGCTCAGCCATTGGTTTTGGGTTCAAAATGTTTTCCAAAAGGATGGTTTAGAAAGAAAATATGTACATGTTCTCTGGAAGTGTGGCACCCGAGTTTTCGGCCTAAGTCTGTAAGGTAAGTCTTCTGATTATTAGGTGATTTGCATGAGGTGAATATATTATGTGAATATATCACTATGGATGTTAGAATTAAGAAACCCTACTTTAGAGATGAAAACCTATAGGTATATGTGTGTTTTGCGGAAAACTACTTAAAATTCTATTCTCATAAAACTACTCATTAATCAACAGTGAAAACAAAAGCTAATACATAAAATTTATAAAAATAGATTAAAATGAAACGGTAGACATGAGTGCCAGAGGGCGTGGACGTATTGCACGCGGCTGTGGTAGAGGCCGGGGTGCTGAGGCTGAGTTTTCGGAAATAAGGCATGGACATGAAGGTGAAGCGCCAGCATCACCTGTGGCAGAAGCAGGATCGCAAGATAGAACTGGTGGGGATGATGTCTTGTCTCAAGCGATGTTGAGGGTTCTGGAGCGAGTTGCTGGGGCGAGCTCTAGGGCAGTATCTCGAAAGTCTATTCCTGAGTGACTTTGAGCAAATGAGGCAGAGGTATTCAGGGGTATCTCTGGTGTGGCCCCAAATGTAGCTAAGTACTGGCTAGAGGCAGTCGAGCGGATTATGGATGATCTAGATTACACGGTAGAGGAAAAACTGAAAGGAGCGGTGTCTCTTCTTCGGGATGAGGCATATCAGTGGTGGCTTACGTAAGAGAGGGTACTTCAGCGGATCGCATTGACTGGGATTTCTTCAAAACTACATTTCAAGGGAAATACGTTGGGGCAAGTTATGTAGATGCTCAGAGGAAAGCATTCCTGAATTTGGTACAAGGGGGCAAATCTGTGGCTGCGTATGAGGCGAAATTTTTACGATTGAGCCGTTATGCCCGAGGAATAGTTGTGACTGACTATGAATGTTGCGTACGATTTGAGGATGGGTTACGAGACGAGCTGCGGGTGTTGATAGCTCCGCAGCGGGAAAAAGATTTTGCTACTCTAGTTGACAAAGCTAAAATAGCTGAAGAGGTCAAGCGGGCTGAGACTCAAAACAAGGAGAAGGATAAGGGTAAAAATAAGAGGAGTTTTGGGTCGTCGGGGTCGTCATGAGGTTTTCAAAAGAGGCCTAGGTTTGAGGGGTCAGCTCGAGTTGTGAGGCCTGCTGCAATGGGCCAGTTTCGATCATGTGCTCTGTGTGGGAAAAGGAATTCTGGTGAGTGTAAGAAGAGAACTGGTGGATGTTTCAGGTACGGATCTATAGATCATATGGTTAAAGATTGTCCATAAGTAGATCAGGTGCGGCCTGTTGGACAGGGTTTTGATCAGTTCAGGAGAGGTGGTCAGCAACCACAGAGAGGTCGTGGTCCAATCGGAAGAGTGAATGTTTTCGGTCGGGGACGTGGAGCATCGGGTAGAGGTGCTGGGAACTCAGATGCGAGACAGCCTGGGTTAGTCTATGCAGCTAGACGCTGAGAGGAGGGTGATGCACCGGATGTCATAACTGGTACGTTTCTCATTTTCAGTTTGCCTTTTACTGCATTGATTGATATTGGGTCGACGCATTCCTATGTTGCTAATGTGGTGTCTGGAACTTTAAACATGAACTCTGAGATTGCTTCTAGGGAGATGACTGTACTTAGCCCTTTAGGACAATCTGTAGTGGTAAACAAACTCTTTAGGAATGTGCCTCTAGAAGTATAAGGGTTGGTTTTCCCGGCTGATTTGAAAGAACTACCGTTCGGGGAGTTCGATTTAATCTTAGGTATAGATTGGTTGGTAAAGTATTGAGCAAATTTGGATTGTGCTGCTTAGCGCATGGTGTTAAGGACCCCTGAGGATAATGAAGTTGTAGTGATAAGCGAAAGGAGAAACTACTTGTCCAATGTAGTATCTACTTTAAAGGCGGAAAGAATGATGAGAAAAGGATGCGAGGCTTTCTTAACTTTTGTTCGTGTTCTGGAGGCGAAGGAGTTGGCTGTAATGGATGTCAGAACAGTGAAAGAGTTTTCTGATGTTTTTCCAGAGGAGCTTCCGGGGTTACCTCTGGATCGCAAGGTGGAACTCGGTATTGAACTTCTTCCGGGAACAGCGCTAGTGTCTATTGCCCCATACAGAATGGCGCCAAAAGAGTTAGTGGAATTGAAGGCGCAGATTCAGGAATTGTTGGATTGGGGTTTTATCCGACCAAGTGTATCCCCGCGAGGAGCGCTGGTGTTGTTAGTGAAGAAGAAGGACGGGTCGATGCGTATGTGCATTGACTACCGTCAGTTGAATAAGTTGACCATCAAGAACAAATACCCACTGCCGAAGATTGATGATTTGTTTGATCAACTTAAGGGGGCTTCAGTCTTCTCAAAGATAGATTTGAGGTCAGGTTATCATCAGCTTAAGGTCAAGGAAGTGGATATTCATAAGACAGCCTTTAGAACTTGTTATGGTCACTACGAGTTCTTGGTGATGCCATTCGGGCTGAAAAATGCACCAGCGACGTTTATGGACATGATCAACCGAGTGTTCCAACCCTACGTAGACCGATTTGTTGTGGTGTTCATAGACGACATTCTGGTATATTCCAAGACGAAAGAAGAGCATGATTCGCATCTTCGGGTGGTTCTGCAGATTTTGAGAGAGAGGCAGCTGTACGCCAAATTTAGTAAGTGTGAATTTTGGTTAAAGAAGTTACATTTTTGGGTTATGTTGTATCTGCAGAGGGAATTAGGGTTGATCCCCGGAAAATTAAAGTTGTGTTGGACTAGAAACCACCTAAGTCTATGGAGGAAATTCGAAGTTTTCTTGGGTTAGCTGGGTACTATAGAAGGTTTGTTGAGGGGTTCTCCTTGATTGCGGCACCCTTAACTAAGTTGTTGCGGAAAGGGGTACCATTTGTTTGGACTGGCAAGCAGGAGGAAGGCTTTGAGAAGCTGAAGAGGATCTTAACAGAGGCTCTGGTATTGATTCAGCCTGAGGCTGGGAAAAAGTTCGTGGTTTATTGTGATGCTTCACACACGGGATTAGGGTGTGTGTTAATGCAAGACAGAAAGGTAGTTGCTTATGCATCTCGGCAGTTAAGACCGCATGAGTTGAACTATCCCATGCATGATCTAGAGTTGGCTGCGGTGGTGTTCGCTCTGAAGATCTAGAAACACTACCTATATGGGGAGAAGTCCGTCATTTACACCGACCACAAGAGTTTGAAATACCTCCTTACCCAGAAGGAGTTGAATTTAAGACAGCGGAGGTGGATTGAGCTATTGAAGGACTACGACTGCTCGATCGAATACTATCCGGGTAAAGCTAACGTGGTGGCAGATGCGTTAAGTCAGAAAGTGATATCGGATTTGAGGGCGATGTTTGCCCATCTTAGCTTGTATGATGATGTGAATGTGCTAGCTGAACTTTAAGTAAAGCCGACGTGGGTTAGTTAGATCAAAGAGAAGCAGTTATTGGATGATGTCTTAAGTGCTCGACTTCTGCAAGTACAAAATGGGGGGATAGACGATTTTGGTTTGAACAGTGATAGGGTTCTGTGTTTTCGTAAGAGGGTTTGCATGCCGAATGATGCTGGGTTAAGACAGATGATTCTTCAGGAGGCGCATAGTAGCCCCTACGCTATGCAGCCTGGTGGGAATAAAATGTATCGGGATCTGCGGGAGCAGTTTTAGTGGCCTGGTTTGAAGCAGGAGATTACCGAGTTTATGGGTAAATGCTTGACATGTTAGCAGGTGAAAGCGGAACATCAGTTGCCTTCAGGGTTATTGCAACAGGTGAAGATTCCACAGTGGAAATAGGAAAGAATAACGATGGACTTTGTTAGTGGGCTACCTCTTACGCCTACTAAGAAGGATTCGGTATGGGTGATTATAGATCGGTTGACGAAGTCCGCTCATTTCATACCTGTTCGTCTCGACTCTGTTCTGGTGGCCATGCCACTTCAGTCTGGTGACTCTGTCACAATTTGACGATGAGCAGGTAACTGCAGCATGTTTGCCATCGATGGTGTGTAGAGGTGAGGGTCGATTGTAGAAATCCCCATTGGTGTGATTGGCAGGTAAGGGTGGTGTGTAGCAGATGGATAACTAGGTTGGGTTGGGATTTGCATCATAATGCATTAATTTCTGATTATCTTCTATTCACTACTAACTGGGCCAAGGCTTAGTCTGAATTGGTGTGGGCTTCGCCCAAAGTGATTTGTAACGGTTGAGGCCCAACTATGGTGAATGATGAGTAATTACACACTGAGTCTTCTTGACTCACCCCCTCTGCTTAAATGTTGCAGGTAATTCTTAGTTCAGCGGACATAGGCTGGGATCTACTCTGAGGTGGCCATGCACTTTATGTTTAGTAAAATTTTACTTTTCTCCTCTTTAAACTTGTTTACTTAAAATTGGGATTTTGATGTTGTAATAAGGCCACTACTACTTTGATTTGGGTTTCTTTTCTTAAACGCTTAAATTTAAGGTTTAGATGACATGTCAATATTTATAATGGATGATTTCTAAAAGATAATAAATGATGTTCAACAGTAACGAGAACTAATATTTTGGGTTTGATTTTAAACACTTTACTTTACGAATTAATCGGTATGATGTTTTCTTAGTAAAACTACAACTACTGTTTTTTCAAAACCTAACCCACGATTTACAACTACTTTGAACCTCACCTCAAGTGAACTCAAAGCAACGGCAACTATTTTTGAATTTTACCAAAAAGCAGTTTCTAAATTAATTACGCAAACACTGAGTTTTCAAATGATCAACTGAACTTGAAGTCTTAAAAAGGAAAAAAAGTTTCTCTAAAATTTACAAATGAGCGTGATCTTTCATGGGACACTCTGGATCTGGTCATGACGTTTGGGCCGGGTTTGGGGTGTTACACATATAGTCCTAAATACGAGTTTATAGGACTCTAAAAATAGTCTAAGAGCAAACATGGGCTAATTTGAAACAATTTTGAAATTTTAGGGCAAATCTCAAAAATACCTAGTAATAAGGGACACACGACCGTGTGGCCAGGCCGTGTGAAACATCCTAGACCGTGTGACTTTCGAAGTTGGGACACACGGTCATGTCCCTGCCCGTGTCTTTGCTTGTGTAACTCATTGACTTGGGTCACATGGCCGTGTAGCTCTTGACATGGGCGTGTGGCTATCCTACGCGCTTGTGTGCTATTTCACATGTATGTGTGCCTGGACCATGTGCCTCTCGAATTAATCTCACACGGTCGTGTCGCAAGCCATGTGGAAAATGCTCCTATACTATTTTTCAACACGTTCAGGGCACATGCCCGTATGTGTTGCATGTGTGTGACACACGGTCGCGTGTCAAACTGTGTCCCAGGCCATGTGTACCTACATGTACCTTAAAACTCAAGTTTACCAATTTGCATTTACTTGGACATTAAGCAACCAATTCACCACTCATTTAACCTACTTAAAACATGATTAAACAAGCCAAAACAACTATCCTAAGTGCCTAACCAATGTACCCTAATTGGTACCACATTTTATACGTCCAAACAAATCCATACTCAATATTTACAAGACATTATCAAAGTCTCCATTTCATCACATATGTTTACCATATATCAAGCTAATTACTAAAGGTATTTAGCTAATGACCAAAAGCACATCAAGTTTCAAACATAGCTAATGACCAAAAGCACATCAAGTTTCAAACATACACCAAAAATATTAAACATTTATAGCCACAAAGCTTACTCAAACTAACTTATAAACAACATCACCATAAACAAAATAACTTAAAGGCTCCTAGTTCGTGGCATTTATAACCTGACATCAATATATCCAAATCTTCTACCAAGATTAAGTATGGATTGTGTGAATGTACTCCGACTTAATTCCAACCGATTGAGCTTTTCGACAATCTACAAGACAAGAAAAATAACTACGTAAGCAACTAGTACTTAGTAAGCTCGTATAAAGGAAACTTAGCTTACCGAACATAAATGATTAAACCATTAAAACATTACTCATTTATAATTATGCATACTTTTCCTTCCAATTCACAACACACCACAAGGTTAGTTGGTTTATTAAAATGCATATCCAATAAATTGAACATGAAACATATCAATATGAAGTTCAATACATAATTCCTCAATCTATTACTCAATTTGTTCCTTTTTCATTTCATATTCATATACCAACATTTTCCATTTCATATTTCCATAACACAGTTCTTTTCATATACACATCCATTCATTAAAAATTAAATCGTTCGTGGAATCAAATGAAATAACATCGAATACTTGGAAAATACTCATATAACCATTTGATTCCCTAAACAAACCACAACATCATGATTTAATATATATTATAGATAAATAAAGCATATAATCACACCAAGGCATTAACATTCATTATCAAACTATACTAATCAAACGTTCAACTCGTATTCATACTTACGATACATACCTCACTTGAAACGTGTTAATTGAATAGCAAATGATCGGAGGGTGCCATGGTGTCTTTCAACCATGGGCTTATTCATTTTCCGTTGTGTTGCCATAGTGTCTTTCAACTATGGTCTTATTCATTTTCCATCATGTCGCCATAGTGTCTTTCAACTATGGTCTTACTCATTTGATTCGTGATATCATAGTGTCTTTCAGTTATGGTTTTACTCGATAGAATTGTGATGCCATAACGTCTTTCAGCTATGGTCTTACTCGTTTTTGGTATGGTGTCATAGTGTCTTTCAACTATGGTCTTAATCATTTCCTTCAAGCCAACGAACTCGATTCACATATAAACAATTAGATATTAAACAATCGAAACAACAACTAATTGATTTAATCAAGTTACGAACTTACCTAGACAATAACAGTTGTAAAAATGAAGCTAACGACTAGTCTGACACTTTAGCTTTTCCTCAGTTTAGGTCCATTTGATTCATTTCTTGATATATATAATATTTTTCATTTAATTAAACCATTTAAATAACCTAACATAATTAATTCAACTTAACCCTTGTCAATGAGAAATTTACAAAATTACCCCCAATGTCACGATTGTATGATGCATTACATGGGGTTGGGAAATATGATTGGAGGAAGTGTACTGTACTGCAGCTCTACTGCAAATTACTGAAAGGCTTCGAGCCTAAATTACTGGCAGCCCAGCTGCATATCACTGTATAGTGCCACATTCGATACTCTCTGGAGTGTAGGGATGGGTGGGTTATTATATCCCCACATGAAGTGTAGGGTTGGACGGATATGGAGTGTAGGGTTGGACGGAGATGGAGTGTAAAGGTTGGATTGGGTAGGACATATATACTGCTTAATATGTGATTGTACTTGTAAATGTTACTGTAATGGGCCAAGGCCCAAGCACATGATTGTTCTATACTGAGATGGGCCAAAGCTCAAACTGAAATTGTCACTGATACTGAAAAAGGGCTTAGGCCTAGACTGTGTTTGTTTTCTGTCTGTTTGCTAAGTATGGGATTACACACGGAGTTTTCGTAAACTCTCCCATCTGTTTTAACTTTACAGGTAATCCCCAGTCATAGGCATATTGGTGTAAAGGACTCAGAGGTGGCCATACGTCCGCATACATTATCGTACTTGATTATTTTTTAAGTATTATTACTTGGGATATTTTTACAGTAAATGGCCTCTATGGGTTTTTACTTTAATTTGGGATTTTGATTTTGATTTATAACTGCTAGCGGTAGGATAAGATGCGAGTTTTCAAAAAGACAAATGTTTTAGCAAAAATACCACGAATACGCAATCTATTCAAAACCTTCCGCAATAAATGACATTTTGAAAATTAATAACGTTTTAAAAGTGAATAATTTTTTATAATGACTCACGTTTTGGAAATAAATGACACGTCTTGGAATCATCATAAAATAACACAAAGAGGTTAAATAAAAAAGGAGGTTTCATTAATATCACACTTTACGAAAAACACTTTAATATGACATCACCAGATTCGGCCATAGCGTCTAGGCCGGGTTTGGGGTGTTACAAGGAGGCTGTATATGCACATAACTGAAGTGGGTTTAAAATTTGGAATTCAAATTTGGAAGATATGATAAGTTTAGTTTTAGGGACTAACTTGAATAAAATAATAAAGTTTTAGGGCATTCAAATAACACAATTAAACTAATATATACTTACAATAGGATGATATAAGATGTTTGTAATTGATAAATTGAATTGAATTATTAAATAGATCAGAAATTGGACCAAATTGAAGATAACCGGGGAAATGACAAAAGTTGTTGATTAGTCCTGAGAGAGTCATTTGTTTGTTGTCTTGAACAAGTAAGTTCATACGATATGTTTGTATTAAATTTTTATGCATTTATAATTATAATTATAATTATGTGTAATTGAAAATTTAATTGTTTACGATTCAATGCAAAAAGGTGAGATAGAGGATTAAATTGAATATGATGAATTGCAAATTGAAATAATTATGGAATTGACCTTAAATTGAACGGGAATAGGATATGTTATGTGTGATGAAGTGTTGACTTGATGAAATGAGTTGATTTGATTTGATTTAGACTTGTTGAGGAAATGACTAAATTGAATATATGTAAAAATATGATATAATGTTTTAAACTTGAAATTGAATCAATATGGTTATGTGATGTGCTATTATGTTTGAGAATTGATTGTTTGGTTGATGAAATTATTTAATGAAACTAGGAAACTATACCGTAGTAATTGTTCGGGCAGAGTCGGATACAGTTCGCATGCCATAGGATAGGAAGAGTTTAGGGTTATATGACTACGTGTTGGGGAGTGATGGGCACCCCATTTGTTGGTTATATCGACCAGTGCTGGGCACATCCATTTGTCGATTTTATCGGCCAACACAGTCGCAACATATCATTTTCGGATTTATTCGACAGGCACTGAGTGTCAAATTGGTGTGTTAGTTGGATCCGTGTATCCATCCGAGTTTGAGTCAGGTTAATAGGGACATGTATAATGTAAAAGGAATAAATGATATTCAGTTTGATTTGATACGATGATTGGATGATGTATATACATATTGAGAATCAATTATACAAGCCTAGGGGGCAATATGATAAATCAGGGAATGTGATTTGGAATTTGTATTAAGAAATGAAGTAGTAATTGACATTAAATTGGAAATTACAGCATGTTTGGTTGAGGGGTTTATGAATGAATTCTAGCCCAATTCGATGGGCCCACCCTCAAACTAATGTTTGGTTGAATGTAATGGCTCATTACAATCTGCATAGAGTAAGGCATTGAATGGTGATTCAACCTTGGCTGAATAATATTTTTTTTCCATTTCCAATTTTTGCCTGTAACACCTCTTACCCATGTTCAACGCCTGAATCGGATACGAGGCATTGCCGAACTAATCTTGCTTAAACATACAAATTTGGGCTATAAAATTTCATTTCAACATAAAATTTCTCATTCATAATAATAACATCCTTATTATGGGCCTACGAGGCCCTAAACATACTTATGAAAGGTTTCGAAATTAAACTGGAAACTTTTACGCACTTAGAAAAATTTTTCCTAAACAGGGACCACACACCCGTGTGAAATGGAACACGCCCGTATGGGCAGGCTGTGTAGTCACACACGCCCATGTTCCTAGCTCGTATGGAATTTATTTTCATTTCGAACCTACAGGGGTTTTCACATGGCCAAATACACGTCCGTGTCCCTTACACCGCCTCGACACGCCCATGTGCTCCACCAGTGGTATACACTGACTTGCATCACTAACATGCAGGGGACACATGGCCCAGCCACACACCCATGGGACTAACCGTGTGTTACACACAACCTAGAAACTCGCCCGTGTGTCTACCCGTATGGACAATTGTAAGGCTATCTACAAATCATTTGCCACCCTACAAAGCAACCATTCTTATACCAATTCAATTCAACATAACTCATGACCCTAAAGCACTGCTAAGGACTCAATTTAAAACATCCACACAAGCATACACTTCATGAATTTCATCATCATTGAATATAAATAAACTTGTCAAGTATTGGCCCCATTCCAATGACCACTTACAAAATGAATTTGATAACATGAATAGCCAACATTGTGGCTAACAAAAATTACATAACAAAATGACAAGCCCTATATGTAACACCTCTATCCTGAGTTCGTCGCCGGATTAAGGTTAGGAGCGTTACCGGACAAATCGAAAACATTCACAGACGAAATCATACATTCAATCATCATTCTCAGACATAATGTCCCTTAAACGGGTCCTTGAGGCCTTAATCATACTTATAAGTCGAGTCGGGACTAAACTGAAACACATATGAAATTCCATGAAAATTTGAAACTTTTCTAAAATACAGGGGAGACACGCCCGTGGGAGAAGACCGTGTGCCGTCCACGGCTTCGAGACACCCCCGTGTATCCATCATTATTTATACTAACTATACCAACACGGTCATTAGGCACTCCGGTGCGCCATGGCCGTGTACTTTTAGGTCATATACTGACTTCCCCAACACAACCACCAAGCACGCTCGTGTCGAGGCTGTGTACTTTTATGATAGCTACTGATTGCACACCACGGCCAGATGACACGCCCGTGTCGAGGCCGTGTGATGATAAACTGCATCTCACAATTCACCCACGGTCATTAGGCACACCCGTGTGCCTCAACCGTGTGACATTATAGGCCATTTACAAGGCCAAAATTCCACCCACAAAGGGTCATACCTACAGCCATATTCAACAAGATATTTCATGCACATAAAACCATCAAAAGCATACCAAAATAACCTTTAAAACCTTACATTCAAAACCAATCCCAACTATGGCAATCTCAAGGATTAAAACTCATATCATTACAAGACTAATTCATGCATTTGCTCATTCAACTTGGCCATTCCACATTCTTTGATCGTACCAAAAGATACATTCTATAACACATTCATTTAAGCAAAGTTTCAACTCTTAAATAGCCAAATCACATGGCTAAGATCACATAACTATTTATACCAAAATACTAGCCTATACATGCCATATCTAGCTTTATACAATATCAAAATGTACCAAAATAAGTTCTATAGTGTGATGACGATCCAAGACGGTCCCGAGCCTTCAGAATGATCATATAATGCCAACGTCCCAGACGAGGTCTAACATGCACTCGGATATCGATGCCACTGTCCCAGACAGGGTCTTATACGAATCAAAACGATGCCGATGTCCCAGACATGGTCTTACTCGTAAGTGTCTTAATGATGCCAACGTCCCAGACGTGGTCTTACACATAATCAAATATCGATGCCACTGTCTCAGACAAGGTCTTACACGAATCTCAAATTAATGCCAACATCCCAGACGTGGTCTTACATGATAAAACAGAACAGATACCTATGTCAAGGTTCGTACGAGGCTTCTCAGACTTAGTCAATATACCAAACTTATCTCAGAATTCAATTACAGAATTTCTCATAAGCATTCATTATCATCATTAAACATATGAACAATTACAAATGCATACATATTCATTTATTTGTATAGTGACTTACCTCGGATTCAATTTATCGGAATAGAAAACGACTACTCAATAACTTTCACTTTCTCGCGATCTAAATCTGTTTTCCTCAGTTCTTGATCTAAACATATTCAGAATTAACCCTTTTATTCACTAGTTCATTCAATTCAATCCAAAGACACATATTTAGGGCTATTTGCAAAATAACCCTCATATTTGTACAACTTAGCAATTTAGTCCATTTTTCTCAAAACATCAAATTCACAAAATCCACTTATACACAAGCTTGGCCGAATACATACACATCACATACAAGCCCACATTTTTCATCAAATTCAGAATTTAGTCACTCAAATTATCATTTTCTCAATTTAGCCCTATTTAGCTAAATTCATCAAAACTTCAAGAACAAAACACGTTCATCTACCACCAATCTATCATTTAACACCTTAAAGCATCACAAAGCTCAACCTAGCATCAATGGCACAACTTACAAACATTACCAATACACAAAATTGAAACATGGGTTTGATTGTAGACGAAGCAACGATTACAAAAACGTAGAAATTATTAAAAACGGATCGAAAACTAACCTTGAATTCAAGCTCTCAAATGGCTGAAACTTTGAAAGCTTAGAACCTTTCTTTTTCTTTATCACATTCAGCCAAAGAGTGATAAAAGCAAGGCCATTTTCTTTTGTTTCTTTTATTAACTAATAACTTATAAAATACATATAATATAAAATATCATATACATTAACAAATTACTAATGTAACATTAATGAAACCATTTTATCATATTATAATGCATGGGTATAAATGTCCACTTACTCATAATGGCACAATAACCTTTTAAGGACCTCATATAATAAAGACATAAGCAAATAGATTCCCTTACAAAAAGCATGCTAATTTTGCATTTGATGCAATTTAATCCCTTTTATCAATTTAAGCACAAAGATGGACAATTTAACTTACGAAAATTTAGCACATGCTTAATCACATATCAACGACATAGAATATAATATTAAAAATATTATACGGACTCGGATTCATGGTCTCGAAACCACTATTCCAACTAGGGTATAAACCGGACTGTTACACTATACATGCCATACTCAAAATAAATTTAACTATGTTATACCAAAAGAAGTTGATAGTGTGAAATTCTCGAACTCTGACATACCCCGAGCTTTCGAGCTAGCTTGGCAATACTACAAGGACAAGGGAAATAAGAGGGCTAAGCATAAAGCTTAGTAAGTGTGCATGAAAATAAATAACAACATAAGCTCATAATGTCATCCAATCATGACATTTTATAAAACATAAAGTCTTAGGCACTTTGCCAACACTTACTCATGCTTGTTCTTACCGAAAACATATGATAAAGCGTAAAAGCAACAAATTTTAATCCCACTTTTAATATGCTTTTTGATGATTTATTCCTTGATTTATATAAAAAGGTGCTTTTAATCCTTTCTTTTCATGTCTTATACCCAGGAAAGCACCCGGGGATGAAAAGAACACAAAACAGGCCTAAAACAGAGTAAATGGGCCTTAACACGAAATTGACACGGCCTGGCCCAAAGCCCACACGGCCGTGCCTCGACGAATACCTAGAGCACGGCCTCAACTCTGTCACACACGGCCGTGCCTCAAGTTAGAAATTCGAACACGGTCTGGTCTCGATTCACACGGGCGTGTGCCATGGCCGTGCCTCTGTCATTGGAAAGAGCAATTTCAGTTGGAAAAGGATACATAGGGAGAAAGAATTGCATTCCAAGAGCCTATATATATATATATCCCCCAAGTACCACCTTTGAAAGGCATCGAAAGCTAGGCCAAGGAGCCAAGTCGATAAGGTCAGAGTTAGGGAATAATGTGAGGATAGCCAGTTGATCCATCCTATGAAGCCGGAGTTATACTCAAGACGGCGGAATTCTCCTTCAATTCCTTCAGGGGGTTTTAGGGTTTTCTTATGTTTTGTTTTATCTTTTCTCTTGCGATGTTTTGTTTATTCATTATAAACTAAACCCCTCAGATACCTGAAGGGGATGAAACCTAGATGGATTTTGTTATTTGATTTCTAAAGTTATATGATAATTACTTAGTTTGTTCTTAATTATGTTGCTTAATCCAAATCTAATGTGCTTAGGTGGAGGAGGAATAGACCCTGCCTAAGAGTGGATCTAACATAATTAAGCAGAGTTGATCGAACGCCTAGAGATAGGGTTACGAGATTTTGCCGGATTAGGGTGAAACCTAATATAGGAGTCCATTGATCGATTTACTGCTATCCTAGGGGGTTGTTATAAGCGAACTAGAGTTTCACTAATTAACCTAGGGTTAGATGTTATTCGTCTCGAGAGAGGGTTTAATATAGGCTAGGGAGTCTTGCGGATCAAGTTAAGTAAAGAAATCATATAATTTAGGGTTAGATAACAAGTGAAGTCTAGGTGGATTCTTCCTGAGGGTATCGTCGTAATCAACTGAGTTTTCCTTAAAAGTTATTTTCCTATTCGTCCTTTTTGTCTTTGTATCCTTAGTTTAGTCTTCGTCAATATAGTTTAAAGCAACTTCACTCTATTTTTAAGGCTAAATAATAAAAAGAAAGTTAGTATTAGTACTCTTATTTCCTTTGGGTTCGATATCTGGTCTTGCCTAAGCTATACTACTGTTCGATAGGTACACTTGCCTTTAATCATTGTCAGAGTTATTTTTCAGGTTCGATCATTCTTTTATAAATTTTAAAGCTCTGATTTACAGCGACCAAGTTTTTGGCGTCGTTGCCGGGGAAATAAAATATTAAGAAAACTATATTTTTATTACTTTAGCCATTATTTTTATTTTCAGCAATTTATTTTGTTTTTAGTTTAATTTTTAGTTGTGCTTATCTTTCTTTCTTTTTCTTCTTTCCAGGTACCTCTAGTTTATGACTAGAAGGAACCCGAGAGGACCTTTGGTATACAATAGTGATATTGAAGCAACCGTTCACAGGAATCATCGGGAAACCAGGCGAGCCCTAAATTACACCGAAAGGGAGGAAGAAGACAGATCCAATCCTACTGAAAGGATGGACGAGAATAACCCACCACCAAATGAGGTGGGGGAACACAATGCTCTACGTACAATGTTTGATTATGCTAAACCACAGTTAAAAGGAGCGGAATCAAGTATTGTTAGGCTTGCTATAGCTGCTAATAATTTTGAATTTAGCCTAATACAATACAAATGATTTAACAGTTTGTTCAATTTGATGGTTTGCAGGATGAAGATCCAAACATGCATATAGCTAACTTTTTAGAGTTCTGTGATACTTTCAAAATAAATGGTGTTTCTGATGATTCCATATGTCTTCGGTTATTTCCTTTTTCATTAAGAAATATAGCTAAACAGTGGTTAAACTCGTTACAACGAGGGTCAATCACCACATGGGATCAGATGACCGAAAACTTTTTAATGAAATATTTTCCACCAGCCAAAATGACCAAATTAAGGAATGATATCTCTTCTTTTGTGCAGATGGATTTAGAAACACTATATGACGCATGGGAGAGATTCAAAGATCTCTCGAGGAGGTGCCCACACCATGGCTTACCTTTATGGCTACAAGTCCAAACATTCTACAACGGTGTAAACCCCTCAACAAGGCAACTGATTGATTCAGCAGCCGGTGGAACTCTAAACAACAAAACTCCAGAAGCAGCGTACGAGTTCATTGAGGAGATGTCATTAAACAATTATCAGTGGCAAGCTTCAAGGACCAAACCAACGAAATCGGCCGGAGTCTTCAACGTCGACACCATGACCATGCTATCAGTGCAGCTTCAGATGATGAATAAAAAGCTTGATAGTTTGTGTTCTTCGCAAGTACATCCAGTCATGCAGTGCGACGCAAGTGGAACAGTGGTGAATCTTGAGTACCCACCCTACCAACCGAAAGCAGAAAGCGAACAGATGAACTATATAGGTAATAATTTTCGATCCAACAATAATTCTTATAGTAACACTTACAATCCAGGTTGGAGGAACCACCCAAATTTTTCGTGGGAAGGTCAAGGCAATCAAGGAAATCAAAGGCAATAACCTCCTCAAAAGTTTCGAAATCAACCCTATCCACAAGAAAAGAAACCAATCCACAAGGAGGAGCTAACAAAATCAGCAAACACAAAAGAACGCCTACAAGATATTGTGAGAACAATAAAAAGCAATGAGAGCCGAATCGGAGAAATCACTAAGTTAGTAAAGGAAGTTACTAATGCAGTCGAATGACTCGTACAGCTCATGTCATAATGATCACAAGGACGTATACCAAGCAACACCGAGATTAATTCAAAGGAGCAAATTCAAGCCATAGCAGCTCAGGAAAATGCAGAGATAGACGAACCCATCTCGCAACAAGAAGACAAGGTAGACGAAGGAAAGGTAGAGGTAACACACGAAAGGCCAAAACTGGTGATCAAAGAATACCAACCTCGCATTCCTTATCCTGAAGCATTAAAAAGAGACAATTCAGAAGAACAGTTTGGTAAGTTTCTCAAACTTTTAAAGAAATTACACATTAACTTACCTCTTCTTGATGCTCTTTTTTAGATGCCAGATGTGAGGAAATTTTTAAGACAGCTCTTGACAAACAAACGCAAATTAGATGCAGAGCGAAACATTGAACTCAACGCAAAGTGCTCAGCAATTCTACAAAATAGACTACCACAGAAGTTAAAAGACCCAGGGAGTTTTACAATTCCATGTTTAATTGGTAGTTTAACTATTGAAAATGCATTAGCTGATTTAGGGGCAAGCATAAATGCCATGCCTTACACATTATTTAAACGACTAGGTCTAAGAAAGCCCAAACAAACTAGGATGAGTATTCAATTAGCTGATAAAACTATTAGAATTCCTAGGCCATTATTGAAGACGTTCTCGTAAAAATCAGCAAATTTGTTTTCCCAGTAGACTTTGTTGTTTTAGATATGGATGAGGATAATTCAATTCCCTTAATTTTAGGAAGACCCTTTCTTGCAACTGCCAAAACTAAAATTGATGTTGCCACAGGCAAGCTCATACTTTGTGTAGGAGATGACTCAATTAGTCTTCAAGCCCTCGACTCAGCCAGGTCATTAAAAAACCAAGGTAAGAAAGAAAATTCTTTTGATGACCATCCAATTACACCTTCTTTTCAGGAACCACCGAAAAAAGGAACGGTTGAATCGGATCCTCAGTTCAGTGCCAATAAAGAAATAACTCACAAGGGGCAAAAGATTCAATCTAATGACTTAGACGAGTGGAAAACGCACTTCAAGGAGAAACTAGGGTTACACGAGGAACAAAGCTCTAGGGTCGACAAATTAGAAGAGCAGCAGACACACGTCAAAGAAAAGTAGGATCCACACGAAGTAAAACCAAAGGAACCGCTAGAAGAGCTCGTGGGGACTTCAAATCACTTTAAAATAGGAGACCAGGTACTGTTAGACAAAACTGATCCCCACATCACCACAATAGACCTGAAGGCAAAGGGAAAATTTCTTTTTAAGGTACACGATATCTTCCCACAAGGAATAGTCGAGGTAAGCAATTCGATATTCGGCAATTTTAAGGTAAACGCTTCTCGACTTCAACTTTGTCAAGAAAATAAAACCATAAGCATGAGGAAAGATATTCAAACCTTTAAACCTCCCTAAAATTTTCAAATACCAGGAATGTCTAGCTTAAGACTATAAATGAGCGCTTCTCGGGAGGTAACCCGAGTACTAAAACTACTTCTTTTTACATCTGTTTTTATTTTTTTATTTTTTATTTTTTTCTTCTTCTTTTTCTTTTCTTTTCTTTTTAAACTAACCAAAAAGGCAGGTTTTCCAGGTCACATGGCCTTGCACATGGCCATGTCTGTGGCCGTGTGGACCACCAAAACTGCCACACTGACAGAGCAGAGGCCATGCAAGTCAGTCCAACCACCCCCCAATGTCACGGATCCAACCACCCTCCCCACAGGCACAGACAGAAGGGGCACGGCTGTGCCCCTCTCCCGTGTAATGCTACTAACTTCCACACCACAGGCACACCATGCCCGTGCCTCCAAACCATGCGAAGCTACTGGCTTGTCAAACACGGGCGTGGGAATCCAAGACACGGGCATAGGGTAACAACACAACCTTACACACGACCGTGCGAGGCGGTCGTGTAACACCCCAAACCCGGCCCATACGTTTCAACTGGATTTGGTATGCTACGGGTTGTACATTGAAAACTTTTCCTTTATTGGTTTTAGAAATCATAAGTTATTAGGAAATATTTGAATAAATAAGTGACTTTTGAAAAGAAACCTTGTATTATTATTATTTGGTATAAATAAACCCCTGAAATAAATTCATAAGTTGCAAATATTTTAAAAAAAACTACTAAGGCGAATATAAACTATAGGACCTCATTACCTAAATATTCCCAAAATAGAACTTAAAGGAAAAACCGAAAATAATCTATGGAAATAAAAACTTGATGGCCTCTCGAGTCCGTCTCGGCTCCCATGTCCACAATCTACTTCTCATCTGAAAAGTTAGGGAAAATAATAGAGTGAGTCACCAAGACTCAGTATGTAAATCTCGAAAACACATAAAAGGCTTGGGCCCACAAACACATTATGAGCCCTGGCCCATACACAATGGCAACAATCATAATTATATGATAGATAATAAATGATGCATAACCCAACCCATCCTAGAATTCCATCCTCTATACACCAACCCGTACCAACCATCACACCTTGGGGATTTCTACAATCAACCCGCCAACCGCTACACACCATATCGACAGTCATACTGCCTATTCCTTATCAATCAGGAATTTTAATGTGGGTTTTCTACCATCGATCACCAAGTGACCTAACATTTCATTTCATGGGTTTTCTACCACCGATCACTATGTGATCTAACATTTCATTAGGTGGGTTTTCTACCACCGATCACCATGTGATCTAGCATTTCATTAGGTGGGTTTTCTACCACCGATCACCATGTGATCTAGCATTTCATTAGGTGGGTTTTCTACCACCGATCACCATGTGATCTAACATTTCATTAGGTGGGTTTTCTACTACCGATCACCATGTGATCTAACATTTCATTAGGTGGGTTTTCTACCACCGATCACCATGTGACCAATCATGCTCTTCCCCTTTTCATAACAAACCCATCACATGCATACATTCATGCAAAATCAAACAATCTACTACTTAAGAGTTTACAATCTTTCGCATACATCGATACACATAGAGAAGTTCTATGATTACGTACCTGGCCTTCCTTGCCTAACCCTTTTTGGGTTTCATTCGACTGTTTACACAGCCACTTTCCGGCTTTTTAGCCCATAACATAAACATACATATATTCATACAGATTATTAGTGTGTTAGAGATCTACACACGATTGCTCATACTGACCTCATTTTCCTACTTTTCATTTCTAACAGTATAATACATAATAAAACTTATGTGATAAGGATCTACACACCTGATTACCGATAAAACAATGCTTTCTATATCGACGCTATCCTTAGTCGTCACAACTGCTATATGTCTAAGGTGTTGTTCGTGGCTTAGGTCCACAACCAAGTGGCCAATCTCGAATGGCGATCTCGCTTTTTCTTAAACTTAGGGGTTTTTTTCTTTTGCCTGATCCATATTTAATTCCATCACAAGTCCTTATCAGAACTACTATCACAATATTTAATCGTTAATCCTCATTGTAATATTAAGATCTTGTATATAATGATGAAATCTAATAGAAATCTAAGAAAATCTTCTTACCTTAAAAATCCCGAAAGTGGAGACTAGCTATTTTCGGCTTTTAGATCTAATTGACCAAGCTTCCTCCAAATCCCGAATTGCCACCCATCATAAAACCATTAACTATTAGCTTTTTCGACTTTTGCCTTTCAAAAACTGAAATAGAATATGAGAAACTAGCAGAAGTCGACACTTACCTTAACATAGGGATTTCGTCTAGCACTAGAAAGAGGATTCGGCAACGCCAAAGTAATAGATTTTAAATGCCAGAAGAATAGATTTAACTCACAAATAGGATGAATAAAGAAAAACTATAGAGGTTTCGGCTTTTTAGAGAAATCGGCACAAGGGAAAGAAGAATAGAGAAAAGGTTTCGGCTTTTGAAGAAATTGAAGAAGAGAAATTGGAGAGGAAGAGGCTAGGGATTTTCAGCACAAGGAATGAGGAGAGAATTAGGGTTTTAAGTGTCAGAATCAATGAGCTATCCCCCCCTATTTATAGGATTTTGGGCACCTTCTGTATAAAACCGAAAACGCCCTTCCTAATTAATTAAAATTCAAGCTAAATAAAAGGGAAAATTTGGCATCCCTTTGCCATGCAGTAGCCGATTTCTTTACTCCTCTCAGTGGTGGATTTTCGGCCATCACTCTACTTGTAGATAGGCTCCTATCTTTTCTCCTTTTTATCTTCTATATTATCAATTATAAAATCCAAATATATCTTCCTATTTTTAAGCCTTGTAGCCGTCCACCTCATCAAGTCTTAATGCCAAAATTTAACTCACTTAAATTAAAAGATTTGGGCTTCATTAAAACTAAATTTTGGGCCCCTAACTCCTTGTGTGTGGCGTCACTTTCTAATTCCCTTACAGTGCCACCTTTTGTTGGGCCAGAAGCCCACGTTGGTATTTTAAACATAATTACCATTCTTTTAACTCTATAATGCCCAATCTAATAATTTAACCAAGGCCATTGCCTAATTCTGAGCCCAATTTGGACCCATATTACTTAAATTATCATATTAAACATATTCACCCATTAAACGCATAGGCCCAAAAATTCAGGATGGTACAGTTCTACCCCCCTTAAAGAAATTTCGTCCTCAAAATTTGCAACTAACTATTAATCGTACTACCCAAGTCTCTCCACTATGCTTTCGCTACGAACTCTGATTCTAAAGCCAAAAGAAACACTTAGTGTACTATGATAGAGTACGCATCGATATTCGCATCTAGAGCATCCTCGTCCCCTTGTACTCATTGTACCGATTCGCGTTTATCTGATTAGGAATTTTATGAATTATTAGTTTTCTTCCACTGTTTTAACCACGAATAGTCTTATGAATAATAGCTTTAAGAGTAGTTCTTTCGAATTCGCATTCACCATTCAGTCTCAAGTTCATATCCTCTAAGAAACACATACATTCAATAATCAACATCCATGAACTCACGTTCATTACAAAAAAGTGGTGGTGTTGTTGTTGTTTTCACTACCCATGGGTATATTCGTAATTTTATCCTACAAGGGTATTTTCGTAATTTTTCAAAATAAGGTTCCTTGGTGATTTTGTGAAATAAGGGGATTTTGGTAATTTTGCAATTTGGGGGTATTTTGGTAATTTTGAAATTCGGGGGTATTTCGGTAATTTTGAAATCTGGGGGTATTTCAGTAATTTTAAAATCCAGGGGTGTTTTGGTAATTTGGTAATCCGTGAGTATTTCGATAATTTTATGAATTAAGGGTAATTTGGTAATTTTACAAACTAGGGATATTTTGGTCATTTTGCGAAACAAGGGTAATTTGGTGATTTTACAAACCAGGAATATTTTGATGTTGTTTTTTTTTTTATTTAAAACAGGGGCACTTTGGAAAATCTAGGTACTCTTGTAAACATAAGGTTTTTGGGTAAATTTTTCAAAGCTGTGAACAATTTCAAATCAAGTGTATTTTTTTGGAAATGTTCAAAACTTAGGGGTTTTTATTTGCAAAATAGGGTGGTTGGTCCCTTTCGGGTTTTAATTATGGGTTCAGCCCATTAACAAGTCCTTATAGCTAGAGTGAACAGTCACTACGCACTAGGTAAGATTCCAGCGAAAAGAAGGTGAGTCACTAGGACTGTTTAAATACCAAGCTCTCCCTGAATCCACTCCTAGACATGCGTATGCCTATTGACACACCCTGTCATAGCTAAAGTGAACAAACCACTATGCACTGTAAGATTCCAAATAAGAGGAGGTGAGTCACTTGGACTACTTAAATACCAAGCTCTTCCGGATCTACTCCTAGACATGCATATGCCTGTTGCCACACCTTAGTCTTGCGACTCGTTTACAGGTTTTGTTTAGTGAAAATTAAATCTTATGGATTTTGAAGAGTGGTTTGTCTATGCCTAGAGTCCATTAAGTTCTAATCTAGATAGTCTACGTCCCATAAAGCCCATTAAGCCCACATTTATATCATAATCAGGAGTTCAGAATACTTACCTGGGTGGACCGGGTGCCGGTAGACTCGAAGGCTATATCTTCATCCGAAACATTTTTTTATCAACTTTTTAAACCAGTACTAGACCCATTTCACAGCCTGAGTTTTGAACTGGTCTCTAATACCAAAATGTAACACCCCATACCCGGCCCATACGTTTTGACTGGATCTGGTATGCTACGGGTTGTACATTGAAAACTTTCGCTTTGTTGGTTTTGGAAATCGTATGTTATTAGGCAATATTTGAATAAATAAGTGACTTTTGAAAAGAAACCTTGTATTGTTATTTGGTATAAATAAACCCCTGACATAAATTCATAAGTTGCAAATATTTAAAAAAAACTACTTAGGCGAATATAAACTAAGGGACCTTATTACCTAAATATTCCCAAAATAAAACTTAAAGGAAAAACCGAAAATAATCTATGGAAATAAAAACTTGATGGCCCCTCGAGTCCATCTCGGCTCCCATGTCCATGATCTACTGCTCATCTGAAAAGTTGGGGAAAATAATAGGGTGAGTCACCAAGACTCAGTGTGTAAATCCTGAAAACACATAAAAGGCTTGGGCCCACAAACACATTATGAGCCCTGGCCCATACACAATGGCAACAATCATAATTACATGATAGATAGTAAATGATGCATAGCCCAACCCATCCTAGAATTCCATCCTCTACACACCAACCCGTACCAACCATCACACCTTGGGGATTTCTACAATCAACCCGCCAACCGCTACACACCATATCGACAGTCATACTGCCTATTCCTTATCAATCAGGAATTTTAACGTGGGTTTTCTACCACCTATCACCAAGTGACCTAATATTTCATTTCGTGGGTTTTCTACCACCGATCACCATGTGATCTAGCATTTCATTAGGTGGGTTTTCTACCACCGATCACCATGTGATCTAACATTTCATTAGGTGGGTTTTCTACCACCGATCACCATGTGATCTAACATTTCATTAGGTGGGTTTTCTACCACCGATCACCATGTGACCAATCATGCTCTTCCTCTTTTCACAACAAACCCATCCCATGCATACATTCATGCAAAATCAAACAATCTACTACTTAAGAGTTTACAGTCTTTCGCATACATCGATACAAATAGAGAAGTTCTATGATTACATACCTGGCATTCCTTGCCTAACCCTTTTTGGGTTTCATTCGACTGTTTACACAGCCACTTTCCGGCTTTTTAGCCCATAACATAAACATACATATATTCATACAGATTATTAGTGTGTTAGATATCTACACATGACTGTTCATACAACCTCATTTTCCGGCTTTTCAGCCCCTAACAGGTATAATACAAAATAAAACTTATGTGATAAGGATTTACACACCTGATTACCGATAAAACGATGCTTTCTATATCGACGCTATCCTTAGTCATCACAACTGCTATATGCCTAAGGTGTTGTTCAGAAGCCGGTCCACAACCAAGTGGCCAATCTCGAATGGCAGATACTGCTCTTTTCTTAAACTTAGGGATTTTCTCCTTTGCCTGATCCATATTTAATTCCATCACAAGTCGTTATCAAAACTACTATCACAATATTTAATCGTTAATCCTCATTATAACATTAAGATCTTGTATATAATGATGAAATCTAATAGAAATCTAAGAAAATCTTCTTACCTTAAAAATCCCAAAAGTGGAGACTAGCTATTTTCGGCTTGTAGATCTAATTGACCAAGCTTCCTTCAAATCCTAAATTGCCGCCCATCATAAAACCATTAACCATTAGCTTTTTCGGCTTTTGCCTTTCAAAAACCGGAATAGAATATGAGAAACTAGCAGAAGTCGACACTTACCTTAACACAGGGATTTCAGCTAGCACTAGAAAGAGGATTCGGCAATGCCAAAGTAATAGATTTTAAATGCCGAAAAAATAGATTTAACTCACAAATAGGATGAATAAAGAAAAACTATAGAGGTTTCGAGTTTTTAAAGAAATCGACACAAGGGAAAGAAGAATAGAGAAAAGGTTTCAGCTTTTGAAGAAATTGAAGAAGAGAAATTGGAGAGGAAGAGGCTAGGGATTTTCGGCACAAGGTAAGAGGAGAGAATTAGGGTTTTAAGTGTCAGAATCAAGGAGCTATCCCCCCTATTTATCAGATTTCCGGCACCTCCTGTATAAAACCGAAAACGCCCTTCCTAATTAATTAAAATTCAAGCTAAATAAAAGGGAAAATTTGGCACCACTTTGCCATGCAGTAGTCGATTTCTTTACTCCTCTTAGTGGTGGATTTTCGGCCATCACTCTCCTTGTAGATAGGCTCCTATCTTTTCTCCTTTTTATCTTTTATATTATCAATTCTAAAATCCAAATATATCTTCCTATTTTTAAGCCTTGTAGCCGTCCACCTCATCATGTCTTAATGCCAAAATTTAACTCACTTAAATTAAAAGATTTGGGCTTCATTAAACCTAAATTTTGGGCCCCTAACTCCTTGTGTGCGGCGTCACCTTCTAATTCCCTTACAGTGCCACCTTTTGTTGGGCCACAAGCCCACGTTGGTATTTTAAACATAATTACCATTCTTTTAACTCTATAATGCCCAATCTAATAATTTAACCAAGGCCTTTGCCTAATTCTGAGCCCAATTTGGACCCCTATTACTTAAATTATCATATTAAACATATTCACCCATTAAATGCATAGGCCCAAAAATTCAAGATGTTACAGGTCGTGTAAATCAACACCCCCTAGGACCACGGCCGTGGGGAAGCACTGACTATGAACCTCTATTTTAACCCCTCAACTTTTCCTCTTCCCTCCATCTGATTTCACCCTCATTTTTTTGCTTCTGACTCTTCTCCATCTCAGATTCTCCACTCACTAAGACTCTAGACCCTAGAGCAAGTCAACACCATGCCGACGAAGCAGAAGAAGCGGAAGAAGCCAAGCATAGGTTCCTTAAAGAACGATCAACATGAGTTCATGCCAGCTGCTTCGTCTCAACACCAAGCCAAAGGTCTTTGAGACCAATTAGTTCTTATTTTCCCTTTCTCTTTTACTTCAATTTCCTTCCCTTCTCCTTTATTTTCCTTATCTAAGCTTCTCTACTGCTATTTTTGTTTAATTTTCTTTTAGTTTCTTCGTGTCAGGTTCGCCAGGCTGCTTGGGAATCACGCCGACCACCACGATAACCTCTTCACTTCCGCCACCGCCAGCACCTCCCCAGCCTTAGAAGTCACACCCACCTTGCGAACCATCCTTCAATAAGGACTTCACAGTCCATTAATATTCTCTTTTCATTTTAGTTTTCTTCCTAGTCTCCTTCCCTTTAGTTTGTTTTTCTTTAATTTTATATTTAGTTTAATTTTATTAGGTCTTAATAAAGCCTGGCTACTTCTCAAGGCGCTACCCAATTTCTTCATTTAGCGCAGGCTTGTCATCCCGACTGACCATCACCACCACCAAAGACACTCATCCAGGAAAACATCCACAATTCAGGGAGTAATTCCTTCCCTTTCTCTTTTGATTTATCCAGTACATGTTATTATCTATGTTTGTACATTGAGGACAATGTACATCTTAAGTGAGGGGGTGAATAGTTGTTTTGAGAAAATACCTAATTTTTTCCATTATTCTCAAACTCTGAGGATAAAAATGCCTAATTTTTTTTATTATTCTCAAATCCCTGATTTAGTCTTGTTTTTATGCAAATTTGTCATATTGCTAATTAGGATGAAATTTCTGATGATTTATGATTTTTATTAACATGTTTTTGAATAAGTCATAGTTAATTGTACATTGATGTTTAATTTGAGAAATACTAGAGAATCAAAGCATGATAAGTCTATTTTTCAGGAATTAAAATTTTGCTAGGTTGTTGACCTAAATTTGAATACTACCTTGAAATTTAAAATTCATAATGATGATGTCAAAAACCCAAAATTTTTTTGAATATTTGAATCTTATAGAGCATATATTCTTTTTCGTGCTCATTTATTATTATGAGTGTGTCAACTATGAACTGTTATTCTAGAACTTGCCTCGTTTTTACATGTCGAGACCACAGTTATGATTTGATATATAGAGATGATAAAGGCACCTAGGTTTTAACCCAATAACTCCACTGAATAGCCTACCTTTACAATTAACTCTTAGTGAACCCCATTGATCCTAACAAACCCTTTTTATTGACTCACCTACTAATATTAACCCAAAGCCTTTGTATTTGTTATCACCCTTTCTTTTGACTACCCCTTAATCGAGATTTGATTTGAATTAGTTACCTAAGTATATTATTCTGGTAGTTAAATTTATCTTGTATTTAGTTTGTTCTAAATATATATATATATTTTCGAAGTATTCAATATTAGTAGTGTGAAAAGTGAGCTTATATAAGTTAAATTTATCTTATATTTTCGAAGTATTCAATATTAGTAGTGTGAAAAGTGACTCACCTACTAATATTAACCCAAAGCCTTTGTATTTGTTATCACCCTTTCTTTTGACTACCCCTTAATCGAGATTTGATTTGAATTAGTTACCTAAGTATATTATTCTGGTAGTTAAATTTATCTTGTATTTAGTTTGTTCTAAATATATATATTTTTGAAGTATTCAATATTAGTAGTGTGAAAAGTGAGCTTATATAAGTTAAAGTCTAATTATCAAAAGAAAAAGCTCGTATTAGTAGGATTATTATTATTTTCAGTTGATATAATTATTATCTTAGAAATTTTTAGATAGGTAACTTATCAATTCAATCTCTATTCTAACCTTCTAATTTCAGCCTGTGACCACACCTTTTACCTTAGCCCCGTTACAACCCTAACAAAGACCTTTTGATCTGTTTGTCATCTCATATTACAGTGGTGGAGATTTGATTTTCAGGCAAGCCTATGGGATTAACTTTTCATGTTTGACTTATGAGCAATTTTTTTTTGAACCTTAATCACTTTAGAGTGATTTGAGTGAATCTTTAGTGAGGATGTCAATTCTTGTCGGTTTTGAATTGAAAAGGCAGTTATTTAAAAGAGGGGAGAAACCTATGTTTTCGGGGTACAAAATCATGACATATCTCATTTGAATCTTTAGGACTCTTTGAATCAAATTATCCATGTATAAATTATCTATGAATTAGGATAAGACATTGTTGATAAGAAATGTAGATCATGGAAAGTTCGTCTTAATTGTAAGTTGAGAATTTTGCTTGAGGACAAGCAAAAGCTTAAGTGTGGGGGTATTTGATAAACCATAAAAGCAACATATTTTAATCCCACATTTAATATGCTTTTTGATGATTTATTCCTTGATTTATATAAAAAGGTGCTTTTAATCCTTTCTTTTCATGTCTTATACCCAGGAGAGCACCCGAGGATGAAAAGAACACAAAACGGGCCTAAAACAGAGTAAATGGGCCTTAACACGAAATTGACAGGCCTGGCCCAAAGTCCACACGGTCGTGCCTGACGAATACCTAGAGCACGGCCTCAACTCCATCACACACGGTCGTGCCTCAAGTTAGAAATCCGAACACGGTCTGGTCTCAATTCACACGGGCGTGTGCCATGGCCATGCCTCTGTCGCTGGAAAGAGCAATTTCAGTCGGAAAATGATACTTAGGGAGAAAGAATTGCATTCCAAGAGCCTATATATATATATCCCTCAAGTACCACCTTTGAAAGGCATCAAAAGCTAGGCCAAGGAGCCAAGCCGAGAAGGTCAGAGTTAGGGAATAATGCGAGGATAGCCAGTTGATCCATCCCAAGAAGCCAGAGTTATACTCAAGACGGCGAAATTCTCCTTCAATTCCTTCAGGGGGTTTTAGGGTTTTTTTATGTTTTGTTTTATCTTTTCTGTTGCGATGTTTTGTTTATTCATTATGAACTAAACCCCTCAGATACCTGAAGGGGATGAAACCTAGATGGATTTTGTTATTTGATTTCTAAAGTTATATGATAATTACTTAGTTTGTTCTTAATTATGTTGCTTAATCCAAATCTAATGTGCTTAGGTGGAGGAGGAATAGACCCTGCCTAAGGGTAAATCTAACATAATTAAGTGGAGTTGATCGAACGCCTAGAGATAGGGTTACGAGATTTTACCGGATTAGGGTGAAACCTAATACGGGAGTCCATTGATCGATTTACTGCTATCCTATGGGGTTATTATAAGCGAACGAGTGTTCTACTAATTAACCTAAGGTTAGACGTTATTCGCCTCGAGAGAGGGTTTAATATAGGTTAGGGAGTCTTACGGAACAAGTTAAGTAAAGAAATCATATAATTTAGGGTTAGATAACAAGTGAAGTCTAGGTGGATTCTTCCTAAGGGTATCGTTGTAATCGACTGAGTTTTCCTTAAAAAGTTATTTTCCTATTCGTCCTTTTTGTCTTTGTGTCCTTAGTTTAGTCTTCGTCAATATAGTTTAAAGCAACTTCACTCTATTTTTAAGGCTAAATAATAAAAAGAAAGTTAGTATTAGTACTCTTAGTTCCTTTGGGTTCGATATCCGGTCTTGCCTAAGCTATACTACTGTTCGATAGGTACACTTGCCTTTAATCGTTGTCAGAGTTAGTTTTCAGGTTCGATCATTCTTTTATAAATTTTAAAGCTCTGATTTACAGCGATCAACATACCATGTCATATATCGTAAAAATTTCTCATGAATTACTCACGGGTACCTGTTATCACTCAATCACATTACTTTAGCACTAATCTAATTTCTATTCCAAGGTTAACTATTTATCCCACTAAATCACTTGGGATATTTAATGATACTTGTTCATCGTCATTCACATGATACAACGCCAATGCCACATCCCAGATGTGGTCTTACATGGGGTTACCTCTGAGTGCTGATGCCATGTCCCGGATATGGTCTTATACGGGGTCTTATATCAATTATCGATGCCACATCCCAGATATGGTCTTATACGATTTTTCTTGTTCAATGCTGATGCCATATCGCATATATGGTCTTATACAGGATCTTAACTCGGTGTCGAGGCCATGTCCCAAACATGGTCTTACACGGATCTCCTATCTCGTTAATAGTGTTCTCATATTCACTATAGTCCAACGGGACTTCAACAACACAATTTTTCATCATTTTTCTCATTCAACATCATAACTCAAATTCATGGAAATATTAGATAACATCACTAATATCAAACATTTAGAATCTTAATAACATGATGTTGTATTTAATGCATACAATCTTACCTCGATTTCAAAATAGGTTAGATTGCCGATCTAGTCTGATACTTTATTCTTTCCCCGGTCGAGGTTAATTCTTTGTTCTTCTTGATTTGTAAGGAGAAGAGTTTGCTAAAATTTTTGAGCTTTTAAACCTCTATTTTGCTTGTATTTTTTTGGTGGAAGAAGATGAGTGAAAAGAAGGATATGATCTTTTCTTTATTTTAAAGTAAAACAATCAATTTAGTCACCAAATCCTTACCAACTTTGACTAATTTTGTCTTCCTTGTCCCCTATGGCTGGCCACCTTATGTCTGAGGGTCTATTTGCACATTAAAGGCCTTCAATTAATAATCTATGGCTATTAGGTACCTTTAGCTTATAAAATAGAACTTTCGCACTTTATGCGATTTAGTCTTTTTTCGTAATTGAGCATACAATCGCTAAAATTAAAGCACCAAATTTTTCATGCACTTATATAATCATGCTCTAACTCATAAAATAACATAAAAAATAATTTTCTCCGGCCTCGGATTAGTGATTCCAAAATCGCTGTTTCGACTAGCCCTTAAATCGGGCTGTTACAATTCTTCCTCTTAAGGATTTTTGTCCCGAAAATCTTACCGGTGAAAAGGTTGGGATATTGGTTTCTCATAGTCTCCTCGGGCTCCCATGTAGTCTCTTCTATTCCATGTCTTTTCCATTATACTTTAACAAGGGCTATACTTTTGTTTCTCAATTGTTTGACTTCTCGTGCCAAAACCTTAACCGACTTTTCACCATAAGTCATGTCTGGTTGAATTTCCACTTATGTTGGTACAATCACATGTGAAGGGTCTGAATGGTATCGACGTAACATAGATACATGAAAGACATCATGAATCTTTTCCAACTCAGGTGGCAAGGCCAAACGATAAGCTACCGACCCTAACCTCTCTGTAGTCTCATATGGTTCGATAAAACGCGGGCTTAATTTACCTTTCTGGCCAAATCTGAGGACTTTTCTCCATGGTGATACTTTTAGAAACACTTTATCACCTATTTGGAACTCAATCTCTTTCCTTTTTAAATCCGAATAGGACTTTTGTCTATCTGAGGTAGCTTTCAGAAATTCACGTATCACTTTTACTTTCTCTTCAGTTTCCCTAACCAAATCGACCCCGTGAATCTGATTCTCTCTAAATTCTGTCCAATACAAGGATGTTTGGCACTTATGCCCATACAATGCTTCATATGGCGCTGTTTTCAAACTTGACTGAAAACTGTTGTTGTAGGCGAATTCCACCAACGGTAAGTATTTTCCCAACTACCTTGGAATTCCAAAACACAACATTGAAGCATGTCTTCAAGTATCTGAATTATTCTCTCTGACTGCCCGTCGGTTTAGGAATGGAGAGCTGTACTGAAGCTCAATATTGTGCCTAAGCCCTCTTGCAACTTTTTCCAAAATCGTGACGTAAATCTAGGATCTCTATCCGAAATAATCAACAATGGTACTCCATGAAGTCTTACTATTTCAGTCACGTAAAAATCCGCCAACTTATCAAGTGAGTATCGACCTGTACTGGTATGAAGTGGGCTGACTTCGTGAGTCTATCAACCACGACCCATACAGTATCTTTCTTTTTCGGTGTCAACGTAAGCCCGTCACGTAGTCCATAGCAATACGGTCTCACTTCCACTCGGGAACCATAATAAGCTGAAGTAGACCCGAAGGTACTTATTGTTCAGCCTTTACTTGCTGAAAAATTAAGCATCTTAGAACAAACTTGGAAATTTCTTTCTTCATACTTGGCCACTAATACCATTTCCTCAGGTCGTTATATATCTTCGTGCTGTCTGGATGTACAGACAAACATCCACTATGTGCTTCATGCAAAATCTTGCGAGTAAGCTCATCGTTTCTGGGTACACAAACCCTATCTGAAACATTAAACATCCATCGAAACTTATCCGAAAGTCCGACTCAATATTTGACTCACAAAGAACTCTTTTGGCTTGTAAGTCGATGTCACCCTTTTGAGCTTCACAAATCTCTTGGAGAAACAATGGTCTAACCCTCAACTCGGCTAGAATAGAACCATCATCTAACAAAGCCATTTGTCTATTCATGGCTCTTAGCGCAAACAAAGATTTTCTACTTAAGGCATCGGTGACCATGTTCGCCTTCCCCGGATGATAGCCAATCACTAGCTCATAATCCTTTATTAGCTCTAGCCATCTTCATTGCTTCAAATTCAATTCCTTATGAGTCATCAAGCATTTTAGGTTTTATGGTTGGTGAATATCTGACATCTTTCACCATATAAATGGTGTCTCCATATCTTTAATGCAAACACAATGGCAACCAACTCTAAATCATGGGTTAGATAGTTCTTCTCGTACAGCTTTAATTGTCTAGAATCATATGCAATAACCTTGCCCTATTACATAAGTACACAACCCATTCCACTCATGGATGCATCACTGTAAACCACAAATTCTCTTCCCGGCTCAGGTTGCACCAAAACAGGAGCCTCAGTCAACAATGCCTTTAGTTTCTCAAAACTCTGTTGGCACTTTTCTGTCCATTCAAACTTTACATCCTTCTGTAGCAACCTAGTCAGCGGAGTAGTTATCACGAAAAATCCCTTAACAAAACGTCTATAGTAGCCAGCTAGGCCCAAAAAACTCCTAACTTCGGTTACGTTCCTCGGTGGCTTCCAATCTACAATTGCTGAGATCTTACTCGGGTCGATTCTGATTCCATCTCCCGAGACGATGTGCCCTAAAAATCCAACTTCCTTTAGCCCAAATTCACTTTTACTAAACTTGGCATATAATTGTTTGTCTTTCAAAATTTTCAAAACTGTTCTCAAATGCTCGGCATGCTCGTTCTCATCCCGAGAGTAAATTAATATATCATCGATAAAGATCACCACAAATTTATCCAAATATGGCCGAAAAATACGATTCATCAAATCCATGAAAACGGCAGGGGCATTTGTTAGACCAAAAGGCATGACCAAAAATTCATAGTGGCCATACCTTGTCCTAAATGTGGTTTTCGGCACATGCGAGTCCTTGACTCTCAACTGATAATATCCAGACCTCAAGTTTATTTTGGAAAATACTATGGCTCCCTTCAATTGATCAAATAAATCATCAATTCTTGGCAACGGGTACTTGTTCTTCACAGATACCTTATTGAGTTGTCGATAATCTATGCATAACCTCATGGGATCATCTTTCTTTTTCACAAATAATACTGGAGCACCCCACAGAGAAAAACTCAGTCTTGTGAAGCCTTTATTCGTAAACTCTTTCAACTGTGCCTTCAGTTATTTTAGCTCGGTTGGAGCCATTCTGTATGGAGCAATAGAAATAGGGGCAGTACAAGGAGCTAGCTCAATCCTAAATTCAATCTCTCTAACTAGGGGTAGCCCTGGCAACCTCCGAGAAAACATCTGGATACCCACATACTATGGGCACCGATTCAATTCTTAACTCAGTCTCTCAAGCATTCATCACAAAGGCAAGGTAAGCTTCGTACCCCTTTCTTAGATATTTCTGAGTCAACAAGGAAGATATCACTACTTGCAATCTATCTTGCTCATTTGATTCAACACGAATAAGATCCCCACTTTCACACTTTAATTCAAAACACTTCCTTCCACAATTCACTATCACATCATGAGTAGATAACCAATCCATCCCAAGGATGACATCAAATTCATCAAACAGCAATAGCATGAGATTAGTAGGAAAATAATGACCCCTAATCATCAAAGGGAAACCTTTGCATACTCTATCAACCAACACATATTTGCCAAGGGGATTTGACACCCTTATCACAAATTTAGTAGACTCTACAGACATACTCATGCTAGAGACTAATTTCATGCAAATATACGAGTCGATAGACCCCGGATCAATTAAAGCTATAACAGGAGTATCATAGAGAGAAAATGTACCCATGATCACGTCGGGGGAAGATGCCTCTTCACGAGTACAAATGGCATATGTTCTCACCAGTGCTCTACCCTCAGCTCTTGTAGTCTGCTCTCTAGATAAATTCTTGCTACTCATTTCATTTCCCGAGTTTCTCTGCGGTCTTCCTCTAGTAGTACTTCCTGGTCTTGCATTCTGAGGCTTTTCTTTCTCACCCACCTCGGGGCAATCTCTGATAAAATGATCTAGAGATCCACACTTGAAACAAGGCTTCCCGTTTGCTCGATACTCACCACAATGACATCTGCCACACTGCGAGTATTTTGTTCTACTCGGTCGAGCATTGCCAACACTAGCAACTAATGTAGCCTGGGCTTTAGACCCCGAGAACTGTTTGCCCTTATTTCTGTTTGAAAACCTGGCTGAAGTGGCTGATCGAACAGTGAAATCCCTTGATTTCTTAGATGAGGATTGGTATGACTTGCCTAACTGTCTCTTCTTCGAGTCACAAGACTCAATTTCAGCTTTCTTTTTCTCTTTAACTAGTTTCTTAGCCTTACAGGCTCGATCTACCAGCACCACAAACTCTTTTAATTCGAGGACGCCAAAAAATAAACGGACATCCTCATTTAACCCATCCTTGAATATTTTGCACATGATGGATTCTGTTGATACGCACTTTCGAGCGTATTTGCTATGCCTTATGAACTTATGCTCATATTCAGTCACAGTCATTTGGCCTTGCTTTAACTCCAAGAACTCTTTTCTTTTCTTGTCGATGAACCTTTGACTAATATACTTCTTCCGGAACTCCTCTTGGAAGAATTCCCAGTTAACTCTCTCCCTTGGTACCATCGACACAAGGGTGTTCAACCATTGATAGGCTGAATCTCTCAAGAGAGATACCACACACTTCATGCACTCTTCAGGCGTGCATGACAACTCATCGAATACCCTGATGATATTCTCAAGCCAGAATTCTGCCCTCTCCAGGTCATCATCTTTACTAGCCCGAAATTCATCTTCTCCTTGTTTTCAGATCTTATCGACCGGTGGCCTTTCTCTTCTTACTACCTCTACCTCTTGATGAGCTACATGAGCAGGCTGAGGAATAGGTGGGGTAAAGGGGGTTGAGCATTAGGATTTGCTCGAATATACTTGGTGTACCAATTGCTCTTCATATAGAGAAAGGCTTCTCGAGTCTCTTCTCCTTGAACCAAAGTCACGAGTTTACTCTCTACTAGCGCGGTCCCTTGCGCGGGAGCCGGCGTATTACTTGCAACATCATCAGCTGTAGCTCGGTCAGGATCAGGATCCTTTTACTATATAAAAACACAATTCAAATTGTCAAAAGTCATCACACTATCATTACACAATTACTCTTACGTATGGCATGTATAGCTAGACTCATACTTATGCTACGTTAGTACGAGAATAGACTAAATCGTAGCTTTGATACCATTAAATGTAACACCCCTTACCCGTGTTCAATGCCTGAACCGGATACAAGGCATTACCGAACTTATCTTGCTTAAACATACAACTTTGGGTTATAAAATTTCATTTCAACATAAAAATTCTCATTCGTAATCATAACATCCTTATTATGGGCCTACGAGGTCCTAAACATACTTATGAAAGGTTTTGAAATTAAACTAGAAACCTTTACGCACTTAGAAGATTTTTGCCTAAACAGAGACCACATGCCCGTGTGAAATGGAACACGCCCATGTGGGTAGGCCGTGTAATCACACACGCCCATGTTCCTAGCCCGTGTGGAATTTATTTTCATTTCGAACCTATAAGGGCTTTCACACTACCGGACAAACGCCCGTGTCCCTAACACACCTCGACACGCCCGTGTGCTCCACCCGTGGTCGACACTAACTTGCATCACACGGCCTATCACACGCCCGTGTTTCTGGCCCGTCGTCGACACTGACTTGCATCACTAACATGCAGGGGACACACGGCCCAGCCACGCACCCATGGGACTAACCGTGTGTCACACACGACCTAGACACACGCCTGTGTGTCTACCTACGTGGACAATTGTAAGGCTATCTACCAAGTCATTTGCCACCCTACAAAGCAATAATTCTTATACCAATTCAATTCAACATAACTCATGGTCCTAAAGCACTGCTAAGAACTCAATTTAAAACATCCACACAAGCATACACATCATGAATTTCATCATCATTGAATATAAATAAACTTGTGAAGTATTGGCCTCATTCCAATGACCACTTACAAAATGAATTTGATAACATGAATAGCCAACATTTTGGCTAACAAATATGACATAACAAAATGACCAAGTCCTATACATGCCATACTCAAAATAAATTTAACTATGCTATACCAAAAGAAGTTGATAGTGTCATTTTTCTGAACTCCGACATTCCCAGAGCTCTGGAGCTAGCTTGGAAATACTACAAGGACAAGGGAAATAAGAGGGGTAAGCATAAAGCTTAGTAAGTTTGCATGAAAATAAATAGCAACATAAGCTCATAATGTCATCCAATCATGACATTGGATAAAACATAAAGTCATAGGCACTTTACCAACACTTACTCATGCTTGGTCTTATCGAAAACATACCATGTCACATATCGTAAACATTTCTCGTGAATTACTCACGGGTACCTGTGATCACTCAATCACATTACTTTAGCACCAATCTAATTTCCATTCCAAGGTCAACTGTTTATCCCACTAAATCACTTGAGATATTTGATGATACCTATTCATCATTATTCACATGATACGACGCCAATGCCACATCCCAGATGTGGTCTTACATCGGGTTACCTCTGAGTGTCGATGCCATATCCCAGATATGGTCTTATACGAAATCTCATATCAATTATCGATGCCACATCCCGGATATGGTCTTATATGATTTTTCTTATTTAATGTCGATTCCATATCCCACGTATGGTCTTATACGGGATCTCAACTTGGTGTCAGGGCCATGTCCCAGACATGGTCTTACACGGGACCTTATCCATCTCCTATCTTGTTAATAGTGTTCTCATATTCACTATAGTCCAACCGGGACTTCAACAACATAATTTTTCATCATTTTTCTCATTCAACATCATAACTCAAATTCATGGAAATATTACACAACATCACTAATATCAAACATTTAGAAACTTAATAACATGATGTTGTATTTACTGCATACAAACTTACCTCGATTTCAAAATAGGCTAGATTGTCGATCTAGTCTGATACTTTGTTCTTTCCCCGGTCGAGGTCAATTCTTTGTTCTTCTTGATTTGTAGGGAGAAGAGTTTGCTAAAATTTTTGAGCTTTCAAACCCCTATTTTGCTTGTATTTTTCGGTGGAAGAAGACTAGTGAAAAGAAGGACATCATCTTTTCTTTATTTTAATATAAAACAATCAATTTAGTCATCAAATCCTTACCAACTTTGACTAATTTTGACTTCTTTGTCCCCTATGGCCAGCCACCTTATGTCTAAGGGTCTATTTGCACATTAAAGGCCTCCAATTAATATTCTATGGCTATTAGGCACCTTTATCTTATAAAATAGAACTTTTGTACTTTATCCGATTTAGTCATTTTTCGCAATTAAGCATACAATTGTTGAAATTAAAGCACCAAAATTTTCATGTAGTTATATAATCATGCTCTAACTCATAAAATAACATAAAAAATAGTTTTCTCCTACCTCAGATTAGTGATTCCGAAACCACTATTCCGACTAGCTCCTAAATTGGGCTGTTATATTACCCTTCACCTTTCTGAAACCCTCCTCCCTTAACCGGACAACCTCTCTCACCTAGCCTCCTTTGCTTGCTTCGCCTCCGGCCACTCTTTCTTCTTTCAGTTCAATTGATTGAACCCACTAGTTCCTTGATAGCTTGAATTTGCTCATTAGGGTTAATCTCAGTGTTACTTGGTAGACGTCCTTGCGGTCGTTCTGACATTAGCTTTGCGAGTTGTTCTACTGCGTTAGTTACTTCCTTGACTGACTTAGCAATTTCACTAATTCGGCTCTCGTTGCTTTTAATTGTTCTATCAGTTTCTTGAATAGGTTTCTCTGTGTCTGCTGAGAACCTTGCCATCATCTCCTTGAGGGTAGGTTTCTTCTCTTGTGGATAAGACTGATTTTGGAAGTTTTGAGGAAGTTGTTGCCTTTGATTTCCTTGATTGCCTTGACCTCCCCATGAAATATTTGGGTGGTTCCTCCAACCTGGATTGTAAGTGTTCCTATAAGGATTATTATTGGATCGAAAATTATTACCTATATAGTGCATCTGTTCGCTCTTTGCTTCCGATTGGTAGGGTGGGTACTCAAGATTCGCCACTACTTCACTTGCGTCGCACTTTATGACTGGATGTGCCTACGAAGAACACAAACTATCAAGCTTTTTATTCATCATCTCAAGCTACGTTGATAGCACGGTCATGGCACCGATGTTGAAGACTCTTGCCGATTTCGTCAGTTTGGTCCTTGAAGCTTGCCACTGATAATTGTTTAATGACATCTCTTCAATGAACTCGTAGGCTACTTCTGGAGTTTTGTTATTCAGGGTTCCACCAGCTGCTGAATCAATCAGTTGCCTTGTTGAGGGGTTTACACCGTTATAGAATGTTTGGACTTGTAGCCACAAGGGTAAGCCATAGTGTGGGCACCTCCTCAAGAGATCTTTGAATCTCTCCCATGCATCGTATAGCGTTTCTAAATCCATCTGCACAAAAGAAGAGATATCATTCCTTAATTTGGCTGTTTTGGCCGGTGGAAAATATTTCATTAAAAATTTTTCGGTCATCTGATCCCATGTGGTGATTGAGCCTCGTTGTAACGAGTTTAACCACTGTTTGGCTTTATTTCTCAATGAAAAAGGAAATAACTGAAGACGTATGGCATCATCAGAAACACCATTTATTTTGAAAGTATCACAGAACTCTAAAAAGTTAGCTATATGCATGTTTGGATCTTTGCCCTGCAAACCATCAAATTGAACAAACTGTTGAATCATTTGGATTGTGTTAGGCTTTAATTCAAAATTGTTAGCAGATGTAGCAAGCCTAACAATACTTGATTCCACTCCTGTTAAATGCGGTTTCGCATAATCAAACATTGTACGTGGAGCATTGTGTTCCCTCACATCCTGTAGTGGTTGGTTATTCTTGTCCATCCTTTCAGTAGGATTGGAATTTTCTTCCTCTCTTTCTATGTAAATTAGGGCTCGCCTGGTTTCCCGACGATTCCTGCGAGCGGTTGCTTCATTATCACTATCGTATACTAAAGGTCCTCTCGGGTTCCTTCTAGTCATAAACTAGAGGTACCTGAAAAAAAAAAGAAAAAGAAAGAAAAATTAGCAAAAATTAAATTTTAACCTAAAAGCAAAAAAAATGTGAAAAATAAAATAACGGCTAAAGTAATAAAAATAGAGCTTTCATAATATTTTAGTTCCCCGGCAACGGCGCCAAAAACTTGATCGCTGTAAATCAGAGCTTTAAAATTTATAAAAGAATGATCAAAACCTAAAAACTAACTCTGACAACGATTAAAGGCAAGTGTACCTATCGAACAGTAGTATAGCTTAGGTAAGACCGGATATCGAACCCAAAGGAACTAAGAGTACTAATACTAACTTTCTTTTTATTATTTAACCTTAAAAATAGAGTGAAGTTACTTTAAACTATATTGACGAAGACTAAACTAAGGACACAAAGACAAAAAGGACGAATAGGAAAATAACTTTGAAGGAAAACTCAGTTGATTACGACGATACCCGTAGGAAGAATCCACCTAGACTTCACTTGTTATCTGACCCTAAATTATATGATTTCTTTACTTAGCTTGATCCGTAAGACTCCCCAACCTATATTAAACCCTCTCTCGAGGCGAATAACGTCTAACCCTAGGTTAATTAGTGGAACTCTCATTCGCTTATAATAACCCCCTAGGATAGCAGTAAATTGATCAATGGACTCCCATTATAATATCCTAAAATTGGGCTTGTGCATTTTTACTTAATATGAAATAGCATGTCTAATGTGATATGGATGTGTTGTGTGCATTTTTAGAACCTTGGAAATGTAAGGAAATGTCTTGGAAATGTGAGGAAATGTCTTGTCTTGGAAATGTAAGGAAATGTCTTGGAAATGTAAGGAAATGTCTTGTCTTGGAAATGCAAGGAAATATCTTGGAAATGTAAGGAAATGCCTTAGAAATGTTAAGTTTTAAAGTTTAAAAGAGGGAACTAAGGCACGGTGGCCTTAAGAAAATTTATGGCGAAAATATGACACACAATTAGGCTTGGAAAAGTGGCTAGGAGGTGCCACTTAGGGCCCTGGGAATGACGCCACCAGCATGTGAGGAAGGGCCAATGATCGAGTCTCGTGGGAAGCAAATAAAGTTTTATTTTTCGGCATTAAGAGGGAGGAGTGGACGGCAAGGAAGGAGCTTTAGATAGGTTCAATTCTTTTAAAATTCGGCTAAATAAGGGATAAATAATGGATTTATTTTAGATTATTTTCAAGAGATAAATGAGGATTTATTCTTTAATTTTTAAAATAAAGAGATAAGGAGGAAAATAAGGGAGAGTGATGGCCAAGTAAGGGAGTCTTGGCCTAGTAATTTCGGCAATAGGAGGAAAAGAGAGGCCATTCAGCATTATTTTCTTTTTCTTGAAAGCCTCTGCTGAATTCTCTCTGCAACTCTTTTCTTTTTCTTTTTCAATTCTCCAAAAAGCTGAGAGTAAGATTCCCTAGTCTTGTCGAATCCTCCATCTCTATTCTTCATCTTCTTCTTTTTCTTCTCCAATCCAATCCATCAAAAGTCGAAATCTCAAAGACAACCCCTAGCCGATTGTCCATTAACCTCCAAAAGCCGAAACCTTTTTTGATCACTATCTAGTCTTCTTAGCCGAATCTTTGAAGGGCTTCAAGCAAGGGTGTGTCAACTTCTGTAGTAAGGGTAAGGATCTATTATTACTATTCTATTTCTTTTCTTTAAGTCCAAGATTAAGATTCTAATGCCATTTGTGTCTCTTGGCCGAAACTACAAAGGATCTTTCGGGATTTTGTCAATTGTCGACTACTAGGGAGAAGAGATCCTCCGGGAGTTATAGATCTAAGGTAAGAAAAGTGTGGTTTAGGCCGAAGGCCACTTGATTAAGTTCATAAAGTGATTGGAAATCAGATCTAACAAGTACCCTGTAGGTTTCGACATCCTCTTAGCCACGAGATTTCTTTTCGGGATTTGAGATTCACAAGGTAAGTGAATCTAACATTTGGCCAAGGCCCTATTTTAGTATTCAGATATGTTTTATTATTCGGAAGCTAATCTATAAAGTGATTTAATGCTAGCTGAATACAAGAAACACTACAAAAGTTTCGGGATCTGATTAGAAAGTGAATCGGCAGTAAGGAACTAAAGGATCTAAAGCATAGATCGGGATTTCGGGATTTCAGTGAATTTGTTAAGCCAATCAGGTGTGTACCCTACCCTAGGTTTTAATATGTTCATGGCTATGTTTTAAAATGAATGTGTTAATAAGATTATGAAAATATGGCTAAGGTACCATGCAATGGTACAAAGTACTTAGGTACGTTTTCCTACTCCAACTAGGATTATGAATATATGTTATATATAACATGTGAAAAGTGATAAGAATGTGAATTAAGGCATGATGTACATGATATGTATGATATGGGGCATTCGGGTTATATGAAAATGGGGTAGTGAATGTGGTGACTTCGGTCACATTATCTGAATGTGGTGACTTCGGTCACATTATCTGAATGTGGTGTCACATGACACAAATATTATCTGGTGGCTATGCCACGAATTTTATAAGGGCGATGAGCACGTCGACTGTAGCGACTGCCTTCGATGGTGTGTAGTGGATGGAGGGTTGACTTAGAAGTCCCCACGGTGTGCAGGTTGGTACGGGTGATGTGTAGCGGATGGCACCTAGGTTTGGGTTTGGGTTTGCATCATATCATTAAATGTTATATGTACCTGTGTGACTTGTATGCCTGAATTTGTTAGGACTTAGTGTTGTGGTTACACATTGAGTCTGTTGACTCACCCCGTTGTGGGAACATGTTTCAGGTGACGAACAGTGAGGACCGGGTCGGCAGGAACTTGTGGTGGCCATGCTCCGCTTGAAGTTTATTTAATTTTGGGACTTTTACATTTTAAGTATTTGGATTTATTTCGAATTTTGAATGTTGATGTAATAAGGCCACTGTTGAACTATTCCATTGTTTTATTATGTTTACAAATTTTTATTAAGTTTAAGATTAAGTAAATTTACTTTCTAATGAACTCTAAATATTTTATCACCTAAAACTAAAAGGATTTTTAATATAAAACGAATTTGTTTTCAACTCGAGCCCAACCCAAAATAATATTTCTTTCAAAACACACTATTTTCCAAAGTAACAAAAGAATTTTAACCGGTTTACATCGAGGAACATACCAGATCCGGTCAAGGCTCGTGGGTAAAGTGTGGGTGTTTCATTTGGTATCGAGCCCGCTTTTAAACTCTCTACCAGGGTTTAATGCCCAAAACGTTTTCGAATCAAGCCCAAATTGGTTTTATAAAAATATTTTTGAAAATAAGTAGGTTTTTAAGGCATGGCACCTAAGTCTCCGACCCGAAGTCCACCAGGTAAGTACCCCTATCCCTTGTGTGATTTATAGTATGATGTGTAGAAGGGTAGAAATGGTACTTGAACCTTAGGACTAGTTTACCCCAACACTTACATAAGACTTAATGCCTAATTAAACAAACCTATGGCTAAGTCGCCGAGTTAGGGTGTGGCAACCCCTTTGCGCATGTCTAGGATTGGATCCGAAAGAGCTTGGTACTTAAGCAGTCCTAGTGACTCACCTCCTCTTCGCTGGAATCCTACTTGGTGCGTAGCTTCGGTTCACCCTAACCAAGAGGACTCAGTCACAGGCTAAACTCAATAACTAAAACCCGAAAGGGATTAGCCACCTTTTCATGGAAATTCTAGTTTTTTTTAGTCAACAAACTACTCTTTTGAATCGTGAAAATTATTATTTCTGAAAAAAATTCCTAAAAATTTCAAAGTCACAAAATTACAAAAATGCCCTTGGTTTATAAAATGACCAAACTACCCATAGTTTTATCAAAATTTCCTTACTTTATGACAAGTCCAAAAACCCTAATTTGCAAAATATCAAAATACCTTGATTTTAGAAAATTACGAAATTGCCCCTAACCTACAAATTACCAAAATGACCCTAAATTCCAAAATTTTTGCAACATCACTGTTTTGGAAAACAAATTCTCAAAAAGAACCCTCAAAGTTTTGCAAATTCTGAAATACCCTTAAATAATTAAACCTTACAAATTTACCCTGGTTTATTACCGAAATACCTCCGAGTTTCAAAATTTTTGAAATGCCCTCGGATTACAAAATTTTCAAAATATTTCGGGAATGCAAAATTACCAAAATACCCTTATTGACAAAATCACCAAGGAACCTTATTTTGAAAAATTACGAAAATACCCCTGTAGGACAAATTACGAAAATACCCCTGGGGTAGGAATAGACAAAAATAGAGAGATAGGGAACGTATGTGAATGAATGTGTTCCTCTGAATTAGGATAGAAGACTTGAACTTTGATTGATCGAAAGAACCACTATTAAACTTCTTTCATAAAATTTCTTCGCGAATAGTCAGTGAAACAAAATATTAATTCATAAAATTTCTTAATCAAATTAAAGCACGAACGTAGACATGAGCTCTAGGGGACGTGGACGTAACGTACGAGGACGCAGTAGAGGTAGAATGACCGTGTCGGAACCCGTTAGATCGGGTCAAGGATCTGAGAATGAGGTACCGCCACCACCACCACCACCCATGGTCTTTGAACAAAGAAGATCGACGGAGAGCGACGCCAGATCGCAGGTGTCTTTGCAAATTCTTGAGTTGATGGCTAGTGCAGGAGGAAATTCGGGAGCTCGAAAGTCGGTACCTGAGCGACTTCGTGCCAACGGAGCTGAGGTGTTCCGTGGTGTATCCGGTGTGGCACCCAGTACCGCTGAGTATTGGTAGGAGGCCACTGAACGAATTATGGATGAGCTTGATCTCGACCACGAGGAAATCGAAAGAATGGTGGCATTGCTACGTGATGAATCGTATCAATGGTGGCTCACAGTTAGGGATGGTGCCACAGCTGAGGATCTGACGTGGGGCTATGTTAAGGCAGCATATCAGAAGAAATATGTTGGCACACGTTATACTGATGAGCATAGGAAGGCTTTTCTGGGGCTGGTTCAAGGGAATAAGTCTGTAGAGGAGTATGAAGCAGAATTTCTAAGGTTGAGCCGATATGCTCGAGGAGTAGTGGCTACGGAGCATGAGCGGTGTGTCCGGTTCGAAGACGGTTTAAGGGATGACCTAAGGTTGTTGATAGCTCCACATCAGGAGTGGGAATTTTCTGCGTTAGTAGAGAAGGCAAAAGTAGCTGAGGGAATTAAGGACTCTGTAAAGCAGAACTTTGATCGGAGCAGGCAGAAAAGAAGTTTTGGATCGCCTGGATCGTCTGGAAATGTACAGAAAAGGCCCAGAGCTGATGGGCCGCGAGGTCAGCAAGTTGGTACAGGAGGGCAATATCATACTTGTAATCAGTGTGGGAAGAAACACTTAGGGGAGTGTTGGAAAGAGACAGGAGGATGCTTCAAGTGTGGGTCAAAGGACCATATGATTAAGGATTGCCCTATGAGGCTAGATGGAAATCGACCAGTAGCTCAGGATGTAATCAGGCTGGTAGAGTTGGACAGCAGCCTCAGCGAGGCCGTGGTCTGAATGGCCAAGGTAATGGTGCTGGAAGAGGACGTGGAACACCTGGCAGAGGTGCTAATAATACTAAGGCAAGGCAGCCGGGCTTGGTATATGCAGTTCGCCGTAGGGAAGATGGAGACGCGCCGGACGTCATAACCGGTACGTTCCTTATTTTTGGCAAGCCCTATTTTACTTTGATTGATGTGGGCTCGACCCATTCGTATGTTGCATGTAGAGTAGTTGAGACTCTAGATATAGCCTCTGAACTTTCTAATAGGCAGATGACTGTAGTAAGCCCATTAGGCCAAACTGTAGTGGTGGATAAGATCTTTCGGAAAGTACCTCTAGAAATTCAAGGAATAGTTTTTTCTGCCGACTTCATGGAACTACCTTTCGGAGAGTTCGACCTTATACTCGGTATGGACTGGCTAGTGGAGCATCGAGCTATGTTGGACTATGCAGCTAAGCGAATGGAATTAAGGACCTTGGAGGATGAGGTGGTCATTATGATAGGAGAAAGAAGAAACTACTTGTCTAATGTAGTTTCGGTACTAAAGGCTGAAAAGATGGTTCGGAAAGGGTGCGAGGCATTCTTAGCCTTCGTAAGTGCGTTAGATGGAAAGGAAGAAGGTGTCAATAGAGTTAGAACTGTAAGGGATTTTGAAGATGTGTTCCCGGAGGAATTATCAGGAATACCGCCAGATAGGGAGGTGGAGTTTGGAATTGACTTGCTGCCAGGAACAGCTCCTGTGTCAATTGCCCCGTACAGAATGGCACCAAAGGAGTTGGTGGAGCTCAAGGCTCAAATCCAAAAATTGCTGGATCGTGGGTTCATCCGACCCAGTGTGTCTCCATGGGGAGCACCGGTCCTGTTTGTGAAGAAGAAGGACTAAACTATGCATTTGTGCATAGATTATTGTCAGTTGAACAAGCTGACCATCAAGAACAAGTATCCTTTACCAAGGATAGATGACTTGTTTGATCAACTTAAGGGGGCTGTCGTATTTTCGAAGATCGATTTAAGGTCTGGATATCATCAGTTGAAGGTGAAGGAGGCAGATATCCATAAGACAGCCTTTAGGACAAGGTACGGCCACTATGAGTTTGTAGTAATGCCGTTTGGATTGACGAACACCCTAGCCGCGTTCATGGATATGATGAACAGGGTGTTCCAGCCCTACTTGGATCGGTTCGTCATGGTGTTCATCGACGACATCCTAGTATACTCCAAGACGGAGGAGGAACATGATGAGCACCTACGGATAGTGTTACAAGTATTAAGGGAGAAAAAGCTCTATGCTAAATTCAGCAAGTGTGAATTTTGGCTTAAGGAGGTGGCATTCTTAGGGCATGTGGTATCCGCAGAAGGAATAAGGGTGGATCCTAGGAAGATCGAAGTAGTGTTGGATTAGAAACCACCTAGGTCCGTGGTCGAGAACCGTAGTTTCTTAGGGTTGGCAGGCTATTACAGAAGGTTCGTGGAAGGATTCTCGTCAGTAGCCGCGCCTTTGACAAAGTTGTTGAGGAAGGAAGTACCCTTTGTATGGACGGATAAGCAACAGGAGAGCTTTGAGAAGCTCAAGAGGGTTTTTGACCAAGCTCAGGTGTTAATTCACCGAGGCGTGAAAGGAGAGTTTGTGGTGTCTTCGTGACGCTTCGCATACGGGATTAGGGTGTGTTCTAATGCAAGAGGGAACAGTAGTCGCTTATGCGTCTCGATAGTTAAGGCCGCATGAGGTTAACTACCCAACCCATGACTTGGAATTGGCAGTAGTGGTTTTCGCTCTTAAGGTTTGGAGGCACTACCTTTATGGAGAAAAGTCGATAATTTACATAGATCACAAGAGTCTTAAGTATCTGTTGACTCAGAAGGGATTGAACTTGAGGCAGCGAAGGTGGGTGGAATTACTGAAGGATTATGACTGTTCGATAGAGTACCATCTGGGCAAGGCGAATGTGGTAGCAGATGCCTTAAGTCGAAAAGTGGTGTCGGACCTGAGGGCGATGTTCGCACACTTGAGTTTGTATGATGATGGGAGTCTGCTGGCGGAATTGCAAGTCAAACCAACATGGTTGAATGAGGTAAAGGAAAGTCAGTTGGTGGATGAGGATTTAAGTGTTAAGTTACAACAAGCACAGAATGGAGAGTTAGAGGATTATGGTGTTAATGATGAGGGAGTATTGTGCTTCAAGGGAAAGGTCTGTATGCCGAGGAACGAGGAGTTAAGACAGAGGATTCTTCGGGAAGCGCATAGTAGCCCTTATGCTAAGCATTCCGGAGGCACTAAGTTGTACAGGGATCTAAGGGAACAGTTTTGGTGGCCTGATCTTAAACGAGAAGTTACTGAATTCGTGGGAAAATGTCTGACGTGTCAGCAAGTTAAGGCTGAACATCAAGTTCCATCGGGATTACTTCAGCCAATCGAGATTCCGCAGTGGAAGTGGGAGAGAATCACCATGGACTTCGTTAGTGGGCTTCCCCTTACGCCTACTAAGAAGGACTCGGTATGGGTAATAGTGGACCGTTTGACCAAGTCCGCGCACTTCATCCCGGTAAGAGTGGATTATTCTCTTCAGAAGTTAGCCAAGTTATATGTGGCAGAAATTGTGAGGTTACACGGTGTGCCGGTATCAATCATTTCGGATAGAGACCCAAGGTTTACGTCTCGATTTTGGAGGGCACTTCATCAAGCTTTAGGCACTAAGTTGGATTTCACTACGGCATTTCATCCACAATCCGACGGGTAATCTGAACGGGTAATTTAGGTGTTAGAGGATATGTTGAGGGGATGTGTGATGGATTTCAGAGGAAGTTGGGAGGACTATTTGCCCGTAGCAGAGTTCACCTACAACAACAGCTATCAAGCTAATATTCGGATGGCACTGTACGAAGCACTGTATGGTCGAAGGTGTCGGACTCCTACGTGTTGGACGGAATTGGGAGAACGTCGAGTTTTGGGTCCAGAGATTGTGGCAGAATCTGAAGAGAAGGTTGAGATAATTCAGGCATGGTTAAAGGAAGCATCGGATAGGCAGAAGTCATATGCAGATCTCAAACGAAAGAAAATAGAATTTGATGTGGGAGACCAAGTATTTCTTAAGGTTTCGCCTTGGAAGAAAGTGATGAGATTTGGGCGCAAAGGCAAGTTAAGTCTAAGGTTTATAGGACCTTATCAGATTTTGAAGCGAGTGGGACCAGTGGCATATCAGTTAGAGTTGCCTTCGGAATTGAAATAGATACACGACGTATTCCATGTGTCCATGCTACGTCGTTACCGATCGGATCCATCTCATGTGGTACCAGTTGAAGAGGTGGAGTTAAGGCCAGATCTGTCCTACGAAGAAGAGCCGATTCAGATTATAGAACGAGATGTGAAAGTACTACGAAGGAAATTCGTTCCTCTAGTCAAAGTTTTATGGCGCAACCATGGAGCGGAGGAAGCTTCGTGGGAGCCAGAAGAGGCCATGCGACAGCAAACCCTCACTTATTTTAGCCAGGTAATTTCAAAGACGAAATTATTTTAAGGGGGTAGAACTGTAATATCCTGAAATTGGGCTTGTGCGTTTTTGCTTAATATGAAATAGCATCTCTAATATGATATGGATGTGTTGTGTGCATTTTTAGAACCTTGGAAATGTAAGGAAATGTCTTGTCTTGGAAATGTAAGGAAATGTCTTGGAAATGTAAGGAAATGTCTTGTCTTGGAAATGTAAGGAAATGTCTTGGAAATGTAAGGAAATGTCTTGTCTTGGAAATGTAAGGAAATGTCTTGGAAATGTAAGAAAATGCCGTAGAAATGTTAAATTTTAAAGTTTAAAAGAGGGAACTAAGGCAAGGTGGCCTTAAGAAAATTTATGATGAAAATATGACACACAATTGGGCTTGGAAAAGTGGCTAGGAGGTGCCACTTAGGGCCCTGGGAATGACGCCACCAGCATGTGAGGAAGGGCCAAAGATCGAGTCTCGTGGGAAGCAAATAAAGTTTTATTTTTCGGCATTAAGAGGGAGGAGTGGACGGCAAGGAAGGAGCTTTAGATAGGTTCAATTCTTTTAAAATTCGGCTAAATAAGGGATAAATAATGGATTTATTTTAGATTATTTTCAAGAGATAAATGAGGATTTATTCTTTAATTTTTAAAATAAAGAGATAAGGAGGAAAATAAGGGAGAGTGATGGCCAAGTAAGGGAGTCTTGGCCTAGTAATTTCGGCAATAGGAGGAAAAGAGAGGCCATTCTGCATTATTTTTTATTTCTTGAAAGCCTCTGCCGAATTCTCTGCAACTCTTTTCTTTTTCTTTTTCAATTCTCCAAAAAGCTGAGAGTAAGATTCCCTAGTCTTGCCGAATCCTCCATCTCTATTCTTCATCTTCTTCTTTTTCTTCTCCAATCCAATCCACCAAAAGCCGAAATCTCAAAGACAACCCCTAGCCGATTGTCCATTAACCTCCAAAAGCCGAAACCTTTTTGATCACTATCTAGTCTCCTTAGCCAAATCTTTGAAGGGCTTCAAGCAAGGGTGTGTCGACTTCTGTAGTAAGGGTAAGGATCTATTATTACCAATCTATTTCTTTTCTTTAAGTCCATGATTAAGATTCTAATGCCATTTGTGTCTCTTGGCCAAAACTACAAAGGATCTTTCGGGGTTTTGTCAATTGTCGACTACTAGGGAGAAGAGATCCTCCAGGAGTTATAGATCTAAGGTAAGAAAAGTGTGGTTTAGGCCGAAGGCCACTTGATTAAGTTCATTAAGCGATTGGAAATCAGATCTAACAAGTACCCTGTAGGTTTCGACATCCTCTTAGCCACGAGATTTCTTTTCGGGATTTGAGATTCAGAAGGTAAGTGAATCTAACATTTGGCCAAGGCCCTATTTTAGCATTCAGATATGTTTCATTATTCGGAAGCTAATCTGTAAAGTGATTTAGTGCTAGCCGAATACAAGAAACACTACAAAAGTTTTGGGATCTGATTAGGAAGTGAATCGGCAGCAAGGAACTAATGGATCTAAAGCGTAGATCGGGATTTCGGGATTTCAGTGAATTTGTTATGTAACACCCCAAACTCGGTCAGGACACCACGACCGAATCTGGTATGTTACGAGGAAAACGCATTTGGGGGGTTAGGTCTTTCCTTTAAAAGTTTGATAAAAACTCTAGAAAAGTTTTGAACTTGTAGAAATCTTGGGCATGATTGTTGAAAACTTAATATGTCATTTTGAAAACTCAGAAATTTCGAAAACTTCATCCATTAAGAAGTTAAACAAGCTTATTTCATTTAGAAATTCAAGTTGTGTCTTGTTGTTACTCAAACAATTAGACTTAGTAGAAAATCGAGTTTAGGTTTGAAAATCATTGTCTTTCCTTAATATCAAATCATAGTGTGATACCCGATGGCATAGTTTAAAACACATTGTGTTATAGTTTTGAAAACCATTGTCTTTCCAAGTTTTAACAAATTTTAGCTCAATTAATTTGTTAAGGCATATTAAAAATCTGCTTTAAACATAATCATAGCAAAACATAATTTTAAAGGCCATTTACAATCCAAAATAAAACCAAATAGTAATAAATAAGCTAAGTACCAAATTTTATAAAGTCTGAGCAAATCCTTATTTAAGCATGGCATGAGCACCTCGAGTCCATCCCTGCTCCATGTCCGCGTCTAAGTGTCACCTGAAATGTCAAAGGAGAGGGTGAGTCGCAAGACTCAGTGCATAAATCCCGCTCCCGATAATACAGCATGCTAACACACATCATATTATAGCAACATAATTAATGCACCCCGATCCTAACCATCCATATCACCTTTCTACCCCGTGTGGTAACAAACCACTGGTGGTGCCAAACCACTGGTGACCCAAAGTCATGATATCCATAAGTGTGGTGCCAAACCACTGGTGACCCAAAGTCACGAATAATCCAATGATGGGGCCAACCCATCGTGTGATACCAAATCACTAGCGACAATCCCGTATCTCTCAAGTGGGGCCAACCCACGGTGGTATTAACCACAGGGACGAGTCGTAATGAGGTGCCAAACCTCTGGTGCCCCAAAGACACAGTGTGATACCAAATCACTGGTGACCGCAGTCACAAATCCGATGATGGGGCCAACCCATCGTGTGATACCAAATCACTGGTGTCAATCCCGTATAATCAACCGTGGGGCCAACCCACCGTGGTACTAAGCCACTGGGACGAGACGCTGAGGTGCCAAACCTCTGGTGACCCAAAGTCACAAAGTATCATCTGTAGTACCAAACCACTGGAGGTGCCAAACCTCTGGTGTCCCAAAGACACAGTGCCCCAAAGACACGGTGTCCCAAAGACACGGATATCATATTCCCCCTCCTCTCATATCACCCATACATGTCATACTGACTCATGTACACTATGCAATTCATGCAAATCATGCGGTCATGCTAATATGTTTAATATTGCATCTCATATCACATACATCAAAGAACCATGATATCATAAACCACTAATGAACTCATAATAATACGGACTTACCCGGATCCGTATGCATACCCCACTGGGTATCACATCAACCAACCGTATTGTTTCAACCTTAATAAGTAATCAGGTTATTAATCATATTACTAAACAAAAGTGTGTTAGTTTACACACCTGCTAACACGAAAGCCTTAGTTCTAAAGAACCGGTCTAACTCTCTCGATCACCTTGCTCCTAGAATCGGCCAAACAAGGGATTAGCAATCTAGACCATTCGGCCAAAGCTATCAAACCAAAGGGGTTAATATTGAACCAATACCTTACTCTTGATTTGGTTTCCTACCAAATCCTGAACCAACCTATGGTTCTTCGAATCACAAATCCTCCTTGAAACACAAACAATTAATCCTTTAATAACTTGACTTAATGAAAACTAAAAGAATATACTAAAAGAACTCGCTCTTACCACCACTTACCAAACGGTTAACAAGGAAAGAAGGCTCCACTTGACTGTATCCCAAAATCCGAATGTCCTATAATAGAATCGATTAAACACAAAAGATTAACACCCTTCACCCAATGCCGAAATCGGCCCTTAATCAAACCCAAATCGATTAAGAATAAGAAAGAGAGAAAATGACCATTCGGCCAAAACCTTACCTACTACCAGCCGATTGCAACCAAGCACCCAACAACAACCAATATTCGGCCAACAGAACATTAGGAGGAGGGAAATTCAGCTAAGACTTTGAACCAAAAGAAGAAGAAGGTTTGGCCTAAATGTTTAACACACACCTCTGTTCTGTTTGAGAGAAAAAGAAAGAAAAGAAGATATGAGATGAGAATAGGGTTTCGGCAATAAGGTTTGAGAAAAGAAAATGAAAGTTTGAGGGGGCAAGAGGAGATGGTTTCGGCTCAATAGAAAATGGAGGACAATATGAGAAAATCGGCTACTTGAGAAAAGAGAGATATACAAGATGAATGGAGGATGTAATTTCGGTTTTGAGAAAGAAAAGAAATGATGAAGGTGTTTGGGAGGTGAAAGTTTCGGCTATCAAGGTTCAACAAAGGAAGAAAAATGTGGCAAAGAGAAAATACCAAATTCGGTTTACACAATTGACAAAAAGCAGAAAAACAAGAGAACATTCGGCCAACAAAAAAACAAAAGAAAAGAACTTTGTTTGACACTCCCTATGACCGAAAATGCACAAATTAGTAAGGTAAATTCGGCACTCCTCCTATCCACTTACTAAAACCAGCCACTCTCTCCCCATGAAGCATCCAACTTTCGGCCACTACCCCCAAACACTCCCATCCACTAATTCAAACTAGTTTGAACTAGTCAACCTCCACAATTTCCTCTCCACCCACCGTTTGAATACTTGACTTGGTCTTAGGCAGAGTTTGAACTGCCTACAACTCCTCCCCTCCATGCCGTCCAAAAATAGAAGCAAAAGGTGGGATTTTCGCAGCTTGAACACAGGACCTCTCCCCTTGCAAATGACACCACTCTCAAGCTCCAAGTGGCGTACACTGTGCCACTCTACTAGCTCACTTGTTGTGCTAAAAATCACCAATAAAAAATCTATAAGCCTCAGCTCCTTCAGCTCCCCTCACCTAAGCCTAAAATTAAATTTTTTTCCATCTACTCAGGCTTACTTCTAGCTTACAACTAAGCCCCTAAAACATCAAAACAGCAACATAGCACACCAAACACATGCAACCAAAGTAATGACAAAAAATAGCCCCTAACCCGGGATATTACAGTTCTACCCCCTTAAAATAATTTCGACCTCGAAATTACCTGATCAAAAGAGTTGCGGGTATTGCTATCTCATCGCGTCCTCGGGTTCCCACGTAACTTCTTCCACGCCATGATTCCGCCAAAGTACCTTAACCAAAGGCACAGACTTCCTACGCAGAACTTTCACATCCCGATCAAGAATCTGCACTGGTTCCTCCTCTATGGTCAAATCTGGATTCACCTCGATCTCCTCCACTGCCACGACATGCGATGGATCTGACCGATAACGCCTAAGCAAACGTGAAATACGTCGTGAATCTGACTTAACTCTGCTGGCAACTCAAGCTGATACGCTACTGGTCCCACTCGCCTTAGTACCTTATACGGCCCAATGAACCTCGGACTTAACTTGCCTTTCCTTTCGAACCTCAACACCTTCTTCCATGGCGAGACCTTCAGAAAAACCTGATCTCCCACAGCAAACTCTATATCTCTCCGTTTGAGATCGGCATAAGACTTCTACCGGTCTGAAGCTTCTTTCAATCGAGCCTGAATCAACTTAACCTTGTCTTCGGTCTCAGCAACCAACTCGGGTCCCAACAACTGGCGTTTACCCAACTCCGTCCGACACGTAGGTGAGCGACACTTGCTGCCATACAACGCCTCGTATGGAGCCATCTTGATGCTCGCTTGGTAACTGTTGTTGTAGGCAAACTCAGCTAATGGCAGAAACTCCTCCCAACTGCCTCTGAAGTCCAGAACACAACCTCTCAGTGTATCCTCCAAGATCTGAATAACTCTCTCTGATTGACCGTCAGACTGCGGGTGAAAAGCTGTGCTGAAATCCAAACGCGTACCCAGAGCCTGATGCAACGCTTTCCAGAACCTTGACGTAAATCTGGGATCCCTATCCGAGATTATCGAAACTGGCACACTGTGCAACCTCACTATCTCTGACACATACAGTTTCGCTAGCTTCTGAAGTGAGTAGTCAACCCTCACCGGAATGAAGTGAGCTGATTTAGTTAGACGATCCACCACTACCCAAACTGAATCTTTCTTGCTTGGCGTAAGCGGTAATCCACTGACGAAATCCATGGTTATCCTTTCCCACTTCCATCGAGGAATCTTCACAGTGAAGCAACCACGACGGCAAATCGATGTTCACTTTGACCTGGCGACAAGTCGACACTTCCTACAAACTCGCTACTTCTTTTCGCATCGCCACCAAAAACGCTTCTCTAAGATCCCTATACATCTTACTACCTCCAGGATGCATAGCATAAGGGCTGCTATGTGCGTCCTGAAGAATCTTCTGCCTCAGCTCGACATCCTTGGGCATACAAGCTTTACCTTGAAAACACAACACCTCATCACTAGACAAACTGTAGCCTTCCAAACCACTATTCTGCACTTGTAACCTCTGCGCACTCAGAACCTTATCCTCTAACTGCTTTTCTCTGATCTGTTCAACCCAAGTAGGCTTAACCTGCAATTCTGCCAGAATACTTCCATCGTCATACAAGCTCAAATGGGCAAACATCGCTCTTAAATCCGAAACAACCTTACAGCTCAACGCGTCTGCCACCACGTTAGCCTTGCCCGGATGATACTCAATCGAACAGTCGTAATCTTTTAGCAACTCAACCCATCTGCGCTGCCTCAAATTCAAATCCTTCTGAGTCAAGAGGTACTTCAGACTCTTATGATCTGTGTAGACTATCGATCTCTCTCCATACAAGTAGTGCCTCCAGATCTTCAAAGCGAAGACTACAGCCGCTAACTCCAAGTCGTGCGTCAGATAGTTGACCTCATGTGGCCTCAGCTGCCGAGAAGCGTAAGCCACAACCTTTCCTTCCTGCATCAGCACACAACCCAATCCCGTATGTGATGCATCGCAGTACACTATGAATTCCTTACCAGCCTCAGGTTGAATTAGAACCGAAGCTTCTGTCAGAATCTTCTTAAGCTTACCGAAACTCTCTTGCTGTTTCTCAGTCCAAACAAATGGAACTCCTTTCCTTAACAACTTGGTCATCGGCGCTGCGATCAACGAGAACCCTTCTACAAACCTTCGGTAGTACCCCGCCAAACCTAGGAAACTCCGAATCTCCGCCACTGACTTAGGAGGCTTCCAATCCAAAACGACCTCAACCTTTCGAGAATCTACCCTAATCCCCTCAGCTGACACTACGTGACCCAAGAAAGTCACTTCGCTAAGCCAGAACTCGCACTTACTAAACTTAGCGTAAAGCTGCTTTTCCCTCAAAATCTGTAGCACCACTCACAAATGCGCATCATGCTCTTCTTCTGTCCTTGAGTATACCAAGATGTCGTCAATAAAAACCACGACGAACTGGTCCAGATACTGCTGAAACACTCTATTCATCATATCCATAAATGCTGCCGGCGCGTTAGTCAACCCGAACGGCATTACCAGAAATTCGTAGTGCCCATACCGAGTCCGAAACACTGTCTTGTGGATATCCGCTTCCTTCACCTTTAACTGGTGATACCCAGACCTCAGATCGATCTTCGAGAACACCACTGCACCCTTCAGCTGATCAAACAAGTCATCTATCCGTGGCAACGGATACTTGTTTTTAATCGTCGACTTGTTCAATCAAGCGAGTCTATACACATCCGCATCGTACCATCCTTCTTCTTAACAAAGAGTACCGACGCTCCCCAAGGCGAAACACTAGGCCTGATAAAACCCCGATCCAACAACTCCTGGATCTGAGCCTTAAGCTCCACTAACTCCTTTGGCGCCATCCTATACGGAGCAATAGACACCGCGCGCGCAGCCCGGCAATGATCTATCCCGAACTCTACCTCACGATCTGGCGACAAACCCGGAAGCTCCTCAGGAAACACATCAGCAAACTCCTTAACTGTTTGAACCTTCTCTACAGCAGACTCTTTAGCCTCCAAGGCATACACATGAACCACATACGCTTCACAACCCTTCCTGACCATCTTCTCAGCTTTCAGAGCAGATACCACATTAGATAAATAATCTCTCCTATTACCTATCATAGCCACTTCATTACCCTCAGACGTCCTAAGAACCATGCGCTTAGCCGCGCAATCCAACTTCGCCTGGTACTTGACCAACCAGTCCATCCCAAGAATCAGATCGAACTCTCCAAATGGCAGTTCCATCAGATCAGCAGCAAACACTACCCCTTGGAGTTCTAGGGGTACGTCTCTAAACAGCTTATCTACCACTACAAAGTGACCTAGAGGGCTAATCACAGTCATCTGCCTAGAAAATATCTCAGAGTCTAGATCCATGGTCTCTACTATACTACTAGCAACATAAGAATGCGTCGAACCCACATTAATCAAAGCAGTAAATGGAGAACCAAAAATCAAGAACGTCACGTTATGACGTCCGTGCGTCGCCTCTCTCTCTGCGTCTCATTGTATACACAAAGCCAGCCGGCATGCCTCGCACCACTCACACTCTCGCCCGGTGCTCGCGACCTCGACCAAAATTATTACCTCCTCTCGCCATTACCACGGCCCCTGCGGTGGCGATCCATTAGCCCCGAATTGAGTCACGCCCGACTCTCGGGATCGAATCTCGCCAACTTACGCGGACAGTCCCTCACACGGTGATCCAGAGAACCACACTCAAAACAACCTTTTCCACCGGTCCAGTATCCTCCCCAATGAGATTTCCCACACTGGTTACACTGCGGCGGTCCCTGCCTAGCAGCAACAAACCTACCAGACTGATTCGGCCCACTCGGTCTAGCCCTTTTTTGAGGGTTACCTGACGACCCAGAAGATCCAAAACTCCTCTTATGCCTGTTCCTGTCCACATTTTGCCTCACAGACTCTTTAATACCCTCGGCTACCTTAGCTTTCTCGACCAGGACGACAAACTCACGCTCCTGCTGTGGAGCAATCAGCAATCTCAACTCGTCTCTCAGACCATCCTCGAAATGAACACATCTCTCGTGTTCAGTGGCCATAATACCCCTGGCATACCGACTCAGCTTCAAGAACTCAGCCTCGTACTCGGAAACAGACTTACTCCTCTGGACTAACCTTAGGAATGCTTTTCGCTGCGCGTCGATGTAGCTAGCTCCAATGTACTTTTTCTGAAATGCAGCCCTGAAATAATCCCATGTCAGATTCTCTGCTGCCACACTATCCCGAACCGTGAGCCACCACTGGTATGACTCATCCCGAAGAAGCGATACTATGCCCTTCAGCTTCTCCTCAGCAGTCAGGTCCAGATCATCTATGATCCGCTCCGTCGCCTCCAGCCAATACTCAGCAGTGCTGGGTGCAACACCAGAAACACCTCGAAAGAATTCGGCCCTGTTTGCCCGAAGTCGTTCAGGCACAGATTTCCTGACTCCTGCGCCTCCACCTACTCCAACTACCCTTTCCAACACTCGCAGCATCGCCTGTGACACTGCGTCATCCCCAGTCTGATCTTGGAACTCACCACCTCCAGCTGGTGGTGGTACCGGTATCTCATTCTCTGACCCCTGACCAGATCCTACGGGTTCAGAAACTGTCATCCTACCCCGACCTCGACCACGAGTATTACGACCACGTCCACCTCGAGAGCTCATGACTAAATCTCTACGTATCTGATTTAGGAGTTTTATGCATCAGTAATTATTCCACTGTTTTAAAGCAAAGTCTTATGAATATTTAAGAGGCTTTGTTTTCGCGAGTTCACAAAATCCTATCAGTTTCAGTTTCTAAAGTAATCTTACTATTACTAATCATCAAATCACAGTACACCAAATCACAAGCAATAGTACGGGGTACTTACCTGGGCGATCTGGTGCCGGAGACTCGGTGCCATGCCTTTCGAACCATGCTTTTAAGAACAAAACTATTAAAATAGACTTTTAAAACATTTTTGAGCCTCAGGCCCACAGCCGAGCTTTTGAACTTAGCTCTGATACCACAATTGTAACACCCCAAACCCGGTCAGGACACCACGACCGAATCTGGTATGTTACGAGGAAAACGCATTTGGGGGGTTAGGTCTTTCGTTTAAAAGTTTGATAAAAACTCTTGAAAAGTTTTGAACTTGTAGAAATCTTGGGCATGATTGTTGAAAACTTAATATGTCATTTTGAAAACTCAGAAATTTCGAAAACTTCATCCATTAAGAAGTTAAACAAGCTTATTTCATTTAGAAATTCAAGTTGTGTCTTGTTGTTACTCAAACAATTAGACTTAGTAGAAAATCGAGTTTAGGTTTGAAAATCATTGTCTTTCCTTAATATCAAATCATAGTGTGATACCCGATGGCATAGTTTAAAACACATTGCGTTATAGTTTTGAAAACCATTGTCTTTCCAAGTTTTAGCAAATTTTAGCTCAATTAATTTGTTAAGGCATATTAAAAATCTGCTTTAAACATAATCATAGCAAAACATAATTTTAAAGGCCATTTACAATCCAAAATAAAACCAAATAGTAATAAATAAGCTAAGTACCAAATTTTATAAAGTCTGAGCAAATCCTTATTTAAGCATGGCATGAGCACCTCGAGTCCATCCCGGCTCCATGTCCGCGTCTAAGTGTCACCTGAAATGTCAAAGGAGAGGGTAAGTCACAAGACTCAGTGCATAAATCCCGCTCCCGATAATACAGCATACTAACACACATCATATTATAGCAACATAATTAATGCACCCCGATCCTAACCATCCATATCACCTTTCTACCCCGTGTGGTAACAAACAACTGGTGGTGCCAAACCACTGGTGACCCAAAGTCATGATATCCATAAGTGTGGTGCCAAACCACTGGTGACCCAAAGTCACGAATAATCCAATGATGGGGCCAACCCATTGTGTGATACCAAATCACTAGCGACAATCCCGTATCTCTCAAGTGGGGCCAACCCACGGTGGTATTAACCACAAGGCCGAGTCGCAATGAGGTGCCAAACCTCTGGTGTCCCAAAGACACAGTGTGATACCAAATCACTGGTGACCGCAGTCACAAATCCGATGATGGGGCCAACCCATCGTGTGATACCAAATCACTGGCGTCAATCCCGTATAATCAACCGTGGGGCCAACCCACCGTGGTACTAAGCCACTGGGACGAGACGCTGAGGTGCCAAACCTCTGGTGACCCAAAGTCACAAAGTATCATCTGTGGTACCAAACCACCGGAGGTGCCAAACCTCCGGTCCCCCAAACACACGGTGTCCCAAAGACACACGATCATATCATATTCCCCTCCTATCATATCACCCATACATGTCATACTGACTCATGTACACTATGCAATTCATGCAAATCATGCGGTCATGCTAATATGTTTAATATTGCATCTCATATCACATACATCAGCAACCATGATATCATAAACCACTAACAGAACTCATAATAATACGGACTTACCCGGATCCGTATGCATACCCCACTGGGTATCACATCAACCAACCGTATTGTTTCAACCTTAATAAGTAATCAGGTTATTAATCATATTACTAAACAAAAGTGTGTTAGTTTACACACCTGCTAACACGAAAGCCTTAGTTCCAAAGAACCGGTCTAACTCTCTCGATCACCTTGCTCCTAGAATCGGCCAAACAAGGGATTAGCAATCTAGACCATTCGACCAAAGCTATCAAACCAAAGGGGTTAATATTGAACCAATACCTTACTCTTGATTTGGTTTCCTACCAAATCCTGAACCAACCTATGGTTCTTCTTCGACCACACCCTCCCTTGAAACACAAACAATTAATCCTTTAATAACTTGACTTAATGAAAACTAAAAGAATATACTAAAAAAACTCGCTCTTACCACCACTTACCAAACGGTTAACAAGGAAAGAAGGCTCCACTTGACTGTATCCCAAAATCCGAATGTCCTATAATAGAATCGATTAAACACAAAAGGTTAACACCCTTCACCCAATGCCGAAATCGGCCCTTAATCAAACCCAAATCGATTAAGAATAAGAAAGAGAGAAAATGACCATTCGGCCAAAACCTTACCTACTACCAGCCGATTGCAACCAAGCACCTAACAACAACCAATATTCGGCCAACAGAACACTAGGAGGAGGGAAATTCAGCTAAGACTTTGAACCAAAAGAAGAAGAAGATTCGGCCTAAATGTTTAACACACACCTCTGTTCGGTTTGAGAGAAAAAGAAAGAAAAGAAGATATGAGATGAGAATAGGGTTTCTGTAATACCCAAAAAAAAAAAAAAATTTACAGTAAGATATTATCTTTGATATAATAAGGAAATAAAGCGAAAAAAAAAGAAAAATTTAGATTATGTCAATATTCGAAAGTATATTATGATATATTACATTATTAATTCAAGAAAGGACTAAATTGTAAAGTGAGAAAAGTATTGTTGCCCAAGTGTAAATACTCAAAATTTGACGGGTTAAAGTGTAAGTATGAAAAAGTTAAAGGACCAATAGTGCAAATATTTTAGGGGTGGAATAATCTAGAAACTAAAGGAAATGGATGAATTAGGACCAAATTGAATAGGTAAAGAATTATGAGGGACTAAATCATAATTTTACCAAATTATGTGATGATTCAAGGATGGAATTTTAAAAGATCACAAAGGGCAAAATGGTCAATTAGAAGAGAGAGAAATCTAGAAAGTAATGATGATAGTGATGATATTTTATAATTATTTAATTAGATAAATATTATTTTATTTTGATAAGATATTTTATTATTTATCATTATTTTATTATTATTTATGTAGTATATAAGGAAGGAAAGATGATGAATTATCATCATCTCTTTCCCATGCAAACCAACGTGAGAAGAAGAGAAAGAAAAGAAAGTTTTGCTTTCTTTACAAATTAGTCCTTTCACCAAAAATCCATCATTTTCACTTAGAATTCAAAAGAATTTCCATAGCCATCAAGAGAGAAAGATGACAAGGAGACTATAGGGAGCAAGAATATCAAGTTTGATTCAAGAAATAGAAGCTGGAGGAGAGAGAAAATCAAGTTAAAGATTGAAATCTATAAAACAAGGTAAGAACATCATGTTTTCAATATATTTTTAAGTTTGATATTGTGGAAAAAGCATGGAAATGATGTTAATGTAGAGTTTTCTTATATAAAGTTTTATGTTCTTGATATGTTAGTGAAGGAAAATAAGAGAAAGTAATGGGAAATGTTGTAGAGAAGGAAATAAAGGTGTTATAAACTTGATAATTAACATTTTGCATTAAAACAGTTTTGGACAGCAGCAGTAGTCTAACTTTGAAAAATCACCAAAAATTGTAGAAATTGAATTAGAAGTTGAGTGAGATATAGAATTAAATCTTATTGAGTCTATTTTCATATGAAAGAAACATGGAAAGCAAAGGAATTCTGTATTCTGAGATATTTAGATTTTGGTAAGACTGGTTCAGAGTGATTTCTGAGATCCCCTGTTCTGACTTGGAAAAATCATCAAATATTGTACAAAAATAATTTGGGAACATAATTTATATGGTTAGATTCCTTAATGAGTCTAGTTTTAGAAGAAATAAATTATAACATCATATGAATTCTATATAAAAGATAATTAATTTTTAGTGAAGAAGGGTCGGAACTGCCAGACAGTAGAACAGGGGTGACTTTAAAGAATAAACTGTACTAATTGGCTAAATCAAAAATTCTGAAAATTTTATGGCAAGAAGATATGCGAGTCTAGTTTCAGGAAAAATTAACGGTTCTTCATTTGGAGTTTTGTAGCTCTGGAAATAAATAATTTAGTGACTATAACTCAAATGGACAGTTTTGAATATACTTATGAGTAATTAATGAAATTATTGATAATGTTACTTATAGCATGTTATATACATTAAGGATGTGGAATGGAGAGGAGGAGGAGGAAAATATATATGAGTATTTAGCTAGCATATTCTAGGCTCGGGGACTAAATTGAATAAAAGTAAAACTTTATGGGCAATTTTGTAAAAATGTCAAAATGACCAAATTGCATGAAATGGATTATTTTATTATTTAAATTATAAAATTGAATGAAATTATTAATTTAGATCAAGATAGGGTGAAAATATGTTTTAGGGATTAAATTGAAAAGTGTTGAAATTATGGAAAATTCGATATTTCATATAATTCATGAAATCGTTGTCGATATATATGAGAATAATTAGGCTTGGAACAAGGATTAAATTACAAATTTTATTTTTCCGAATCTAAGGATGAAATCATCATTAATTAAAAATTTAGGGGCAAAATGGTAATTTTGCCTAGAGCATTAATTGAATGTATCAAATATGAAATGAATGAAAATGATGATCAAATTTATCCGGATAACTCAAATACGAGATTTGAACATGGAAAGAGAAGACATCAAATTAGTGAAACTATAAACATGGGCAAGCAACGAAGTAAGTTCATGTAACTTGGATTATATTCTTAAATGTTTGAAATGTATGTTATTGATGTGAATATAATTTGAACGTTCATTGTATGAAAATTGATGAAACATTGATATATTTGATAAAAAGGAAGAAATCCCGGTTGAATGAAAGGAAAATTCGATGGATCATTTGAAAAGGAATTGACGGTAAAAAGGATCTAGCCCTGACGGGTGATCCTATCCCGATATAGCCCTCCCGAAGAATATGTGTGAAAAGGATCTAGCCCGACGGGTGATCCCGATATAGCCCTCCCAAGAAGAATATGTGGAAAATGGATTTAGCCCGGACGGTAATCCGAATTGGGGTCCAATTTAGCTTTGGGTATCGTAATTCGGATCCAAGCTCATTAGAGTAATTGTCGTTGCGATTTAGCTCGGGTCGGTAATCCCGACAATACTCTATGAGTTTATATTACAGGATTTAGCTCGACCGTAATCCCGCCACAGTAAGGATGAGGTTCGCGAGTGTGCTCTCTTACAGGATTTAGCTGGACTGGTAATCCCGCCGTAAGGATGAGGTTCATGAGTGTGTGTCTCTCAAATGGAAATGTGCGCACATGAACATGAATTGACGGACTGGATTTGTACACTATAAGTGTACTACTAGAAAATCCATCGAAATTCTCGAGAAATTCAACGGGATAAATATAGAAAATGACAAGTACTTGAAATCATGAAATTAAACTTGAAAGACATAGAAATGATAATTATTTGATACATTGAAATATGGCATGGAAAATACATGTATGTGAAATTTGCTCGATAATTATGCATATTCAAGATTATGAATCTACATCTTTGGAATAAATATACACTAAACTCATGAAAATGATGGTACATGAAATATTGTCATAATAAATTGAACAATTTATATTTATGAAGAAACAATAAGAGAATGATATGTATCATGACATGTAAATATAATACTATCTTTGATACGTTGATACAGAAAATTATGTGTATTAGGACAAGTAATAAATTGAAGCGAGACATGTCGAGAAAATAAGTTTGTTAATATTAAAGTCGTTAACCAATGTAGGAAAGTTTTAGGATTTTTACGAAAAATTCCCTATGATCCCGATTTAATTTCGGTTGGCTCTAATGTATGTTTTGGGCTTGAGGCCCAATAGAGGGACGTTATGATTATTTTCTTAATATGAACAATAAATGACTCGTAATTATTCGAAAATGTTCAAGAAAACTCGTAATACCTCCTACTCTATTCCAATAATGAGATACGGGTAGGGGTGTTACTGATTTAAAAATAAGGTTTGAGAAAAGAAAATGAAAGTTTGAGGGGCAAGAGGAGATGGTTTCGGCTCAATAGAAAATGGAGGACAATATGAGAAAATCGGCTACTTGAGAAAAGAGAGATATACAAGATGAATGGAGGATGTACTTTCAGTTTTGAGAAAGAAAAGAAATGATAAAGGTGTTTGGGAGGTGAAAGTTTCGGCTATCAAGGTTCAACAAAGGAAGAAAAATGTGGCAAAGAGAAAATACCAAATTCGATTTACACAATTGACAAAAAGCAGAAAAACAAGAGAACATTCGGCCAACAAAAAAACAAAAGAAAAGAACTTTGTTTGACACTCCTTATGACCGAAAATGCACAAATTAGTAAGGTAAATTTGGCACTCCTCCTATCCACTTACCAAAACCGGCCACTCTCTCCCCATGAAGCATCCAACTTTCGGCCACTACCCCCAAACACTCCCATCCACTAATTCAAACTAGTTTGAACTAGTCAACCTCCACAATTTCCTCTCCACCCACCGTTTGAATACTTGACTTGGTCTTAGGCAGAGTTTGAACTGCCTACAACTCCTCCCCTCCATGCCGTCCAAAAATAGAAGCAAAAGGTGGGATTTTTGCAGCTTGAACACAGGACCTCTCCCCTTGCAAATGACGCCACTCTCAAGCTCCAAGTGGTGCACACTGTGCCACTCTACTAGCTCACTTGTTGTGCTAAAAATCACCAATAAAAAATCTATAAGCCTCAGCTCCTTCAGCTCCCCTCACCTAAGCCTAAAATTAAATTTTTTTCCATCTACTCAGGCTTACTTCTAGCTTACAACTAAGCCCCTAAAACATCAAAACAGCAACATAGCACACCAAACACATGCAACCAAAGTCATGACAAAAAATAGCCCCTAACCCGGGATATTACATGTTAAGCCAATCAGGTGTGTACCCTACCCTAAGTTTTAATATGTTCATGGCTATGTTTTAAAATAAATGTGTTAATAAGATTATGAAAATATGGCTAAGGTACCATGCAATGGTACAAAGTACTGTACACAGTGCGTTTCCTACTCCAACTAGGATTATGAATATATGTTATATATAACATGTGAAAAGTGATAAGAATGTGAATTAAGGCATGATGTGCATGATATGTATGATATGGGGCATTCGGGTCATATGAAAAAAGGGGAAGTGAATGTGGTGACTTCGGTCACATTATCTGAATGTGGTGACTTCGGTCACATTATCTGAATGTGGTGTCACATGACACAAATATTATCCGAGTGGCTATGCCACGAATTTTATAAGAGCGATGAGCACATCGATCGCAATGATCGCTTCGATGATGGTGTGTAGCGGATGGAGGGTTGACTTAGAAGTCCCCACGGTGTGCAGGTTGGTACGGGTGATGTGTAGCGGATGGCACCTAGGTTTGGGTTCGGGTTTGCATCATATCATTAAATGTTATATGTACCTGTGTGACTTGTATGCCTGAATTTGTTAGGACTTAGTGTTATGGTTACACATTGAGTCTGTTGACTCACCCCGTTGTGGGAACATGTTTCAGGTGACGAACAGTGAAGGACCGGGTAGGCAGGAACTTGTAGTGGCCATGCTCCGCTTGAAGTTTATTTAATTTTGGGACTTTTACATTTTAAGTATTTGGATTTATTTCGAATTTTGAATGTTGATGTAATAAGGCCACTTTTGAACTATTCCATTGTTTTATTATGTTTACAAATTTTTATTAAGTTTAAGATTAAGTAAATATACTTTCTAATGAACTTTAAATGTTTTATCACCTAAAACTAAAAGGATTTTTAATATAAAACGAATTTGTTTTCAACTCGAGCCCAACCCAAAACAATATTTCTTTCAAAACACACTATTTTCCAAAGTAACAAAAAAATTTTAACCGGTTTACATCGAGGAACATACCAGATCCGGTCAAGGCTCGTGGGCCGGGTGTGGGGTGTTTCACCCATATTAGGTTTCACCCTAAACCGGCAAAATCTCGTAACCCTATCTCTAGGCGTTCGATCAACTCCGCTTAATTATGTTAGATCTACTCTTAGGCAGGGTTTATTCCTCCTCCACCTAAGCACATTAGATTTGGATTAAGCAGCATAATTAAGAACAAACTAAGCAATTATCATATAACTTAGACATCAATTAACAAAATTCATCTAGGTTTCATCCCCTTCAAGTATCTGAAGGGTTTAGTTCATAATGAATAAAAAGAACATCACAAGAGAAAATATAAAACAAAACATAAGAAAACCCTAAAACCCCCTAAAGGAATTGAAGGAGGATTATGTCGTCTTGAGTATAATTTCGACTTCTTGGGATGGATCAACTGGCTATCCTCGCATTATTCCCTAACTCTGACCTTCTCGGCTTGGCTCCTTGGCCTAGCTTTGACGCCTTTGCAAAGGTGGTACTTAGGGGGATATATATAGGCTCTTGGAATGCGATTCTTTCTCCCTATGTATCCTTTTCCGACTGAAATTGCTCTTTCCAACGACAGAGGCACGGCCATGGCACACGCCCGTGTGAATCGAGACCAGACCGTGTTCGGATTTCTAACTTGAGGCACGGCCGTGTGAGGCGGAGTTGAGGCCGTGCTCTAGGTGTGTTGATTTTGGGCCAGGCCGTGTCAATTTCTTGCTAAGGCCCGTTTTCTCTGTTTTGGGCCCGTTTTGTGTTCTTTTCATCCTCGGGTGCTTTCCTAGGTATAAAGCATGAAAAGAAAGGATTACAAGCTTTATATAATTCAAGGAATAAATCATCAAAAAGTAAGCTAAATGTGGGATTAAAATATGTTACTTTTTCAGTTTATCATTCCTCAACTCTTTCTTCTTCTTTTTTCCCCTTTCATTATTGAATCACGTCAATCAATATTACCTTGAAGCCATCAGTTGCTCCTAGATTTGAAACAAAGGGTAAGTTTTATCCAATGTTCTCATGGGATTTGTTATTTACGTGTTTTTTATTTTCTTTTTGTGTTTAATATAAGTTGAAAATGTAAACATTATACTGATATGTTTTTCTAAATCCAAAAATTTGGGCTTCGAATTGCATTATTCTCCCCTTAAGTTGTTTTATTACTATTTTGTTTTTAAGAATTTCCCCTTAAGTTGAACTAGTTACTTAGCACCTCTATTTGTATGTAATCGTTGGTTCTTTGAATTCCAGTTTAGAGCGAAGGCAAAGTCAACTTAATTCTTTTTTTTTTCTTTTCAAAATTTGATAATTTTTCTACTTGGTTTGTGTTTAGATTTGTTTCATGTTCCAGGCATGTATGGCGCTAAGTAATCGTTGTTCCAGACATATTTTTCTATTTGCATGTAATCGTTGCTTCACACTACAAGGTCAGCATATATGATCGATGAAAATGAGACGAATAACTGATGCCTTTCTTGATTTTCAAGTGAAGCAGCATAACTAGCATGATGTGGAGTCAGGGAAACTGATAACTATATTTAGTGCTTCAGACTACCCAAAATTTCAGGTATCTTAAGGATCTTCAATACTTTATTTGTTGTCCTTCAAGATTTAAATGGTTGGTTTCTTCTTTGAGCTGTACCTAGACTTTATAGTACTGATACTTTTTTGTGGTTATGTAGATGTCTTTTGATATCATTGAAGTGTTTTAGTGGGAGAAAGAACAATATATTTGCTGTGGAAATAGAGTATTGGTGGAAACAGAAAAGGAATGCAGGATTCAAAGGTAAAAATATTTAAAATAGGAGCTCCTTAAGATTACAACTGAGTTTTATCATTTTATTAAAAAATCCTTAAATAGGGTTTTTAATTTTTGATCCTTATAATTTTAGTATATTAGCTCTCTTTTTGTTAACTACCAAATATTGAAAGTTATCAGTATATTGATAACATTTTCCAACGTTAAAAGAATATTATAGTTTACAAAATTTTAGAAACAAAAACTAAGTTTTATTTTTATGGTATGTTGTATTTTCTTCCTTAGTATAATTTAAATCCTTTTCTGTTAGATTTTGAGGTTCTTCAGTTGATTCTGAATTATCCTACATAATTGATTTTCAGGTTTTGGCCATTTCAAGCTTGGATTATTTGTTTTTGCCCCTTGAACTAGTGCAACCATACAACTACATATCTTGTATCTATTGGTACTATGGATAAGATTCTAGTAGGAACAAGACCGATATATTTTCCATGGGGGTGTCATATTCTCCATATGTTATATCTGTTGGTATTATGACTGGTGAAGCATATTTCAGCATTTTCCTTAGAGCAGTCAGTGCACTTTATTTTTTATTTCATCAAAGCAAATTTATCATGCTCTTCATATTTCATCTCTTTCTTATGCATAGTAATTTGAAAATTGTTGCAAGTATATTTCTTTATTTATTTTAGGCAATACCCCTAACAGATACTCCATTACACATCCATGGAACTTGAAAAAAAAATCATGCTCATAATTTATGTCCTATTTTTGAAATAAAGAAAAGTAGACATGCAACTAAAAAAAATAAGGATGTAATAAATCTGAATTTAGTAAAATAATTGTAATAGTAATAACAGTTGGATTGGTAGAGTGAATAGATTGTTAAAAATAAAAGTATGGTGATTAAACAGGTAACATGTGCTAAGCTTTACTAATACATTTTAAATTGATCAAATTATAATTTTAGTCCCTATACTACCTCAAATTTCGTTCATTACCTGAGTAGTTTGAAGTAATGGGGTGAGCTAACTAGCTTAGTGTGAGTCTAAACAAAAAGGCATTAAACATACATTTAAGCATATAAGTGGAATCGTAAATCACAATCAAACAACATAAATAACAATGTAATGAGTCATGATCATGTTATAATGCAAATTGAGTTTCCTACCCCAACCATTTGCTACACACCATAAGTTCCCCATAACCCGTCTATCAAACTCCAATGAATGCGAGCAAAGCTCAATGTTGTAAAACCACCAAATAAATATAATTGCAGAAAATCTACCAAATAACTAATAAATGCGATAAAATCACCAAATAATGAATAAATGCAATAAGATCGCCAAATCCCCTCAAATCTCCGACATAATGCATTGACTACGAATAAATGCAGACTTAATATACCGTCAAATCTCCACAGAACTCCTCTGTCAACCACAATAATTACTCACCCCAATGCATATGCAATATGTCATACAATCTCATACATAGTCGTAATTAAATACTTTCACAATTTATTGGCATGTTCAACATGCCCTCGATTTATCAAATACTTTTAAGGAATAGGATCATTGATCCAACTTTCAATTTACCATAAAGGTGGTATCATTTAATGAATCACAATTTCATGTGTTCTTACAAACTTTTCTGTGTGCATGTATAACAGTCTTTCAAACTTTACATAGAAAATTACTCATACCAATCTATCATGCATAAGACTTATTTTCATTCAAAATCATGTTATAAAAAAACCAATCATACATCACATTAATTAACCATTCACAACAATATAAATCATGCAATCTTTCAGTCAATTTAGCAACTTTGCTAACATGCCAAACAGTTAGGGCTCGAAACGTACTTGGTCCAGCCTCTGAAAATTTTAATTACTTAGCTATTTATCCATGCCCGACAAGCAAACTAAATCATCAATTCTATCATTAATATAATTATTAACATTCAAGTTTTTGAGTTAGGACCCACACCTTATTTTACGCTCTTCCGCAGCACACTGGTAAATCTTACGGTTTCTCTAATAAGCTTTAATATTAACCTATATTAAAAGTCAGTATTAAACTCAATCACTATGCCTCTTAAACAGCCCCCAAACACCCACTTATGGGTTCAATCCAATCATTACAATTATAACTTTTTTTCAAATCTAAACTAGTTATATTTATTACCCTGAATTGATGCGAATTGTATGAGCGAATGTCTTTCGGCTTCATTGTTGGTTTGGGGCGTTTAAGTTGACACCTAAAACATTTAAATACTTTAAAATAAGTATATAATCCATTACTCAATTTCTTTATTTAATCAACTAAAATAGTTCTCCAATATATAAATTGAAACTATAAACTAGTTTACAATCAACCACTATAACATCCTGAAAAGGGCCTATGCATTTTCGGTTTAATTGTACGAAATGACATGTTTTAAGTGTTATGAATAATTTTTTGAACATTTTTGGGAACCTGGAAATGTAAGGAAATGATTTGGAAATGATTCAAAAGAGGAGAACATTTCTGGAAACTTTGAAATGTAAGGAAATGTCAAGTTTAAAGAGGCAAACGAAAATTTTTGGAAACTTAGAAATGACTTAGAAATGTCGAGTTTTGAAGTTTAAAGGAGGAAATTAAGGCAAGGTGGCCTTAAGGGAAAAAGTATGTGAAATTTGACACACAAACGGGCTTGGAAAAGTGGCCTAGAAATGCCATTTAGGGACTTTGGAAATGGCGCCACATGCAAGGGTGTTGGGCCTGAGTTCGAGTCACATGGGAAGCAAATAAAAGAAATTTTATTTTGCTTCCAAAAGAAGTGAGGTGGACGGCACAAGCTTTTAAAAAAGAGGAGTTTTATTCTCTTTAAATTTCAGCTATTAAGGGGATGAAATAAGGATTTAATTTGGATTATTTTCAGGAGATAATTGTTGGATTAAATTCTTTTAATTTGAATAAAGTGATAATTAAAGGGATGAAGCTATCAAAATAGAAGAGTGGTGGCCAAGTAAGGGACTCTAGCTTAGTAATTTCGGCTATAAAAGGAAAAGAGAGGCCATTCTGCATTATTTTCTGTTCTTTGAAAGCCTCTGCCGAATTCTCTTCACCAAATCTTCTTCTTCTTTTATTTTTGCCAAGCCGAAATACCTTGTGTTCTAGCCGAATCCTCCATCTTTATTCTTCCTTCTCTAATCCCTCCAAAAGCTGAAAGTTGTGAGATCATCATCTAGCCATAGCCGAATCTCTAAAGATTGAAGTGAAGGTGCAATTGATTTCTTCAAGTAAGGGTAAGATCTCATTCGGTTTCATCCTTTTTCTTTTAAGATTTGTCGAAATCTAGGAATAACCCCATTAATATCTTGTTGCCAAAACTTTGAAGAGATCTTTTGGGATTTACTAAGTGTCGACTACAAGGAAGGAGAAGTTCTTTTCCTGAAGGTACACCATAGGCCACGTGTTCCCTAATTATTCAGTGAGTTTCGGGATTTAAAATCCATAAGGTAAGTGTCTATAGCATTCGGCCAAGGCCATGTTTGGTAAATATATGTGTTCATTAATTATTCAAAAGTCGAAAACTAATTTGTTTAAGTGATCCAATGCTTGGCCGAATGCAAGAAGAGTATAGCAGAGATTTCGGGATTTGATTCTTAAGTCAATCGGCACCAAGGTAAGTTTAAGAATACTAATCCTACTAGGATTTGGATTTGTGGCCGAATGGTTTTTTATTAAATTAGTAAGGGATTAATCAAATGTAGGGATTAAGGATCTAAGCGGTAGATCAGATTTCGAGATCTCAAGGAATTTGCTAAGCGAATCAGGTGTGTACCCCACACTAACTTTTAATAAGATTTATAGTAATAGGTAATATATGCATGTTTATAAGAATGTGGCTAAGGTACCATAATATGGTACAAAGTACTCAGGTACGTTTCCTACTCCTATTAGGATTACGAAATATGTTATATTTAACATGTGAAATATGATAAGAATGTGAATTTAAGTATGATGTGCATGATAGGAATAATATGGGGCATTCAGGTGATATGAAAAAGGGGAAGTGAATGTGATGACTTCGGTCTCACTATCTGAATGTGGTGACTTCGGTCACATTATCTGAATGTGGTAACTTCGGTTACATTATCTCGAATGTGGTAACCGGTTACATTATTCAATATGGTGTCTCATGACACAATTATCCGTGGCTATGCCACGAATTTATATAGGCGATGAGCACATCGATCGTAGCGACATCGCTTCGATGGTGTGTAGCGGATGGAGGGTTGACTTAGTAGTCCCCACGGTGTGCAAAGTTGGTACGGGGATGTGTAGCGGATGGCATCTAGGTTTGGGTTTGGGTTGCATCATCATTTTTATCTCATTATATGAATAAGTATTTGATATGAAAATGTATGCCTCGATCTATTGAATTTTAGTGTTGTGTACACATTGAGTCATTGACTCACCCCATTGTGGGACTATTTTTCGTGTGACGATCAATAATGGACCGGGTTGTGAGGCTTAGGGATGACCATGCTCAGCTTGAAGTTTTATTCAATATGGATATTTAATTTTATTTAAGTATTTTAGAATTTTATTTTGGGATTTTACTTGATGTAATAAGGCCATAAGTTACATTTCTTTACTTTTATTTTTAATTACTATGTTACGAATTATTTTCAATTAAAGTTAAAATAAATTTATTTCTTTAAAAATAAACCCTAAATTGTTTTGTCACCTTATTTAATGGATTTCAATATAAGATGAATTGGTTTTCAACACAAGCCCAACCCAAAACACTATTTCTTTTAAAACACACTATTTTTCGAAGGAACAAAAGGAATTCGAAACCGGTTTACTTAAGGAACATACTAGATTCGGTTCAGGCTCGTGGGCCGGGTCTGGGGTGTTTCAACCACACATACGCTTCCCGAATTATTAGATCTGGATCGTCGTTTGATCAAGATCAATTTCTCATAATTAAAAAATAATTAAAGGATGATTAGAAGGGGTTCAAGAACCCAATATAATTCTGGAAAAATATGAGAAAAATTAAAGAAGAAACAGCCCTCTTTTTCTTGCCCATAGGTGCGCGCACTACCACCAACGGTGGCCAAATTGGGGCTGATTTAAAACCACCTTTAAGATCAATTAAAAAGATGGAAAAAAAAATCCCTTAGAAATTTTAAAATCCATCATATTCTAATTAAAAGTGAAGAGGAAAGGAGGAAGAGAAGGATGGATAATATGGGGAGAATGGGACTAAATGCTGATTATTTTGTGTAAAAATAATATTTATACCTAGGTCTAACACACACATTAAAAAAATGAGGGATTTTGCAAAATTTAATTATTTTGAAAGAGAAAAAAATCAAACTTGGAAACTGTAATATCTGGGATTTAGGGCTTGTGCATTTTGCTTAATTGTATGAAGTAGTATGCCTATGTGTGTTTTGAATGTGCTTTATAGATTTCGGGAACTTTAGAGTGTAGGAGAATGCCTTAGAAAATATTAGATTTTAAGTCTTAAAGGGGGAGCTAGGCAAATGAGGCCTTAAGAAAATTTGTAAGGGAAGTTGGACATAGAAATATGCTTGTTAAAGTGGCAAGGAGGCGCCACTTAAAGCCTTAGTAAGTGACGCCATAAGCAGTGTAAAAAGGGCCTAGGTTCGAGCAGTAAGGGATGCAAATAGGAGTTTTATTTTGCAGCAAGGATGAGCAGTGGTGGACGGCACTGAAACACTAAGGGATGAGCATTAGATGTGGTCAAAACTCTTTTTAAATTTCGGCTGAAGAGAGGAGATAATTGTTGGTTTATTCAAATTATTTTGAATGGGTAAAGAAGATAGAAAATAGGAGAAAAATGAGGAAGCTGATAAGGGGAGAAGAGTTGGCCGGCCTAGGGACTTTCTTGAGGTAATTTTCGGTCAAGTTAGTAGGAAGGAATAGCCGAATTTCATAAAAAACATTTAGCCTCTCTTTCGTTTACTCCTTTCTCTCCAAAACCTATCACTTTCTCTTCTTTTTCTTTTAACCTGTTCTAGCCGAAATCTCTCCCCAAAGATCATCATTGCCGCAGCCTCTTCAATTAAAATACCACCATTGCCGAATTCTTCTTTTTCTTCTTTTATGTTGGCCGAATCTTCTTCTTGTCATCTAAACTAAAACGCATCAAGTCTCAACCTTTTCTCTTCTTCTTTTCACAGATCCATCAAAAGCGGAATGCACAAGTGACTCCTAGCCTATTATTCATTAAACCTCAAAGCCAAAACTTATTGATCAACATCTATCCTATATAGCCGAATCTCTCTGTGGTGTCAGGCAAGGGTGCGGTCGATTTCATCATTAGGGGTAAGATCAAATGTTATTCGATTTTCATTCCTTTTTCTTTTAGCCGAAATCTAGGAACTAATCCCATTAATGCACTTTGGCCAAAACTTTGAAGGAGGAATTCAGGATTTGGTTGTTGTCGACTACAAGGAGGAGATCATTCGGGATTTCAAAATCTAAGGTAAGAAAAGTGTGGTTTAGGCCGAAGGCCATTTATTCAAATGTTGGAATCGGATCTAACATACACTATGTAGTTATTTCAACATCTTCAAAGACAATGGATAATTTCGAGATTTAGATCCGCAAGGTAAGAGAGTGTTAACATTCGGCCAAGGCCATATTAAGTGTTAGTGATTGGCCGATTCTAACTTTGATTCTTAGGGAGGAGTTCAATCTGTTTCGGTAGACTTTCAGGATTCAGCAAACACATTAGTACCAGGTGTGTAGCCCTACACTAATTCTTGATAGATTTATGGTATGGATTTAATACATGTGATAATTGAAATATGAAAATATGGTTAAAGGTACCATTCAATGGTACAGAGTATTCAGGTACGTTAACCTACTACTACTACTATGTCAATAATGTCATTATGAACACTGAATATGACACACATGTGAATTTGTTATGAATATGGAATAAGGTATATGGCATGATTTCTGCTTGTTTTGTATTATGCATGGGCATATGGGTGATATTGAAAAAGGGGAACTGATCTGGTGGTTTTTACCACAATATCTGGTGACTCATGTCACATAATCGAATGTGGTGACTTATGTCACATATTGTTATCTCGTGATCACACATTATCTCGTGTGGCTATGCCACAATTTATAAGGGCGATGTGCGCTTGATCGCAAATGATCGCTTTCGATGGTGTGTAGCGGATGGAGGGTCAATTTAGTAATCCCCACGGTGTGATTGGTTGGTACGGGTGATGTGTAGAGGATGGTTATCTAGGTTTGGGTTGGGATTGCATCATTGCTTATATTTGTTATGTATGATTTGATATGCCTAAGTCGTTTGGGAGTAGTGTTGGTTGTTACACACTGAGTCTGTTTGACTCACCCCTCGTGGGCTAACATTTTGCAGGTGACACTCGGTAAATGGACCGGGTCAGTAGGGACTTAGTTATGGCCAATGCTCAGCTCAGAGTTTACTTTTATTTTGGATTTTTATGTTAAGTTTTGGATTTACTTTGGGTTTTTCTTTGTTGTAATAAGGCCATTACTATTAAACTATTTCATGCTTTCATTTTAAATTTCTATATGAAACAATTAATTTTTAAACCAAATGTTAAACAACTTTTCTTAAAATAATTTCAAATGGGTTGAAATTCGGCAACTTCTTATAACTTAGAAAATAAAGTTTTAATAAAATATAGACTTCAATAAAGACGACATTTTCAATTCAATCACAACACAAATCAATTTCTCTTCAAAATGATCGAATTTCCCAAATTAACAAACAAGCTTTTGAAGTGTTTTACTCCAAGAGCATGCCAGATCCGGTCGAGGCTCGTGGGCCGAGTTTGGGGTGTCTCAATTTGGTATCAGAGCCCAGTTTTAAACTCTCAGCCTTGGGTTTAAAGCCCACAACGTTTTCGAAATTAAGCCTAAATGAGTTTCTGTAAAAATTTTTGAAAATTGAGCAGGTTCTCTGGCATGGCACCTAAGTCTCCGACCCGAAGTCGACCAGGTAAGTACCCCTAACTGTTGTATGATTTATTGTATGATTTGTATGTGGGTATAATGGGAACGTAGCTTAGTACATTAGGAGTTATTGAACCCTAGGATTAGTTACTCCAACACAGAATTACATAAAATTTAAAGCCTAGTCAAACAAACCTGTGAGTAAGTCGCCGAGTTTGGGTGTGGCAACCATTATGCGCATGTCTAGGATTGGATTCAGGGAGAGCTTGGTATTTAAGCAGTCCTAGTGACTCACCTCCTCTTCGCTCGAATCCTACCTGGTGTGTAGTGACTGTTCACCCTAACCAAGAGGACTTATTCATAGGCTAAACTCAATAATTAAAACCCGAAAGGGACCAGCTACACTGTTTTATAAAAACCTTAGTTTTAAAATCACCAAATTACCCCTTTGATTTGTAAAAACTATTTTAGATTTTAAAAAGAAAATCCGCTTACAAAATTACCCAAATACCTCTGGTTTGCAAAATGACTAAAATACCCTTAGTTTATAAAATGACCATACTACCCTCAACTTTTACTAAGACATTCTTACTTTACAAAAATACCAAAAACCCCTATTTTACGAAATATCAAGATACCCTAATTTTGAAAATTTCCAAAATACCCCCTATAGGACAAATTATGAAAATACCCCTGGGATGGGAATGGACAAAAATGTTCGAGTGGTGAATGCGTGTAGTAGATACTATTGAATGAATGTGTTTCTCTGAACAAGGATAGAAGACTCGGAACGAAAACTCTGAAATGCTCGAAAGAACTACTACTAAACTTCTTTACATAAAATTTCTTCGTGGGTAAACAGTGGAATAAAGACTAATGCATAAAACTTTTTAAACCAGATTAAAGTGCAATCGTAGACATAAGTGCTAGAGGACGTGGTCGTAATGTGCGAGGGCGTGGTAGAGGCAAAATGATCGTATCGGAACCCGTTAGGTCTGGTCAAGGGTCCGAGAATGAGGTACCACCCCCACCACCAGCTGCTGGTGTTGAGCATCACGATCAGACGGGGGATGATGCAGTATCGCAGGCGATGCTGTGGGTTCTTGAGATGGTGGCTGGAGCAGGTAGAGGTATGGGAGCTCAAAAATCGGTACCCGAGCGACTCCGAGCCAATGGAGCTGAGGTATTTCGTGGTGTATCTGGTGTGGCGCCCAGTACGGCTGAGTATTGGTTGGAGGCGACAGAGCGAATCATGGATGAGCTGGATCTGACCGCTGAGGAGAAACTGAAAGGAATGGTGTCGCTTCTCCGCGATGAGTCATATCAATGGTGGCTCACGGTTCGGGATGGTGCTGCAGCTGAGGATCTCTCTTGGGAGTATTTTAAGGCGGCGTATCAAAAGAAGTATGTTGGGACTAGCTATGTTGATGCGCAGAGAAAGGCATTTCTGGGGCTGTTGTAAGGGAATAAGTCCGTAGCGGAGTACGAAGCAGAATTCTTAAGGTTGAGCCGGTATGCTCGAGGAATCGTGGCTACGGAGCATGAGCGATGTGTCCGGTTTGAGGACGGACTGAGGGATGACCTGAGATTGTTGATAGCTCCACAGCAGGAGCGGGAGTTTACCGTGTTGGTATAGAAAGCTAAGGTAGCCGAAGGGATTAAAGAATCTGTGAGACAGAATACGGATCGGAATAGGAAAAAGAGAAGTTTTGGATCAGCAGGGTCGTCTGGGAATGTTCAAAAGAGGCATAGAGTTGATGGGCCGCGAGGGCAGCAGGTTGTTACAGGAGGGCAGTATCGTACTTGTGCTCCGTGTGGAAAGATGCACCTAGGAGAGTGTTGGAAGAAGACAGGGGATGTTTTAAGTGTGGATCCAAGGATCACATGATTAGAGACTGTCCTATGAAAACAGACTGGAGCCGACCAACAGGTCAGGGTTTCAATCAGGCTGGAAGAGGTGGACAGCAGCCACAGTGGGGTCGTGGTCCGATTGGCAGAGGTAATGGTTCGGGAAGCGGACGAGGAACACCGGGCAAAGGTGTTGGTAATACAGAGGTAAGACAGCCGGGTCTGGTGTATGCAGTTCACCGGAGGGAGGATGGAGACGCATCAAACGTCATAACCGGTATGTTCCTTATAGCTGACAAGCCTTACTTTGCTTTAATTGATGTTGGCTCGACCCACTCTTATGTTGCATGTAGAGTAGTTGAAACACTAGGCATAGCCTCTGAACTATCTAATAGGGAGATGACTGTAGTGAGCCTGTTAGGTCAAAAGATAGTGGTAAATAAGATATTTTGGAATGTACCTCTAGAGATTCAGGGAGTGATATTCCCTGCCGACTTGATGGAACTACCATTCGGAGAATTTGATCTCATTCTTGGCATGGACTGGCTAGTAGGACATCGGGCTAAATTGGATTGTGCAGCTAAGCGAATGGAGTTAAGGACGTAGGAGGATGAAGAGATAATTATGATAGGAGAAAGAAGGAACTACTTGTCCAACGTGGTATCCGCATTAAAAGCTGATAAGATGGTTCGAAAAGGGTGTAAGGCATTTTTGACCTTCTTTAGTGCGTTGGAGGTAAAAGAAGGGGGAGCTAGTGGAGTTAGAACAGTAAAGGAATTTGTGGATGTTTTTCCAGAGGAGTTACCTGGAATACCCCCGGATAGGGAGGTGGAGTTTGGAATTGACTTACTGCCAAGTACAGCTCCTATGTCAATTGCTCCGTACAGAATGGCACCAAAGGAGTTGGTTGAGCTTAAGGCTCAAATCCAAGAGTTGCTTGATCGTGGGTTTATCTGACCCAGTGTGTCTCCATGGGGAGCACCGGTCTTGTTCGTGAATAAGAAGGACGGGACTATGCGTATGTGAATAGATTATCGTCAGTTGAATAAGCTGACCATCAAGAACAAGTACCCGTTGCTAAGGATAGACGACTTGTTCAATCAGCTTAAGGGGGCCGCGGTATTCTCAAAAATAGATATAAGGTCTGGATATCATCAGCTTAAGGTGAAGGAAGAAGATATCCATAAGACAGCTTTCCAGACAAGATACGGGCATTATGAGTCCTTAGTAATGCCGTTCGGATTAACGAACGCCCCAACTGCGTTCATGGATATGATGAGTCGGGTTTTTCAACCTTACTTGGATAGGTTCATCTTTGTGTTTATAGACGACATCCTAGTTTGAGGAAGAACATGATGAGCATCTCCGGGTAGTGTTGCAAGTGTTAAGGGAAAAGAAGCTATATGCCAAATTCAGCAAGTGTGAATTTTGGCTTAAAGAAGTTGCGTTTTTATGGCATGTGGTGTCTATGGAAGGCATAAGGGTGGATCATAGGAAGATTAAGGTAGTGCTAGATTGGAAACCACCTAAGTCTGTGGTGGAGGTTCGTAGTTTCTTGGGATTGGCAGGCTACTACAGGAGGTTTGTAGAAGGGTTCTCATCAATAGCCTCACCTTTGACAAAGTTGTTGAGAAAGGAGGTACCTTTCGTATGGACAGATAAGCAACAGGAGAGCTTTGAGAAGCTTAAGAGGGTCTTGACTGAAGCTCCAATTTTGATTCAGCCTGAGGCAAGGAAGGATTTCGTGGTATATTGTGACGCTTCTCATATAGGTTTGGGATGCGTATTGATGCAGGACGAGAAGGTAGTTGCTTATGCGTCTTGGCAATTAAGGCCACATGAGGTTAATTATCCGACGCATGATTTGGATTTGGCGGCAGTGGTCTTTACTCTTAAGGTATGGAGGCACTATCTATATGGAGAGAAGTCAGTAATCTATACAGACCACAAGAGCCTTAAGTATCTGCTGACTCAGAAAGAGCTGAACCTGAGACAGCGAAGGTGGGTGGAGTTATTAAAGGACTACAATTGTTCTATAGAGTATTACCCGGGCAAGGCGAATGTAGTGGCAGATGCCCTAAGTCGGAAAGTAGTGTCGGATCTAAGGGCGATGTTTGCACATCTTAGCTTGTATGACGATGGAAGTTTGCTGACAGAATTGCAGGTTAAGCCGTCATGGTTGGGTGAGGTAAAAGAAGGACAGTTGGCAGATAATGATCTAAGTGCTAAGTTGCGGCAAGTGCAGAAGGGAGAGTTGGAAAACTATGGTGTTAACAGTGAGGGAGTGTTGTGTTTTCGTGGCAAGGTTTGTATGCCTAAGAATAAGGAGTTAAGGCGGAGAATTCTTCAGGAATCTCATAGTGGCCCTTATGCTATGCAGCCTGGAGGCAGTAAGTTGTATAGAGATCTACGGGAACAGTTTTGGTGGCCTGGTCTTAAGCAGGAAGTTACAATTCATAGGGAAGTGCTTAATGTGTCAGCAAGTCAAGGCAGAACACCAAGTTCCATCAGGTTTGCTTCAGCTGATAAAGATTCCGCAGTGGAAGTGGGAGAGAATCACCATGGACTTTGTTAGTGGGCTTCCCCTTACGCCTACTAAGAAGGACTCAGTATGGGTGATAATGGATCGATTGACAAAGTCCACGCATTTCATACCAGTGCGGGTTGACTATTCCTTGCAGAAGTTGGCGAGGTTGTATGTGGCAGAAATTGTGAGATTGCATGGAGTACCGGTGTCGATTATTTTAGATAGGTATCCAAGGTTTACGTCTCGGTTTTGGAAAGCACTACATCAGGCTTTAGGCACCAGATTAAACTTCAGTACGGCATTTTATCCGCAGTCGGACGGCCAGTCCGAGCAAGTGATCCAAGTGTTAGAGGATATGCTGAGGGCCTGTGTGATAGACTTCAGAGGAAGTTGGGAAAAATATTTGCCTTTAGCAGAATTTGCGTATAATATCAGCTATCAAGCTAGTATTCGGATGGCACAGTATGAACCGCTGTATGGACGAAAGTGTCGTACTCCTACGTGTTGGACAGAATTGGGGGAACGTCGAGTTTTGGGTCCAAAGATTGTGGCAGAATCTGAAGAAAAGGTTAAGTTAATTCGGACACGGTTAAAGGAGGTATCCGATAGGCAGAAGTCGTACGCAGATCTTAAACGGAAGGAAATAGAATTTGCTGTGGGAGATCAAGTGTTTCTTAAAGTTTCGCCTTGGAAGAAGGTGATAAGATTTGGTCGCAAAGGGAAGTTAAGTCCCAGGTTTATAGGACCTTATCGGGTATTGAAGCGAGTTGGACTAGTGGCATACCAGTTAGAGTTTCCTCCGGAGTTGAAGTAGAGGCACGATGTATTCCATGTTTCTATGCTACTTCGTTATCGATCGGATCCATCTCATGTAGTGCCAGTTAAGGAGGTGGAGCTGAGATCAGATTTGTCCTACGAGGAAGAGCCAATTCAGATCTTGGAGTGAGATGTGAAAATGTTGCGAAGGAAATCAGTTCCTTTAGTCAAAGTGTTATGGCATAATCATGGATCGGAAGAAGCTTCGTGGGAGCCGGAAGAGGCAATGCGACAGCAATACCCTCACCTATTTTAGCCAGGTAATTTCGAGGTCGAAATTATTTTAAGGGGGTAGAACTGTAATATCCGAGATTTAGGGCTTGTGCATTTTGCTTAATTGTATGAAGTAGTATGCCTATGTGTGTTTTGAATGTGCTTTATAGATTTCGGGAACTTTAGAGTGTAGGAGAATGCCTTAGAAAATATTAGATTTTAAGTCTTAAAGGGGGAGCTAGGCAAATGAGGCCTTAAGAAAATTTGTAAGGGAAGTTGGACATAGAAATAGGCTTGTTAAAGTGGCAAGGAGGCGCCACTTAAAGCCTTAGTAAGTGACGCCATAAGCAGTGTAAAAAGGGCCTAGGTTCGAGCAGCAAGGGATGCAAATAGGAGTTTTATTTTGCAGCAAGGATGAGCAGTGGTGGACGGCACTGAAACACTAAGGGATGGGCATTAGATGTGGTCAAAACTCTTCTTAAATTTCGGCTAAAGGGAGGAGATAATTGTTGATTTATTCAAATTATTTTGAATGGGTAAAGAAGAAAGAAAATAGGAGAAAAATGAGGAAGCTGATAAGGGGAGAAGAGTTGGCCGGCCTAGGGACTTTCTTGAGGTAATTTTCGGTCAAGTTAGTAGGAAGGAATAGCCGAATTTCATAAAAAACATTTAGCCTCTCTTTCGTTTACTCCTTTCTCTCCAAAACCTATCACTTTCTCTTTTTTTTCTTTTAACCTGTTCTAGCCAAAATCTCTCCCCAAAGATCATCATTACCGCAGCCTCTTCAATTAAAATACCACCATTGCCGAATTCTTCTGAGCATCTCTTCTTTTTCTTTTTTTATGTTGGCCGAATCTTCTTCTTGTCATCTAATCTAAAATGCATCAAGTCTCAACCTTTTCTCTTCTTCTTTTCACAAATCCATCAAAAGCCGAATGCACAAGTGGCTCCTAGCCAATTATTCATTAAACTTCAAAGCCGAAACTTATTGATCAACATCTAGCCTATATAGCTGAATCTCTCTGTGGTGTCAGGCAAGGGTGCAGTCGATTTCATCATTAGGGGTAAGATCAAATGTTATTCGATTTTCATTCCTTTTTCTTTTAGCCGAAATATAGGAACTAATCTCATTAATGCACTTTGGCCGAAACTTTGAAGGAGGAATTCGGGATTTGGTTGTTGTCGACCAAAAGGAGGAGATCATTCAGGATTTCAAAATCTAAGGTAAGAAAAGTGTGGTTTAGGCCGAAGGCCATTTATTCAAATGTTGGAATCGGATCTAACATACACCATGTAGGTATTTCGACATCTTCAAAGACAAGGGATAATTTCAGGATTTAGATCCGCAAGGTAAGAGAGTGTTAACATTCGGCCAAGGCCATATTAAGTGTTAGTGATTGGCCGATTCTAACTTTGATTCTTAGGGAGGAGTTCAATCTGTTTCAGTAGACTTTCGGGATTCAGCGAACACATTAGTACCAGGTGTGTAGCCCTACACTAATTCTTGATAGATTTATGGTATAGATTTAATACATGTGATAATTGAAATATGAAAATATGGCTAAAGGTACCATTCAATGGTACAGAGTATTCAGGTACGTTAACCTACTACTACTACTATGTCAATAATGTCATTATGAACACTGAATATGACACACATGTGAATTTGTTATGAATGTGGAATAAGGTATATGGCATGATTTCTGCTTGTTTTGTATTATGCATGGGCATATGGGTGATATTAAAAAGGGGAACTGATCTGGTGGTTTTTACCACAATATCTGTGACTCATGTCACATAATCAAATGTGGTGACTTATGTCACATATTGTTATCTGTGACTCATTACATTATCTCGTGGCTATGCCACAATTTATAAGGCGATGTGCGCTTGATCGCAGCGATCGCTTCCGATGGTGTGTAGCAGATGGAGGGTCGATTTAGTAATCCCCACGGTGTGATTGGTTGGTACAGGTGATGTGTAGAGGATGGTTATCTAGGTTTGGGTTGGGATTGCATCATTGCTTATATTTGTTATGTATGATTTGATATGCCTAAGTCGTTTGGGAGTAGTGTTGGTTGTTACACACTGAGTCTGACTCACCCCTCGTGGGCTAACATTTTGCAGGTGACACTCAGTAAATGGGCCGGGTCGGCAGGGACTTAGTGGTGGCCAATGCTCAGCTCAGTGTTTACTTTTATTTTGGATTTTTATGTTAAGTTTTGGATTTACTTTGGGTTTTTCTTTGTTGTAATAAGGCCATCACTATTAAACTTTTTCATGCTTTCATTTTAAATTTCTATATGAAACGATTAATTTTTAAACCAAATGTTAAACAACTTTTTTTAAAATAATTTCAAATGGGTTGAAATTCGGCAACTTCTTATAACTTATAGTTTTCAAGTACGAAAATAAAGTTTTAATAAAATATAGACTTCAATAAAGATGACGTTTTCAATTTAATCACAACACAAATCCATTTCTCTTCAAAATGATCAAATTTCCCAAATTAACAAACAAGCTTTTGAAGTGTTTTACTCCAAGAGCATGCCAGATGCGGTCAAGGTTCGTGGGCCGAGTTTGGGGTGTTTCAGAAACTTAGTTTAATTCCATACATTTTCATTTATCAAATAACCAGTAGGCTTGTAACACCCCCAAACCCCACCTAGAAGTTAGGACCACCGAATCTAGCGTGTCACATGGAAGTGTTTTTCCAAAACCTTATTTCTTGTTGTTAAAACTTGTTTGAGAGTTAAAACCCCTTTGTTAAAACTCAAAATAAAAACTTAAGCAATTGTTGTCCACTTGAAAACGTATCTATTTTTAAAACCTTATCTGTTGCAGAAGCATATTTAAAATAAAGAATTTACGAAAAAGGTGATGCTTGAAAACTGAATTGCAGAAGCATTTTGAAAACATTGCGGAAACATAGTGTTTTGAAAACAGTTATCGTTTTGGAAATCATATTCCACTTTAAGCAGTTAGAAAAGATCATAAATAAATGCCACAAATTAGGGTAAGTTAAAAATAAAGAGGCCTTATTACAACCCAAATCAAATATTCAAAAGTAAATAATCAAAACAGAAAGCATAAGCAGTGTGTGGTCTTCTCCAAGTCCCTCGCAGATCCGTCTAAGGCTGGAGATTACCTGCACAATTAAAAACGGGGTGAGTTTGTGAAAACTCAGTGTTTAATCCTCTAACGAGAGTAACAGTCAGTATACAGAAACAGAAACCTAAATAGTCTGGGCCAAAGCCCTTTTAAGAGTAACAGTACAGTCAGTTCAACGCATACGTGAGTCAAAGCCCACCACGATATCATTTGGGGCACAGCCCATAACAGAATCAATTGAGCCTAGCGCAAACCAATAGCAAAACAAGTGGCCTAAGCCCAGTATAGTGACAGACCTCATAAATAGATATGCAACAGTATGAGGATGCATCCCACCTCGATCCAGCCAACACACCACCTGTACCAACCAACTCACCCTGTGGGGATAAAATCGACCCACCCAGCCAACACACTAAGCTTAGCACTGGTTGTGGCACTAAGTCAACAGAACGGCTAGGCACCGTGAATAGAACGGCTAGGCATCATGGACAGAATGACTTGGTGCCGTGGACAGAACGGCTTAGTGCCGTGGACAGAACGGCTAAAAAGCCATAAATATTGCCGCAACGCTGCCAGATAACAGAACGGCTAAAAGCCGTAAACAGAATGGTTATAAACCATAATTAGGATGGCACAGATCCATAATCAGGATGGCATAAAACTATCGGTGACTGTAACAAGTTTGGCACATAGCCATCAGCGACGGTAATATAACCGACACACATCCTTGGGTAAAGATGATCGACACAGATTCATCGATATATATGTTAGGCACACAGCCACGGGTAAGTACGATTGGCACAGAGCCATGTTTAGGTTGGCACAGAGCCATGTTTAGGTTGGCACAGAGCCATAATCAGATTACGCGACTTTAAGCCGTTCGTTGGTCCACAGTCGCCATGCGACCGGTGTTACCTCAACAAATCAATACTGGATCCAGAATTGTCATGCGACCCGTGCAACCCTATCAGATCAATACTGGATCCACAGTCATCATGCGACCCGTGTGACCCTGTCAAATCAATACTAGATCCACAGTCGTCAGGTGACCCATGCGACCCTATCAGAACTTCCTCCGTATCAATGTCCCAACCCCATGCAATATGTCATGTATGTCATGCTCAATTATTACACATGTATGCAAAATGGCCATGCTTAGTAACAGTCAGTTCAACACATATTAACAGCATATCTGTAACAGCCCGGTTTAGACCCTAGTCGAAACAATGGTCTTGGGACCACAAATCCTGAAACACCCCAAACCCGGCCCACGAGCCTTGACCGGATCTAGTATGTTCCTCGAGTAAAACGGTTCAAAATTCTTTTGTTACTTTAGAAAAACTTTGTGGTTTTGAAAGAAATATTATTTTTGGGTTGGGCTCGAGTTGGAAACAAGTTTATCTTATATTGAAAACCATTTGTTTTAGGGTGTCCAAAACAATTAGAGGTTGTTTTTTAAAATTAATTTACTCAATCTTTAATTGGATAACAATTCGTAACATAATAAATAAAAAAAATAAAATAGTTCAACTATGGCCTTATTACATCAAAATTTAAAATCTGAAATAAATCCAAAGTATTTAAAATATAACATGTCCAGAATTAAATAAAAGAAAGTCCAAAGTTTAATAAAACTCGAGTTGAGTATGGCCACCACTAAGCTCCCGCCGACCTTGGTCCATCACCGATCGTCACACGAAAAATATTCCCCAACGGGTGAGTCAAATGCACTCAATGTGTAACCAACACTAAGATTCAACAATTGGGCATACATTATCATATCACATATAATTACATATAACAGATAGAAATAGTGATGCAACCCAACCCAAACCTAGATGCCATCCGCTACACATCACCCGTACCAACTCGCACACACGTGGGACTACTGAGTCAACCTCCAACCGCTACACCCCATCGAAGGCCATCCGCTGCAGTCGATGTGCTCATCGCCCCTATAAAATTCGTGGCATAGCCACCAGATAAAATACTTGTGACATGAGTCACCACATTCAAATAATGTGACCGAAGTCACCACATTCAGATATCGTGGTATAAAACCACCACATTCACTTCCCCTTTCATAATCACCCATATGCCCCCATGTCATACAAATATGCATAAGCCATGTCATATTACATATTCACATTCTTATAGTTTCACATATGCCCTAACAGATCATATGATACTCCTAGTAGAAGTAGGAAACGTACCTGAGTACTTTGTACCATAACATGGTACCTTAGCCATAGCTTTCACATCTTTATAACACATATATTAAATTTAATACCTTAAATCTATTAAGTCTTAGGGAAGGGTACACACCTGATATATTTATCGGTTCACTGATTTCCTGAAAACCCGATCTAATGCTTTAGATCCTTAATTCCTTGTTGCCGATTTGATTACCAATCAAATCTTGTGATGCTTTCCTCTTGTAATCGGCTAATCACTAGATCCATTGACTCAATTAGTTTTCAGTTTAACTAAATAAGAAACAGATCTGAAATACCAAAATAGGGCCTTGACCGAATGTCAGATTCACTTACCTTGTGAATCTTAATTCCCAAAAATTGTCACTTCTTTGTAATACTGTCGAAATCCTTATAGATATATGTTAGATCAATTTCTAACATTTAATCATAACAAATGGCCCTTGGCCGAATATTACACATGCCTTACCTTAGATATTGAAATCCCAAAAACCTCCTTATAGTCGACAATAGCGAAATCCCTAAAACCCTTCAAGTTTCTACCAAAGATCACTAATAGGATTAGTACCTTGATTTCGATTAAAAGAAAAGAAATAGAATGACAACAATAGGATCCCTTACCCTCAATGTTGTAGTCGACGGCACCTCTGCCAAAACCCACAGTGATATTCGGCTAAGACTACTTGTTGAGCACTGAAATTTCAGCTTTTGGAAATATTATGAAAAGTAGAAGAGGAGGATTGATGATGAGTATTCGGCTACAATGGAAGATTATAGGACCAAGAAGGAATCGGTAATGATAATATCTAGGGAGAGAAAGATTTCAGCTAAAACAAATAAAAGAAAAAGATGAAAACGATGAGATAGGTTTTTGGAGAATTGAAAAGAAAAAGGGAAAAGTTGCAGAGAGAATTCAGCAGAGGCTTCAAAGAAAAAGAAAAGAATGCCAAATGGCCTCACTTTTCCTCATTTTGCCGAAATTACTAGGCCTAAAGTCCCCTATTCGGCCATCACTATCATATCCCTTACTTTTCTCTTATCCCTTTATTTAAAATTAATAATAATAATCCATCCTTTATCTTTTACCTTACTTAATTATCACCATTTATCTCTTAAAAATAAAAGGATTAAAGCTCCTAAAATATAACCTTAGTGCCGTCCCTTGTCTGCTAATCTCTGCAAAAATAAAACTTTTATTTTGCTTCCTTATGCACTCAAACCTTGGCCCATTTACCCCTGCATGTGGCGTCATTTCCAGAGGCCCTAAGCGGCACCTCCAAGCCACTTTTCCAAGCCTATTTGTATGTCATATTTCCCTTACAATTTTTCTTAAGGCCACCCTACTTAGCTTCCTCTTTTAAAACTTTAAAATCAAATAATTTCTAAGGCATTCACTACACTCTAGGGTTCACAAAATTCATAGAACACATTCAGAATCTTCATTAACATGCTACTTCATCTAATTTAATGCATAAGCCATAATCTAGGATATTACAAATCCGAGGTCGTAAAAATATTTTAATGATATTTTCTATGTGAATAGTACGTGACATAGCCTGTGTGAAAATTTTGTATGATAATTTGATTGTTGGTGTGTCGAATTAGAAGAAAGGACCTAACCGTATAAAGTGTAAAAGCTGTGTGCTGATTTATAAGTGCTAAATTGTTGTTGTCTGTATAAAGGGGAGGATTAATATTGTAATTAGCCAAAAAATTTATGTGGTGGATGGCATTAAATGTTGATATGTGTATATATATATATGTTTATATATATATTAACTTATAAGTTAAAGTATATTATATATATTATATATATTATAAACTATTATAATAAAAAGAAAGGGGGTAGTGGATTGTTCATCCATCTCCACCGAAATAAAAAGAAAAGAGAAAGAAATAAGGAAGCTTGGTATTCGGCCATGGTTCATGCTTAAATTGGGTATGCATTTTTGGTCAGTTTTTGATAATTTCTACGTTTTTGTAATCGTTGCTTCGTCTACTATCAAACCCATGTTTCAATTTTGTGTATTGGTGATGTTTGTAAGTTATGCCATTGATGATATGTTAAGGTTTGTGATGCTTTAAGGTGTTAAATGATAGATTGGTGGTAGATGAACATGTTTTGTTCTTGAAGTTTTGATGAATTTAGCTAAATAGGGCTAAATTGAGAAAATGATAATTTGAGGGACTAAATTGTGAATTAATGAAAAATGTGGGCTTTTATGTGATGTGTATATATTCGGCCAAGCTTGTGTTTAAATGGATCTTGTGAATTTGATGTTTTGAGAAAAATGGACTAAATTGCTAAGTTGTGCTAATATGAGGGTTATTTTGCAAATAGCCCTAAATGTGTCCTTGGATTGAATTGAATGAATTAGTGAATAAAAGGGTTAATTCTGAATATGTTTAGATCAAGAACCGAAGAAAACTAACCTAGGTCACGGGAAAGTAAAAGTAAACGGGTAGCCATTTTTATTTCCGATAAACCGAATCCGAGGTAAGTCACTATAGAAATAAACGTATTTGTATGAAATCATAATTATTCCTATGACTAATGTTGATAATGGATGTTTATGAGAGGATTGTGCATATGAATTCCGAGATAAGTTCAAATATAAAAAGTGTACTAAGCTGTGTTTAAATGTTGTGAAACGAATGGTTATGATATCATTGAATTATAAATGCTATGTGAGAAATGAATCTTTCTGGCACTAAGTGTGCGTAAATGGAAATGTGACCGGGATGATTTGTCCTGTGTGCGACATATTATAAGCTTTGACTTCATGGACGGCACTAAGTGTGCGATACCGGTTTAAGATCAATTTATTATAAATGCACTAAGTGTGCGATATCATTTAAGCTTCGGCTATGAGTTGAGGCACTAAGTATGCGATCATAATTAATGAATAGTACTGTGTGTGCGAAACAATAGAAGCTACGGCTTTAATGAATAGCACTGTGTGTGCGAAATAATATAAGTTTCAACTTTGTGATTAGCACTGTGTGTGCGATATTGATAGAAGTTACGGCCTTAACAATTAGCACTGTGTGTGCGAAAAGACAAAAGTTTTGGCTTATTGAATATGCACTATGTGTGCGATACCAAAAAATAAGTTCAGCTTAACATATTGGCACTAAGTGTGCGATAACGATTATGTTCGGTTATGAAATTGGCACTAAGTGTGTGATACATTGCTAATAAACAGCACTGTGTGTGCTCTCCTTTTTCAGTAACGACACTAAGTGTGCGATACATTATTTGATTTGCACTCGATTAAAGCGAGTTACGGATCCATTAAAACATTAACCCACTAATGGAGATACCCGAGAAATATTATTTAAGTAAATAATGCATGATATCTTGGTGACATAGTACTAATGAGGTAAGTTGCTCTTACTTTACGAGATTAAAGGAACGAGATGTAACTCATTAATCTATGAATTTGTCCGAAATGAATATATGGTATGTATGTATGAGGTAATATCAAGAAATTGAGTAGCATGAACGGTGAGTAACTAAGTGTTGATTAAGGCATGTATGATAGCTATGTGGATAATGATAGTTTTAAAAGTTGAAAGAATAGATACTTGAGTATGGGGTTGAGATTTATAATAAGCTAAAGAAAGAATGAGATGAATCTGTTTCAGGTACGTTGAATTGTACACTAAGTGTGTATATAAGATAATTCACTATGTGATCTTATTATAATGATTTTGTGTAATGAGATATCAATATGATTCTTGAATTGATGAGGGTGGCAAATGTGGCCAAAAGTATGAATCAAAGTATATATATATGAGAAGTTGGTTATGTATAAGAAATGTGCTTATGTTTTTATATGCTTATATGCTTACATATGTAGTTTATTGTATATGGCTTACTAATCTTTTGGAAAGCTTACTCTGTGTGTGTGTTTAATCTGTTTTATAGGTTGTCAAAGCTACTGAAGGCTCGGGACCGTCAAGGATCGTCATCACACTACTAAAATCATTTTGGTACCCTTTTGAAAATGTATAAAGCTAGATATGGCATGTATAGGCTAGTTTTGGTATGAGTTGTATAATAAACTTAGCCATGTGATTTGGCTAATTATGTTTTGATAATATGCCTTAATGAATGTGATATGTGAAGTTGTTTTGGCATTCTTAGTTGTTACATGAAATGGTTATGAGATGGTAAGTATATGTAACATCCTAAAATAGGGGTTATTTGGGATTGAATTATTTTTCTTGTGTTTGAATTGCGGTGATATTATTTGTGGTGTAATAAGACCTAATTAGGGGTCTTGAGCAGGCTCGGAATAGAAGAAAATTTTAATTGTAAGCTTTAAAGATAGGGAGCCTTAGTAAGTAGGGGTTACAAGGTTAAAAGAGGGAACATTTGACATTAAAAAGGACTTGGAAAAGTGGCAAAAGGGAGGCCACTTAGGTGATAGAGTTGACGCCATCAAGGGAGCAAGGGGAGCCTATGTTCGAGTCGCGGAATTCCCCTTTTTGCTCTTTATTTTGGACGACAAAGGGAGAGAGAAAAAGGCTCAATTTTGATTTCAGGATAATAAGGATAATAATGTTTTAATTGGATTTTATTTGATTAATTCTAAGGAGAAAATATAGGCATTTGATTTATTCAAATTATTTTGAATATTTTCAAACAATTGGCTGAGAGTAATTCAAGGAGTTGGCCAAAATTTGAACTCCTTGGAGAGGAGTGGACGGCAAGGGAGCTATGTAGGGGGGTAGGCCGAATTTTTCTAGTGAATTACTTCACAAATTCGGCTAGCATTTCATCTCTTTTGTTCCTTCTTTTTCATTCTCTCTCAAAGCCGAAACACCATTGCCATCTACCTCTTTTCTTCTTTTTGATCCTTGGCCGAATCACCTACCCTCTTTCCCTCTCTTTTTCTTCCTCTTTTCACTCAAAGCCAAGCCTTGATTGTCATCAACCATAGCCGAACCTACACCCTACCTCTCTGCCGAAATTTCTTTTCTTCCTGTTAAACTCTCGTTGGCCGAATAGTAAAGTGGGATAGATCTCTTCGAATTTTCTTTGTCAATCGATTGAAGAAGGTAAATGCTCTAGGCTGAATACCTATTCTTTCCCCTCCCCTTTCTCTGTCGACTTTGATGATGGTAAGAGCCGATTTCGGCACTTGTTAGCAAGGGTGCTAATCACCTGTTTTGAAACCGATTCTGTTTAAGTGCCCGGGATTTTGAGGTATTCGATCCAAGCCTCCATTCTCTGTCAATCGGTCTTGGTAAGTGGTGGTAAGGACCTATTTTATTTATTTAGTGATTAAAAAGCCGAAGGCTATTAACATGTGATTGCCGATTATAGGGAAGCAGAAACACTTGGTGTGTGGTAGCTAGTATTCAAAGGCGTGTTGGTAAGGTCTCGAGTTTCAAATGATAACCCCTTGAGATTATTTTGGTTTGGCCGAATGGCCTTGGTACTAACTTTGGGTAATGGCCGAATATAGGGCAAGGGAATCTTGTGTGGCCGATTGGTTTCTTCGGGATTTAGAGCTATCGTTGGCATCAGGTGTGTACATACACACTTTATAACTATTTAATGTGCTAAGTGTTATGTGTATGCTTAATCGGATTGTGTAGATTCGGATTTAATACCATAATGGTATAAGCAAGGATTCAGGTAAGTCCTTGTCATTATGAGTTCTTTATGATGCTTTTGGGAAGCATGACATATTTGGTATATGTGACTTAAATATTTGGTTAATGATAAATCCAGTGTATGTTGCTAAATAAGCATGTTGGCATGATTTCTGTTAAATATCATGGATTGATGTGGGATATATGAGTGGAGGGGGAAGTGATATTCGTGTCGACGGACACCAGTGGTTTGGTACCACATTTCGTGACTTCGGTCACCAGAGGTTTGGCACCTCCAGAGGTTTGGCACCTCATAGCATCTCGTCCCAGTGGCTTAGCACCACGGCGGGTAGGCCCCACGATTTATATTATGGGATTGACGCCAGTGATTTGGTATCACACGTGAGTTGGCCCCACCAGTTGTTTGGCACCACAATATGATGGATATCGTGACTTTAAGTCACCAGTGGTTTGGCACCACCAGTGGTTTGGTACCACACGGGGTAAAGAAAGGCGTTTGGATGGCTAGGATGGGTGCATGTTAAACTTAATGCATAATTATTCGTTATAAATTGTGTATGATGTGGCATTAAACCGGGGGAAGGGTTACACATTGAGTCTTGGTGACTCACCTTCTCCTTTAACATTTTTCAGGTGACACGTAGATCGCGGATGAGGAGCCGGATGGACTCGAGGTGGCCATGCAGTGACAATGTGAACTAAATGAACTTTGAGTTGTTTTTGTTTTATTTTGGATTTATTTGTTCAAGTTGTAATAAGGCCTCCTAAGATTGCATTTTTATTATTTTACATGTTTGGATAATTTATTTAAACCATTTAATGACTTTAAAGTGATTACACATGTTTTCTCAAAATCAAACGCAAAATGTTTTATTGTGCCATCGGGTACATTTGAATTTCAGAACAACTGATTTAATATATTTTTAAAACAACACTAAGTAATGTTTTCTTCATACACCTTAATGTTGTTGACAAGATAATTAGAAATGAGGTGTTTTCACTAAAAATTAAATCAGTTAAAGAGATTTTACAAAGAGTTTTCCTTTGTAACATACCAAATTCGGTCGTAATGTTTGGGCCGGGTTTGGGGTGTTACAGTATATATGGATGAAAGGAGCTTGGTATAATTTAGATTTAGTTATACAAATTGGTATGATTGGAATTGGTTTTGAATGTAAGGTTTGAATGATTATTTTGGTATGCTTTTGATGGTTTTATGTGCATGAAATATCTTATTGTATATGGTCTGTAGGTATGACCCTTTGTGGGTGGCATTTTGGCCTTGTCAATGGCCTAAAATGTCACACAGTTGTGGCACACGAGCGTGCCTAACGGCCGTGGGTGAATTGTAGGATGCAATTTATCATCACACGGCCTCGACACGGGCGTGTCATCTGGCCGTGGTGTGCAAGTCAGTAGCTAACATAAAAGGACACAGCCTCGACATGAGCGTGCTTGGTGGCCTTGATGGGGGAGTCAGTATATGACCTAAAAGTACACGACCATGGCACACGGGCGTGCCTAATGACCGTGTTGGTATAGTTAGTATAAACAAGGATGGATATACGGGGGTGTCTAGAAGCCGTGGAGGGCACACGGTCTCCTCCCACGGGCGTGTCTCCCCTGCATTTTAGAAAAGTTTCAAACTTTCATGAAATTTTGTATGTGTTTCGGTTTAGTCCCGACTTAGTTTATAAGCATGCTTAGAGTCTTGATGACTCATTTAAGGGACACTATGTTCTAAATAAATGCGAACAGTAATGATTGACTTTGTGTTGTAATTTCTAGATGTTAAAGGTTCCGTTTGATCGGTAATGCCTCTTAACCCTGTTCCGACGACGGTCTCGAGTTAGGGGTGTTACAATATCATTCACACGCCCACAGTCAAGTCAGTTAAAACATAGTCATCGATCATAGTCAAATCAGTCAAATCAGAACACAAGTCAGTCATTTACCCACAAAGGTAAAATAGTTATTTACCCTATAAGGGTATTTCGATAATTTTGTAAATCAGGGGTATTTCAGTAATTTCAAAAATTAAGGGTATTTTGGTAATTTTGCAATCTGAGGGTATTTCGGTAATTTTGCAAATCGGGGATATTTCGATAACTTTACAAACCAAGGGTATTTCAGTAATTTTGTAAACCAAGGGTATTTTGGTAATTTTACAAATCGAGGGTATTTCAGTAATTTTACAAATTGAGGGTATTTTAAACAGAGATAACGATACGAATGGGCCTAGGGCCCATTCTCGACCCAAATGGGCCCACACGCTTATGTGGCCCATTTAGCCCAAATCTAGCCACAGATATGAAATTCACATAGACCAATCCAATATCTACTACACAATCATACAATTTATTCATATGGGCCCACGGGCCCATTGGGCCCACTTGGCCCCTTTCGGCCCAAACAGCCTAAACCTACAAGAACACTCATGATGGCCTCAACTATTGCGTCGAAGCTCCAACACGTGCGCTCACATGCTCGTGTGGCTACCATTGTCGTGTGACCGGCATTTCGGCATTTGCTGCTCTACAACTAGAGTAGTGCGAAATACACACCTGATAGGAATCTGGAGTTGATCCGCGCTCCGACCACTCCTATGCCCAACGCCAACCAAGGTATACTTACTCTCCTCATAGATCGCTCTATTTAAAGCCAGCTTCTTGCCTACTCTCATGCTAGCTTTCCGATGTGGGATCCCTTCGTCAGCAGAGTTTAATTCTAACACAACCACATGTCGCTCCAACTTAGCAAAATAAATATCCATTTTTGGTTGCAATGGGATTCGAACCCTTGCCCTCTCCTATGCTCCAGACGCTACATGCCACCACAACACAAGCTCCTTTTGTGTCTTAAAACATGCGCAACTAAATATAAGCCTATGGGCCAAAATCTAAGTTCATTTAAAAAGAAATCAAAATAAATTGCAAGCTCCAAGACTTGAACCCAAGCTCTCCCTTACCCCCTTAATGACGCCTTGCCACTAGACCACTCCCTTCCTTGTGTCATTTTTCTCCGCATTTTATACTTAAAGCCTACTTACTAACTCCCAGGGTTTTATTCACCTAAACCAAAATTTTCCTAAAGCCTAGGTTTGATCCTGAGAATTCATGGAAGCCCCCTAACCTTCCAAAATCACTCACCTAATAGGTCCAACTTGCATTAGTGTCGTTCTCTTGTTCTCAAAAATTTTAAACGCTCCCCTGCCCAAGGCTCAATAGGCTCAATTCTACTAGGCCCAAATTCGGGGCGTTACAAGGCTATTTCCTTATTTTTTTAAATAATTTTGCACTGTCATTAATCTAAAATTCGGGATGTCACATATTCCATTACATCTCTATTCCATTACTGCCCTATTCCATTCACCCTAACCAAATGTGGTGTTGATGTATATTTGGTATAAATATGAATTGATATGTTATGGAATGAAATTTATATGATTTAATATGAATTTGATTGAGAATTCAAATTAAGAAATGAAAAAAAATTGTTGGCATTAATTCGTAATGTGATGTATTATGGGTAAATAGATTGTATGATATGATTAGATAGTGAATTGATTAAATGATTATTTGTTTATGAATTGTGATGAAATGTTGAATAAGTGAATTGAAATTTTATATAATTGAGTTACTATATGGTATGATAAATGTTGAACTCACCTTTTTTATATTTGATTTTCCATTATAGGCAAACTTTACCAAGCTAAGGAGCATGTAGTGTATATTTATAACCTGAGGTAAGTTACTTGGTTTAATACCCATGAACTTACTAAGCATTTTATATGCTTACCTCATTTGTTTTTCCTTTTACCTGTAGATTTTTAACTTGCGAAACGTGTCAAGAGGATTATTGAGAAGCTCACACTATCCCGATATTGATTTGGTAATCTTTTAACTGTATTAAGGTTATGTTGTGTGTGGCATGTACTTTGGAGTTTTTTTGGATTACTTGCATAGTATTATGGTTTTAGATTCTTTTTGGTGTGATTATAGAAAAGAATATGTTTAGTTGAAAACATACGCGTTTGGAGATGGATTGAATCATGCATTGGTAATTGAAATGGCATTTTGAGTATGCATATAATATGTGTTTTGAAGTTTATATGATATGCCCATAAGTTTTGATAAGGGTGTGTATTTGGTGATTAATAGAATGAATGTTGTGATATATATAATGTTTAGATGAATTAAAATATTTCTCTTTGGTTTATATGTGATTGAGGTGCCTTGAGGCATATTGGTTAAAATTAGGATAATGGTACTTTTCTGGTATGTTTTTGGTGCATTTCAAATAGGTTGAAAGAATGGTTAAGTGAATACTTACGACATAAATGAAAATTTTGGTTTTTAACTTGCCTAATAAAGTACCCAATTGCCTACTTACTTACTAATGGTAATAGGTAAGACGGTTAATGAATCATGATTAGATCATGGCATATTTGTAATGGATTGAATAAGATTTATGCAAGTCATAAGTGTACCAATATGTATCTATGAATTAAGATATAGGTTTGGGCATCAAATGAACTTTCAAACTTGTGATTTTTGACCATCTGAATAAAAGTATCGATACTAGGGACCAATGTATTGATACTTGACCAAATGAAAAGTTTTCTAAATGGACAAAATGTCAACTTGGTACCGATACTTACTATAAGTATCGATACCTAATTGTTAACATCGATACTTGTTCTTAAGGTATCATTAAAATGTTTTGAACCATAATTTTTAGGTTTTGGTAGAATACCAAAATAGTATCGATACCATTCATTCAGTATCGATACTAGATTTTTAAGGTTTTGAAAATTTTACAGTTTGGTCATTTCTCATGCTCAAATCTAATCTATTGTATTTTAAAGCTCGATTTAGTTCCATTTTTATTTTCAATATTTAATTTTTATATTAATAGGATAATTTAATGTTTTAAATTGCATGAGGTTGTTCTGGAATTATTTGTAGCATCTCGTAGCTCGAGTCCGCGACTGGACCAGGTGAAGAGTGTTATAGGGAATTATAATTTCTACAGATTTATATTAAGAGAATTACTTTTATACTGAAACTAATAAAATCATTTTTTGTTTTGTGTTTGTTTCATGTTGCTCAAGCCCACACTCTGTGTGATTCGAGGCATGGGGATAACAGAGAAAGTCGTTCAGTTGAAATTCGAGTATGATTCATATTTGTATAGTATAAAGCACAAGTACTTTTCGATAAGATTTTGTTGCTATAAATATCACAAACTGACTCAGTTTAGAAAATTTTTAAATTTCCGCTGTTACAGTAAAACGTTTTCTTAAACTAGATTTTTTTTAAAAAAAAGCACTAGGCTTTAATGATCCCAATAATGAAATGCATTTAGAACTCATCTTTGTAGACAACAAGTGAATCGAATCAGGTGCCAAACCTTACAGCATACAAGGCTTTTGAGCATAATCAAACTGCATGGTAAGTATGTCGTGAGATTATCAAATGATGTGTAACTGTACACAGTCGTCAATAAGTAATAAACTAATGAGTTAGAGTAACGTGTCCACAAGGACTATATGTGAGTACAAGTTGTGAAATTAACCATTATTCAACTTGGTAAGTAAACAAGATTATGTGTTTAATGAGTGAACTAATTAATTAAACTAAATTTGACTAAGTAGGTAAACAATTTAACTTAATAACACAGAATGTAAAGCAATTGACAAAATTTTTAATCACAACGACATGAAGGACTAGAATAATTACTTCCCCTTAACTTGCAATCATTAAAAACAATACTGAAGAATGTTATGGTGAACCATGGCAATTCAGTGATTTACTAACCCAGAATCAATAAGTTGTAGGCTTCTCTTGAAGTCCCATGTTTAACCTTTTAGTCGCTTTTGCATATGTCTATGTAAATTTTAACTTCAAGGTTACATTTTTAGGCACCATTCCTAAGGGTATGCAATGTAACAATATCTATCGATATCATTACAAATTCAATTATCAAACAATCAAATATGCACCATTCAAGTAGCGTGTCCATTTATAACCATCTTCTCAAATCGATTAATTAATCCATTTACTTACCAACATTGTTTATGCATTAGCAAGCGTAATTGTGATATTAATTGAATGAGTAAAACAACCAAATGCACAAAAAATCATTAGCAAAGTCTTAATGATTTCAAGCTAAAGATTCATAACCATTCTAGCATCAAGAAAATTAAGCCATGCATCAACAATGCCTACATTTGGTTCTATTTACATTTCAAACGCTACCCGCACTGGCTACTTAAGGTGTTAGTGGTCTCATACTATTTTGTTTCATTATATCTGGGCCAAAAAACCCTGATGGCACCAAAAAATGGCTACCTGATTGTTTCATTTTCTTCTGTGGGTGAGTATAAAATGTTCTGGGTGTACTATATGTACTGAAGTCACGACCTTTCATTTCATACTATTTCTTATGATTGTATACTTATTCCATTTTCTGAGCTCGATTTGACAAAACTACAAACTCTCAAATTTCCATCACACCAACCAACAACTTAATCTAGCCGTTTAAACACATTTCTCCGTCTGTTGATTCAATTTCATGGGCATATTCACTGAGTTGAACAAACTCACATTCATACTCCACAACTGATCTATTTCCCTATTTCAATTCAAGGAATTCCATTTTTTTTTTCTTATCTAGATATCTTTTGCTTGTGTATTTCTTTCAAAACTCAATTTTTAAGAATTCCCAATTAAGCATTTCTTTTTATACAATTGCAGCTAAAGTTGACCACCAATGAAAAGCATTCTCTTTAAACAATGACACTACACATCTCAAACAATCTTTGGAAGGACACAACATTTCATCCAGAACTCTCTGTGTGTGTTCTAACCAATACTCGGCTTTAGTCGGATCATCACTCACTTTACTGTGAAACTCTTCAGCTCCACATTTTTGGACTTTATCAATAGAAATTTTGTGAATATTTTGTACTATAAGGCTTTGAGGATGAGGGGGTGGATGTAACACCCCAAACCCGGCCTAGAAGTTATGACCGGATCTGGCATGTCGCATAAAAGAGTTGTTTAAAACTGCGTGTTTGTTAAAAATTTTGAGTTTAATTTTATTCGCTGGTAATCCTTTATTTAACATTTTGGAAAATGATAATTAAGGGTTTAGGAAATGCCCCTATTGAACATTTAATAATAATAGGCAGTAATCAAATTAAAAGCTAAACCAAATAAAATACCAAATTTAAAGTAATAGTGGCCTTATTACAAAATAAAATCCCGAATTAAAATAAGTTCAAATTAAAACGAAGTTTACGAAAGCAATCATAATACATGGCCACCTCGAGTCCGCCCCGACTCCAAAACCCGCGATCTATGAATTACCTGCAAAAATTTAAGCAGAAGGGGTAAGTCAAGAAGACTCAGTGTGCAATCACTCCACACCAACCATAGCTGGGCCCCAGCCCATTCAAATACCAACTGGGCCTTAGCCCTTACAAATCACTTTGGGCAAAGCCCATACAGAATCAGACTGAGCCTTGGCCCATTTAGCAGAGAATAGCAGATAATCAGATATCAATGCAATGTGATGCAAAACCCACCCCAACCTAGATTTCCATCTGCTACACACCTCCCGTACCAGCCAATCACCATTGGGGATTTCTACAATCAACCCTCACCGCTACACACCATTGATGGCGGTCATGCTGCTCATCGTCAGAATCGTGACAGAGTCACCAGAATAGATCGTGGCAGAGCCACTACAACAGATCATGTTAGAGCCACTACAACACTTCCCCTTTCATTATATCCCAAGCCCATGCAACATGTCGTGACATAATAATTCGTGTATGCAATATGACATGTATGCAAATCATATATCAAATATAACATATGAAACGGATTACCATCATAATCAGAATAACAAATACAACATAATGAAGCTAATCAACCTCTAAGGGTATAACAGTAATTTACCTTCTAGGGGTATTTTTGTAATTTACCTATCGAAGGTATTTCAGTAATTTCGCGCCTACAGTGGCCTTTCCAAAGGGCTAATGTCACCTTGAGCGGCTCAACTACCATTCTCGGTCGTTATCGGACTATTGGGCCATAAACTCGATTTTGACCCATTCGGGCCCACACGCTCGTGTGGCCCACCTAACACAAATCTATCCACGTATATAAGATTCACCTGGTCTAGTTCACTATATATTACACCATCATACAATTTTAATCAACTGGGCCCAAGCAGCCTCAACCTACAAGAATAATACTAATGGCCTCAACTATCGCGTCGAAGCCCCACACGTGCGCTCGCACGCTCGTGTGGCTACTATTGCCATGACCGGCACTTTGGCATTTGCCGCTCTGCAGCTAGAGTAGAGAGAGTTACACACCTGATAGGAATCTGGTGCTAATCCGCGCTCCGACCACTCCTGCGCCCAAACGCCCTCCAAGGTGTATTCATCCTCCTCCTAGAATGCTATATATATATAGCTAGCTTCTCACCTTCCTTCTTTGTATCTTTCTGATGTGGGATCCTTCCGTCAGAACAGTTTAAATCCAACTTAAACTCTTCCCGTCCAATTCACAAAATAAATACTCCCTTACTTTTCATGAGATTCAAACCCAGGCTCCCTTGCAACATAATCCACGCCGCTAACCACTTGGCCACAAGCTCCTCTTGTGTCTTAAACTATGCGCAACTAAATATAAATCTATAGCCAAATACTAAGAAAACCAAAATGCAAGAGCTAAGACTTGAACCTTGGACCTCCTTCCTTCTTTGTGGCGTCACCCCCTTACCTTTTATGTGGCGTCACTTTGCCACTACACCACACACTCCACTTGTGTCATTTTTTTCCATATTTTATTCTTAAAGCCTACCTACTAACTTCCAGGGTTTTTTCCGCCTAAAACCAAAATTTCCATAAAGCCAAAGTTTGATCCCAAGACTTCATAGAAGCCCTCTAACCTTTCAAAATCACTTACCTAATAGGTCCAACTTGCATTTAAGTCGATCTCTTGTTCTCTAAAAATTTAAACGCTACTACGCTCAAGGCCCATTAGGCCCAATTGTACTAGGCCCAATTTTGGGATGTTACAGTGGAGGTCGTTGAGCCACATAATTGACTTTCATACACGTAGTAAACATATCATTTATGATACTGAAAAAGGTACTGTAAGCCTTTTCTCTAGGCTCTTGAAACTCAAGCACATTATTAGCAGCCCCTTGATTAGTGGCTCAAACATAACTCTGTACTCCATTAGAATCTGTTCGATTGGATTCAGTTGACATCTTTGATCTATAGGAAAACAAGTCAAACTGATCAGAAGTCACCAAACAATCACCAGTTATAAAGTGGCATGTATTTCTAGACTTAATACATACTATGTTCAGTCCTAGAATCAACTACCCCTAACCTATCTCTTTTGTCATATTAAGGTTACGGAATATTACTATAGTTAACAAGACCAATAATACAGTAACACAATTCGAAGATTAATTTAAACATCATAAATTAAAAAAAAATCGTCGTTCATAACATATATTCGAAAATGAGACTTAAATTAAGTATTTAGAATCCTAAAATTAGTTTAGAAATGAATATAGACTAATTTGAACAAAACAAAAAAATATGACAAAAACAGAAAATAGGGGTCACACGGTCGTGTGACAGAGCTCAAACTATGTGGCTCAAAGACATGGTCATGTGGCCAAACTGTGTAATAACTTGAATCCATGTAACTTATAGTCATATGACCCTGTCACCAGGCTGTGTAACTCTCTGAGATCGTGTGGGGTGACCGTGTGATGCACACGTGTGTGGTAGATCATGTCCACCTAAAATAACTTCGAAACCAAGCCATTTCAACTACTATCTCTTAGGTTCCAATCCATACCATTTACATCCATTTATACCTATTCAAAACACACCAAAACATAACAATTAATAGTCAACCTAAATGCCTAACCAATATACCTTCAATGGCACCACAATTCAAACACTAAACTAATTCACATTCAACATTCACAATTCCTAATTCATAAGCTTACCAAACATACCATTCCATCTATTTCATTCACAACCAACTTAACAAACATAGCTCAATATTCTCATATGAACATATGGTCAAGATATACCAAAAGTGCCAAGAAAATACAACATTTCATAATCAAATGTGAAACAACAACTACCCAAAGCAAAACAAACTCAACATGTCAACCTTATTCAATCATCAATCAAGTCATAAATAGCATACAACATAATCAACCATTTATAACAAATTAAATTTTATTACTTATATATTAGTTCATATACCAAAAAGCTCAAAACATAACCAAATACTTATCACATATATTTATACCAAAATCTTATCTATATGTCACTTATAACCTGGTCAAATTAAGTATCTAGCTACCAAAAGTGTTGACAGATAGTGTGATCTCAAAAAGTAATCCAATTGATAGCTCAAATCCAACGATCTACAAAGAAGAAATATCAAAACAAGGTAATGACCGCCTCCAGACGTACTAACGTCTAGAGTGTGAATACTGCAGTAACAGATATATCAATAAGGTGGTATCCGCAAGTATAGAGGTCCAGCTGTAATATATTTACAATAGAGTAGGTGAGCACTCCGAGGATTGTACCCAAAGGAGGCTCGTGCTAGATCAATCTTAACCTAAACACTAAAAGATCTAATTAGTACTTTAAATAGGTTATAGTAAAAAAGTAAAAATAAAAGGAGTTTTTATGATTTTTAATGATAAAAAAATATAATATAAAGAAATAAAATTCAAAAGATCAAAGGAGTAGAATAAAACAAATCTAATTATAGGTGATTAGCTCAATTTGGTATTTCCATCAATGGTTGCTTAAGGTTCCTCGTCAATCAACTAGTCTCTATCCCAGCAAGATCTTCTGATCTTCCACTCAAATAACGAGTCCGCAAGAATAGCCTATCTTTCAACCTCACAGTTCAGGCTAGTTTAGGGTAAGGTGTTCAGGGATAGACCATACCAATTGTGGGTTAATTCCCAACTTGATTACTTCCTAAGGTTTTCAGGCCTAGGGTTTTAAGTTCTTCCTTTTCCAAATAGTTGATCTGTTGAGTAACTCTACAAAACAGCTAACAAATCATACCTCCACTCGCTAATCCCCTATACAAAGATTAGTTCCTTATGGCTTTCATAAACAATATGGAAGTGATGTAAAGAGAAAACATGATAGATGAATTGAAGTGTAGAGTTTAAGAAAATGCCTGATTTATATTAAAAGATGAAACTAATCCGCAGTGTTTGACTATCTCTACAAATTAGATCTTTTCTGATCAAATAAAGAACAAACTAAAAATAAACTTAATAAGTAATAACGAAAAGTTAAACTAAATTCAATAGAGAAATTCTAGACTAATTAAATGGTGTCTTTTACATGTGAAAAAAAGCCTATTTATAGATCTCAGGTGGCTATCGTTGATAAACCGTAATATATACATATTTTAATCCCACATTTGGCAAACTTTTGGATGATTTATCCCTTGAATTGTGGAATTTGATGCTCTTAATCCTTTAATTTCATGTTTTATACTTAGGAGAGCACAAGAGGATGAAAAGAACAAGAAACGGGCCAAAAATAGAGAAAATAGGCCAAAGTAATAAATCAACACGGCCTGGAGATCACTACACGGCCGTGCCACTTTAGCAGACTTGAACATGGCCCTATGCTCAATTCTCATAGGCATGCCACACGGGCGTGTCCCTACCGTGACCCGTTTTAATTCTACGCAGAAAAGGTTACTTAGAGGCAAAAAAAGACATTCCGAAAGCCTATATAAACACCCTAAGTGTAACCTAAAAGGGGAGTTCGACATAAGGCCTCTATCAGGGCTTTTGACAGGAGCGAAGCCAGACAGGGCTAAATACAGGGAATTACTCCAAGAAAGCCGGTTGATCCATCTCAGAAGCTGGAATCACGCTCAATACTAAAGATTTTCCCTTCAATTTCCTTCAGGGGGTTTTTGGGTTTTCTTTATGTTTTGTTATTTAATTTCTTCTGAGATGTATTTTTTTATAATTATGAACTAAACCCCTCAAATACCTGAGGGGGATGAAACCTAAGACGAATCTTGTTATTATTTTTTGAACTGTATGATAAATACTTGATTTTTTCTTAGTTATGTACTCTTAATTCTTGCTTTAATATTTCAGAATATTGATTCAAGTATTGATCTGCTTATTTAGAGGAGCAAAAGTCCTTGTTTAATAGTAGATCTAGCATAATTAACTGGAGTTGATCGCACTCCTAGAGATAGGACGACGAAAATCTGCCGGATTAGGGTAAAACCTAATATGGGAGTCCATAAATTGAGTTAATGCAATGCTAGGGGTTTTAATTAGAAAGAGATTTCAATTAATCAACCTAGGGTTAGACGTTATTAGTCTCGAGAGTGATAATAATATAAATTAGGGAATCCTACGGATCAAGTCAAGTGAATAAATCGTATGGTTCAAAGTTAGATAACAAGTGAAGTCTAGGTGGATTCTTCCTCAGGTATTGTCTTAATCAATTGGTTTTCCTAAAAGTATTTTCCCAATTCGTTCTATGTGTCTTAGCATCCTTAGCTTAGTATTAGTTAGATAAACATCAAATCCCTTTTATTTTAGGCTAGATAATAGAAAGAGAGTCAATACTAGTACTTTTGGTTCCCTTGGGTTCGACATTTCGGTCTTGCCACTAAGCTATACTATTGTTCGATAGGTGCACTTGCCTTAATCGTGGTAATAGTTAGTTTCTAGGCTCGATCATTCATTATATAAATATTAAATCTCTCAGACTATGATCAAGTCTTTGGCGCCATTGCCGAGGAACTAAAATATTAGGAACGCTCAATTTTTATTGCTTTAGCCATTATTTTTATTTATTTTTATTTATTTTTATTTTTACTTTTCTAATTTTTCTTTTCTTTACTTCTGGCAGGAACTTTTAGTTTATGACTAGAAGAAACCCGTCAGGACCATTACTTTTTTACAGTAAATCGAAAGTACAGCTCATAGAAACAGAAGAGAAATAAGGCGAAGCCTACAATACATACAAGAAGAGCAATGAGATGGCTGATCCCCAAAACAATCCGCTACCTCCTGTGGTTGTGGCAGATCCGGTGAATCAAAATCATGTTCCACGTACTATGTATGATTATGCTAAGCCTAGTTTAATCTATACTGAATCAAGTATTGTTAGACCTACTATTGCTGCAAATAATTTTGAACTGAAACCTAACACTATACAGATGATACAACAGTTTGCTCAGTTTAATGGTTTGCAGGATGAGAAACCAAACACACACTTAGCGAACTTTTTGAAATTATGCGATACGTTTAAAATTAATGGCGTTTCTAATGATACCATTTGCCTTCGGTTAATTCCCTTTTCTTTAAGGAATAAAGCCAAACAATGGTTGAATTCTCTTCCACGAGGATCAATCTCTACATGGGAACAAATGACCAAAAAGTTCTTATTAAACTATTTTCCACTGGCCAAAATGGCCAAGTTGAGGAATGATATTTCTTCTTTTGTGCAGATGGATATAGAGACACTTTATGATGCATGAGAGAGATACAAGGACTTATTAAGGAGGTGTCCTCACCATGGGTTACTTTTATGGCTACAAGTTCAAACCTTTTACAATGGCGTGAACCCCTCAACCAGGCAGTTGATTGATTCAGTCGCCAGTGGAACCCTAAATAACAAGACTCCTGATGTAACGGTCCGGTTTAGACCCTAGTCAGAACAATGGTTTCAGGACCACAAATTCGATTTAGTGAAATATTTTAATATTACTTTCTGTGCCTATGATATGTGATTAAGCATGTGGTAAAATTTCGTAAGTTAATTTGTCTCTCTGTATGTTTAATTTAAGCAAAGGACTAAATCGCGTAAAAGTTAAAAGTGGCTTTTGTTTGATTAATAGCCGAATTGATGTGGTTTTTAAATATGGGGGGATTTATAATGTAATTAGCCTAAATTCTAAGTTAGTGGACGGCAAGGCTATTAATATATATGTTTTATAAGTTAAAGTTATATTAATATTATATATGTTATGTGTTTTTATAATAAAAACAAAGTTAAAAGAAAATTAGTGCTCATTTTACATGCTCTTCCACCGAAAACACAAAAGAAAAAGAAAGAACAAAAGCATCAAGGGTTTCGGCCGTTTCAAGCCTAAATTTAGGTATGTTTTGGCTTTAGATTTTGATGATTTTTATGTTTTTGAGATTATTGCTTAGTCTACTATCAAGCCCATGTTATAATTTGATGAATTGATGATATTTGTGAGTTGTGCCATGGATGAATTAGTAAGCTTTATGATGAATTTAGTTGTTAAATGAAAGATATGTGTTAGAGAAACATATTTTGTTCTTGAATTTTTGATGAATTTAGCTAAATAGGGCTAAATTGAGAACAATGATAATTTTAGGGACTAAATTGCAAATTTGATGGAAAATAGGGGCTTGTATGATATATATATATGTATTTGGCTAAGCATGGTTAAATGATCATTTTTGTGAATTTGATGTTTTCAAAAAAATGTACTAAATTATTAAGTTGTGCAAATATAAGGGCTAAATTGCAAACTGTCCTAAATATGTGTATTTAGATTGAATTGGATTAGTTAGTGAATAAAGGGGTTGAATTTGAATATGTATAGATCAAGAGCCAAAGAAATCGGATTTAGATCGCAGGAAAGCGAAAGTAATTGAGTAGCCGTATCCATTCCCATTAAATCGAACTCGAGGTAAGTCATTATGCAAATAAACAAACTGGTATTACGTTGTGTATGTTCATAAAACTATCGATAACGATGAATGTTTACGAGATGATGTGTACATGAGTTCCTAGATAAGAACGACATAGTAGCAATGTTCGAGAAGTCCCGTATGAACCTAGTAATAGATAAGATTAACTATGTCATGACATATATGTCTGTTCAGGGATATCATGTAAGACCACATTTGAGATGTTGGCGTTGATTTGAGATTCCGTGTAAGACCACATCTGGCACGTTGGCATCGATACGAGATTTATGTGTAAGACCATGTCTAGGACGTTGGCATCGTATTGATTCATGTAAGACCCTCTCTGGGACAGTGGCATCAACATCTGAGTACATGTAAGACCTCGTCTGGGACGTTGGCATTGTATGACTAATCCGAGTTTTTTTAGTATTCTATTAGATTCCGAATGGTTCAACAGGCAAGTCTCTGACATGAAATGTTATATGAATTGCAAATCTGTTTCAGGTACGTTTAATAAGTACATAAGGTGTGTATGAAAGGTAAGTATTTATGTGAACTTACTATCATAAGTATGAGCTATGTAAGGATGAGATGATTGTGAAATTATACTATATGAACTATGTTCATATGTGGTAATGAGTTGAAATATAGGATAAGTTATGGCTGAATACCCAAACCAAACCCTATGTGAGATGTATATGCTTTGTGTATTTTAAGTTAAGTTTATTTGTATACGACTTACTAAGCTTTTGAAAGCTTACTTTATGTGCGTTTTTTCTCTGTTTTATATAGATCGTCAAAGCTACTGAAGGCTCGAGGACCGTCAAGGATCGTCATCACACTACTCAACTTGTTTTGGTACATTTTGGAAATGTATATAGCTAGATATGGCATGTATAGGGTAGTTATTTGTTTACAATTATGAAGTGAACTTAGCCATGTGATTTGGCTAATTATGTGTTGGCAATATGCATTAATGAATATGTTATGTGATGTATGTTTTGGTATAGTTTGATAGTATATGAAGTGGTTAAGTTTAAGGTATGTATTTGGATGAATTATGCTTGTGTTTACATGAGTTTTAGTCTTGTAAATTGGCTTGGTTGAAATTGGATTTTAAATGTAGTGATAGGATGGTTATTTTGATACGTTCTTGGTTGCCGAAGGTGCATGAGTTGAATTGGTTATTTGCTTGTAGGTATGGCCCTAATGTGGGTGGCATATTTGCCTTGCAAATGGCCTATTTTGCCACACGGTTGTGGCACACGGGCATGCTTACTGACCGTGGGACTAAGTCAGTAGTTAATTAAGAGTACACGACCTTGGCACACGGACGTGCCTGGTAGCCGTGTGGTTTAGTCAGGATCGACCACGGCCAAAGTGCAAGGGCATGCTTGGTGTCAGTGAGCCAAGTCAGGATTGACCACGGCCAAGGTACACGGGCGTGCTCGGTGGCCGTGGAGTAAAGTCAGGTTCGACCACGGGGAACACACATGGGTGTGTCTAGCAGCCGTAGGAGGCACACGGCCTGCCCACATGGGCGTGTAACCCCTGAAACTTTGAAAAGTTTAAAATTTTTGAGAATTTTAGTATTTGTTCCGGTTAGTCCCGATCCTGTTTCTAAGCATGTTTTAGGTCTCGATGACCTACAGAAGGGACTCTATGATTGTAAATGATGGTTTAATTTATGAAATTGTCTGATAAAGTTTTCGATCTATCAGGCAATGCCCTTAACCCTAATTTGGTGACGGATACGGGATAGGGGTGTTACATTTGATCAGTATCAGAGCTACGGTTTAGTCGATTCTCGGACTAACGTAGCGTGTCAGAGTCTAGCTATACATGCCATATATTTGAACTGTGATAATGTGATGAATCTTGACGTGAAAAATGTGATTTCTGTATAGTAATGGATCCCCAAAGAGCCGTAGCTGACGATGTAGAAAGTAATGCGCCTGCTCCCGCGCAAGGGACAGCGACCTCTAATTCGAGACCGGCTACGAACTGTAAAGAGGGAGAAGCTAAACAAGCTTTCTTTCAGATGATGAGTGAGTGGTTCACTCAGTTTGTTAGAAATAATCCGGCTATTTCGCAACCTCCACCCCTGGTTAATCCCCCTCAGACATCAGTTGTACCACCGGCTATGTGTCCGAATCTGTTGAATAAGCCTGCGGTTGACAAAATCTGTAAGTATGGGGCTGAAGAGTTCAGGGCCACTAGTGATGATGATACCTAAAAGGCCGAGTTCCAGTTAGAAAACACAATCCGGGTATTCGATGAAATGTCTTTGACTCTGGAAGAAAGCATTAAATGTGTTGTATCACTACTACGAGATGTGGCCTACCAGTGGTGGAAAACCCTGATTTTTGTTGTTCTGAAAGAGCGGGTCACGTGGGACTTCTTTCAGATTGAGTTTCAGAAGAAATATATCAGTGCCATATATCTATCACTGAATGTGAACGAGAGTTCGTGAGATTGAGTCAGTATGCTCGCGAATGTGCATCGGCTGAAGCAATAATGTGCAAAAGATTTAAAGACGGCCTTAATGAAGTTATTTGTCTGCTAGTTGGGATTCTCAAAATAAAAAAGTTTATTGTGCTTATTGATCGAGCGTGCAAAGCTAAAGCACTTAGGAAAGATAAAAAGAAAGCTGAGTCTGAAGCTAGAGATGTGAGAAAGAGATTTCAGAGTAGATCCTTTCAGTCTGGTTTGAAGAAATTTCGAGATGAGTATAGCCGTTCAAAGTTGAATGTGGGACATTCGAGTAGAGATTGAGTTAGATCACAATTGAATTCTAAAGCTCCAGCAACTTCAATAGCAAGCATTGGAAGTGTTCGATCTGAGAAACCTGATTGTAAACATTATGGGAAAAGATATTCGGGAAGTTGTAGATTGAATGATCGAGCCTACTTCAGATGTGGATCGTTAGATCATTTTATACGTGATTGCCCAGAGTCTAGGGAGCAAGAGACTACTCAGAATCCGAGATCTGATAACGTCCCAGCAAGGGGTAGACCTTTTCGGAATGCAAGAAACATCAGTCGTAGTCAAAGAACTACGAGAGACACTGTAGCGAGATCTAAAGCTAGAGTGTCTACCAGAGCATATGCTATCTGGGCCCGGGAGGAAGCCAAAATGACCAAGTCCCTATACATACCATATACTCAAAATGCTAAATTTCATCAATACCCAAAATAATAGTTTTGATAGTGTGAGGCGAATCTCCGACGGTCCCCAATCCGAGCTAGCTTGGCGACGCTATAAAAACATGGAAAATAAACAGAGTAAGCTAGATAGATTAGTAAGCTCATATGAAAGAAATAAGCAAACCCTACCATACATTAACATGCAAGCAATATAACATAAGATAATGTAATTTACCATAATCTCATGATCATATTTCACTTCCATCACAAACTTATCTTGAAATTGTCATTTCACGAGTTAATAATCATAAGCTTTGAGAACATACCTGTACCATCTCGAAATGAATTTACACATATTCATGTCTTTGACATACTCGTGAACCACTCGGAATAATAATGTCAGATACTCGGGAATCTTACACACTAAGTGCCGCATATGGAGTTAATGCTACCTAAATCTCATATCACATAGTTGCTCGCTCTCGAGCTAACAATGGGCCTGCTCACACAAGCTGCCGGTCAAGACGTAACTACGTGGTGCTGCTCACACAAGCTTTCAAGTAACCGCAACATATGCCGGTATACTCAGCCACCAGTAGGACATACAAGACCAACACCCGGATCACATAATCACATAAGACATGGTAACCCTAGTGACATGTCACTTGTATCCTTACATATTCCTAAGGTTCAAACGGGATTTCTCATTTGTCGAATCGTCTTTGGACTCATCCATAGAATTAGAATCGTCCACATAATCAATCATATAGTTCATGCATTAAAGCATTTAAATACAATTATATTAAAGCTTATTTAACATACGAACTTACCTCGGTTACAAAAACGGCCAAACGGTCTATTCGTCAATTACTTTGGTTTTCCCTCGATCTAGACCTGAACTTTGTTTTTTTAATCATCACAGTATTCAATTTAGCCCAAAAACACCTTATGGAAAAAATTATATTTCTGCCCCTAAAATTTAACATTTTACATTTTAGTCCCTAGGCTCGTAAAATAAATTCCATTCAATTTCTTAAAAACCCAAGCCTAGCCAAAACTTATTCATACTCATAACAGCCCATTTTTTTCATTTATTTCACATTTTAACACACATTTTACAACATTTTACAAATAGGTCCCTTTTTTACATTTCCATCAAAAATCACTTTGTAAATGTTGTTTTCCTAACATCAAACATCAAAATACATACATATTCTACATGGGTAAAATTTTATACTTTGAAATCTTTTCAAATTAGTCCTTAAAATAGCTAGATTAGGTTAAGACAACTTCAAAAACATAAAAATCATCAAAACGGGACAAGAAAGGACTTACAATCGAGCTTGAAAGTGGCCAAAACCCTAGCTATGGACTCCTTGTGAAATTCGGCTACGGGAGGATGAAATTGGGAAGATGGACATCTTTTTATTAGTTAATTTTGTCTTTATTTACCAAATGACCAAAATACCCTTCACTTAAACTTTGAAATTTTACTTACTCCATGTCCATTTTTGTCCATCTTAAGGTATAATGGTCTAATTACCGTTTAAGAACCTCCAATTTAAGAATTATTTACAATTAAACACCCTTAGCTTCTAGAACACACATTTTGTACCTATTGCAATTTAGTCCTATTAGTCAAATTGGACACTCTATCGATAAAATTTCTTAATGAATTTTCACACAGTCATTCGATCATATTGTAAACTTTAAAGAAATAATAAAATAAATAATTCTACTTCAAATTTGTGGTCCCGAAACCACTGTTCTGATATGGCCCAAAAACGGGCTGTTACAAGGGAGAGCTGAATGGAAGTGTCTCCCAGGTACTAATATCCTAACCTCCTTTAATCAAGCAATAATGTTCTCTGAAGCAAAAAATGTGGATTCAATTTTTGTGCACTTGAATAGCTCCTACATTAGATGTTTCTAATGTCAATACTTTTCGAGCAGTTTTATTTTACACTATTTTGGAGAAGAAATAGATATGCACCGAAACATGGATATACAAAAATATGAAATGGTGCGTCAATGGCCAGAAAGTGCGAGTCTTCTTTCCCCACATAATGAAGGCTTTATGCAAAAGAGCAGGCATTTTAATGGCATCTATAGAGCATTTTATGAAGCCATCGCAAAGCATAACTGGAGTCACACTGTATATGCAGTACATATAGCTTCGGGCGAAACAAATAAAAGAGTGAAACAAAACACCAATAAGAGGTGACGGCCACTCTAGCGTCATCTCAAATGAAAGCAAAATCGATCGCTCGATAAGAAATTGGAGGGAGCATTCATCCAAAGCTGGATTGGATGATACACTAGGTGCAGAAGCCAGACCCAATTTTTCAGGAATTTACACGGAAACACAATATTAGGGCACCTAATTACATGCTGATATGACATAATACGGTGTAGCAAAACTAATTTTCACACTGTAGGAGCTTGAAAATAAACATTATCATTAGGTTTTGATCATGTTTTAGTAAGTTTAATTAAATTCAATAAAATGTGCAAATTGAGTCTTTTATTGACCTTAGGGGCTGAGTGAGGCCTAAGGGTGAGCTAATGAACTTTGTAAGTGTGCAGGAGACAATTAGAAGGCATGCTAAATCGATACTGGTCATTATGTCACAACACAGAGGGTTTGATATCGCAACATATGGAGTAGATTGGAGAAATTTTGATACTGCCTTCAACGTCGTAACACAGCCTAAGGGTGTCACGACATACCCCTGAAAACATCCCAAGAAGAGTATATTGACTTCTATGTCACGACATAGGTCCTGATGTGTCGTGACATCTACTCTAGATGGGAATTAATATAAGCTAGGGAATTTTTTGGTCTGCACAATCAAATCTAAAGCTTGGGATTGTCAGCTAACCTAGGGTTAAGGACGACAATCATCTTGAATCTATAAATAGGTTCATTTGTTACATTTTAAGGACATCAATTACTTAGCTTAGATTTTTTCTTTTAATTCCAATTTAACTTTTCCCCTTTCTTAGGTTTTAGATTTAGTTTCAGTTTTTTTTTATTTTATTTCAGGAGATCTGATTTGAGGATACAATCAACTCTTATGGATTTACTTTTATTGATAATACAAATTAGGCTTTTTCTTAAACCTTATACTTTCGATTCAATTCTCATGATTATGCTTTATATCTATTTTATAATGTTTACAAAAACCATAAGGAACTAATCCCTCTATGGGGGTTTAGCGAGTGGAGGTACGATCTATTAACTATTTTGTAGGGTTGCTCAATGGATCAATAGTGTAACATCCCTTACCCTATTCAACGCCGAAACAGGGTACGAGGCATTACCAGACTTACCACACAAGCATTCCAACAATTTTGAGACATTAAAATTGTGTCCAAATTAAAACCATCCATATTCAATCATAAAGTCCCTAATACGAGCCTACGAGGCCCAAAACGTGTATTGGAAGTGGTTTGGGACTAAACCAAGAACTCAAGAAATTTTTACCAAAATTAGAAAATTTTTGCTAACTGAAGGGCTCACACGCCCGTGTGACCCTAAGACACAGCCGTGCTTTAAACCGTGTTCAATTTAGGGTGCTCTCTGACTTGTGCCACATGGTCGTGCCACACGTCCCATGCTAGTCCTTGTGCTTATTTAAATTAATTCGAATTACGTGCAGGTTTCACATGGTCGAGACACACATCCGTGTTCTAGGCCATGTAGCACACACGACTGAGACACACGCCCGTGTCTCTACCCGTGTGCTCAATTCTGGACATTCTATTTTGCAACTATTAAGGTGCAGTGGACACACGATTGGAACACATACCCGTGGGGCAGACCATCTATCTACCAGTGTGGAAAAAAAAGAAGGCTATTTACCAAGCCATTTGCCACCCCTTTAATGCACACACCTACATAACATAACATAGCACCAATTCAAGCTTATACATACAACCAAATCATCCACAACTAAGGCATCAACACATTATTCACATGCAAACATCAATCATACATAAACTTCATATAACTTATAAACTCAAATCATGCAAGTTTCCTCATTCATGAAAGGCATCATCATATGAATACTTTTACCAATATTAGCCAATTTCAAATGGCCTTGTACGAAATGAACTTCTAACCACATAAGCCAATACATTGGGCCAAATCAATTATGACACAATAAAAAATTGCCAAGTCCCGTATACATGTCATAACTCAAAATGTTAAATTCATTAATACCAAAATACTTGTTGATAGTGTGTATGGATCTCTGACAATCTTCGAACCCCTAGCTAGCTTGGTGATACTATAAGACAAGGAAAAGAAAGGGGAGTAAGCTATATAGCTTAATAAGTTCCTATGCAAATAATAAGCATCATAACCACACATTATCATACAATTTACATGATAAAAATTAGCATGAAGGTTATTAAAATCTTATAATCATAACTTACTAAATCATCACCTTACCAAGGGTTCATCAAATATCGAGTTCATTACTTATGAATTTTACGTACATACCTGTACTAACTTGCATCCTAACCATATCCTTTCACAACTTTGACATTTTCGTTGAACACTAGCAATCTTAACGGATACTCAGAAATTTCGCACATAAGTGCCATATATGTAGCTAAAGCTACCTCATATCTCATAGTACATATAGGCTCGCTTTCGAACTATTCACGGGCCTGCTCACACAAGCTTTCAGTCAGGACGTAGCTACACAGTGCTACTCACACAAGCTATCAAGTATAGGCAACACATGCCGGACTACCCAGCCACTGGTAGGACGTACAAGACCAGCACCCGAATCACATAATCGCATATACACATGGGTTCCTAGTGACATGTCACTCGTATCCTACTTTATTCCTAAGGTTCAACCGAGATTTCTCATTTGTCGAAACTTTGTTGAATACGTCCAAAGATTCAATCACAATTCATACAATATCAAAGAATTTAAAACATAAATATAACAATGCATTATTTAATATGAACTTACCTCGGTACAGAAATAGTAGTATTGGACCTAATCGTCAAACACTTTGTTTTTCCCCCAATCTAGGTCTGAACCTTATTTTTCTTGATTTATAATAACAAATTTAACTCATTTAATACTCACATTATTCAATTTATCCAAAATATCACATTATGGAAAAATTACATTTTTGCCCCTAACTTTTCAACATTTTACACTTTAGTCCCTAGGCTCGTTAAATGGAATATAGTCAATTTCTTCAAAACCCAAGCCTAGCCGAACCATTTACACACTTATAACAGCTCACATTTTTCATTAAATCATACTTCTACAACATATTTTACAACTTTTACAAATAGGTCCTTTTAGGTATTTTCATCAAAAATAACTTGGTAAATGTTCTTTATCTAACATCAAACATACATAATCTACCATTAGACATCAAAATACACAAATATATAACATGATTAAAATTTTATACTTTGAAATCTTTTCAAATTAGTCCTTGAAATAGCTAGATTAGGTTGCAAAGATCTCAAAAACATAAAAATCATTAAAAACGGGGCAAGAACGGACTTACAATAGAGCTTGGAAGATGAAAAAACCCTAGCTATGTCTTCCCTTTATGAATTTTGGCCATGGGGGACTAAATTGATGGAGATGACATCTTTTTATTTGTTTTATTTTTCTTTATTTACCAAATGACCAAAATGCCCTTAATGCCTAACTTCAAAATTTTACCCATCCATGTCCATTTTTGTCCAAATTAAAGTAAAATGGTTTAATTACCATTTTAGGACCTCCAATTTAAAATTTCATAACAATTAGACACCTCTAGCTTCTAGAACACATATTTTGCACTTGTTGTAATTTAGTCCTTTTAACTAAATTGAGTGCCCAAACATCAAAATTTTCGAACGAAATTTTCATGAAGTCATTTCATAAAACTGTAGACTATAAAATATAATAAAAATAAATTTTACTACGTCAGATTTGTGGTCCCGAAACCACTATTCTGACTAGACCCAAAATCGGGCTGTTACAAACTGTTTGGGAAAGGAAGAATCTAAACCCTAGGCTTGATGACCCAAGGAAGTTGTCAAGGAAGGAATTAACCCAAAGTTGGTATGGCCTATCTGTGAACACCTTTACCCCAAGCAAGTCTGGACTGTGAGGTCAGAAGATATGTAGTCCTTACTGACTCGTTATTCTAGTGGACATATCAGAAGATCCTACTAAGATATCGACTATTTGATTGACGAGGAACCCTAAGCAACAGTTGATGAAGATTAATGAAGCGAGCTAATCACCCATTGTAACATCCAAAATTTAGGGGTTATGCGTTTAATGCATAATTCAAGTGATAGTGGGCTTTGTGTGTGTTTGGATGTGTTTTAAGGGTTTCGGGAACTCTAAGATATAAGTGAATGCTTTAGGAGAATATTGGGTTTTAAGTTTAAAAAAGGGGAGCTAGGCAAAGGAGGCCTTAAAAAAATTGTAAGGGTTTTTGGACACAAAGAGTGCCTTGGTAAAGTGGCAAGAAGGCGCCACTTAGGGCCTTGGTAAGTGACGCCTCAAGCAGGGTGGAAGGGCTCAGGTTCGAGCAGCATGGGAAGCAATGGGAGCTTTTATTTTTGCAGCAAGGAGAGGCAGTGTTGGACGGCACTTGGACTTTAAAGGAAGAGGATAAGACTTGGTTAATTCTTTTTAAATTTCGGCTAGAGGGGAAGGGATAGTGGTTGACTTATTCAAACTTTTTGAATGAGTGTTGAAGAGGAAAAATAAGAGAAAAAGAAGGGCGAGATAGAGTTTGAGTGCTAGCCGAATTTAGGAGAGGGGATTGGGATGGTATATTCGGTCATGTAGGGGGGAGTAAGTGCCGAATTTTAGTTAGTGAGTGTGTCCATCTTTTTGCCGAAATTGTGAGTGAAGAGAATTCTTTCTTTTTCCACTCTTTTCTTTGAAGCAAGAACCGAAACTTTAAGTGACCATTTGGGACAATTCGTGCATCTTCTTTTCTTTTCATTTTCTTTTACCTTCCCAAAGCCGAACCTTATAGTCCCTCTTCTTCTTTTCTTCTTTTGGAACCTTAGAGTCGAATTACCCCTTGTGTTAGCCGGAACCTTTTAGGTACCTTTTATATTTCTTTTCTTTCCTTCAACATCAACTCCACATCTATTTTCTTGGTGGCCGAATGTTCCAACTCCATTTGGGGAGCCATAGCCGAATCTCTATTTGAACTTCCTTGCCATTTCTTTTCTTCTCTTGTTCTCTTCAAAGCCAAAAGTGCCATTGGTTGTAAGTTGCTCCAATCGATTCTCTATAATGAGTAAGGGTTCTCTTATAATCGTTTTTCTCCTATCTCTTTTGATTGCCGAAATTCAAAGATCTGACTCTAATTCTCTAATGTGGCCGAATCTAGGAAAGTGATTTCGAGAAGTTGATCATTAGTGGTAAGTAAGATGCAATCTTAGGCCGAAGGCCATTCCTTTTATTAATGCTTGGAGCTGATTCTAACATTTATTTAAATAGGGGTTTCGACTACGTCAGGAGCAAGTGACAGTTTCGGGATTTAGATAAGCAGGGTAAGGTTGATATTCGGCCAAAGGCCATATTATGAGTAGTTAAGCAATGACTGATTTTGACTATGATTATTTAGGGGCAAATCAACAGGAGTAAGCAGAGGCTTTCGGGATTCTAATCCATTTTGGTAAGGATGTTAAGTTGTAGTTCTAATTCATTTAAGATCTCTTATTAGTGACCGTGTTTTTTGATTAAGTGTTAATTCGATGGACGTGGGTAGCAGTCAAGAAAGAAAAGGGGTAGTTCCTATTCCTAAGTTTAAGAAGCGATCAGTCTCTGCAGTACGGGATTGGCCACCGGGGTGTGGGCCAGCAACAGGGCAAGATTATAGGTAGATAGCTATAGTTACGATTAGTGACAGCATCGGTATTGAGAGCATAACGCTTCAGGTTATCAGGTGTGTGATTAACCCAACAATTTCCCGGTTGTATGTTATATTTGCATGTGTTATGTGTATGTTGACAAGTACAGTGGCGATAATGAGATGGTTACCCTAAAAAGGGGTATGTTGATAACCAGGTCAGTGTTAATTACCAATGAGACTGTGAATATGCAGGTGAAAATATGATTGTTTGCCTGATAGCATGTTCATGCATTATTCATCATGACACTATCGTATGTTGCATGTGCATGGGGCGGGATTGATATATATGAAAGAAGGACAAGGTGTACTTTATGTACGTGGTTTAGTGACAGCTACGAGCCTCACATGGATCGATGATTGGATTTGTGCCTCATCGTGGTTGGTATCGGCTTTGTGCCATATCGTGGTTTGGTAATGGCTATGTGCCTCATCGTGGTTTGATGTTAACTACGAGCTACATCGTGGATTGACGTGGACTGAGGTCGCGTTGTGGATTATCTGTGATTTATTTCACGTGGATGGCATTAATTGCCAAATTGGTGTGTAGAGGTTGGAGGGTTGATTTAGTAATCCCCTGGTGTGTGGTGGCTGGATACGGGGGTGTGTAGAGGATGGACCCTAGGCTAGGTTGGGTGCACTTTGCATAATCATGTGTGGTATGTGGATTGGTGTGGATATGGGCCAAGCCCATTTGTGGACTTATGTGGATTAATTGCCTTATTATCTGATACGTAGTTTGGTGTGGTTTTGGGCTAAGCCCATGTGTGGAAATCTGTGGACTAATTATGTAACACCCCGGTTCTAGGGGTTATGCGTTTGGTGCATAGCTCAGAGGTTGGCATACTTCAGTGTGTGGTTGGGTTAGTTTTAGGGGTCTTGAGAACCCTAAAGTGTAGTGGAATGCCCTAGAAAATTTTTAGTTTTAAGGGTTAAAAAGGGAGCTTGGATGGAGGAGGCCTTAAGAAATTTATTTGGGAGAATTAGACACAAGAAATGGCTTGGCAGAGTGGCAAGGGAGATGCCACTAAGAGCATGGAGAAGTGACGCCTCAATGGGGCTTTGGGGTCTCAGGATCGAGCTGCAAAGGCAGCATTTTCTTTTCTTTTTGCGTCATGAGCAAGGAGGAAGTGTTGGATTCGGTTTTGGCACCTTAAAAGTAGGATTTGACTTGTTCAAATTATTTTAAATGGGTGGCTAGGAGGAAGGATGAGTTGGCTTAAGTTTGAAATTGTTTGAAAGGGTGGTGTAGAGTGTTTTTAGGAGGGAATCAAGGGATTGGGAGAGAGGCAAAGGTGTTGGACGGCTAGGGGGGTTCTTGTGTTGACATTTTCATCCTTGAAGGTTGGGGGGGAGTAGCCAAACTCTATTTAAAGGGTGTGAGTCTCCTTGTTGCCGAATTTTAGCCTTACTCCTAAGCCTTCACTTTTGTTCTTCTCAAACACTACCTACACCCAAAACGTAACACTACCTCTACTTGTCCTTTTGAAACCATTTCTCCTTTGAACATCTCTTGCTTTTCTCTTCTTTAACTATCAATAGCCGAACCTCTTTAAGGCATCAACATTTCTTTACTTTCCTATTTTCACAAAAGCCGAAGGTTCACTTAGCCGAAACTTTGACTTCCTCTTGTTATCTTGCTAAACCGATTCTTGAGGCCGTTAAGTATTCTCTCTCAGTCTCTGCAAGCGTGGTAGTAAGTAAGCTCTTCCCTAGTAATCGATTTTGCTTCTTTCTCTTGTGGGGTGCCGAAACCAAAAGATGGTTTTGGTATTATGGTGATGGCCGAATGTTATTATTAGGGCCTTGATATTGTTTCTTTCTTGTGTAACCATAGAAAGGGAGCACTAAGGATCTTTTAAGGTTCGATTCATCAAGGAATTTCGACAAGGTTCTCAATCAAGTAACGTTCTCAGGATTTGATCAATTGTGCTAGTAATAAGGTGCGTAATCAACGCACTAATTCTCGATTCTTTGTTTACTAATGTGTTTATATATGCATGATGGGTAGTAGCCAAGCTTAATGGCTAAGTGGTAAATACCACTGTTTGGGTAATTGGACGCCAGGTGAGTATTTTGTGAAATTTATGTATTGTGATGTATATATATATAGGTTATGATAATTAAAATGTGATGTCCACTCTTATGTTCTGATATGATCTAACATGTTGCATTTACATACATGGGAGGTGGATGGGATCGATGAAGGAAGAGGGTACATATGATGTACGTGGTCTAATGTTAGCCTCGGCTACATTAGCGCTTGAGGGTTAGTGAGTGCTACCTCAAGGAGATGTTAGCTAGGTGCCCATCTCAAATGGTTGATGGCTATGTGCATCACCGTAGACGGGTTACGATAATGGGATCACTTTGGTTGATCGATGGCTCAGCCACGGCCTTGAGCAGCGAGTTGCCAAGGTAAGGATTATGGATCACGATGTGATCAGTGGTGGTTTATCCACGGCCTTAGGCAGGGAGTCTGCTAAGGTTGGTGTTACGGTTGGAATGTAGGTTGGGCTGAGATGCATATTTGCATGACTTGTTACGAGAATGGTATGGTATTGGGCCAAGCCCATACGTGTGGGAATCTGTGTTTTGATTATGCACTGAGTCGGTGGACTCACTCTTTTATTCCTAACCATTTCAGGTGATGCGTAGAATCGGACCGGGATCGGAGAGGACACATGGTGGCCCATGCAGAAAGAAGAAATCAAATATTTTAAGTTTATTTATACTAAGTATTTGGGTTTAAATATTGATGTAATAAGGCCCTTTTGATTTGTTTTCATTTAATTTGGGAATTACTTTATTATTATTTTTAAATTATGGTTTGATTACTTTGATTTACTATGTGAAAATGATTTAGATTTTAGCCACTTAATTACTCAACAAATATATAAGTTAATCAAGTGTTTTAATATGGACATTTCTATAATAATATCAAGTTATTTTTTTTTATATATACAATATCAAAAGGATATGAAAAATTTTAAAAGTTAGTATATTTCCCTGTTTTATTTTTAAGACAAAAAGAATATTTTCACTAACATAACCAGATTCGGTCGTAGTGAATAGGTCGGGTTTGGGGATGTTACAGATTGGTATCAAAGCCCGGTTCAAAACTCGGCTTTGAGGGTTTTGGGCCCGAAACAGTTTTCAAAATGGGTTTTTGGAAAGTGGGCTTTTATAAAAAGGTTTTCAGGTTATTCTGGCATGGCACCCATATCTCCGACCCGAAGTCAACCAGGTAAGTACTTCGAACTTTTGAAGTGATTTGTTTACATGAATTGTTATGGGCTTAGATTGGGCTCGTAGATTAGAATATTAAGACTTTTTGGACCCTAGGATTAGTCTACTCAAACATATACGTAAAACTTAAAGCTCTTAAACAAACCTGTGAAGTAAGTCGCCGGGTTAAGGTGTGGCAACCGCTGTACGCGTGTCGAGGATTGGACCCGGAAGAGCTTGGTACTTAAGTAGTCCTCGTGACTCACCTCCTCTTCGCAGGAATCCTACCTGGTGCGTAGCTACGGTTCACCTTAACCAAGAGGACTTGTTCATAGGCTAAACCGATTATTAAAACCCGAAAAGGATTTGGCCTGATTGTTTTAAGATTCCCTGTTTTAGTATTTTCAACTTTACCCCTTTGGTTTGTGAAACCCTAAATTTGATTTTTGAAGGACGTTTCTGATTTATAAAATTACCAAAATGCCCCTAGTGGCAAAATTACAAAAATGCCCCTGTGTTATAAAACTACCGTACTACCCTCAATTTTTTTTTTGATAAAATGCTCCTTACTTTGCAAAATACTAAAATCCGAGTTTTCAAAATATTAAGATACCCTGGTTTGTGGAAATTTACGAAAATACCCCTGGTTAATGAATTTACCAAAATGCCCCTAGTTTCTAAATTTTCAGAATTTCTCTCGATCTTTTACTGAAATATTTCTATCTTAGCTTTGTGAAATACTGCGATATTCCGATTTGGAGAATTTACGAAAATGCCCATGATTTACAAAATTACAAAAATAACCCTGCTTTCTGAAATATTTGCAACACATTTTGGTTGGAAAACAAAATTTGTTCAGGATGACCCTGAGATTTTGTAAATTCTGGAATATCTTTAAGTTGGAAAATTATTTTCAAAATTGACCCTGAGTTATTACCGATATACCCCTATAGTAAAATAACGAAATTACCCCTGGGTAGAGAATGAAACTCTGATTGCTCGAAAGAACTACCCTCGAAAACTTCATTGCATAAAATTGCTCATGGATAAAACAGTGAAACAAGAATTTCTAATGCATAAAACTTTCTAAACAGATTAAATCGAAGCGCTAGATATGAGTTCTAGGGGGCGTGGTCGCAATACTCGTGGGCGTGGTAGAGGCAGGATGTCAGTATCGGAATCGGTTGGGTCCCGCCATGGGTCAGAGGGCGATGCACCGCCACTAGCTGTTGAGGTTGAACAGCAGGATCAGACTGGAGGAGACGACGCAGTGTCACAAGCTGTGCTGCGAGTGCTCGAATGAGTGGCAGGAGCCAATGTGGGCAATAGGACTCGGAAATCAGTCCCCGAAAGGCTTAGGGCGAATGGAGCCGAGGTTTTCGTGAGGAGTGTCCGGGTAGCTCCAAACGCGGGCGTAATCGGCTTGAGGTCGTTGAAAGGATTATGGACGACTTAGACTTAACTGCTGAGGAGAAGCTTAAGGGTGTTGTTTCGTTGCTACGGGATGAAGCCTACCAGTGGTGGCTCACGGTTAAGGAAAGTACCCCTGCGGATCGAGTGGACTGGGGTTACTTTAAGATCAAATTTGAAGGGAAGTATGTCAGAGCGAGCTATGTGGACGCCCAGAGGAAGGCGTTCCTTAACTTGGTGCAAGGAAGCAAGTCAATAGCGAGTACGAGGTCGAAGTTTACGCGTTTGAGCCGGTATGCTCGGGGTATCGTGGCAACGGATTATGAGAGATGTGTCAGATTTGAAGATGGTCTGCGGGATGAGCTGCGAGTTTTGATTACTCCGCATCAGGAAAGAGACTTCGCCATTTTAGTGGAGAAAGCTCGGATAGCTGAGGAAGTCAAGAAGGCGGAGAGACACAACAGAGAAAGGAACCATGATAAGAGAAGTGTTGGATCGCCAGAAATGGTTGAGAGGGTTCAGAAAAGACCGAGGGTTGAGACTCCTGTTCATATTGCTAAGCCAGTTGCCGGAAATCCAGATCGTCCGTGTGCTCAATGTGGAAGGTACCATGCTCAAGGAAAGTCTTTGGAATCGTGTTCGAGAATGTTTTAGATGCAAGTCTAAGACTCATCTGGTTAAGGATTGTCCCCAGAATCCGAACAGGGCTCAGTCAGTGGGTCAAGGTTATGTGCAACCAGACAGAGGTGGTCAGCAGGCGACGAGAGGTCGTGGTCCAAACCATGGAGGAAATGGTTCCAGCCGAGGTCGTGGAGCAGTAAACCGCGGTAATGGTGGCACTGAGGCAAGACAGCCAGGTCTGGTTTAAGCAGTCCGTCGGAGGGAGGATAATGATGTGCCGGATGTGCCAGCGGGTAAGTTTCTTATGTTTGGAATATTCTTTGTGGTCTTGTTAGTTTTGGTGACTGTTTGTGTTGTTAGTCGTAAAGTATTGGGGCTTTGAGTAGGAACTTAGAATCTGTACCTAGAAGTATGTTAGCTCTTTAAGATCAGAGTGCGCAGCGATAGTGTAGTGCAAGGAATTGGACTGTTAGTCTAGACAAGTAATTTCGAGGACGAAATTATTTTAAGGAGGGTAGAATTGTAACACCCTGGTTCTAGGGGTTATGCGTTTGGTGCATAGCTCAGAGGTTGGCACACTTCAGTGTATGGTTGGGTTAGTTTTAGGGGTCTTGAGAACCCTAAAGTGTAGTGGAATGCCCTGGAAAATTTTTAGTTTTAAGGGTTAAAAAGGGAGCTTGGATGGAGGAGGCCTTAAGAAATTTATTTGGGAGAATTAGACACAAGAAATGGCTTGGCAGAGTGGCAAGGGAGATGCCACTAAGAGCATGGAGAAGTGACGCCTCAAGGGGGCTTTGGGGTCTCAGGATCGAGCCGCAAAGCGACATTTTCTTTTTCTTTTCTTTTACGTCATGAGCAAGGGGGAAGTGTTGGATTCGGTTTTGGCACCTTAAAAGTAGGATTTGACTTGTTCAAATTATTTTAAATGGGTGGCTAGGACGAAGGATGAGTTGGCTTAAGTTTGAAATTGTTTGAAAGAGTGGTGTAGAGTGTTTTTAGGAGGGAATCAAGGGATTGGGAGAGAGGCAAAGGTGTTGGACGGCTAGGGGGGTTCTTGTGTTGATAGCTTATCCTCCTTGAAGGTTGGAGGAGTAGCCAAACTCTATTTAAAGGGTGTGAGCCTCCTTGTTGCCGAATTTTAGCCTTACTCCTAAGCCTTCACTTTTGTTCTTCTCAAACACTACCTACACCCAAAACGTAACACTACCTCTACTTGTCCTTTCGAAACCATTTCTCCTTTGAACATCTCTTGCTTTTCTCTTCTTTAACTATCAATAGCCGAACCTCTTTAAGGCATCAACATTTCTTTACTTTCCTATTTTCACCAAAGCCGAAGGTTCACTTAGCCGAAACTTTGACTTCCTCTTGTTATCTTGCTAAGCCGATTCTTGAGGCCGTTAAGTATTCTCTCTCAGTCTCTGCAAGCGTGGTAGTAAGTAAGCTCTTCCCTAGTAATCGATTTTGCTTCTTTCTCTTGTGGGGTGCCGAAACCAAAAGATGGTTTTGGTATTATGGTGATGGCCAATGTTATTATTATTAGGGCCTTGATATTGTTTCTTTCTTGTGTAACCATAGAAAGGGAGCACTAAGGATCTTTTAAGGTTCGATTCATCAAGGAATTTCGACAAGGTTCTCAATCAAGTAACGTTCTCAGGATTTGATCAATTGTGCTAGTAATAAGGTGCGTAATCAACGCACTAATTCTCGGTTCTTTGTTTACTAATGTGTTTATATATGCATGATGGGTAGTAGCCAATCTTAATGGCTAAGTGGTAAATACCACTGTTTGGGTAATTGGACGCCAGGTGAGTATTTTGTGAAATTTATGTATTGTGATGTATATATATATATAGGTTATGATAATTAAAATGTGATGTCCACTCTTATGTTCTGATATGATCTGACATGTTGCATTTACATACATGGGAGGTGGATGGGATCGATGAAGGAAGAGGGTACATATGATGTACGTGGTCTAATGTTAGCCTCGGCTACATTAGCGCTTGAGGGTTAGCTGAGTGCTACCTCAAGGGAGATGTTGGCTAGGTGCCCATCTCGGCGGTTGATGGCTATGTGCATCACCGTAGACGGGTTACGATAATGGGATCACTTTGGTTGATCGGTGGCTCAGCCACGACCTTGAGCAGCGAGTTGCCAAGGTAAGGATTATGGATCACGATGTGATCAGTGGTGGTTTATCCACGGCCTTAGGCAGGGAGTCTGCTAAGGTTGGTGTTACGGTTGGAATGTAGGTTGGGCTGAGATGCATATTTGCATGACTTGTTACGAGAATGGTATGGTATTGGGCCAAGCCCATACGTGTGGGAATCTGTGTTTTGATTATGCACCGAGTCGGTGGACTCACTCTTTTTATTCCTAACCATTTCGTGTGATGCGTAGAATCGGACCGGGATCGGAGAGACACACATGGTGGCCCATGCAGAGAAAGAAGAAATCAAATATTTTAAGTTTATTTATACTAAGTATTTGGGTTTAAATATTGATGTAATAAGGCCCTTTTGATTTTTTTTTCATTTAATTTGGGAATTACTTTATTATTATTTTTAAATTATTGTTTGATTACTTTGATTTACTATGTGAAAATGATTTAGATTTTAGCCACTTAATTACTCAACAAATATATAAGTTAATCAAGTGTTTTAATATGGACATTTCTATAATAATATCAAGTTATTTTTTTTTTATATACAATATCAAAAGGATATGAAAAATTTTAAAAGTTAGTATATTTTCCTGTTTTATTTTTAAGACAAAAAGAATATTTTCACTAACATAACCAGATTCGGTCGTAGTGAATGGGCCGGGTTTAGGGATGTTACAAATTACACACTGAGTCGGTTTGACTCTCCCAAATGTTTGCCAAACATCGCAGGTGATACATAATGCTTGGGACCGGGTTGGAGCGGATATGAGGTGGCCATGCAGAAGATGTTTCTACTTATTTCAAGCACTTTATGTTTTCAGTATTTTTGGATATTTATTTGATGTAATAAGGGCACTTAAAGTATTTGGAAACTTTATTTATGATTTTGGAGTTATATTATTATTATTCTAAAATTGGAGATGATTTTAGGAATCGATTTATATTATAAGAACCTATATTAAAGTTTAAATCCGGGAATTTGTAATAACATAATTTTACTTAGAATTTTAAATATACCATGTTTTACAAATGACAGCAAACTATTATGTTTTTTCCCTTATGACAAACTCTTTTCAAACGTTTTTCCTTAGTAGCATTCTAAATTCGGCCGTGGTGTTTGGGCCGGGTTTGGGGTGTTACAGTTTGGTATCAGAGCCCGGTTTAAAACTCGACTTTGTGAGTTTTGGTCCCAAAAACATTTTTTAAAGATGGGCTTTTCAAAAATATAAACTTTTATGAATTATTTCAGGTTTATTCTGGCATGGCACCTGTATCTCCGGCCCGAAGTCCACCAGGTAAGTACCCCTAACTACTGAAGTGAATTGTACATATGAACTCTATGGGCATTTTGGGTTCGTAGATTTGTAGATAGGGCCATTGAACCCTAGGACTAGTTCACTCCAACACAAATTACATAAGACTTAAGGACAACTAAACAAACCTGTGAGTAAGTCGTCGAGTCAGGGTGTGGCAACAATTGTGCGCATGTCTAGGAGTGGATTCGGTAGGAGCTTGGTATTTAAGCAGTCCTAGTGACTCACCTCCTCTTCACTCGAATCCTACCTGGTGCGTAGTAACGGTTCACCCTAACCAAAAGGACTTATTCACCGGCTAAACCCGATAATTAAAACCCGAAAGGGACTAGCCATACTGTTTTATAAAAACCTTAGTTTTTAAAATCACCAAATACCCCTGGGTTGTAAATTACTAAAATACCCTTGGTTTATAAAATTACCATACTACCCTCGACTTTTACGAAGATATTTTTTTTCAAAACACCAAAAATCCCTATTTTGCGAAATAGCAAGATACCCTGATTTGGAAAATTTACTAGATTACGCCTGATTTACAAAATTACCAAAATAACCCCGATTTTAGAAACTTTTGCAATACCTTTGGATTTGGAAAAATTTTCAAAATACCCTTGAGGTTTGAAAATTTTGGAATGCCTTTGATTTATAAAGATTTTCGAATTGACCCCGATTTATTATGAAAATGCCCCTGTAGGATGAATTACGAAATTACCCCTGGATTGGGAATGGACAAAGATGCCCAAAGTAGTGTGTCGAATGTTGTGGATGAATGAATATGACTTCTGAATTAGAATAGAGAACTTGAGCTGGAACTTTGGTTGATCGAAAGAACTACTTCTAAAAACTTCTTTTCATAAAATTGTTCGCGGATAATCAGTGGAACAAAGTATTAATGCATAAAATTTCTTAAATCAGATTAAATCGCGACGTTAGATATGAGTTCTAGGGGACGTGGTCGTCGTAGACGTGGTAGAGGCAGAATGACAGTATCGGAACCAGTGGGGTCTAGCCATGGGTCAGAGAATGATGTGCCGCCGCCGCCAGCGGTGGTCACGGAGGATCAAGATCAGACGGGAGGAGATGATGCAGTATCGCTGGCTATGCTGCGAGTGCTAGAGCGAGTGGCAGGAGCTAGTGTGGGAAATAGGATTCGGAAGTCAGTGTCAGAGAGACTTAGGTTAAACGGAGCCGAGGTTTTTAGAGGAGTATCTGGGGTGGCTCTTAATGTAGCGGAGTATTGGTTAGAGGCAGTCGAAAGGATCATGGATGATTTGGACTGCACGGCAGAGGAAAAGCTGAAAGGTGCTGTTTCGTTGCTCTAGGATGGGGCTTACCAGTGGTGGCTCACTGTCAGAGAGGGTACCCCTGCAGATCGAGTGGATTGGGGATATTTTAAGGTTAAGTTTGAAGGGAAGTACGTTGGAGCCAGTTACTTAGACTCGCAGAGAAAGGCGTTTCTAAACTTGGTACAAGGAAGTAAGTTGATAGCGGAGTACGAAGCGGAATTTCTGCGGTTAAGTCAGTACGCCAAGGGGATCGTGGCTACTGATTATGAAAGGTGTGTCCGATTCGAAGATGGGCTGCGGGATGAGCTGCGGGTGTTGATTACTCCGCAGAGAGAAAGGGACTTTGCTATTCTAGTGGAGAAAGCTCGAATAGCTGAAGAAGTTAAGAGGACTGAGAGACAGAACCGAGATAAGGATAGGAATTGGAACAAGAGGAGTTTTGGACTGTCAGTATCATCTGGGGATTTTCAGAAAAGACCAAGGACCGAGAATTCTGTATGTGCACCTGTACCAGTTGCCGAGAATTGGAGTCGTCCATGTGCTCAGTGTGGGAGAGCTCATGCAGGAGAGTGTTGGGGAAATAGTAAGGAATGTTTTCGGTGTGGGTCTAAGGCTCATTTGGTTAGGAATTGTCCTCAGGAGACGAGGGGTCGTGGTCCGAACCATGGAGGAAATGGTTCCGACCGAGGTCGTGGAGTACCAAGCAGAGGTGCTAAGGGTTCAGATAAGAGACAACCAGGGTTTGTTTACGCAGTCAGGCGTCGCGAGGAGGACGATGTGCCAGATGTGATAACGGGTACGTTCCTTGTTTTTGGAATACCCTTTATTGCCTTGTTTGTTATAGAGTTAGCTCTTTCTTATAAGGCTAGTGAGGTGCTTGGAACCTTGAATGTGAACTTTGAGACTGTACCGAGGAAGATGACCGTACTTAGTTCTTTAGCGCAATCAGTGGTAGTAGACAAACTTTTTTTTAAATAAGTGCTTGTAGAGGTTTAGGGAGTAGTACTTAGTTTAGCCAAGTAATTTCGAGGACGAAATTATTTTTAAGGAAGGTAGAACTGTAACATCCGGGATTTAGGAGTTATGCGTTTAATGCATAATTCAAGTGATAGTGGGCTTTGTGTGTGTTTGGATGTGTTTTAAGGGTTTCGGGAACTCTAAGATATAAGTGAATGCTTTAGGAGAATGTTGGGTTTTAAGTTTAAAAGGGGGGAGCTAGGCAAAGGAGTCCTTAAGAAAATTGTAAGGGTTTTTGGACACAAAGAGTGCCTTGGTAAAGTCGCAAGAAGGCGCCACTTAGGGTCTTGGTAAGTGACGCCTCAAGCAGGGTGGAAGGGCTCAGGTTCGAGCAGCATGGGAAGCAATGGGAGCTTTTACTTTTGCAGCAAGGAGAGGCAGTGTTGGACAACACTTGGACTTTAAAGGATGAGGATAAGACTTGGTTAATTCCTTCAAAATTTCGGCTAGAGGGGAAGGGATAGTGGTTGACTCATTCAACCTTTTTGAATGAGTGTTGAAGAGGAAAAATAGGAGAAAAAGAAAGGGGAGATAGAGTTTGAGCGCTAGCCGAATTTAGGAGAGGGGATTGGGATGGTATATTCGGTCATGTAGGAGGGAGTAAGTGCCGAATTTTAATTAGTGAGTGTGTCCATGTTTTTGCCGAAATTGTGAGTGAAGAGAATTCTTTCTTTTTCCTCTCTTTTCTTTGAAGCAAGAACCGAAACTTTAAGTGACCATTTGGGACAATTCGTGCATCTTCTTTTCTTTTCATTTTCTTTTACCTTCCCAAAGCCGAACCTTATAGTCCCTCTTCTTCTTTCCTTCTTTTGGAACCTTAGAGTCGAATTACCCCTTGTGTTAGCCGAAACCTTTTAGGTACCTTTTATATTTCTTTTCTTTCCTTCAACGTCAACTCCACATCTATTTTCTTGGTGGCCGAATGTTCCAACTCCATTTGGGGAGCCATAGCCGAATCTCTATTTGAACCTCCTTGCCATTTCTTTTCTTCTCTTGTTCTCTTCAAAGCCAAAAGTGCCATTGGTTGTAAGTTTCTCCAATTGATTCTCTATAGTGAGTAAGGGTTCTCTTCTAATCGTTTCTCCCCTATCTCTTTTGATTGCCGAAAGTCAAAGATCTGACTCTAATTCTCTAATGTGGCCGAATCTAGGAAAGTGATTTCGGGAAGTTGATCATTAGTGTTAAGTAAGATGCAATCTTAGGCCGAAGGCCATTCCTTTTATTAATGCTTGGAGCCGATTCTAACATTTATTTAAATAGGGATTTCGACTACGCCGTAAAAGCAGCGGCGCTTTGGGATTTAGATAAGCAGGGTAAGGTTGATATTCGGCCAAAGGCCATATTATGAGTAGTTAAGCGATGACTGATTTTGACTATGATTATTTAGGGGCAAATCGACAGGAGTAAACAGAGGCTTTCGGGATTCTGATCCATTTTGGTAAGGATGTTAAGTTGTAGTTCTAATTCATTTAAGATCTCTTACGTTAGTGACCGTGTTTTCTGATTAAGTGTTGATTCGATGGACGTGGGTAGCAGTCAAGAAAGAAAAGGGGTAGTTCCTATTCCTAAGTTTAAGAAGCGATCGATCTCTGAATGCAGGATTGGCCACCGGGTGTGGGCCAAAGAAGAATAAGAAGATTATAGGCGATATAGCAGTAGTTACGATTAGTGAGCGACATCGATCGATTGAGAGCGTAACGCTTCAGGTTATCAGGTGTGTGATTAACCCAACAATTTCTCGATTGTATGTTATATTTGCATGTGTTATGTGTATGTTGACAAGTGCAGTGGCGATAATGAGATGGTTACCCTAAAAAGGGGTATGTTGATAACCAGGTCAGTGTTAATTACCAATGAGACTGTGAATATGCCGGTGAAAATATGATTGTTTGCCTGATAGCATGTTCATGCATTATTCATCATGACACTATCGTATGTTGCATGTGCATGGCGCGGGATTGATATATATGAAAGAAGGACAGGGTGTACTTTATGTACGTGGTTTAGTGACGGCTACGAGCCGCACGTGGATCGATGATTGGCTCTGTGCCTCATCGTTGTTGGTATCGAATTTGTGCCATATCGTGGTTTGGTGATGGCTATGTGCCTCATCGTGGTTTGATGTTAGCTACGAGCTACATCGTGGATTGACGTGGACTGAGGTCGCGTTGTAGATTATCTAAGATTTATTTCACATGGACGGCATTAATTGCCAAATTGGTGTGTAGAGGTTGGAGGGTTGATTTAGTAATCCCCTGGTGTGTGGTGGCTGGATACGGGGGTGTGTAGAGGATGGACCCTAGGCTGGGTTGGGTGCAGTTTGCATAATCATGTGTGGTATGTGGATTGGTGTGGATATGGGCCAAGCCCATTTGTGGGCTCATGTGGATTAATTGCCTTATTATCTGATATGTAGTTTGGTGTGGTTGTGGGCTAAGCCCATGTGTGGAAATATGTGGACTAATTACACACTGAGTCGGTTTGACTCTCCCAAATGTTTGCCAAACATCGCAGGTGATACATAATGCTTGGGACCGGGCTAGAGCGGATATGAGGTGGCCATGCAGAAGATGTTTCTACTTATTTCAAGCACTTTATGTTTTCAGTATTTTTGGATATTTATTTGATGTAATAAGGGTCACTTAAAGTATTTGGAAACTTTATTTATGATTTTGGAGTTATATTATTATTCTAAAACTGGAGATGATTTTAGGAATCGATTTATATTATAAGAACCTATATTAAAGTTTAAATCCGGGAATTTGTAATAACATAATTTTACTTAGAATTTTAAATATACCATGTTTTATAAATGACAGCAAACTATTATGTTTTTACCCTTATGACAAACTCTTTTCAAACGTTTTTCCTTAGTAGCATTCTGAATTCGGCCGTGGTGTTTGGGCCGGGTTTGGGGTGTTACACCCATAATCAAATTTGATTAATTCCCCTTTTCAATTTCTTAATATTTATTTATTTGTTATACTTTATTATTATAAAAATCCGAAAAAACCCTTTTATTTATATTTTTGTAATATAAACTATTTCGAGTGCTAATTAGATCTTTTGGTGTTTAGGTTAAAATTGACCTAGCACTAGCATCCCTTGGGTACGATCCTCGAAGTACTTACCTACTCCATTGTAACTATATTATAACTAGACTCGTATACTTGCGAATACCGCCTCATTTGTAAATCTTTTACTGTAGTATTCACACTCCAGACGTTAGTAAGTCCAGAGGCGATTAAAAGCCATATATGTTTCGGTCGATGCATCCGGAGTAGGAGAAAGAGGAGCATGAGAGCGAAGGGGAAGAAGGAAATGACAAAGGGGAGGAAAATGAGAAGATGGATTTTAAGGAGGATGACTGAACCTCTAATTTTTGTTTTTAAAGATTGTATTAAATGTAGGATGATTTTTTATTTATTTACATTGTTATGTGTAAGAGTAATAATAGATTATTAGTTGTTTTATGTTTTGTTTAAATTTTCTATACAGGAAACCCACATGGAAGATACACAAAAACTTTTGAGCTTTCAACGATAAACAGAGGAGGCACCCACCAATAGCCTATGAAACTATAATGATCAATCGAGTAACTTCTTTCGTTATGGACTACACATTGAGGACAATGTGTTATCTAAAGTAGGGGGTAACATAGAAAATTTGTTTTAATTTTGTATGGTTTTCTTTGATTTTTCTTGTCAATTGTGTGCTTGAGCTTGTAGAAATACAAGTGATCGGTTAGGAGCATGTATATAGAGTTATTATATTTACTATAAATTTGACATAATAGTAGATGATTTTAAATTTTTTTTATTAGACTACTAAGTTCTATATATTACACTGTAAATGAGTATTAAGCAATTGAATGTACCATATGATATAGGAAATATAGGGAAATGAGCATGTTAGCATGTATGATAAATTGTTGAATTTGTGATTGTTTGGTTGATTGAATTTGTGAATATTGAGATACCTAGGGATGACCTAAGGTGTTGTTTGGTATACACCTAGAGCCAAAAACCTAACCCAATTTATTCATCTTTAGTACCTATCTTTGAGCCTGAAAATACTTTTTGATGAACCTTCATGGAAAATCCGAGCCAACAATGTTAATTTGTTTTTTTCCTTTTTCTTTAGTCCTGAATTGCATGGATATAGATGTTTGGACATACTTATTAAGGGTTAAGTAGATACATCACGATGATATTTTGTAAAAACCGAGTGAAATAGGAAAGATCAGTATGATAAAGTAATTATAGGTTAGCTAATATGTGCAGAAAAAGAATGAAAAAGTCAAAGAGAAAATAAAAAATGAGTAGAAAAAGTTCTTGAAAGTAGAAGCATTCATGAATGAGAAATGTATAGAAAAAGAAGAAACAAAAGTGAAAAAGTCACCAAAAATAGAGAGACTTGTTCATTAGTGCACACAAACTCGTGAGCTAGTCATAGTTGTTGTATTACGTTGTGATTTCCTATAGAGAAATAAAGAAGGTGAGAGAAGGAGAAATAAGGAAGTGAAAGGGTAAGGTTCGCTAAGGGGGAAGAATAGGGAACAATAAGATGGCCAAACTATTTTCATGCTTGAAACTATTTGATGCTTACTGTTCTTGAATCCCATACATATCCTAAGCCTCAGAACGTTACAAGCTAAAAAGCCTTATGTGATCTAGGTAAGCTTCTTTACAAATTGACATCATACTAAATAATTGCATTTACAACTGTTTGTATTCTACTAGGATAATCAAATTACCTATATAACTTATTGATGGATCCCTACATTTGAAACCCTTAATGGTTGTATGCTTTGCAGTATATTGAACTTAGGTGTTTGACACGAAAATTGATAAGCCAGCTATATATCATGCCAAGATTATTTGTGAATATGAAATGCTTATTCATGTGTTCCAAAGCTAACATTTGAACCATACTTGTTCAAAGGTCGTCTTTTTTCAGCCTTATGTGATCTAGGTAAGCTTCTTTACAAATTGACATCATACTAAATAATTGTATTTACAACTGTTTGTATTCTACTAGGATAATCAAATTACCTATATAACTTATTGATGGATCCCTACATTTGAAACCCTTAATGGTTGTATGCTTTGCAGTATATTGAACTTAGGTGTTTGACACGAAAATTGATAAGCCAGCTATATATCATGCCAAGATTATTTGTGAATATGAAATGCTTACTCATTGTTCCAAAGCTAACATTTGAACCATACTTGTTCAAAGGTCGTCTTTTCATTTATTTTTATTTTTTTGTTTGCTTTGCTTGAGGGCAAGCAATGACTTAAGTGTGGGGGAGTTTAATCTTTCGTAATTCGGTGTAGCAAATTAAACTAGTTTTCACATTTTAAGAGCTTGAATAAAAGCACTTCGGTTAAGTTTTAGTTAAGTTTTCGTAATTCTATTTGTATTAAAAAATGTGTAATTTGAGTCTTTTATTGACCTTAGGATCTGAATGAGGCCTAAAGGTGAGCTAATATGCTTTGGGAGTGTGTAGGAGGCCATTAAAAGGTGTGCTAACTCAATACTACTTGATGTGTTGCAACACAGAGAGTTGAATGTCACAATGTAGGGAACAAAATAGAAGAATTTCAAGATTTCCTTCGGTGTAGTGACATAGCCTGAGGATGTTTCGACACACCCCTAATGATTCCCTGAAGATGAACATACTGTCTGGTGTGACTCGACATCGACTCTATACGAGAAATAATTACGAGCCAGGGGCATTTTGGCCCATACAATCAAACATTAAGCACGAAGACGGCAACTAACCTAGGTTTAAGGACGAAGGCCACACTAATTCTATAAATACTCATTTAACACATGTTATGTACAACTTTTCATATTGTATAACATTCTTCATAGTTTTAGTTTTTCTTTTTCTTCAGCTTTTAGGTTATTTTCAGTTTTGTTCTTTGCTTTTGTGGAGAGATCAGATTTGTGAACTTGATCAAAATCTATAAGGATTCAACATTTGATTCAATACAAATTAATCTTCTTCTAAACTTTATATTCTTGAATTTTTATTCATGTCTATTTTATATATCAAGTTTATGTTGTTTATGAGATCCATAAGGAACTAATCTTCCTATGGGGGATTAGTGAGTGGAGGTATGATTAATTAACTGTTTTGTAGAGTTCTCTTAGAGGATTAGTTGTTTGGGAGAGGAAGAACTTACACCCTAGGCTTGACGACCCTAGGAAGTCGTCAAGGTAGGAATTAACCCAAAATTGGTATGGCCTATCCTTGAACACCTTAACCCCGAACCGTTCTAGACTTTGAGGTTGAGAGATAAGTAGTTCTTACTGACTCGATATTCTAGAGGAAGACCGAAAGATCTTACTAGGGTATCAACTAGTTGATTGAACAAAAAGCTCAAAATGACAATTGATCATGATTACTAAAGCAAGCTAATCCCCCATGCTCAGATTTGATAAATTCTTGTAACATCCTAAACTAGGGGTTGTTTGCGATTATTTTATTTTTTGATGTGATTGCCTGAAGAAATGCATATGTTATGATATATTCTAGGGTCTAGTCATGACCCCGGGTTAGGTCGGACTTAGGGCTGAAAACTTCTTTTTAGCACTTGAGAAGAAAAGGCTAAGTGAGGAAGCTTTATATATTAATTGGGGCGAAGCATGACACAAGGAAGCAGCTGGTAGAATGGCTTGGGTCGCTAGGGTGCAAGGGGACTTCAGGAAGTAAGGGATTCGAGTCTGGGTGATAGCATAGGAGAGTTTTAATTTTTGCGTTAAAAAGGGAAGGGGCTAAGAAGGCTTTAAAAGAAATTTGGGAGCTTTGATGGACATAAAAGTCAAGGTAGTAAAGTGGCGCGGGTCGTGTTGGTGATTTCGGTAATGAGGTCTCGCGTTGGAGTCCTGATGGAAGCGTATGGGTGTTTTTATTTTGCTTTGGTGTTAAGGCGAAAGGAAGGGATTAGGGAGTGCTTAAAAGAAAGCGTGACGGGTTTATGTCACGAAAGGAGTCAGGAGCGGAGTGGCTGAAGGCTTGGGGTGTCTTCTTCAGGTCTCGGGTTCGAGACCTAGGGGCAGCACCTGGTCAGTTCTATTTATTTTATGTCGGCGTGGGATGGTGGACTGCATGGGCTTTCAATTTGATAAAAACAAGTTGTTTTTTTTATTATTTTGTTTGTTGTTTTCAAAAGCTGCATGAGGTATGGGATAAACTTTTTATTTTTATGTTATTTATTTATGGGAAGATGGGGTAGTGATGGGATAAATAGATAAATAATATTTTGTTTTTGGTGAGGAAATTATTACAAAAAAAAAAGAGAGGAGCATGGCCGGCCTTGAGTAGAGCAAGGAGAGCGTGGCCAAAATTCATTAGCTTGTTTTTGTTTCCTTTCCAATTTTGTGCATGGCCGATTGTGAAGCTTTCTCTAGGGACCTTCATGGTCGGTTTTGAAGCTAGCAAGGGAGGTGCCGAAACTCTTTGATTTGTTTTCTTTTCTTTCCAATTTGTCCTTGGCCGAAATAGGGGACTCTAGGGGCTTGAGTTTCATTTTTGAAGGAGCTCTAGGGAGTGTTTTCGGCTAACACCATTTACTTTCATTTTCTTTCATTGTTGTTCAAATCGAAACTCCCTTCTTCCCCTTTTTGCTATCTTTAAAACATACAATACCTCATGGCCGACTTCTCCATCATTTTTGAAGGGGTATAGCCAAATCTGTCTTTAGGCTGAAGCAGGAAGCCGAAACCTTTTTCTCTAGTAGTCATCGCGGACTTGTAGTGGTAAGTTCTCTATCCTAGCAATCGGTTTTTGGTCCTTTATTTTAATGTGCCGAATGCAAGTGTCCAAGCCTTGGTAAGGTTGGCCGAATGTGTTCTTAAGACATTAAGTGTTGTGCTCTCTTGTGTGTAGTAAGCGTGAAGGTACATTGAAGGAGCGGCTTTCATGGATTTCGTTTCATTTTGGTAAGAAAAAGGGGTAGTTTCGGCCAAGGGCCATTTGTTATGAATTTATGCCTAAAGCCGAAATTGATATGTGCCATGCAGGGATCTCAACGAATTCAGGAATAAGAGCATTTTCGGGATTTGGTAGGAGACCCAAATCGGCAACTAAGATGAGGGTTACTTCGAGTACGACATATTTCTCGGGATTATTAATATAGCCGAATGGCTATTATACCTTAAAGTGTGGGTGTTGGCCGATTGTAGGGGGGAAACAATATCACAGGGTTTTGCTAGTATAGCTCGGGATTCGCTAGTCTTGCAAGTAAACAGATGTGTAAACTCTTACACACTCTATTAGCATAGACTGCCTATTATATTGCTAAATAACCTCTCGTGTAGTAAATTTTTACCTTGTGGGCATAAGCTTGGATTTCGGGTAAGTCCACTATTACTTGATCTATGATGTATGTTGTGTATGCCATCATATGCTGTTAAATGCTATGCTATATACAAATGCATGATATATGGGATCATGATACTTGTTATGTGAGCATGATGATGGTGGGATTGTTGAGAGGAGGGAGATGATCTCTATGGACTGTCACCAGTGGTTTTGACCACACAATGGGTGGGCCCCATCAGATTTATTTGTGACTTCGGTCACCAGTGGTTTTGACCACACCGTTGATATAATTTGTGACTAAGTCCCAGTTTTTTACCACCACCAGATGGTTTTGACCACATGTTGATATTTGTGACCTATGGTCATCAGTGGTTTTGACCACACGATGGGTTGGCCCCATCACTTGATATATTTGTGACTTCAGTCACCAGTGGTTTTGACCACCAGTGGTTTTAACCACACGGGGTAAAAAAAGGAGTGTGGATGGCTAGCTTGGGTTGCATGTTTACATGTCTTACTAATATCTTGCGTATGAGTTGCATTTTCGGGTTGGGGATTTATACACTGAGTCTTGGTGGCTCACCCCTTCCCACATCTTTTTGCAGGTGAGTAGATCGCGGAGATGGAGCCGGAGAGGACTCGAGGCGGCCATGCTTGTTCCTTGGATTTGAAATTTTATTTTGCATCGTTAAAGTCTTATTATTTACTAAATTTTGGTTTGGTTTGTAATATGGCCGCTAGTTATTATTTTGGGATGTTTAAGTAGTTGCTTTTACTTTATTTCTATTATATTACTAATGAACTTATAAGCTGTTAAATCAATCGGTTAATAGTAACGCTTTCAAAATAAGTACTCGTACGCGTTTTCAAAGATGCTACCATTAGGTAGCCAAATTTACCAAGTTAACAATAACTCTGATGGTTCTAAAAATTTAAATGATCAAATGGTTTCAAAGGAAAAAGATTTCAACTCAATCGTGTTTATCAAATCAACTCATCTGAGTTTTAGCAAACACCGTTTTATAACTTTAACAACATTTTCTGATTTCCACTGTTAATCCAAATCTTTCAAAATGTTTTTACTTTGTGACATACCAGATCCGGTCAAGGCTCATGGGTCAGGTTTGGGGTGTTACAAATTTGGTATCAGAGCCCGGTTCAAAACTCGGCTGTTGGGGTCCAAGGCCCAAAAATGCTTTCTTGATAGGCCTCTGTGAAATATTATGGAAATGGTTTTATTTTGAACATCATGGCATCGAGTCTCCGGCGCCAATCCGCTCTGGTAAGTACTTCTAACCTTTGTTTGAATTATTATCTGTAAAGGGGTAGAAATGGAACGTAGATAGTATGAAAGGTATGTGGACCCTAGGACTAGTTTATCCCAACACTCGCATAAGATTTTAATTGCCTAAATAAACAAACCTATGACTAAGTCGCCGAGTTAGGATGTGGTAACCCTTGTGCGCATGTCTAGGATTGGATCCGGAAGAGCCTGGTATTTAAGCAGTCCTAACGACTCACCTCCTCTTCGCCGGAATCCTATCTGGTGCGTAGCTTCGGTTCACCCTAACCGTGAGGACTTGTTCATGGGCTAAACCCAATAACTAAAACCCGAAAGGGAACTAGCCGTATTTTTTTTTTATATATAAAAACTCTAGTTTTAAAACTCCTAAAAATTTCCCTTAAACTTGTGAGAACTATTTTACAAAAATTTTGGGAAAAAATTTGATTTATGGAAATTACAAAAATACCCCTAGTGGTAAATTACAAAAATGCCCCTAGTTTCTAAAATTACTAAGCTACCCCCAAATTCAACAAAATTTTTCTTATTTTACAAACGTACCCCAAAACCCCTAATTTGGCAAATATCAAAAATGTCGTGATTTTGGAAATTTACAAAATTGCCCCTAACTTACAAAACCAAAACGACCCCGGCTTTCAAAATTTTTGCAACACTACCAATTTGGAAAACAAATTCTCAAAAGAACCTCCAAGTTTTACAAATTTTAAATACCCTTGATTTATTACCAAAATACCCCTATAGGGCAAATGACGAAAATACCCCCGGGGTAGGAATGGGACAAATAGGTGATGGAATAAGTGAATGTGTATCCTTGAATTACAATAGAAGACTTGAAATTTTTTTGATCGAAAGAACAACTTTTAAACTTTGTTCATAAAATTTCTTCGCTGATAACCAGTGAAACAATGACTAACTCATAAAACTTTTAAGACAGATCACGCGATAAGAGATGAGTTCTAGAGGCAGTGGCCATCATGGACGCGGTAGAGGCCGAATGGCTATGTCAGAACCCGTTAGGTCGGGCCAGGGATCTGATAATGAGATACCACCCCCACCACCACCCCCAGCTTTTGGTGTTGGACAACAGGATCAGACGGGAGGCGAGTCAGTATCGCAGGCTGTGCTGCGAGTTCTAGAAATGATGGCTGGGGCAGATAGAGGTACAGGAGTTCAGAAATCGGTACCTGAATGACTCCGAGTGAATGGGGTGGAGATATTTCGAGGTGTATCAAGTGTGGCGCCCAGTACGGCGGAGTATTGGTTGGAATCGACTGAGAGGATCATGGATGACCTGGATTTTTCAGCTGAGGAAAAACTGAAGGGTATAATCTCTCTACTTCGGGATGAGTCCTACTAGTGGTGGCTCACCGTAAGGGACGGAGCGATAGCGGAGGATCTCACATGGGAATTCTTTAGGGCAGCCTACCAGAGGAAATATATAGGAGCTAGCTACGTGGACGCGCAACGGAAAGCTTTCTTGAACCTGGTTGAGGGTAATAAGACGGTGGCAGAATATGAGGCTGAATTTCTCCGATTGAGTAGATATGCTCGTGGTATTGTGAGTACTGAGTATGAACGCTGTGTCAGATTCGAAGATGGGCTGCGGGATGAGCTTAGGATGATGATAGCTTCGCAATAGGAACGGGAGTTCGCTGTCCTAGTAGAGAAGGCTAAAGTTGCTGAAGGGGTAAGACAGTCTTTTAGACGGAATCAGGATAGGAGCTGGAATAAGAGGAGCTCCGGATCTTCAAGGTTTTCTGGGAATCAGCAGAAGATGACAAGGTATGGTGGGTTAGATCAAGCTGCTAGGCTTGCTGCTGCTGCTGCTGCTAATACTCAATGGCCGCCACGGTGTGCTCGGTGTGGAAAAACTCATACGGGAGAGTGTTGGAATGGTAATCGGAGATGCTTCGAATGTGGATCTGTGACACATCGAGTTAGGGACTATCCGAAAAAGGCAGCTAGGCTAAGGTCTGAGGGTCAGGAACGTCCACTGAATAGGAGGGATAACCAGCAGCCACCGAGAGGTCGTGGTGCAGGAAGGGGAGGTAATGGTGCTGGCAGAGGTCGTAGGGCATCGAGTGGAGGTACCGGTGGTACTGAGGCTAGGCAACCTGGTTTGGTCTATGCCGCGAGGCGTCAAGAGGAGGGCGACACACCAGACGTCATAACCGGTATGTTTTTTATCTTTGGAGTACCCTATAGCACCTTGATTGATGTTGGCTCAACTCACTCATACATTGCTAGTAGCGTAGTGAAAACTCTGAACTTAGACTTTGAGCTTACTTCTAAGAAGATGGCTGTGTTAAGCCCTCTGGGTCACTCTGTAGAAGTAAATAAACTCTATAGAGATGTACCCCTAGAACTCCAAGGGGTCGTGTTCTTGGCAGACTTGATGGAACTACCATTTAGGGAGTTCGATCTGATTCTCGGAATAGATTGGCTAGTAAAATATCAAGCTAGCCTGGATTGCGCAGCTAAGCGCATGGTGTTAAAGACCGTGAAAGGAGATGAGGTAGTGATGATAGGTAAGAGGAGAGATTACCTATCTAATCTGGTTTCGGCATTGAAGGCAGAAAAGATGGTTAGGAAGGGTTGTAAGGCATATGTAGTGCATGTTTGTGCCTTGGAAGCTAAGGACGCAGCTATTAGGGATGTCCGGACTGTAAAGGAATATGTTGATGTGTTTCCAGAAGAACTCCTGGGTCTACCTCCTGATCGTGAGGTCGAGTTTGGTATAGATTTGTTACCCGGAACCGCGCCAGTATCTATAGCTCCGTATCGGATCCAGGAGTTGTTGGATAGAGGTTTCATCCGACCGAGTGTATCGCCTTGGGGAGCTCCAGTGCTTTTTGTCAAAAAGAAGGATGGAACAATGAGGATGTGCATAGACTATCGATACCAACAAGTCGACGGCTATTAAACAGATATCCCTTGCCCAGAATTGATGATTTGTTTGATCAACTCAATGGTGCATCAGTTTTCTCTAAGATCGACCTTAGGTCGGGGTATCATCAGCTTAAGGTGAAGGAAGCTGATATCCATAAGACGGCATTCCGTACTCGGTATGGGCACTACGAGTTTCTAGTAATGCCTTTTGGTTTGACGAATGCACCAGCTGCATTTATGGACCTGATGAACTGGGTTTTCCAACCCTATCTGGATCAGTTCGTCGTGGTGTTTATAGACGACATTTTGGTGTACTCGAAGTCTGAAGAGGAGCATGACGCACACCTCCATGTGGTTCTGCAAGTTCTAAGGGAGAAACAGTTGTACGCCAAATTCAGCAAGTGTGAGTTCTGGCTTAAGGAGGTAACTTTCCTAGGGCCTGTTGTTTCAACTGAGGGAATCAGGGTGGATCCTAGTAAGATTGAGGCAGTGTTGGGGTGGAAACTACCAAAGTCAGTTACGAAAATCTGAAGTTTTCTGGGGTTGGGAGGATATTACAGAAGATTCGTGGAAAATTTCTCCTTAATCGCAGCCCCGTTGACTAAGTTGCTGAGAAAAGGAGTTCCGTTTGTGTGGTCTGAGAAGCAGCAAGAGAGTTTCGACAAACTAAAGAAGTTTTTGACAGAAGCCCCAGTCTTGATTCAACCTGAGTCCGGAAAGGAATTCACTGTTTATTGTGATGCATCGCATACTGGTTTAGGGTGTGTGTTGATGCAAGAAGGGAAGGTGGTCACTTATGCGTCACGGCAGTTGAGGCCTCACGAAGGTAATTATCCGACACATGATTTAGAATTAGCTGCTGTGGTTTTTGCCTTGAAAATTTGGAGACACTATCTGTATGGGGAGAAGTCAGTGGTGTACTCGGATCACAAGAGCCTGAAGCACCTCTTGACCCAAAAGGATTTAAATCTGAGGCAGCGGAGGTGGATTGAGTTGCTGAAGGACTACGACTGCTCTATCAAGTACCATCCGGGCAAGGCTAATGTAGTCTCTGATGCTTTGAGTCGTAAAGTGGTGGCAGATTTGTGAGCAATGTTTGCTCACCTAAGTCTCTATGAGGATGGTAGTCTTCTGGCGGAATTGCGGGTAAAGCCGTCTTGGACCGATGAGGTTAAAGAGAGGCAGTTGACCGACGAAGTTTTGAGTACTCGGAGGTTACAAGTACAGAGTGGTGAGGCCAAGGGTTTCAGCTTGGGTAGTGATGGAGTGTTGTATTTTCAAGGGAGAGTATGCATGCCTAAGGATGATGATTTGAGGCAGCGGATCCTTAAAGAAGCTCATAGTAGCCCATATGCTATGCATCCTGGAGGCAGCAAGATGTATCGGGATTTAAGGGAGCAGTTTTGGTGGCCGGGTCTTAAGCGAGAAGTAACCAAGTTAGTGGGCAAGTGTCTGACATGCCAGCAAGTTAAGGCTGAGCATCAGTTGCCATCAGGGCTGTTACAGCCGGTAAAGATCCCACAGTGGAAGTGGGAGGGGATTACGATGGATTTCGTGAGTGGGCTTCCCCTTACGCCCAGTAAGAAAGACTCAATATGGGTGATTGTAGATCGGGTAACTAAATCGGCCCATTTCATACCGTAGAGTATGACTACTCGCTTCAAAGGTTAGCCAAGTCAGATATAGGCGAGATAGTGCGGTTGCATGGAGTACTGTGTCCATTATCTCGAGATAGAGATCCCCGTTTATGTCGAGATTCGGAAGGCCTTACATCGGCGCGTTGGGTACGGTTAAACTTCAAAGACGCGGCCTTTCATCCGCGATCGATGGACAATCACGAGAGAGTAATCCGTGTGTTGGAAGATATGTTAAGGGGATGTGTTTTGGACTTCCGTGGTAGTTGGGAGGAGTACCTACCTTTGGCAGAATTCGCTTATAACAACAGTTATCAAGTGAGTATTCAGATGGCACCGTATGAGGCGCTATATGGTTGGAAATGCCGTACTCTCTACGTTGGGCGTAATCGGGTGAGCGTCGATATTGGGGCGAGTTGGTGGCGAGACGGAAGATAAGGTTAGGGAAATTCGGGCTCGTCTGAAGGAGGCATCGGACAGGCAGAAATCATACGCTGATCTTAAGCGCCGGGATGTGGAGTATGCAGTGGGCGATAAGGTCTTCTTGAAGGTATCACCTTGGAAGAAGGTGCTGAGGTTTGGCCGGAAGGGCAAGCTAAGCCTTAGGTTCATCGGGCCGTACACAGTGTTGAAACGTGTGGGACCGGTAGCTTACCAGCTCGAATTGCCGACAGAATTAAGTCAGATTCATGACGTCTTCCATGTTTCAATGCTTAGGCACTATCGGTCAGATCCATCTCACATCGTGCCGATTGCGGATATTGAGGTGAACGCGGACTTATCTTTTGAGGAGGAGCCGATACAGATTTTGGATCGAGATGTCAAAGTCCTGAGGAGGAAGTCGGTACCTTTGGCAAAGGCGTTATGGTGAAACCATGGTACGGAAGAGGCCACATGGGAACCCGAGGATATGATGCGGCAGCAATACCCCCAACTCTTCTGATCCAGGTAATTTCAAGGACGAAAATTATTTTAAGGGGGTAGAACTATAACATCCTAAACTAGGGGTTGTTTGCGATTGTTTTATTTTTTGATGTGATTGCCTGAAGAAATGCATATGTTATGATATATTCTAGGGTCTAGTCATGACCCCGGGTTCGGTCGGACTTAGGGCTGAAAACTTCTTTATAGCACTTGAGAAGAAAAGGCTAAGTGAGGAAGCTTTATATATTAATTGGGGCGAAGCATGACACAAGGAAGCAGCTGGTAGAATGGCTTGGGGCGCTAGGGTGCAAGGGGACTTCAGGAGGTAAGGGGTTCGAGTCTGGGTGATAGCATAGGAGAGTTTTAATTTTTGCGTTAAAAAGGGAAGGGGCTAAGAAGGCTTTAAAAGAAATTTGGAAGCTTTGATGGACATGAAAGTCAAGGTAGTAAAGTGGCGCGGGTTGTGTTGGTGATTTCAGCAATGAGGTCTCGCGTTCGAGTCCTGATGGAAGCGTATGGGTGTTTTTATTTTGCTTTGGTGTTAAGGCGAAAGGAAGGGATTAGGGAGTGCTTAAAAGAAAGCGTGACGGGTTTATGTCACGAAAAGAGCCGTCGAGCGGAGTGGTCAAGGCTTGGGGTGTCTTCTTCAGGTCTCGGGTTTGAGACCTAGGCAAAGACTGTCAGTTTCTATTTATTTTATGCCGGCGTGGGATGGTGGCCTGCATGGGCTTTCAATTTGATAAAAACAAGTTGTTTTTTTTTATTATTTTGTTTGTTGTTTTCAAAAGCTGCATGAGGTATGGGATAAACTTTTTATTTTTATGTTATTTATTTATGGGAAGATGGGGTAGTGATGGGATAAATAGATAAATAATATTTTGTTTTTGGTGAGGAAATTATCAACAAAAAAAAAGAGAGAGCATGGCTAGGCCTTGAGTATAGCAAGGAGAGCATGGCCAAAATTCTTTAGCTTGTTTTTGTTTCCTTTCCAATTTTGTGCATGGCCGATTGTGAGCTTTCTCTAGGGACCTTCATGGTCGGTTTTGAAGCTAGCAAGGGTGGTGCCGAAACTCTTTGATTTGTTTTCTTTTCTTTCCAATTTGTCATTGGCCGAAATGGGGGACTCTAGGGGCTTGAGTTTCGTTTTTGAAGGAGCTCTAGGGAGTGTTTTCGGCTAACACCATTTACTTTCATTTTCTTTCATTGTTGTTCAAACCGAAACTCCCTTCTTCCCCTTTTTGCTATCTTTAAAACATACAACACCTCGTGGCCGACTTCTCCATCATTTTTGAAGGGGTATAGCCAAATCTGTCTCTAGGCCGAAGCAGGAAGCAGAAACCTTTTTCTCTAGTAGTCATCGCGGACTTGTAGTGGTAAGTTCTCTATCCTAGCAATCAGTTTTTGGTCCTTTATTTTAATGTGCCGAATGCAAGTGTCCAAGCCTTGGTAAGGTTGGCCGAATGTGTTCTTAAGACATTAAGTGTTGTGCTCTCTTGTGTGTAGTAAGCGTGAAGGTGCATTGAAGGAGCGGCTTTCATGGATTTCATTTCGTTTTGGTAAGAAAAAGGGGTAGTTTCGGCTAAGGGCCATTTGTTATGAATTTATGCCTAAAGCCGAAATTGATATGTGCCTTGTAGGGATCTCAACGAATTCAGGAATAAGAGCATTTTCGGGATTTGGTAGGAGACCCAAATCGGCAACCAAGGTGAGGGTTACTTCGAGTACGACATATTTCTCAGGATTATTAATATAGCCGAATGGCTATTAGACCTTAAAGTGTGGGTGTTGGCCGATTGTAGGGGGGAAACAATATCACGGGGTTTTGCTAGTATAGCTCGGGATTCGCTAGTCTCGCAAGTAAACAAGTGTGTAAACTCTTACACACTCTATTAGCATAGACTGCCTATTATATTGCTAAATAACCTCTCGTGTAGTAAATTTTTGCCTTGTGGGCATAAGCTTGGATTTCGGGTAAGTCCACTATTACTTGATTTATGATGTATGTTGTGTATGCCATCATATGCTGTTAAATGCTATGCTATATACAAATGCATGATATATGGGATCATGATACTTGTTATGTGAGCATGATGATGGCGGGATTGTTGAGAGGAGGGAGATGATCTCTATGGACTGTCACCAGTGGTTTTGACCACACAATGGGTGGGCCCCATCAGATTTATTTGTGACTTCGGTCACCAGTGGTTTTGACCACACCGTTGATATAATTTGTGACTAAGTCCCAGTGGTTTGGTACCACCAGTGGTTTTGACCACATGTTGATATTTGTGACCTATGGTCATCAATGGTTTTGACCACACGATGGGTTGGCCCCATCACTTGATATATTTGTGACTTCGGTCAACAGTGGTTTTGACCATCAGTGGTTTTGACCACACGGGGTAGAAAAAGGAGTATGGATGGCTAGTTTGGGTTGCATGTTTGCATGTCTTACTAATATCTTGCGTATGAGTTGCATTTTCGGGTTGGGGATTTATACACTGAGTCTTGGTGACTCACCCCTTCCCATATCTTTTTGCAGGTGAGTAGATCACGGAAATGGAGCCGGAGAGGACTCGAGGCGGCCATGCTTGTTCCTTGGATTTGAAATTTTATTTCGCATCGTTAAAGTCTTATTATTTACTAAAGTTTGGTTTGGTTTGTAATATGGCCGCTAGTTATTATTTTGGGATGTTTAAGTAGTTGCTTTTACTTTATTTCTATTATATTACTAATGAACTTATAAGCTGTTAAATCAATCGGTTAATAGTAACGTTTTCAAAATAAGTACTAAATGCGCGTTTTATACATACCATCGGGTAGCAAAATTTACCAAGTTAACAATAACTCTGATGGTTCTAAAAATTTAATTGATCAAATGGTTTCAAAGGAAAAAGATTTCAACTCAATCGTGTTTATCAAATCAACTCATCTGAGGTTTAGCAAACACCGTTTTATAACTTCAACAATATTTTCTGATTTCTACTGTTAATCCAAATCTTTCAAAATGTTTTTACTCTGTGACATACCAGATCCGGTCAAGGCTCATGGGCCGGGTTTGGGGTGTTACAATTCGACTATTTGATTTCTCACTATTTATTTATTTATGTTCTTTTATTATTATAAAAAATCCCAAAAATCTTTATTTATATTTCATCATAATATACTCTATATAAAGTACTAATTAGATGGATTTGTGCTTAGGTTAAAGTTAACTTAGTGCTCGTCTCCCTTGGGTACAATCCCCGGAGTACTCACCTATTTCATTGTAACTATATTATAACCTGACCTGTATACTTGTGAATACTACCTTTTAACATATTTTGTACAGGATTTCTACCTTTGAACATATTTTGTGCAGGATTTCTACTCTGAACGTTGGTACGTTCAGAGGCGGTATATAACCATTTCATACATCTATTTCCATATAAACATTTCATATATCCATTTCATATTACCATTTTTGTTTACTTTTTTTTCACCCGATGAAGCAAATGAAATAACGTCGGATACTCAGGAAAAAGGCTCACACAAGTTGTGATTGTAATTGTATATGCTTACAGAAGCTGTGAAATTGGCACGCTCACATGAGCTATGGGTTGGGATGTTAGGCTACACGATGCTGCTCACACGAGCTATGGAGAATCTGTAACAAATGCATGACCTCAGTCATCAATAGGACATCCAAGACCAGCATCTGAAACTGTACATAACCCCTTATGACATGCCATTTGTATTCTAAGCATTCACGAGGTTCATACGGGTCACATTTCATTTCCAAATCGTTTGAATTTACTCACATTATACTTTCTCAAATTCACATCCATATAGTTCCCATTTTTTTTTCAAACATAATCGTCAGTTTAAATATTAATGCAATTTAATCCAAATCACTAATTATCACATAACAATCATTTTAAACTATACATAACAAAAATATTAATCAACATTTTACCCAAAATAGCAATTAATAAGCTTAATTACCATACAAACTTACCTACTCACAATAGTTACGAACACTTCAAAGATGACTATTCAATGACTTTTCCTTTGCCATGATTATCAACCAACTAATATGTTTCTTGATCTAAATATAATATTTTCATTCAATTAACCAATTCAAATAATTTAAAACACTTAAATTCCCATATAGAATCCTTTATCAATTTTTTTATACTTTTACCCTAAACTTTTACCTTTTATTCAATTTTGTCTCTAATCCCGAAATTTTCAAATTTAAACATAATTAAACTCAAACCATGTTGGCTGAATTTTTCATAGTCTCTATACATCCCATACTTATCACAATTTCACAAGAATTTCATGTAATTTTACTATTTTAACAATTTACTCTTTAAACATTAAAATCAATAAAAATCACTTTACAAAATAATCCTATTTAGCTATCAAACCTAAAAGTCTACCATCAAACTTCAAAAACATCTCAAATTCAAAAAAGACATAATTCAAAACATTTAACATTTTTACAAATTAACCCTCGAGTTAGCTAGATTAAGTTACAACGATCACAAAAACATAAAAATCACTAAAAACGAACTTAAGAAGTACTCACATCAAAGGTCGATTATGCTTCAAGAAAATGGTTATGGTTTTGAGTGGAAGAAAACAAAATGGGGAAGATGACCCTACTTTTGTTTTATTAAACCAACATTTATTTAATTTAAATTTAAAAATAACATTATAATATAATTAGCAAAACATGCACTCACTGTCAAAAAATTATGAAAGTGGCTAAATTACCACTTAAATCCCTTAATAAAATTTAATCAAGTTACTAAACAACTAAATTTAATGGAAATCAAGTTTTTATGGTTGTTACGATTTAGTTATTTTCCTTAATTAACAATTCAATCGCTAAAATTTTTGAATCAAACTTCAATAAACCTATATAGTCACTCCATAAATATTTAATAAAAATATTCACGAGTTCGGTTTATAGAAATGAGGTCCCAAAACCTCATTTTCCAAAACCACTTGTACTTAATTGTTCGTTCAATTAGAAAAAAAAATGATCAAATTAAAATTTAATATAATATCATATTTGACTCGTAAATATTAAATTATAATCAGATTTGTGGTCCCGAAATAACTATTTTTGACACCATTGAAAAATGGGTTGTTACAGCGTCACACTTATCAATGCTTTCTAAAGCTCTTACTGAATTCTTTCTTGCTCTCAAACTCATGTGTTGCTCTTTCAATTCTTTATTGTTTTCCTCAAACTCTTGTCCCCTATTTATATTATTGAGCTCCCTTGATTTTCTCTCTATTTTTGGCATTGGCTCCTTGATTTTGGGTGGTGGTTCCTTGATTTTCTCCATGTTGGTTGGTGGTTGCATGATTATCTCCATGTTGTTGAGATGGATAAAGACATGGTCGTCATGGGCGGTTTGTCACACCCCAAATTTGGTGAACCCGTGGAGAGGGCATATAGTTGTGAAGGGTACCTGTTTTGGCGCTCTATGATAGTTAGTCCGCCAATTTTTAGACTCCAGGAGAACTAAAGTTTGCATAACATATTCGCCATAGAAGTACCTCAAGATTTATTCTTGAGTAATCTTCAATAAAGGACAGAGTACGACAAGCAAAAAATACGCTTCAGAGTTTTAGTTGAGCATGATGCACCTACTAAGTAAATGTTAATCCTGTTAAGAACTAAAATGTCTCTAAAGCCACATCATATATGAGGTTATGGTACGCCCAGTTTGTTCGAACGATGTTGTAACCTCCCAAACCCGGCTTAGACACTATAGCTATATTGAGAAGGCTATATTAGCCACTGAAATGGCTAAGCTAACTTATGTTACTTTTAAAGACCTTAAATAAACTCATTTTAGAGAAAACCATAGTTGTACTTTGAGTTAGCTTAAAATCATTCATTCATTAGGTCGTGTATACTTAGGATTCATTTTATTGTTGATAGTATTATTTTAGAAAAACCGTTTGCTTGTCGCTCTTCTTTTTTAAAAAAAAAAACTCGATGTTAAACTAATGCAGCAAAAAAACCATTTTTCAATTCATTTTGGAAACTTAGTTGCCTTATCGATTTGTTTTTCAAAAATAGTTCCTATGCAATGCAGCAAAAACTAGGAAAAATATCAAATTTTACTTAAGTCCGGTATCATGCATTATCCAGTTATTATGCTTGAGTAATCCATGCATGCAAAAAAATCCCAGAAGAAAAGTTACCAGGCCACAGACCAGAAATAATTAAAAATTACAAGCCAAAACCAATAAAGACTTAATAATACTTATTAAGAATAGTCCAAGGTCCAAGGTGATTCTCCGAATGCGGAGTCCGATCTTAATTTCGAGGTTTACATAAAAAGTTAAACACTATTAGGGGTGAGCTTATGAAAAGCTCAGTGTGAGTTGAACAATTATTTAAACAATAATAAATATCGAATACAGTGAAAATGATTAGCTTTAACAGAAGAAAACAGAACCATCATAGAAATTTCATGTCATTACATAACCATTATCAATTTGATGTCAAACCATGTATGAGCATAGATCATCATTCATTTGAGTAACAATCATTAATTTCAATACCATTCAATACAACAAAATAAAATACATAGCATAAATCAATAACACTTGAATATGTCGTGCACATGATGCAATGCAAATAGGTTCCTACCCATACCATCTGTTACACACTATGAGTTCCCTAGAACCCATCATCCAAACTCTAAAACATTATGGGCTTAAGCCTATTGTGGTAAAACCACCGATAACAATACGTAGAAAATTATGCCAGTAAAAATGTAGACAAGCTGCTAGTAAAAATGCGATAAATTACCATTCCCCTAGGTACTCTAGGTGTAGTGCACTAACTACGAATAATGTGCACTTAATATGCCGCCGATACTTCACAGAACTCCTCCATCAATCACAAAATCCCAACCCAATGCATATACAATATGCCATACGGTCTGATACATAACCATATTTGAATACTTTTCACATTCACTTGACATGCTCAGCATGTCCTCAATAATCACATATTTTCAGTAAACAAAAACAGTGTTCCAATCTTTCAAATTACCATTGTGTTTGTATCAATCAATATTGTTCAATTTCACATACTTTACAGATTTTCATTGTGCGTAAATAGCACCCTTTTTAGTATGCAATATAATAAATATCTCATACATTTAAATCATACATAAACTTAATATATCAACACATTATATCATTCAGTCAAACATTCTCATATCTCATAACTCATATATGCAATTAGAAACTCAATCAAACATTCATACTATCAAACTAGCAATTTTGTCAACAGGTCAATCTTTTAAGGATTGAATTGTCAACAGGTCAATCTTTTAAGGATTGAAACATACTTGGTTTGACTATTCACAAAATCAATAATTTAGCTATTAAGCTAATCCAATCAGCAAGCTAATTTATCAAATATAACATGATATTTAACATTTTCAAATAATTTTATGAGTTTAGGACCCACACCTTATTTTTCGCTTCCTTGCAGCACACTAGCGAATCTACCAATTTTCCTTAATAATTCCTTAAATGAACCTAAACCAAAATTCAGTATAAATTCAATCAATTTATCATTAAACCATCCCCCAAACACCCACTTATGAGTTCAAACCAATCATTAAAATTATAACTATTTTATGAATCCAAATTAGTTAGATTCCATACATTGTATCGATACGAATCGTACGGATAATCTTTCTTCACCTTTACGAATGATTTTGGGTGTTTGGGCCAGCATCTAATTCAATAATATACTGGAAAATCAGTATCTAATTAATGATTAAATTTCTTAATTTAATCAATTCATAATCTTTACCCAACAACTATGTCGAAATAACAAACTAGTTATCCTTAATTGCACTTACAATTCACGATTTGTGGGATCTGATTAGCTAATTGATCAAGAACGTATCTCCCTAATTAACAAGTGATTAAATATTTATTAGGAGGGTTAAAGATTACAATTTAATGCTATAAAAATATAGGCAAGACCCAAGAAACAAAACAACCCCATTTCTGGATTTTAAAATGGTTTGAGATCTCATTAAAATCTAGAAAAATACCTTTGAAATCATTTAAAATCCTTCAAATTACATATCTAGAAATTTTGGTTTTTAATTGGCAAGATTAATGAAGAAATTAAAGAGAAGAGAAATCTTACCCAAACTAGTTGAGAAAAATGGCAACGACTTTTTCTTGGAAATGTTCGGGATCGATCTTGGGGTTCAAGATTTTATATTTTGGGTTGATTTAGATGAGGATAAATGGAAGCAATATAATAAAGAAGATGATGCAAAATCTTGACACAAAAAGAAAAACAAATAGATTGTAAAATGGGAAGTGTAAGCGACGACAACAATGGGAGAAAGAAAGAAAATTGAAGAGAAAAGAGGAGAGGAAGAGGGTAAACGGCTAGGGTAGGGAAAATTTGAATTAAAGGCTAAAAAATACAATAAAAATTTTTATTTATACTTAGGATTCAAGGGTATGGATGGCACACACATTAAAAAAACAAGGGATTTTGCAAAATTCAATTATTTCTCAAGGGAAAGGATTCAAACTTGGGACCTCATCTAATTTTCATGCTTTCTCATATTTCTTTTAACCATTGGGTTTTTTTCTTTTAAAAATAGGGCATGTCATGTAATATCCCAAATTTGAGTATCATTTGTGTTGGCTTGAGTATGAATTTTGTGTGTTAGCATAGTCTTGTGAAGGCTTGATTTTATTTAAGAAGCTAGAATAATTTTTAGTATGGTTTATTTAATGAAGTGAATTAGGTGAGCTTGACACTTAAGTTAATTTAAGTGTTAATTAAAGCATAAGAGGAGTAAGTGGCAAGTTGGTTAAGGAGCTTGAAAGGTGGCTTGAGGTTAGAGGTTCGAGTATCATGGAAAGCATTTTTGAAGACTTTATTTTTGTGTTCTAGCATTGATGGATGGTCAACCTATGTTTATGATAGGTTGGACCTTAAGTTTTTGGTAAGTTGAATTTTGGAAAAGGAAAGCATGAAATAGGGATAAGAATCTTAAGGTTATGGAAGGTTGGGGAGACATAAGGCTTGGTTGTAGGAAAATGTTTTGGAAAGTAATCCTAGGCCTTTAGTGAATGTATGTGGACAGTATGGGTGTCTAGGGGAGTGGCCGAATTTTGTAAGTAGCTTTGGGGGGGAATAGTTGGCCAATTTCTCCTTTTGAACATCTTTTTGCATTTTTGTTTTCCCTCTCCAAAAACTTTCTCTTTGGCCTAATGTTATTGTGCATTTTGGTGCAATTTTGCTTTTGGTTTTTAGCCTTATTTTGTGTAAACCAAATACCATTTCTCTTCTTTCATTTGTCCTCTTGAAACCGAAGCAACATTGGAACTTTTGTGCATTTTTCTTCTTTGGCAAAATAGTGTTTGGTCGAACCTCTCTCTTCTACATCTCTCTTTTCTTCATTTGACTTTTGTTCAATCACATTTTCTTTCTCTTCATTTTGGCCGAACCATTCTCTTCTTCAACCTCTCTCTTTTCTTTTTTTCTTTTTGATTTTTGATTAATCACATTTTCTTTCATCCTCTCTTGGCCGAATCTTTACCCATCTCAAATTCCATTTCTTTTTCATTCACTCAAAGTTTAAACATCCATTACCATTCTATTTCTCTTTTCTTGTTTACTTCACCATAGCCGAATTTTTCTACTTCCTTTTAGTATTATTTTTGGCCGAATATTCAAGGGGAAACTCTCTTTGATTTTCTTCAATCGATTTTGGAAAAGGGTAAGTGTTCATGGCTGATTCTCTTCAATTCTTTTCTCGTCTCTATGTTATTTTCTTGTGGACTAAGGCCGAATCTATGGGCATTGGTTTGCAAGATTCTAACCATTTTAGGAACCGATTTCTTTTATGCTCTTCGGACGTTGGAAGCAATCGATCTAAGCCTCATTTCGTTGACAATCGTTTTGGGTAAGTTTAGGTAAGACTGGGTATTTCGAAGGATAACTATTCGGGATTTAGTGATATGGCCGAATGGCCTTTGTTCATAATCTTAATATTGGTCGATTGTAGGACAAGGTGATCTAGTGGTAGATCAGATCTTCGGACGTTAGTTATTGTTTTGGTGAAAGGTGTGTATCTTACACACTTTATAACTTGGTTTATATATGTATATATATATGTGTTAAATGACTATTCATGTTGTTAAAGCCAAAACTATGAGATATTGATATGATACGTTGATGGGTATGAGCAAGGATACGGGTAAGTCCGTTTCGATATGATGTTGCTATATGTTGTTTAATATCACGATATACGATATGTATTGGTTATATGTTCATATCAAAGTATATTGACATGATTTGGTTATCTATTGCATTAGTATGGGCAATAAGAGAGGAGGGGGAAGATTGATATCATGTCTTCTGGACACTAGTGGTTTGGCACCACCAAAGGATTTGGTATCACATTCGTGTCTTCTGACACCGAGGTTTGGGACCTCATAGCGACTGGCCCTCGTGTGGTTAACACCACCGTGGGTTGGCCCCACTTTTGAGATATGGGATTGTCTACCAGTGATTTGGTATCACACTGGGTTGGCCCCACAACTTGATGATTCGTGACTTCGGTCACCAGTGGTTTGGCACCACCAATGATTTGGTATCACATTCGTGTCTTCTGACACCGTGAGGTTTGGGACCTCATAGCGCCTTGTCCCCGTGGATTAATTCCACCGCGGGTTGGCCCCACTTTTGAGATATGGGATCGCCGCCGCGGTGATTTGGTATCACACGTGGGTTGGCCCCACACTTAATTATTCGTGACTTTGGTCACCAAAGTGATTTGGTATCACACAATTGTGTCTTTGGACACCAAAGTGGTTTGGCACCACCAAAGGGTTTGGTACAACACGGGGGTAGAAAAGGAGTTATGGATGGCTAGGTTGGGTGCATTATACATGTATGTGCTTTGTTATAATTTGTGTAAGTATGTGGCATTTACCCGGAAGAGGAATATGCACTGAGTCTTGGTGACTCACCTTCTCCCTTATCATTTCAGGTGATTCGTGAGATCGCGGATGAGGAGCCGGATGAACTCGAGGAGGCCATGCAATAAATTTTGGTTCTACGTGAACTTTGGTTTGAGAACTTTACTTTATTTATATTTGGTTTTTTATATTTTATGGGTTTGTAATAAGGCCTCTCTAAATTATGGTTTGGTTTATTTTTATGTTTTGAGCATGTTTTAAATATGGGTTATAAATTTCTTGATTATTATAATAAATTGAGCACAAAGTTTTCTAAACTACACAACGCGATGATTTTAAAAGCGTTACCATCGGGTAACATAAATTATTTGACAATTTTAACAACTTGAGTGTTTTCGATAATTTAAAGTTTTATGTAATTTTCAAATTAAATTTTCAGTGTTAACTTATTAAACATGTATTTTCTTCAAATATAGAATTTCAAAAGGGTTTTTCACAAAAATTAAATCGTTAGCTCGTTTTTCTTCAAAGTATTTTCCTCAGTGACATACCAGATTTGGTCATGGCGTATTGACCGGGTTTGGAGTGTTACATGTCACATATTAGGTATTAAGGCAAAATTTGCAAAATAATAAAAATGATGCGAAAGAAGGGATTTGTACTTGAGTTTCAAAAAATGTTTCACTAACTCTTAATCAACAAACCAATACCTCATTTATTTCCTAAAAATGAATAGAAAATCTCAAAAATTAAGGCATGACCACTCTCTCTCGATTCACAAACCCGATTCTACTAACCCTCAATTTTTGGGATGTTACAGATTTGTATGTGGGCTTCTATAATGTGATTGATTGAAGGTCAACTAAATGGTTTGACTATTGGATTTGGTGCCCTAAGTGTAATATTTTCGTCAATATACACTTGTAATTTTTTTGAACTATTTGGTTAATAAAACAAATTCATTGATCACATTAATATACTTTGTATAGTTGTCCTCACATGGTTTTTACACGTAAAGAAAAATTGAAGAAAATGTTGCTCATTAGTTGTCTAAATGTTTAACTAATACTAAGCAGTATTATGTGGTCAGATCGTAGTATGGAAAGATAGCTTGTATTAGTAGACGAACCTAAACATGTCCTTAGTCTAATCGAAAATGAGCAAACTGATTAAAAGACTAATATGTCATCTATCAAGTCCAATGAGGGAGATGCCTTATCTTGGGCATCGTAGCGGATGACTCTTAGAAGATGAAACATAGATGTGACTGATTGGACTGATAGTACATCAGACAGGACCCAAGCAGAATAGATCCTAAATTTGTTTATGAATTTATTTACTTGTGAAGTTCATAATGTGGCATATCTAAATCTTGAGTGGATGGCAACCTATGTATGTGTGACTCATAAACTTTGATGTGAGTAAAAGCTTGAATTCAAATAGATAAAGAGCCAAAAGCTGGTGCATTGGGTGTATAAATTTAGTAGTATGTAGCATCATTCACAACAGTGGAATTCATAGCCCAAAGCATGGGTAAATGATATCCTCTCATTGGCATTACATGGTTGATGAAAAGTAAATGTAGTCATGGGTCATTTATCTTTGTGATAGATAACTTTATCACTATTTGATAGTGATTGACTTTTCATGAAGGAAGATGTAATGGTTACCATGAGATAAAAGAGGATCATACTGGGGGAGCTGATATTATCCCAAAGAGATCAAGGATATCCTATGAGGGTAACACACTTATGACAAGTTCATTGGACAAGCATTGAGTAATTCCTTTTGTAATGGTATGTTGTTAAGGAGAGCTCATCACGATACTGTAGTGGAATGACTTCATGACTAAATGAGTTTATAATTAATAGGTGAAAATCTGAAACTTAATTATAAATCATTTGAGCCTCAACTACATATGTCCAATCGATCCCTCCACTATCTCGTTCAAACCATAAATGAATTGCGTGATTGAATAAAAATGAATGGAATGAATAGAAAAAGAGAAATGGGTAACATTCAGGAATGATTATGGTTTTCTCTGAAATGGAGAAATGGAATTGTAAAGGGCCCAATTTGCCTGGTCCCGAATCAGAAACAAAAAAACGAAAAATAAAATAAAGTCCAAAGTCCAAAGTCCATTTTACAAATACCAAACAACAGGCCCAATTAAACTAAACTTAGCCCAATAACAGCCCAAAACCTAAAGCTAATTTAGAGGAAAAAATGAAACCCTAGCTCTCCTACTGCGCCGCAGCCTTCACGTGCTAGGGCAACGCGCTCGTCGTCCAAAGACCACCATTTTCGGCGTCTTGCACCAAAAGGGTAACTCCAGCTCCGTTGACTTCCTCCATAGACCTACAAATGGAACATGAAAGGGACAGACAACAGCAACAAGAGACAACAAAGACAGAAAAACCAAATGACAAGCAAGCTAAATAATAATAAAATTTTTATTTCTTTCGGCTATAAAAGCCTTCATACCGAATGATGTAATTTTTTTTTTTACAAAGAAATACACACAAAAAAAAAGGCGTTTGAATACTAAGAGAAAAATCAGAAGCAAAGAAAGGTGTTTTTTTTATTCATTCTGTTCGAAATAAAATAAATAATATTTTTGCAATAATAATAAGAACTCCAGCTTACCTCCGTCGCGGTCGAAGACCTCAGGCAACCCAAACGTCACAAACCCATTCGGGTTCCGACGAGGGCTGAGGTATGGCGAATACGAATCCTCTTCCCTGAGATTCATTTTTCGGCCTCTCTGTTTGCTTTCATTTCTTTTTTTCCCTCTTCGCTCATTTTATTTCGAAGTATATTTTTAAATATATATATAAAAAACAAAAAAAAAAGAACTCAAAGAGTCCTCACTGGTCATGGCGGCGATACGGCGGAGCCATGGCCTAAACTCGCCAGAGCCTAGCCGACCTAGGACTCATTTCAGAGAAAAGAGAATTTTTTTTTAAAGGTGAATAAATGATTTTTTTTGTCAAAATGTGACTTTTATAGGCTGGCAAAATGCACCGTTTTGCTCAGCCATTTTAAAGCACCAAACAGCGTCGTTTTCCCCCTTTTTGGTCCGCGTGTAAACCCGACCCGCCAAGGGAGGATCCGCGTGTTTTCTTATAATGGTCTATTTGAGCTTCAAATCCTTCCATGTTTTTACTATTTTATGATTAAGTTCTTTTCATTCTTTAATTTTTGCCCTTGATTTTATTGTAGTCTCAACTTAGTCCTCATTGAAGTGCCGCGTTTTGGAGGGTGGGGATATTTCTCCGTTGATCCCTCCTTATTATTTGCGCACTACAATCAGGTCTTCTACTTTGTTTTATTCCCGATTCTGCCCTAAAACTTTGTTTAAATTTCAATTTAATCCTGAAATTTTGTCTTATTACGATTTAGGCCTTTAATTTCATTTTTGTTTCAATTTAATCCTCATTTAATTTCCATTGCTTTTAGATTTATTTTCTATATGTTATTTTGTTTATTATTTGCTCATTTATTTATTGTTTTTTATATATTACCATGTTATTATTTAGCTTATTTATTTATCGTTCTTAATTTTTGAATTATTATTAATTTTTATTTTGAATTTTTATTTTTATTTTTTACTATTTTTTATCATTTACTCATTATTATTTATTATCTTTTTTACTTTTATGCATATGTTATTTCTAGTTTATCTTCTATTATTATTTTATTAATATTTACTTATCTACTACCGTTTCTGTATTATTTATGTTTTACCCAACATATATTATTAACATTTTATTATCGTTATTATTATTATGATTTTAGTTTTTTTTTATTTAATTAGTATTAGTAGTCATAATTATTGCCTTTTTTTTTACATATTATTATCACTATAATTATGTCATCGCCACTTTAGTATGGTATTGTTATTATTATATTTTTTTTGCTGCATATCATTGTTTCATTATTAATACGCTATCATTTATCGTGTTTTACTATGCTTATGTCATGAGTCGTTTTCAAATGCATTTGTCCGCTTTTATACCACATCCAAATAAATTAAATATATATTATTTTAAATATTACATTAACTTTTGGCTCGATGCACAAAAGGAAAATTTCTTCTGTATTCGAAAGACTCGATAAAATCGTGCCCTAACTTACGGGATTTCAATTTTTCTCGTTGAATTCGAATAATCGAATATCCCTTCAAAAATTAAAACACGTAAGGCCAAATTATTCTCAAAAATTTGAAATGTCATGTCCTAACATACGAGATGTGACGTTTTACCTTTTCGAGATAAGAAAGTCTTCAAAATATTTTCGACTTATCTAGGCATTCCAAAACAAAATATACATTATGCAAAAGGACCGTACTTTAAATTCCTTCTGGATTTTCAACTTTCGACATAAAGACGTAAAATAATCAATTAGGTACCAATTTTGGGCGTTACGAGGGTGCTAATCCTTCCTCGTGCGCAACTGACTCCTGAACCCATTTTTTTGAATTTCGTAGACCAACACCATTTGTTTTAATAAACCAAATCTATTATTAAAATGACCCAATTACAAGGTAATCCGATCACACCTCATAAAAAAATTGTTGGCGACTCTCGTTTTTCATTTTCATTTTCAAAATATAAAGTTGACTCCCGTTTTACAAAAAAAAATGGTTTCGACAGGAATCATTTGGAAATGAATGTAGGTTTTAAAAAAGGAAATGAAAATGGAAATTTAAAATCCTATATAAGATTACTAAAAAATGATGGAAGAATAAGTTTATGTTTTTGGACTATTTTGAAGCCCAAAAATGAAAATAAACCATTCAGTCATAGTGAACATGTTAAGTTGTGACATATTGAACGCATTTTCTCAAATTTTTCAGGGAAAAAACGTCATAATTTTATCAGGGGTATAATTGTCAAAATTTTGGTGAGAAAATTATTTAATATGGAAATATTAAATTTTATTTTGAGAAATAGAAAAACCGATTCATGTTGGACCATTTTACAGAGTATTGGGTCAAAAAGGCCCAAGAAGTACTCGTAATTGGGCCCAATGCGAGAGAGGCATAAAACCCCTCATATAACATGAAGGCGGTGGTAAACCTAGTAGAAATACAAGGGTGAGTCATTCACCCCTCTCCTACTCTAAGTAAGATGTTCTTTTTCTATTTAAAATAAAAATCTACAACTCTACAAGGTTCTACCTTTTCTTCTTATAAATAGATGACACCGATAAGTTATTAACAGAACTTCCTGAGAGATTGTTATTCTGACAAAAAATAGAGAGAATTTATTCTCAACTTATAAACATACTTTTCATAATAATAATTTTACCAGTTTCTATTAAAGAAGAGATAATTTCCATTTTCATCCCAAAAGGATTTTTTTTCTAGCTCTGTGTTTCAATTCAATTTGTCAAGCCCACACTCGAAATAGTTCATAATACGAGAATAATGGAGAAGATCATTTGGTTGAAAGTCAAAAAACATCAAGGATCCGCTTATCCAAAAATATAGGTACGAATTCGGTTAAGGTTTATTGCTATAAATATCAAAAACTGGGTCGATTTTCAAAATTTTAATTTTTCACTGTGCAAGAAAACCATTTTCAAACCGAGTTTTTTCCAACATTGGCCTGTCAAATAATATCTACATCAAATTATCCTTTATATTTTCTCCAGTTTTTGTAAGACATTAAGGGGACAACTTTTGTATGTATTTGACACTTGTCAAGGTCCATTAAAAGGTACTCGGTGTATATATATGGTAAGGATGGATCGTCTAGATGATTTTTCTTTCTTCAATATTGCTCTCTGTTTCTTCTTCTTAAACATATATGTTCTCTTCTCCTTTATTAAGCTAGAAGCTAAGGGTTTAAAATTAAGCAGTGGATGTCCCACCTCCTATTGTTGTTGCTGTTCGAGAAGGATGTTCGAGTTTTGAACTCTAAACTACAGTATAGGTGAGTATCAAGTGAGTCTTTATCCTGACTCATATAAGTTAATTTGTATTAAAAATTTGCATGATAATATCACCATGGATAACTGATAAGTGTGTGAAGCATAGTAATGCCATTGCATGTTAACATTACCAAGTATAAAAAGGTGAATTTTGTTAAGAGAATATGAACAAGTCAGGTATAAACATGAATTTGGGTAAGTGTATTCTATGTGGGAAGAACAAACATTCTTTGTGATGCCTCCGATAGGGCAGGTACACTGCTAACCGAACTGCCAGATCACGATGATAACAAGAATAATCATTGTGATGCTTCTAATGAGATGAAGACTGGACTGGTATATCATGACATGAATATGTGTAAGTCTATGCGGTTGAGACCCATGGCATAATATGATAATGAGAATATTCATGGTAATGCCTTCGGTAAGATGTAAACCGGACTGGCAGCTCACGATATGAATATTTGTATAAGACCATAAGGGAAAAACTCATGGCACCTTCTTAGAATGTCTGTGGAGATAGTAAATAAGTAATTCTATGTGATGCCTGTATGGCATGATTTGCTAAACCTTAGTGGCGTATTCTATATTTCCTTTATGGTGAACCTTGAAACGTCTGTGTGGCATAATCAGTGATGTCTATGTGGCAGAATTTGGTTAACTACCTTTGTCGCAATATCTGGGTAAGTTTTGAGATTTCTTTCATAGCTAATTCTATGATAAGGATCTGATAAGTCTAAAGTTAACTTGGTTTGTTTAGTCTTGGGATAAAATTGAATGAGCTTTGAGGGGAAATTTTTGAAAGATACTATGCATCTGTATTTTTAAAGAGGGAATCTGCCATAGTAATCTATTAGTACTGGATATTGGAGTATTCATATTTATGAAAGGTTTAATTGTTCGCTAGACTGAGTTTGTCTACGCTATGTAGAGATGAAAATTGAGTTATCTAGCATCCGCCATATGTAACACCCCTAACCCGTATCCGTCGCTGGATTAAGGTTAAAGGCATTACTAGACAGATCAGAAACTTATACAAACATTTCATACAACCATTCATCAATCGCAATCAAAATTTCCCTTTCATAGGTCAACGAGACCGTAATCATACTTTAGAATAGGGTCGGGACTAAACTGAACACATACTAAAATTCTTGGAAATTTAAAACTTCTCTAAGTTATAGAGGCCACACACTCGTGTGGGCAGAAAAATTCTTGGAAATTTAAAACTTTTCTAAGTTATAGAGGCCAGATGCCTATGTGGGCAGGCCGTGTGCCACCCACGGCAACTAGACACACCCATGTGTCCTAGCCGTGCCAAATCAGAACATGTATACTTACTTCTCCACACGGCCACCAGGCACGCCCGTGTGCCACGGTCGTGTACTCTCAAGCAACATACTGACTTATTCACACGGCTACCAGGCACGTCCGTCTACCATGGCCGTGCACACTTGGGCTAGCTACTGACCTAATCCCATAGCCACTAAACACGCCCGTGTGTCATAGTCGTGTAGGAAAAACAAGCCATTTGCAAGGCCAAAATGTCACCCACAATAGGATCATACCTAAGAGCATTATACCAATTCATTTCTTACACAATTCACAATCAAAGATAGACCAAATAATCAACAAGTCTCCACATTCTATTTCATTTCCATTCATGCCAATTTGCTCAAACATACATACTCATAATGCTGTCATATGCTTACATAGCTTTGATCATTTCATTTGCTATCAAGCCATACCAAGCTATGCATCATATAACATAATCACTCAAACATATAACCAACATTTATCTAGCCACATCTCATGGCTATATATACACATTTCAAACATCATTCAAAGTGACTAGCCTATACATGCCATATTTAACTATATACATATTTCAAAGGTACCAAAATGAGTTGAGTAGTGTGATAATGATCCTCGGCGGTCTCCAAGCCTTCAGTAGCTTTGACGACCTATAAAACAGAGTAAACACATACACAGAGTAAGCTTTTCAAAAGCTTTGTAAGCCATATACAAATAAACTTAACATAAATCATTCATAAACATGTCTATATGAATTCATTTACATTTCTTCAATTCAAGCACATATATAACTCTTTGGCACACTTGATTTGCCATTGCTTTCCAATTCATCACATCTCAAATATCTCATTTGCTCATACTTCAAATATACACATATATCACAAAGGTCCATTTGCATTAATGCACATACATGCTTACCTTTTTATGCTTATACAAAGCATATATATATACTTCATCGTACCTGAAACGGATATACAATTCACATATTCGTTCATTTCTCGGACTTGCCCATTGAACTGTTTGGAATCTAATAGGATACTCAGAATGCTCGGAATAGTCGTACAATGCCAACGTCCCAGACGTGGTCTTACATATAATCAGATATCGATGCCACTGTCCCAGACAGGGTCTTACACGAATCAATACGATGCCTATGTCCCAGACATGGTCTTACACGTAAATCTCATATCGATGCCAATGTCCTAGACGTGGTCTTACATGATATAACATAACAGACACCTATGTCATGACATAGTTAATCCTATCTATTCCTAGGTTCGTACGGGACTTTCCGGATGTTAACACTATGTCAATCTTATCTCGTAATTCATGTATACAACATCTCATAAGCATTCATCATTATCAATAGTCATATGAACATACATAATTCAATACAAATACATTTATTTATATAATGACTTACCTTGGATTTGGATATTTGTTCGGACTCGGTTATTCGACTACTTTCGTTTTCCCGCGATTTAAGTTTTTTTTCTTCAGTTCTTGATCTATACATATTCAAATTTAATTCATTTATTCACTAAGTCATTCAATTCAATCCAAGAACACACATTTAGGGCAACTTACCAATTAGCCCTCACATTTGCACATTTTATCAATTTAGTCCATTTTTCACAAAACATCAAATATACAAGATCACCATATATCCATGCTTAGCTGAATGCTCATGTATCTCATATAAGTCCAAACATTTCATCAAATTCACAATTTAATCCCTCAAAATACTATTTTCACAATTTAGCCCTAATTAGCTAAATTCATCAAAATTTCAAGAACAAAACATGTTCTGAAACACCCCACACCCGGCCCACGAGCCTGAACCGGATCGGGTATGTTCCTTAAGAAAAACGGTTTTGAAGTTCTTTATTACTTAGAGATAATTTGTGTATTTTTTGAAAGATATTGGTTTTGGGTTGGGCTTAGGTTGGAAACCCGTTTACTTAATTTTAAAAGAACAATTATTTAAAGTGACAAAAAAAAAACAATCTAGGGTTTATTTAAGAAATATGTTTTTAAACAATCAGTAATTTTAATGTAATTCGTAACATAATAATAAAAAGTTAAACAGAAATGAAGTAATCAAACTTGGGCCTTATGGCCTTATTACATCAAATAATTTCCAAAATTAAAATGAAAAGTACCTAGCAAAAATAAAGTCCAAATCATTTATTTTTCTCCTGCATGACCACCTTCAACTCCCGCCGACCCGGTCCATTACACGCTCATCACCTCAAAAATAGTCCCACAAGGGGTGAGTCTGAGACTCAATGTGTACAAAAACTAACAATCAATGTGATCGCATACATATTCATATCAAGTACATATTCGAATCAAATGATGCAACCCAAACCCAAGCCTATTTGTCCATCCGCTACATACCACCCGTACCGCCAAATACACCGCTGGACTACTAAGTCGACCCTCCATCCGCTACACACCATCGAAGCGATCATTTGCGATCGACATGCTCATCGCCCATATAATTTGCGCCATTAGACACCATATTCGAGATAATGTAACCGGTTACCAAATTCGGATAATGTAACCGGTTACCATATTCAAATTATGTGACCGTAGTCACCATATTCCGCTTAGTGAGACCAAGTCAACACCTTCTTCCCCTTTCACATATAGCCCAAATGCCCCAAATATTATTATATCATGCATAACATACTTATTTCTCATTCATGTTACTATTCACATGTTCAAAATATATCATATTCGTAATTCTATCAGAAGTAGGAAACGTACCTGGGTACTTTTTACCACATTTGTGGTACTTAGCCACATTCACATTCTTATACATATTCATATATTAAAATAATTATTGCCATAATATATTGAAAGTTAGTGTGAGTACACACCTGATTCGCTTAATTGGTTCCTTGAAATCCCGAAGAACGATCTATCGATCTAGATCTTTACTCCTATATTCGGCCAATCATAAAAACATATGAATCAACCTATTTGGCTTGAAAAAAACAAATCCTAGTAGGATTTGTATCACTTACCTTGTTGCCGAATTGGATGATGGTAAATCAAGTCCCAAAAATCACTAGTATCCTTTCCTTGAAATCGGCTAACACTAAATTCATTAAGCATGGTTAGTTTGACTTCTTAAAATCACAAGAAATAAATCTGAGTTCCTGGCCGAATATAATGTTTACTTACCTCTAATTTCCCAAAAATTCCTCTTGATTGTGGATCTGTAGAAATCCCTACATATATTAGATCTGATTTCCAAATACCTTAATCAAATAGCCTTTGGCCTAAACCATACTTTTCTTACCTTAAATCCTTGAATCCCGAAAGATTTCTCCTTGTACTTGACAAATTTGTAGAGAAACTGATAGGCCCTTTGTAGATTCGGCCAACATACAATAGTAGGATTAGTCTTTCTCTTTTATCAAATAGGATGGAAAAGAACTTGAATAATGTTAACCTTACCCTTAATGCTTAGTCGACTGCTTCCTTGCTTAAATTCTCAGGGAGATTCGGCTATGGCCTCTAATGGAGAGGAAAATATTCGGCTACTACTAGCAGAAAGGTTGGAGAGGAAAAGTAGATTTGATAGAATAGCAGAGAAAAGAGAGGATTTCTGCTTAGGAAAATTTTCGGCAGAGAGGGTGAATAGCTTAGGGAATTTCGGCAAAGGAGGGAATGAATGAAAAATTAGCCTTGTTTTCCTCCCTTAGCCGGATTTACTAGGCCAAGAGTCCTTGACTTGGCCACCACTCTTCCTTGTGACAATATCACCTCTTTATTTAAAAATAAATAAAGAAAAATCCTTATTATCTCTTCTAAATAATCCAAATTAAAAAGCTTTTATTTATCACCTTATTAAGCAATATTAATGGAAATAAAACACCTCCCTTTTCTAGAAACAAGTGCCGTCTACCTCTTAGCCTGGGAAGCAAAAATAAAACTTCATTTATTTGCTTCCCTTGTAACTCGAACCCAGGCCCATGCCTCTTGCACATGGCGCCATTTCCATAGGCCCTAAGTGCCATCTTCAGGCCACTTTTCCTAACCCGTTTGTGTGTCAAATTTTACCAACTTTTTCTTTTAAGGCCCCATTGCCTTAATCTCCCATTTTAAACTTTAAAACTCATCATTTTAGGGTCATTTCCAAGTTTCCTAAAATTTTCGATCGGCTCTGTTTACTTGCCATTTTCTTACATTTCCAAGTTTCCTGAAATGTGTACCTTCCATTTTTGGATCATTTCCATTTTCATTTCTTAGTTTCCAAAAATGTGTACTTTCCATTTTTGAACCATTTCCTTACATTTCTAGGTTTCCTAAAATGTTCATGTCCTAATGCATTTCCAGGTTTCCATAAATATTCTTTTCCATTCATTTTCATACATTTCTGAGTTTCCAAAAATTTCAAAAATTTATTCATAATGCTTAAGACTTGTCATTTCATACAATTAAACCGAAAATGCATAGGCCCTTCCGAGTGATGTTCTGATTCTACCCCTTAAAACAAAATTTCGTCCTCGAAATTTCCTAACTAAACAATCGAGGGTATTGTTTGTCGCATTGTCTCTTCTGACTCCCACGAAGCTTCTTCCGATCCATGGTTGCGCCATAACACCTTGACTAGAGGTACTGACTTCCTCCGTAGTACTTTCACATCACGTTCCAGGATCCGAATCGGCTCTTCCTTGTAGGATAAGTCTGGCCTTAGCTCCACTTCTTCAACAGGTACTACATGAGATGGATCCGATCGATAGCGACGTAGCATGGATACATGGAATACGTCGTGCATTAGCTGCAACTCTGGTGGCAACTCCACTTGGTATGCCACCGGTCCAACTCGCTTTAGTACTCGATAGGGCCCTATAAACCTTGGGCTTAACTTCCCTTTGCGACCGAACCTCATTACCTTCTTCCAAGGCGAGACTTTCAGGAATACTTGATCTCCCACTTCAAACTCGATCTCCTTCCGCTTAAGGTCTGCGTACGACTTCTGCCTATCAGAGGCTTTCTTCAGCCGTGCCCGAATTAACTCAACTTTTTCTTCAGTTTCTGCCACTAACTTCGGGCCCAAAACTCGACGTTCTCCTAACTCGGTCCAACAAGTAGGAGTTCTACACTTCCGACCATACAATACTTCATATGGTGCCATCCGAATGCTTGCCTGATAGCTATTGTTGTAGGCAAACTCAGCTAAAGGCAAATAATCTTCCCAACTTCCTCGAAAATCCATCACACGACCTCTCAAAGATATCTTCCAACACTTGTATAACTGCTCGCATCGCCTGTTCGATTGTGGATGAAACGCCGTAGTGAAATCTAACTTAGTACCCAACGCTTGATGAAGTGCCTTCCAAAATTGAGACGTAAACCTTGGGTCTCTGTCGGAGATGATCGATGTTGGTACTCCGTGTAACCTTATGATCTCCGCCACATACAACTTAGCCAACTTCTGAAGAGAATAATCCATTCTTACTGGGATAAAGTGCGCGGACTTGGTCAAACGGTCCACTATCACCCATACCGAGTGCTTCTTAGTAGGCATAAGGGGAAGCCCACTAACGAAGTCCATGGTAATTCTCTCCCACTTCCATTGGGGAACTTCGATTGGTTGAAGCAATCCTGATGGGACTTGGTGTTCAGCCTTAACTTGCTGACACGTCAAACATTTCCCCATAAATTCAGTCACCTCTCGTTTCAGATTAGACCACCAAAATTGTTCCCTTAGATCTCTATACAGCTTAATGCCTCCGAGATGCATGGCATAAGGGCTACCATGCGCCTCCCGAAGAATCTTTTGTCTCAACTCCTTATCCCTTGGCATATAGACTTTTCCTTTGTAGCACAATGACTCCATCAAATTGGACGCCATAATCTTTTACTTCTCCATTCTGTACTTGCTGTAACTTAGCACTTAGATCCTTATCTGCCAACTGGCCCTCTTTCACCTCCTTTAGCCATGTGGGCTTGACTTGTAACTCTGCCAACAGGCTTCCATCATCATACAGACTCAAGTGAGCGAACAAAGCCCTTAGATCCGACACAACCTTCCGACTTAGGGCATCTGCTACCACATTCACCTTGCCCGGGTGGTACTCTATCGAGCAATCGTAGTCTTTCAGTAATTCCACCCAGCTTCGTTGCCTCAAGTTCAACTCCTTCTGAGTCAACAAGTACTTAAGGCTCTTGTGGTCCGTGTAGATCACTGACCTTTCTCCATAAAGGTAGTGCCTCCAAACCTTGAGGGCAAAAACCACTGCTGCTAGTTCCAAGTCATGGGTTGGATAATTAACCTCATGAGGCCTTAATCGCTGAGACGCGTGGCGACCACTTTTCCATCTTGCATTAGCACATAGCATAATCCCGTATGCGGCGCGTCACAAGACACCACAAAATCCTTGCTCGCCTCCGGTGAATTAACACCGAGCTTCACAAGACTTTCTTAAGCTTTTCAAAGCTCTCCGTTGCTTATCCGTCCACACAAATGGTACTTCCTTCCTTAGCAACTTTGTCAAAGGCGCGGCTATTGACGAGAATCCTTCCACGAACCTTCGGTAATAGCCCGCCAATCCTAAGAAACTTCGGATTTCAGCCACAGACCTAGGTGGTTTCCAATCCAACACTGCTTCGATCTTCCTAAGATCCACTCTTATTCCTTCTGCGGATACCACATGACCTAAGAATGCCACCTCCTTAGGCCAAAATTCACACTTGCTGAATTTGGCATAGAGCTTCTTCTCCCTTAACATTTCCAACACATCTCGGAGATGCTCATCATGCTCCTCCTCCGACTTCGAGTACACCAAAATATCGTCGATGAACACAACGACGAACTTATCTAGGTAGGGTTGGAAAACCCGATTCATCATGTCCATGAACGCGGCTGGAGCGTTCGTCAACCCAAACGGCATTACTACAAATTCAAAGTGACCGTATCTTGTCCTAAAAGCGGTCTTATGAATGTCAGCCTCCTTCACCTTCAACTGGTGATATCCCGACCTTAAGTCTATCTTCGAGAACACAGCTGCCCCTTTCAACTGGTCGAACAAGTCGTCTATCCTTGGCAAAAGATACTTGTTCTTGATGGTCAGTTTGTTCAACTGACGATAATCTATGCACATACGCATAGTTCCATCCTTCTTCTTCACAAATAGGACCGGTGTTCCCCATGGAGACACACTAGGTCGGATGAACCCACGATCCAACAACTCTTGAATTTGAGCCTTGAGCTCCACCAACTCCTTCGGCGTCATTCGGTATGGAGCGATTGACACAGGAGCTGTTCCCGGTAGCAAGTCTATTCCAAATTCCACCTCCCTATCTGGAGGTATTCCTGGTAATTCATCTGGGAACACATCTACGAAGTCCCTTACCATCCTAACTCTATGAACACCTTCATCTTTTCCTCCCAACGCACTTACGAAGGCTAAGAACGCCTCGCACCCTTTCCTAACCATCTTCTCAGCCTTCAGCGTCGAAACTACGTTGGACAAGTAGTTCCTCCTTTCTTCGATCATCACGACTACCTCATCCTCTGGGTTCTTAGTTCCATACGTTTAGCCGCACAATCGAACACGGCTCGATGCTCTACTAGCCAATCCATTCCAAGTATAAGCTCAAACTCTCCGAAGGGTAACTCCATTAAATCAGCCCGAAAGTTCACTCCCAGAATCTCTAGGGGTACATTCCAAAAAATCTTGTCTACCACTACGATTTGGCCTAATGGGCTTACTACTACGTCATCATCCGCTCTATCGAGAGTTTAAGTCTAGGCCTAGTGTTTCCACTACACTACATGCAACATATGAATGGGTTGAGCCCACATCAATAAGAGCAAAATAGGGCTTGTTATGAACAAAGAACGTACCGGTTCTAACATCCGGTGCGTCACCATCTTCCCTCCGGCGAACCGCATAAACTAAACCCGGTTGCCTTGTTTCTGCACTAGCAGCACCTCGGCCCTGTGTTCCACGGCCTCTGCCAGCACCATTACCTTTGTTCCAGAACCACGACCCCGTTGAGGCTTCTGTCCGCCTCTACCAGCCTGACTAACATTCTGAGCTGCCGGTCGGCTCTCATCTGGTTGCTTAGGACAATTCTTAAGCATATGGTCCTTGGACCCACACTTGAAGCATCCTCCCGTCTTTCCCCAACATTCTCCCAAGTGCCTCTTTCTACAATGCTCACAAGGCGTCGTACGCGGCCGTGCACGACTTGTTGATTAAGTGGCCCGTCAACTCTAGGCCTCTTATGACCCTTTCCAGATGGCCCAAAACCTCTTTTGGGCTTATTTCTATCCACAGCCTGCTTGGTAGCATCCTTGATTCCCTCGGCCACCTTGGCCCTTTCCACCAAAGCAGAGAATTTCCGCTCACGATGCGGTGCTATCAACAGATCTCGGATCGTCCTCGATCTGTCCTCAAACGAACACAGCGTTCATGCTCGGCTGCCACTACCCTCGAGCATAGCGGCTCAACCTCGAAATTCCGCCTCATATTCTGCGGCGGACTTACTCCTTGCACCAACCCCGAAAAAGCCTTTCTTTGTTCATCCGTATACCGTTCCCACATACTTCTTCTCGAAATGCTTCTTTAACATACTCCTGTGTCAAATCTTCACCGTGGCACCATCCCGAAACGAGCTAACCACCATCGATACGCTTCATCGTGGTAACGATTGCCACCATCCCTTTCAACTTCTCCTCGGGTCGTCGTCGAGCTTATCCATGATGCGCTCGTCGCTTCCAAACCAATCACTCGGTTATGCTGGTGCTACTCCAGACACTCCACGAAACATTTCAGCTCCATTAGCTTGGAGCCGTTCAGGCACAGACTTACGATTTCCTGAATTTCCTCCTACACTAGCCACCAATTCCAAGACTCACAAAGACGGCTGCGACACGGCATCTTCCCCATGCGAGCTCGCTCTCAACATTAACAAATGGGGGGTGGAGGTGGCGGTGGTATCTCATTGTCAGAACCCTGACCCGATCTAACGGGTTCTGACACAGTCATCCTTCCTCTACCTCGTCCACGACGACCACGACCTCTAGAGCTCATTTTTTTTGTCGTAATCTGATTAAGAAGTTTTATGGATTAGTCATTGTTCCACTTATTTACCCGCGAAGGAGTTTTATGAAAAGGGATTTAAGAGTGGTTCTTTCGTATTCACACAAGCACACAGTCTTTTCCATTCATTCATTCATCCATCAAACAAGTATGAACTTCCGTTCATTTAGAAAAACGTTATAGTTTTCGTTGTTGTTTTCCACTACCTAGGGGTATTTTCGTAATTTTATCTTACAGGGGTATTTTCGTAATTTTGCAAAACAAAAAGTTCCTCGGTGATTTTGTCAAAAGTATTTTGGTAATTTTAAAGTCCCGGTGTAAATTTGGAGAAATTTTGAAATCCAGGGGTATTTCGGTAATTTTTAACCTCGGGGGTATTTTGGTAATTTTCCAAAAGCCAGGTAAATTGGTAAAATTTAGTAAGTTAGGGATATTTCAAAAGTTGTAAAACTTTATGAGTTCTTTTTGAGAGTTTTATTTTCCAAAACGGTGATGTTGCAAAAATTTTCGAAAACCAGGGTCATTTTGGTCATTTTGTAGGTTAGGGGCAATTTTGTAATTTTTTTCAAAATCAAGGTATTTTGATATTTTACAAATTAGGGTTTTTGAACATTTATAAAATAATGAAGTTTTGGCAAAATCGTTGAGAAGTTTGACATTTTGAGAATCAAGGGCATTTTAGTAATTTTACCACTATGGGTATTTTTGTAATTTTCACAAGTCAAAAATTTTTCGGGAAATTTTGTAAAGATAGTTTTTACAAATTTAAAAGAAAGTTTTAAGAATTTTAAAACTAGGGTTCGTTGTTTTGTTCTTTTTTTTTTTTAAAACATGGCTAGTTCCCTTTCGGGTTTTAGTCATTATGTTTAGCCTATGTCCGAGCCCTCTTTGGTCAGGGTGAACCAAAGCTACGCACCAGGCAGGATTCGAATGGAGAGGAGGTGAGTCACGCGGACTGCTTAAATACCAAGCTCCCATCGAAACCATTCCTAGACATGCGCACAGAGGTTGCCACACCACTGAGCCCTCTGAGTTATGGTGAACCAAAGCTACGCACCAGGTAGGATTCCTGCGAAGAGGAGGTGAGTTACTAGGACTGCTTAAATACCAGGCCCTTCCGGATCCAATCCTAAACATGCGTACAGGGGTTACCACACCCTAACTTAGTACCTTAAGTCTTATGTGGTTTTGTGTTTGAGTAATCTAGCCCTAGGGTTCATGTTCCTATCATTCTATTCTACGTTCCATGCCTTTTCTACCCTTATACAGTTCATAAATCACAGAATCACACATAAAGTTAGGGTACTTACCGTGGATCATGGGGTCGGAGACTTAGGTGCCATGCGTAACACTGCTTTATTTCAAAGAAAATCATTTGGGCTCGAATTAAAAACGTTTTGGGCCTTAGCCCACAGGCCGAGAGTTTAAAATTGGGCTCTGATACCAAACTGAAACACCCCACACTCGGCCCACGAGCCTGAACCGGATCGGGTATGTTCCTTAAGAAAAACGGTTTTGAAGTTCTTTATTACTTAGAGATAATTTGTGTATTTTTCGAAAGATATTGGTTTTGGGTTGGGCTTAGGTTGGAAACCCGTTTACTTAATTTTAAAAGAACAATTATTTAAAGTGACAAAAAAACAATCTAGGGTTTATTTAAGAAATATGTTTTTAAACAATCAGTAATTTTAAAGTAATTCGTAACATAATAATAAAAAGTTAAATAGAAATGAAGTAATCAAACTTGGGCCTTATGGCCTTATTATATCAAATAATTTCCAAAATTAAAATGAAAAGTACTTGCAAAAATAAAGTCCAAATCGTTTATTTTTCTCTTGCATGGCCACCTTCAACTCCTGCCGACCCGGTCCATTACTACTCATCACCTGAAAAATAGTCCCACAAGGGGTGAGTCTACAGACTCAATGTGTACACAAAACTAACAATCAACAGATCAGGCATACATATTCATATCAAGTACATATTCGAATCAAATGATGCAACCCAAACCCAAGCCTATTTGTCCATCCGCTACACACCACCCGTACACGCCAAATCACAGTGGGGACTTCTAAGTCGACCCTCCATCCGCTTATACACCATCGAAGCGATCATTGCAATCGACGTGCTCATCGCCCATATAATTTGCGTCATTAGACACCATATTCGATAATGTAACCGGTTACCAAATTCGATATAATGTAACCGGTTACCATATTCAAATTATGTGACCGTAGTCACCATATTCCGTTGGTGAGACCGAATTCAACACCTTCTTCCCCTTTCACATATAGCCCGAAATGCCCCAAATATTATTATATCATGCATAACATACTTATTTCTCATTCATTTTACTATTCACATGTTCAAAATATATCATATTCGTAATCCTATCAGAAGTAGGAAACGTACATGGGTACTTTTTACCATATTTGTGGTACTTAGCCACATTCACATTCTTATACATATTCATATATTAAAATAATTATTGCCTTAATATATTGAAAGTTAGTGTGAGTACACACCTGATTCGATTAATAGGTTCCTTGAAATCCCGAAGAACGATCTACCGATCTAGATCTTTACTCCTATATTCGGCCAATCATAAAAACATATGAATCAACCTATTTGGCTTAAAAAAAACAAATCCTAGTAGGATTTGTATCACTTACCTTGTTGCCGAATTGGATGATGGTAAATCAAGTCCCAAAAATCACTAGTATCCTTTCCTTGAAATCGGCTAACACTAAATTCATTAAGCATGGTTAGTTTGACTTCTTAAAATCAAAAGAAATAAATCTGAGTTCCTTGGCCGAATATAATGTTTACTTACCTCTAATTTCCCGAAAATTCCTCTTGATTGTGGATCTGTCGAAATCCCTACATATATTAGATCTGATTTCCAAATACCTTAATCAAATAGCCTTTGGCCTAAACCATACTTTTCTTACCTTAAATCCTTGAATCCCGAAAGATTTCTCCTTGTACTTGACAGTTGTAGAAACCTGATAGGCCCCTTGTAGATTCAGTCAACATACAATAATAGGATTAGTCTTTCTCTTTTATCAAATAGGATGGAAAAGAACTTGAATAATGTTAACCTTACCCTTAATGCTTAGTCGACTGCTTCCTTGCTTAAATTCTCAGGGAGATTCGGCTATGGCCTCTAATGGAGAGGAAAATATTCGGCTACTACTAGCAGAAAGGTTGGAGAGGAAAAGAAGATTTGACAGAATAGCGGAGAAAAGAGAGGATTTCTGCTTAGGAAAATTTTTGGCAGAGAGGGTGAATAGCTTAGGGAATTTCGGCAAAGGAGGGAATGAATGAAAAATTAGCCTTGTTTTCCTCCCTTAGCCGAATTTACTAGGCCAAGAGTCCTTGACTTGGCCACCACTCTTCCTTGTGATAATATCACCTCTTTATTTAAAAATAATTAAAGAAAAATCCTTATTATCTCTTCTAAATAATCCAAATTAAAAAGCTTTTATTTATCACCTTATTAAGCAATATTAATGGAAATAAAACACCTCCCTTTTCTAGAAACAAGTGCCGTCCACCCCTTAGCCTGGGAAGCAAAAATAAAACTTCATTTATATGCTTCCCTTGTGACTCGAACCCAGGCCCATGCCTCTTGCACATGGCGCCATTTCCATAGGCCCTAAGTGCCATCTTCAGGCCACTTTTCCTAGCCCGTTTGTGTGTCAAATTTTACCAACTTTTTCTTTTAAGGCCCCCTTGCCTTAATCTCCCATTTTAAACTTTAAAACTCATCATTTTAGGGTTATTTCCAAGTTTCCTAAAATTTTCGATCGGCTCTGTTTACTTGCCATTTTCTTACAATTCCAAGTTTCCCGAAATGTGTACCTTCCATTTTTGGATCATTTCCATTTTCATTTCTTAGTTTCCAAAAATGTGTACTTTCCATTTTTGAACCATTTCCTTACATTTCTAGGTTTCCTAAAATGTTCATGTCCTAATGCATTTCCAGGTTTCCATAAATATTCATTCCCATTCATTTTCATACATTTCTGAGTTTCCAAAAATTTCAAAAATTTATTCATAATGCTTAAGACTTGTCATTTCATACAATTAAACCGAAAATGCATAGGCCCTTTCCAGGATGTTACATGTTCATTTAACACATATCTTTCATTTAACACCTAAACTCATCACAAAGCTCACCATTTCATCAATGGCACATTTCATAAACATCATCAATTCTTCAAATTACAACATGAGATTGATAGTAGACTAAGCAACAATCTCAAAAACATAGAAATTATTAAAAACCGAGTCAAAATCTTACCTTAATTAAACCAAAAGAGTGTCGAAACCTAGCTTCCCTTCCTTCTTTTCTTTTCTTATGAAATTCGGCCAAAATGATAAGAATATGGCCATTTTTCATGTTTCATTTTGTTATAAAATCATTTATTATCCTTTTATAAAAATAACCTTATGAAATATCATTTAAAACATATGAAATTCAAGGCTATTAATGTCCAACACCATCCACTCACTTTTAAAATGGTTTACTTGCCTCATAAGGCCTCCCCATTTAAAAGCCACAATAATTAGGCCATTAGTCAAATAGAATGCTACTTTTATAGTTTATGTAATTTAATCCTTTGCTCAAATTAAACATACAAACAGATGAATTAATTAACGGAATTTTTGCACATGCCAAATCACACACAGTAAACACAGAAAATAATATTAAATTATTTTACTGACTCAGATTTATGGTCCCGAAACCACTGTTCCGACTAGGGTCTAAACCGGACTGTTACAATTCTCCCCCTTAGGGGTTTTCGTCCCCAAAAATCTTACCGTTAAATAGATTCGGATATTGCTGTCTCATTGAATCTTCAGGCTCTCACGTAACCTCTTCTATTCTGTGTCGATGCCATAATACTTTTACTAACGTAATTTTCTTGTTTCTCAATTCTTTCACTTTACAAGCTAGGATACGGATCGATTCTTCTTTATAAGTCATATCAGATCGGATATCAATCTCAAAAGGAGCAATCACATGTAACTAAACAGATCTGTATCAACGAAGCATCGATACATAAACTACATTATGTATCTTTTCTAACTCGGGGGTAAACAGTAATCTGTATGCGACAGGCCCAACATGCTCAATGATCTCATACGGTCCGATGAATCTCAGACTCAACTTGCCTTTACGTCCGAATCGGAGTACTTTCTTTCATGAAGACACTTTCAGAAACACTTTATCACCGATTTCAAATTCAATGTCTTTTCGTTTCAAGTCTGCATAAGACTTCTGACGATCAGATGCTGCTTTCAGACTATCTCGGATTACCTTCACTTTCTGTTCTACATATTTTATCAAATCAATCCCGTGTATCTTATTTTCACTGAGATCAGTCCAATACAGAGGTGTTCGACATTTACGCCCATACAAAGCTTCATAAGGTGCCATTTTAATGCTCGACTGAAAACTATTATTATAAGCAAATTCAATCAGGGGCAGATACTGATCCCGCGTACCATCAAACTCAAGGATGCAACATCTCAACATATCCTCGAGAATCTGAATGATCCGCTCGGATTGACCATCCGTTTGCGAATGAAAAGTTGTACTGAAATGCAATTTCGTGCCTAAAGCTTCTTGCAATTTCTTCCAGAATCGTGATGTAAACCTTGGATCCCTGTCTAATACAATAGATAGTGGCACCCCGTGCAATCTTACAATCTCGGAAATATAAAGCTCAGCTAATCTATCAAGTGAGTAATCAGATCGTACTGGAATAAAATGGGTGGATTTTGTGAATCGATCAACTACGACCGAAATCGCATCTTTCTTCCTTGGAGTCAGGGGAAATCCAGAAACAAAATCCATCGTCACTCTATCCCATTTCCACTCGGGCATCCGAATCGGTTGTAGCAACCCAGATGGAACCTGATGTCCAGCTTTAACTTGTTGACAAACTAAACATTTCGATACAAAATCAGATATGTCTCATTTCATACCAGACCACCAATAATGTTGCTCCAGATCATGATACATTTTAGTACTTCTCGGATGAACAGATAGGCGACAATTATGAGCTTCACTCAAAATCAACTGAATCAACTCTGACTTTCTCAGAACACAAATTTGATCTCAAAATCTCAGACAATCATTAGCATCCACTTGAAATTCAGAATAAGAATTTGAATCATATTGAGCTCGTTTTACTAACATTTCATTATCCACTTTCTGAGCATCACATATCTGTTGTAAAAACAATGGTTTCGCTTTCAATTCAGCTAACACTAAACTATCATTAGACAGGTCTAAATGAGCATTCATATCACATAATGCAGACAGTGATTTTTGACTCAAAGCATCAACTACAACATTTTCTTTACCCGAATGATAATCAATTACAAGTTCATAATCTTTCAATAGCTCTAACCATCTTCTCTGTCGCAGATTCAAATCTTTCTGTGTCATCAAATATTTCAGACTTTTATGATCCGAAAACACATGACATATCTCACCGAACAAATAATGTCGCCAAATCTTTAACGCAAATACAATTGCAACTAACTCAAGGTCGTGTGTCGGGTAATTCTTTTCATGCGGCTTTAGTTGTCTCGAGGCATAAGCAATAACTTTGCCTTCCAGCATCAATACGCATCCCAGACCATTCAACGAAGCATCACTGTATATATCACAAATTCTTTACCTGACTCTGGTTGTACTAACACTAGAGCTTCAGTTAACAGAGTTTTCAACTGATCAAAACTTTTCTGACATTTATCGGACCATTCAAATCTAACATCTTTCTGAAGCAATCTAGTTAACGGAGTTGCTATCATCGAAAAGCCTTTTACGAACCTTCGATAATAACCAGCAAGTCCCAGAAAATTACAGACTTCAGATACATTCTTCAGAGGCTTCCAAACTAGAATAGCAGAAATCTTACTCGGATCAACTCGTATACCAGAGGCCAATACAATATGTCCCAGAAAACTGACTTCACGTAACCAGAATTCACAATTCTGAATTTCAATACAATTGCTTTTCTCTCAGAGTTTGCAACGTAATCCTTAGATGTTCGGCATGCTGAGTCTCATCCCGTGAATAAATCAAAATGTCATCAATAAATACAACAACAAATCAATCTAGGTACGGTCTGAAAATTCTATTTATTAGATCCATAAAAATAGCAGGAGCATTCGTTAGTCCAAAAGGCATAACTAAAAACTCATAATACTCGTACCTCATTTTGAATGTAGTTTTCAAAATGTCTAAATCTTTTACTCCCAACTGGTAGTATCCCGATCTTAGATTTATCTTTGAAAACACAGTGGCTCCTTTTAGCTGATTAAACAAATCATCTATTCTGGGCAACGGATATTTGTTCTTTTTGGTCACTTTGTTCAACTGACGATAGTCAATGCACATTCTCATCATGCCATCTTTCTTTTCACAAACAGAACAGGGGCACCCCAAGGTGAGAAACTCGGTCTGGCAAACCCTCTGTTAGTCAACTCTTGTAGTTGCAACTTTAACTCTTTCAACTCTGTTGGTGCCATTCTATATGGAGCTATCGAAATAGGTGTCATACCAGGTAACAAATCAATACCAAATTCAACTTCACATATTGGACGTAATCCCGGCAATTCTTCCGGAAATACATCAGAGAACTCACAAACAACATACACTGATTCTACTTTCTTTTCAGATACTTTTAACTCAATCACATAAGAAAAATATGCCTCATATCCTTTTTTCACATATCTTTGAGCTTTTCAAATCATTAGACTCAATCCTGACTATTTCATCATTTGGACATCTCAAATCAATAGTATTTCTTTTACAGTTCACAACTACATCATGCAATGTCAACCAGTCCATACCCAAATAATATCAAACTCATCAAATGGCAATAGCATCAAATCAGCAGGAAAGTAGATATCTCGAAACATTAACAGACAGTTCTTACATACTTTGTCCACCAGAACACTTTTACCTAAGGGGTTCGATACTTTTATAACAAATTAGTAGACTCTACAGGCAAAGTCTTACTGGATACTAAGTTCATGCATATATACGAATGAGTAGAACCAGGGTCTATCAATGCAATCACAGAAGTATCATAAAGTGTAAATGTACCCGTTATAACATCTAGAGATAAAGCTTCCTCACGAGCTCGAATAGCATACGCTCTGGTAGGTGCTCTAGCTTCGGATCTCGCAATAGTATCTCTCGTAGTTCTCTAACTACCACTGACATTTCTTACATTTGGGAGGATCTACCTCCCACTGGAGCATTATCGGATCTCAGATTCTGGGCAGTCTCTGGTTCAACAGACTCTGGGCAATCTCGGATGAAATGGTCTAATGATCCACATCTGAAACAAGCTCGGCCATTCAGTCTACAACTTCCTAGATGCCTTTTTCCACAATGCTTACATTCAGGTTTCTCGGATCGAACATTTCCAACACTAGACATTGATGTTACTGGAGCTTTAGAGCTCAACTGTGATCTAGCTCGATCTCTGTTAGAATGTCCCATATTAATTCTCGAACGACTTTGTTCATCCCTGAATTTCTTCGAAGCAGACTGAAATGATTTACCCAGAAATATCTTTCTCACATCTCTAGCTTCAGACTCAGATTTTCTTTTATCTTTCCCGAGTGTCTCACCTTTGCACGCTCGGTCAACAAGCACGACGAACTCTTTTATCTCGAGAATTCCTACTAGCAAACGGATATCTTCATTAAGGCCATCTTCGAACCTTTTGCACATTATTGCTTCAGATGATACACATTCTCAGGCATACTGACTTAGCCTCACGAACTCTCGTTCATATTCTGTAACAAAAATGCGACCCTATTTTAATTCCAGAAATTTTTTCTGTTTCTGATCAATGAATCTCAAACTGATATAATTCTTACTAAACTCAAACTGAAAGAAATTCCAAGTGACACGCTCTTTCAGAACAACAGAAATCAAAGTCTTCCACCACTGGTAAGCTGCATCTCGTAGCAGGGATATGACACATTTTATACATTCTTCCTGTAACACCCCAAACCCGGCCCAAACATTACAATCGGATCTGGTATGTCACTTGAGTGATTTTACTAAATATGTAGCATTTTGGAAATCAATTATCAGGTTTTAATACTAATACCGAAAGCTTACTAATTCATTAAAATATAAAATATAAAGTGATAGAATGCATTGGTGAACTTTAAAATAAAATCCCAATATTTATCCATGACTTAACGTAATTTAAACATAAAAATTTAAAAGCCCAGTAATAAAAGCCCAACATAAAACCAAAGCATAATTAATAGTCTAGTGGCCCATGGCCTTATTACAAGGAAATTTAAAACCCATTAAATTAAAGTTATAAAAATAATAAACTGAAAGCCTTTTTGCTGATTCCAAATGTTCTTTTGCATGGCCACCTCGCGTTCCTCTCCAGCCCGGTCCGATGCGCTAGGTGTCACCTGAAATTGTTAAATTAAAAGGGTGAGTTGCAAGACTCAGTGTGCAACACTCATGCACCATTAGATTTGGGCCTTAATCCCACAGAACAGAATAATAAATTCATGTATATAACAAATGATATGCAAAGCCCAACCCATTTCCTAGGTATCCATCTGCTACACGCCACCCATAACAGCCATACACATCATTGGGGATTTCTACAATCAACCCACACCGCTACACGCCTTGATGGCAGTCGTGCTGCTCATCATCAAATCACGGCAAAAGCCGCTACAACAGATCACGGCAAAAGCTGCTACAATAGATCACGGTAAAAACTGCTACAACGTATAACTTCCTCCTTTCATCAAACCCAACCCATGCAATTATAGAAAATCAGCATTCTCATATCATTTAATTAGAACATTCATTTAGAACGACAGGGATCACTAACCTGGTGATTTGCTTTACCCTCTTTGGGTTTCAAACGTTATGCCGGGATTTCGGCATTTAACAGAACATATAAGACTTATAATCATATATTTAACAAACAGATCTAGATGGTGTGGAGAGTTACACACCAGATATCACGAAATCCAATACCCTTAGTTGATATCCTTGTTATCTGAATCTCCTACCCTCAGTGTAAAGCCTTGCTCAAAATCTGGAAAAACACACAAAGATTTAGCCCCTTCCACAATCGGCCAAGGTTAATAAATCCCAAATTACACGTTAAAACTAATAGATCTCTTACTTTGAAATCCCAAAAGTAACACGATTCAGATGTTACTGATCCTTGACTTAGAGATCTAGGCGATTGACTCTCCCTTCAAATCCAGGAATGCCGAAAAAGAAAGAAAAACACAAGATTAATACCATATGACCATTCGCCTATGGCCTCCAAAAAGCTGGAAAAAGATCAAAAGATACCCCAAATCGGTACTTACCTCTACTGAAGGTTTCGGCTATTCCTTGTAAAAGATTCGGCAACCGTAGAAGATTAGAGATCTATGAGTTTCGGCTTCTAGGAAAAAGAAATCCCGAAAAGATAAGCTAATGTGGTTTCGGCTAAAGAGAGAAGTGAGAAGAAAGCAAAGAGTGGCTTGAAGATTCGGCTAAAGTGTCTGAAAGAGATGAGAAAAGAACCTGACAGTGGATTCGGCCAACTTGAAGGAAAGAAAGAAAGAGAGAAAGAGGGGAGAATAGAGTAGGAATTTTGGCAGAGAAAAGAGAAGAAAGATGAGAACTTTGATAGCAATTTCGGCACACACTTAGCCTAAACCGAATGCCCCTTTCCTTTCAAATTCTTCAAAGTTTCGACTAGCATTAAACACTTAAATATGGCTCCTATCTTGGATCTATTATCTCCTCAAAAATAGCCCTAATTCCTCTCTTCATTATCTGCCTAATTATCCACATAAAATAAACATTAAAATCTATAAAAAAATAGCCTTGTGCCGTTCCCCCTATTGTCCCCTTTAAATGCCGAAATTTAGCCCTAAAACTTGGGCTTCAAGCTGCCAAGATTTGGGCCTTCATCATGCACAAGTGATGCCAACTCCTCTTCCTCCTAGTGGCACCATTTTCTCTGGGCCACAAGCCCAATATGCTAATTAAACTACTAAAACTTCAATTTAAGCCCTTAGAGTGTCTAAACAAAATATTTAAAATAAAGCCTCAGCCCAATTTTAGCCCCAATTATACCTCAAATTCTCAAATTAATATTTTAAGCATTCAAACACATAAAATGCACAAACCTAATTATTTAGGATGTTACACTTCCGGAGTCAAAGACATTTCATTGAATACTCGGATAGTGTTCTCTAACCAGAACTCGGCTCTTTCAGCATCATCATCATTGCTGGTTCTGAATTCTTCAGCTCTATACTTGCGGATTATTTCAACCGGAGGCTTATTCAACAGATTTATACCCATTACCGGAGGCACATCTAAGGTCTGAGGGGGATTAGAAGGGGGCGGAGGTTGTGAAACAGCCGGATTATTTCTCATAAATTCAGTGAACCATTCACTCATCATCTGGAAGAAAGCTTGTTTAGCTTCTCCCTCTTGACCGCTCATAGCCGGTCTCGAATCAGAGGGCGCTGTCCCTTGCGCGGGAGCAGGCGTATTACTTTTTACATCGTCAGCTACGGCTCTTTGAGGATCCATTACTATACAAAAATCACATTTTTTACGTCAGGATTCATCACACTATCACAATTCAGTTATATGGCATGTATGGCTAGACTCTTACATGCTACGTTAGTCCGAGAATTGACTAAATCGTAGCTCTGATACCAATCAAATATAACACCCCTAACCCGCATCCATCGCCAGATTAGGCTTAAAGGCATTACCAAACAAATTGAAAACTTATACAAACATTTCATACAACCATTCATCAATCGCAATCAAAGTGTCCCTTTCATAGGTCAACGAGACATTAATCATACTTTAGAATAGGGTAGGAACTAAACTGAACACATACTAAAATTCTTGGAAATTTAAAACTTTTCTAAGTTATAGAGGCCACACGCCCGTGTGGGCAGGCCGTGTGCCTCCCACGGCAACTAGACACACCCATGTATCCTGGCCGTGCCAAATCAGAGCATGTATACTAACTTCTCCACACGACCACCAGGCACGCCCGTCTGCCATGGCTGTGTACTATTAGGCAAGATACTGACTTATTCACACGGCTACCAGGCACGTCCGTGTACCATGGTCGTACACACTTGGGCTAGCTACTGACTTAATCCCACGGCCACTAGACACGCTCGTGTGTCATAGTCTTGTAGGCAAAATAGGCCATTTGTAAGGCCAAAATGTCACCCACAATAGGTTCATATCTAAAAGCATTATACAATTTCATTTCTTACACAATTGACAATCAAAGACATACCAAATAATCAACAAGTCTCCACATTCTATTTCATTTCCATTCATGCCAATTTGCTCAAACATACATACTCATAATGCTTTCATATGCTTACCATAGCTTTGATCATTTCATTTGCTATCAAGCCATACCAAACTATGCATCATATAACATAACCACTCAAACATATAACCAACATTTATCTAGCCACATCATTTAAAATGACTAGCCTATACATGCCATATTTAGCTATATACATATTTCAAAGGTACCAAAATGAGTTGAGTAGTGTGATGATGACCTATAAAATAGAGTAAACACATATATAGAGTAAGCTTTTCAAAAGCTTAGTAAGCCACATACAAATAAACTTAACATAAATCATTTATAAACATGTCTATATGAATTCATTTACATTTCTTCAATTCAAGCACATATATAACTCTTTGGCTCACTTGATTTGCCATTGCTTTCCAATTCATCGCATCTCAAATATCTCATTTGCTCATACTTCAAATATACACATATATCACAAAGGTCTATTTGCATTAATGCACATACATACTTACCTTTTTATATTTATACAAAGCATATATATACTTCAACGTACCTGAAATGGATGTACAATTCACATATTCGTTCATTTCTCGGACTTGCCCTTTGAACCATTTGGAATCTAATAGGATACTCGAAATGCTCGGAATAGTCGTACAATGCCAACATCCCAGACGTGGTCTTACATGTAATCAGATATCGATGCAATTGTCCTAGACAGGGTCTTACACGAATCAATACGATGCCTATGTCCCAGACATGGTATTACACGTAAATCTCATATCGATGCCAACGTCCTAGAAGTGGTCTTACATGAATTAATGCCAACGTCCCACATGGTCTTACATGATATAACATAACAAACACCTATGTCATGACATAGTTAATCCTATCTATTCCTAGGTTCGTACGGGGCTTTTCGGATGTTAACACTATGTCGATCTTATCTCGATATTCATGTATACAACATCTCATAAGCATTCATCATTATCAATAGTCATGTGAACATACATAATTCAATACAAATACATTTATTTGTATAATGACTTACCTCGGATTCAGATATTTGTTCAGACTCGGTTATTCAACTACTTGCATTTTCCCGCGATCTAAGTTTTTTTCTTCAGTTCTTAATCTATACATATTCAAATTTAATCCATTTATTCACTAAGTCATTCAATTCAATCCAAGAACACACATTTAGGGCAATTTACCAATTAGCCCTAACATTTGCACATTTTATCAATTTAGTCTATTTTTCACAAAACATCAAATATACAAGATCACCATATATCCATGATTAGCCGAATGCTCATGTATCTCATATAAGTCTAAAAATTTCATCAAATTCACAATTTAATCCCTCAAAATACTATTTTCACAATTTAGCCCTAATTAGCTAAATTCATCAAAATTTCAAGAACCAAACATGTTCATTTAACATATATCTTTCATTTAACACCTAAACTCATCACAAAGCTCACCATTTCATCAATGGCACATTTCATAAACATCATCAATTCTTCAAACTACAACATGAGATTGATAGTAGACTAAGCAACAATCTCAAAAACATAGAAATTATCAAAAACTGAGTCAAAATCTTACCTTAATTAAACCAAAAGAGTGTCGAAACCTAGCTTCCCTTCTTTCTTTTCTTTTCTTATGAAATTCGGCCAAAATGATAGGAATATGGCCATTTTTCATGTTTCATTTTGTTATAAAATCATTTATTATCCTTTTACAAAAATAACCTTATGAAATAACATTTAAAACATATGAAATTCAAGGCTATTAATGTCCAACACCATCCACTCACTTTTAAAATTGTTTAATTACCTCATAAGGCCTCCCAATTTAAAAGCCACAACAATTAGGCCATTAGTCAAATAGAATGCTACTTTTACAGTTTATGCGATTTAATCCTTTGCTCAAATTAAACACACAAACAGACGAATTAATTCACAGAATTTTAGCACATGCCAAATCACACACAGTAAACAAAGAAAATAATATTAAATCATTTTACTGACTCAGATTTGTGGTCCCGAAACCACTGTTTCGACTAGTGTCTAAACCAAATTGTACACCATATCTGAATGGTTTTCATGTCTCGTTTAAAGGCCATCTGGAATCTAAGCCGTTTATCAATTTGGGTATTCTCGTGTTATGTAACATAGGCATCTGGAATTCTTCTGGATGATCTAGAACATTTCATCATCAGTATAAGTTTGATTTGGGGTTTATTCAATATATGAGTTTATTGGTAGTCTGATAGTTATCAAATTCAGTATGAGAATCCACCAAATGTAATTTCAGTAGGGATTTCATCGTAAAATATCAATTAGTTTACTTATCCACCAAAGAATAATATCTGTGAATAACCATCTTTGGGAAAAATATTCAATGTTTGTTTGAAGAAGAATCCGTTGAAAGTGGGCTCTATATAGATATTCTTCTAAGAGGTACCTTTGGTGTTCTAAGAATGAGTAAGATATATATTGTTTGGTAAGATCTGGATTCAGCCAAGGAGGGAAGCGAGAGTTGATACGTTAAGTATGAAAGTTGGCGTATAGGTATATATCTGATATTAGGAAAGTATTCACCAAAGAAAAGATGTAATTCGAAATTCAAGATGAGAAGTTCAACTAGAAAGGATCTAAGGTATTATGTGTTAAAACTCACTAAGTTCGCGTGAACTTACAAGTGTTTGTTCATGCTTTAGGTCCTATTGTAAGAGTGGGTTTACTAGGAGGGACTAAGCTAAGAATACGTTAGTGAAATGGCAAGTTAGGTTATTATACATATAGAAGACATTTTAGGAGTATGGTGTATAGTATACCATACCTTAAAGAATCTGTTTTTAATAAAATTTTATGTTGTAATGTTGTACACTATTTAATACCTTAATTTAATTATTTGATATTCTCTTTTATATTAAATAATAATACAAAGTATTATGAAATATGTTTAGATATAGTTTACGCCTGTTGTATAAAATTTTTATTAAGTATTTTGTGTTGTGACATCCAATATATGGATCCGGTGATTCGAGTCGAGTAGAGGGTGTTACACGTTTGGACTCTCTTAAACAGTTTAGGCTATCCAAGTTGGTTAGTTCTCTCCATTATTGGGTTCAGAAGTGCTATGAAGCCCGATGAAACTAATTTGGGCGTCCAAAAGATGTACACTCTTAGGCTTGACCTCGTCGGTCCAATGCTACAACATTGTTGCGACATTGAGCATTAGCATGTGAACTTCAACTCTTTCTTCCCTTCCCATCAACCACCTTCATGGATGAAAGACTCATGTTTTAGCATATAAATCAACCAAAGTTTATTATTCCAACAGCAGTTTCCAATTAGTCTTACCTAACAGAAATTAGAATAATTACAACAAGAATTGTTTCAACCACCCTGAACTTGAAATGAAAATGTAAGTTTAAAACTATTAAAATAACTCTATATTCTAGAGTTATTAAAGGGAAGTAAAGTTCCATATAATGGAGCCCAACTCCATAAACCAGTGAACTCCAAGCACCACATCATACCCTTTCAAAGCCAATAACAAATTCATGACCTTGAGATTACCATTGGACCCCCTAAACATTCCATTGGTAAAAAAAATACCTCCATTAGCCACAGTCGCCTTTAAACTATAATGCTTCCAAACATGTATGTCAACATCTTAGCCAATTTCACATTCAAGAAATTGCGAGTACTCCCTCAATCAATGAATACCACTGCTAAATGGTCAATAAACTTGGTTTTCACCCTCATGGTACCGCCCCTAGTAGAGCCCTGCATAGCATGAAGAAAAAAAGTAGGAGCCACAGAATCAGATGGCAAAGATACTCTCTTTCATCCACACAGTCTAAAAAATCTTTATGATCACTTATTACCTATGGCTAGGCATGAACTTAACCCCACACCAATAGCAAAGCCCCTTCTTTTTCCTATCTTTAATTTCAGCAAGAGAATGTAGCTTAACCGTTGATCCACCACTCACAGGAAGAGATTTAGCTAATTCGATCCTTAACTGAAAACCTGACTTGCTACTATTGAAGAAGAATTCTTAGCAATCCATGTACTAGGAAACAATGAACTAATCCTAAAGGGTGAAAGAGACCAAGAAGAAGCAACCCGCTCCTCTGTTTAGCTAGCAAAATAGAGTCAACTTGCTTGGCCATATGCAAACTCTCAGTTAAGTCCTTAAGTTTGAACAATCTAACATACTAACCTATCGCCAACTTCAAATTGTTAATAAAAATACTACAGGCATACAATTCTGACAATTGTAACTGGTTGAGAATACTTACAAAAAATTCATAGTATTTATATAATGTTCTTTTATATTTCAAGGAAACTAACTCAACAATTGGATCTTGGAACATATTAGGGGCAAACCTTTCTTTCAGCTACTTGAAGTAAGAGTCATATTCCAATAATGAAACCATTTCTTCTGTTGGCAATAGAAGTGATGCCAATATAAAGCTTTCCCTTATAGTTGAAGTATCACTGTCCTAATTTTAGCAAACTCAAGCACAAATTCTCCCTCAAAATATTGCTCCATTTTATACCACCACCCTCTTAAATAAGTCCCATCAAAGCGTGGACACTTCAACTTATGAGCTTTATTGACAACTTCACCCCCCTCAATTAGGTCCAAAACTAACATCTTCAACAACTATACGTACACTAGCATCCTTGACAACCTCCTTAACAGGCAGCCCTAGAAAAGCACCTAAAATGCCTTTGCTTCCATAGGGTGAATCACTCTCTCCATACCCTCCATAGAAGACTCTAAGTTACTCAAATAATGTTCAAATAACCCTTTGATCTTCATTTGCAACTCAAACTTGATCTCAATCAAGATTTCATCATGGCATCAATTTGTTTCTCTAATTCTTAGTTTTCCTTTGAAGTGTGAGAAACATTATCACCACCAACCATAACCTGGCTCTGATACCCAAATGATGTGACCCAAAATAATTCACAAAGAATGAAGGAGGAAGAAGAAGAGCGAAAACAATTGTGTGTGTGAGAAAGAGAGATAAGAGTTTTGGAATGATTTCTTTAGTGGGTAACAAAGTAACTACTCTTATCTTTAATACCCAATCACCGCATTTCATGTATGTTAATACCTTTACAACCAATCTCTAAAGGGAAATGCATTGTTTCACTTAAACAATTCTATAACCAAAAAATAACAAAACTTAACAAAAAAAATAACAACTGAAGCAAAATGCCACTATTTTGCTTATTCAATTATTTTGCTCATAACGCATCGATGGTGCCAATGGGCAGAGATGAAACAAGCGCCTAAAACGACCGCGGGATGGTGGTTATGGGTTAAAATAAAAAAAAAAGTCTAAAGGGAAAACTATGTGAAGAAATAAATTTGTAATTTTTTATATAAAAATAATATATTATAAAATATTAAAAATATTCAACATATTTTTTTTAAAATTTTCAATATGTTTAAATATTTTACAAGATTTTTTTTGTTTTTATATTATTTTTAAAATATTTTTGAACTTTTATTAAAAAAATTGAATTTTATGTACTTTTTATTTTGAAACTTTTATAATTATAATTTTTTTGAATTTTAAGATTATGAGTAAATTAATTGAATATGCAAACATCGAGATAAAATTTTGTTGAATTTTTTAAAATTATGACCAAATTAATGAATTGTGTAAAATGTTAAAAAGGCTATATTGCTATTATAATAATCAAAATAAGAAATGCTTACATTTCATCTAATGACTAAAGGTCTTTTAAAAGTGAGGTGACTACAAAATGAAATTAAGCTAATAAGAGTGACTAAATTAACAAAATTTTAAAGTAGGTGACAAAAATAAAAATGCTTAAAAATTTAGGTGATTATTAGAGTTGTTCATGGGTCATGCTACTCGGCCAGAAGGTTCGCCTGAAATTTGAGAGAATTTGGATAAAAATATTAGGCCCGAAAAATGGGTTTGAACAAAAAAATTAGGTCCGTTTAAAATATGGGTCAAGCTCAGGCTTGAACATTCAAGGCCCAAGCTTGGCCCGACCCATTTTTAAGTTTCTAATACTTTATATTATGTTATTTTAATATATTATTAACTTAAAACACATTACAAAAATAAACTTATACTAAATATATAATATTACTCAAATATAAACATTAAAACATTAAATATATATAATTATTAAATATTAAAATAATATAATATAAATATTTTTAAAAAATAAAAATAATATATATGAGTCTAAAATAAATTTGAGTTAATCTTTTATAAATATAAACATATTTAAATAAAATTTTATACTCATATTTAAAATCGAACTTGAACAAATATAAATATATTAATATTATATTTAGAATTAACTCATATCAAATCTAACCCGGGCATTAACACCTTACACCATGTTTGGTTGGGGGAATAGGAATGCATTCCTCCAATTCGGTGTGCCCACCACCAAACCAATGTTTGGTTGGCTGTAAAAGGATTACAGCCTAATTCCATTCAGGCCTTATTACAGCCATTCCTTGCCCATATCTCTGAATAGCTATTACGTTCGGTATCTTTTTTCTCATTTTCCAAAATTTGCCCTCCTTCATCTTCTCCTTCATCTGCGGTCAAACTCTTTCCTTCTGTTTCACTGCAATTTATCGGTCTAACGCTGCTAGAGCAAAAGATGGACAGCATGAGATTTCTCTACAGTAACGGCGTTGTTTTCTTACTCCTCCGATGCTCCTCCCATCACTGCTTTCCTTGAATCCTTTCGAGGTACTAAAACCCAAACCCATTTCCATCTCTGATTTCTGGGTTTCTTTTAAGCTCCCACTTTCTACGGTGTTGGTTTTCCATTTTTGTCAATTGGATCGGTGTAATTCCCGGCAAGATTGGGTCTCACCCGGATTGGATCCGGACCCCTCTTTTAACAACATTGAGTTCATTTTGAACTTGAATGAAATAGGATGCTCTTATAAAATATATTGTTGCTAAAGCAATAGGGATACAAAATCCGTATTCATATTAACTATCATAGTGTATTGGATTTTAATGGGGATTCGTTTAAGCATTGAGGGGCAACTGCATCAACATTATCACCATCTCCAATCTCTCAGCAAATGTTCAGGTTATATATTAATTTCTTTCCTTCGTCCTTTTCCTGTTTTCTTTTGATTTCATTATTCAAGTTTCTAACCCTGGTTTCAATATCTGTTCTTTTAATATTGTTTTATTGGTTTAATTTCTTCCTCCAAAAAAATTTACAGCAAGGGGAAACAGTCGTTCTATTTGAAGCTCTTTGAGTTGTTTAAATTTCATATGGTAAAAGTTTATTAGGTGTGCCATTGTTCAGTGTTGATATCTTGATTATGTTATGAATGTGATTATTATTACATGGTTCTAGAAGAGTTCAAAAGTCTATATGTTATAATTTGCAGAAAAAAGAACAGCCTAAAATTTATTTCAAAAACCTACAATAATTGAACTGAGAGTGGTTGGGACTGATCTTCTTTAAATTGTATAGAATTATTGAATAATGATGCATGTCAGATGTTTCATACTTGTATGTTCGCACATTTGAAGAATTTGACGGCCTTTTGTTTGTAGATACTGCTTTACTATGAACAACTTTGGACAGAGGACTTAAAAAAGTTAAAGCTACTGACTCTCCAACAAAAAAACAGAAATGCAGGACTTACTTGAAACCAAAATCCCCTGCATCCTTCCTTTGGCAGCCAAGGATGTCAAAGATCTGCGGCAGAATCCTGGATATAGCAATGTTGATATATTCACATATGAGGAGATGAGGTTGGCTACAAATCAATTCAGGCCAGACTATATTCTTGGTGAGGGTGGCTTTGAGGCTGTTTACAAAGGAGTAATAGATGAGACTGCGAGGCCCGGTTATAAATCTACAGCAGTCGTAATTAAGGAGCTTAATCCTGATGGGTTCCAAGGTGACAGAGAATGGCTGGTAATCTCCTTGTATTGTCTCCACATCTTCTATGTAATTATTTCAATCTGAGGTGTTATCATTTTATTTTTGCTATATCTACATATTTGGTTGCATAGTATATCATTTGAAATACTGGTATAAACTTTATCAATACAACCAGAGAGAGATGTGAAAATTTTTCTTCTAGCAGAAGAAGAATGCTCATATACTGGCAAGATCCTGAGGATTACAGTTATGAGAATCCATTTTAAATGACGGGGGTAATTGCACATCCTCATCTTATTATCCTATAGATATAGTAGTTTCCCACAATTAAATTGCTTGGCCTAATTCAAACCTGTTAGTTAATTCTTGTTTTTGTTTATAGCTATCTAGGATGACGCTGTAACTTGACATGAACTATGAATGCTGGTAACATTTTGTGGCTACAAATGATTTTGCATTTCTTTGCATATGAATTTTAAGCCCATATAGGAGCTTCAGCTTAAGTAATTACTCCTTTCCCATATAGCTTAAGCTTCTTTATTTGTGAAGCTTCCTTTTGGACACATCACCTAGTCATGTTCATTTGATTGGTTCATTCTTGTAACAAGATTTGTTTTTCCTCTACACCTCTTACTATTTGAGTAGTCTTTTCCGTTATATTTCTCAAAAACACTGAAGAAGTTATGTTCATCTGAACTAATAACTTTATTGTTATGTAGGTATTTAAAGGGAAAAAGATGTCTGGGCGCATGGGTGCGAAGACGAGATCAGTTAAAAATGTGTGGGTATACAAGATAGATCCTGCAAGGAATTTGATGTGGGTGAGGGGTCAGGTATGGTTTTCTTATCTTAAGTGCTTAAGCATTTTGAATGGAAAAAATTAGGAGGCTATAGTCTTTGCACAACAGTTGCAAGCTTCCAAATCTGATGTTTGTCATAAAAATAAGGGACTAACCCCCTTCAAAGGATGGGAACAAATTACATTGCATCCGAAGTTCTTAACCATCTAATCTGTTGTATTCTGTATAGCTTTTTATCGGCAGTATTGTTTAGGAGTTGGTTATTGTTTACGAGTCCCAGTGCTAAAGGAACTTTGTCTTCATAAAGGATTCTGTTTACAAGAAACCCGATGTTTCAATGCTTCCGTTCCCGACTTATTTTGCAGCAGAAGATGAGGATGAAACAAATATAGGGCCTCTGGTTGCTGATCCTTGGAGAGGTAGATCCATTTATGGTAGCCGATTGACGTTGGGTGGAGTTTGAGTTGGTTGTGGGATGGCAGATTAATTTACGGACCAGTTAACTTGCGGAATAGTAAGAAGTTGGTTTGTGTCCTAGTTATATGGTTTTAGGAAGGAATGTAATATGAGATAATGGTTATAGAGTTTAAGGTTGATGTATGAATTTTTGAAGCAAATTGAGCATTGATTTTTCTGTAACATGAATGGAGTTATTTTAAATAAATGAGTTATTTTTGAAGCAAATTAGTTACTTCTAATATTTAATTTTTTTTGTAGAGTAATTAAATTATTTGTTTCAGTAATGATATTTTAGCACATATATGTATTGCAGTTTAAAAATAATAAAATAGATTATATATATTTGTATAGTATTATATATTTTGATTTTTTAATTCATATAATAATAATTATATTAAGCATGTTATTAAATTATATTTTTTATTAAATTATATTTAATAATAATTATGTTAAAATATGATTAAATTATTTATTATTTTTATTAAATTATTTTCAATAATAACCTTATTAAAATTTTATAACAATAATAATAATCATCTACCTAACAAAAATTCTGCTAAGAGTATTCTGGTCATTTTAGTTTTTTTTCTTATACTATTACAATAGCATTCTATTCAATAAAACACAAGAATTCTATTACAGCTCTATTCCATTCCATTCAACCAAATAGTTAAATTACTTATTACAGTTTTATTCTATTACACTTATATTTTATTACAGCTCTATTTAATTACATCTCTATTCTATTACAGCGAACCAAACGTGTGTTAGTCTTTACCATAAAAATCTAAAGCGCACGTGGTAAAACGGCAAGGAACCTAGAATAATCTTGGCAGGGTATGTCAAAGTGTTGCATAGGCCCTTACGTCATTTGAGCCACTTTAACATTGAGCGTTACGCCATCGGTTTCGAATTTACATCGTCTTTTTTAAGTCTCTAGCTGTCACTTAACAATCCATTCCATCCTTCCTCAACCACCCACACATACTCAAAACTATCCACCAGAGTCACCACTGAAAACATGGCCGCCACAAAGGTTGGGAGGATCAAGTTGGGTTCTCAGGGCCTGGAAGTGTCGGCACAAGGCCTTGGATGCATGGGGATGTCAGCTTTCTATGGTCCTCCAAAGCCTGAACCCGACATGATAGCTCTCATTCATCATGCTATCAACTCTGGAGTTACCTTTCTTGACACCTCTGATATTTACGGTCCACATACCAATGAAATCCTTCTTGGTAAGGCCCTAAAAGATGGTGTAAGAAACAAGGTTGAGTTGGCTACTAAGTTCGGTATCGATTATACTGATGGAAAAAGGGAAATCCGGGGTGACCCTGTTTATGTAAGGGCTGCTTGTGAAGGTAGCTTGAAACGTCTTGGTGTTGATTGCATTGATCTTTATTATCAGCATCGGGTGGATACAAGGGTTCCCATTGAAGTCACGGTTTGTTTTTGTGTTTAACTTTTGTCCTTTGCCTTACTTTTTCTTCTTTGTTGTGATCTGTATTATGGATTGTTTTTAAATACCCAGATTGGAGAACTGAAGAAACTAGTTGAAGAAGGTAAAGTGAAGTACATAGGTTTATCCGAGGCTTCTGCATCGACCATTAGGAGGGCTCATGCGGTTCATCCAATAACTGCTGTGCAATTGGAGTGGTCATTGTGGTCTAGAGATGTTGAGGCTGACATAATTCCTACTTGCAGGTTATTTCTCAATAAGGGACTTGACCAATTTTGTTGAAAAAGTTACTGATTTGGGTTTCTTTATTTTGATGTGATTCTCTTGAATTTCTCAGGGAACTTGGGATTGGGATTGTTGCTTACAGTCCTCTGGGGAGAGGGTTCTTTTCATCTGGCCCCAAAATGATGGAAACTTTGTCCGAAGGTGACTATAGAAAGGTTTGTTCTTTGTAACTGTGTTTCACAATTGCATATTTGTTCATAAGAAAAATGATTTATCTGTTACTTTTTTGGCATATCTGATTTCATGTTCTTGGTAGATTGTCTCCTAATTGATACATGTGAATCAGATAGAATCTACAGTAATACTGACATAACAATGTTTAAGAGCTTCCAGGCATGATGGCTACTATTTTTCTTAATGCTTAAAATGTTCTGCAATATTCTCCTCTTTCCAGGCAGAGGGCTAACCATAATATTTTTGTCCCTAAATATTGTCCCTCCCTTGAGTTTTGCTAGGCTGCAAATATCTCTTTAGTGTTTCTTTTATAAGTTTAAAACAAAATTTGAGTGAAGGCTTTCTAAAATGTCTTGAATTATGAACCTGTATTATTTACAGAGAAAGGGCTGGTGTGGTATGAGATAATCATTTGAATGAATTTTCATCTGTTGCAGTATCTCCCAAGGTTCCAGCCAGAAAATCTGGAGCATAACAAATGCCTGTACGAGCGAGTTAATGAGATAGCAGTGAAGAAGGGATGCACCCCATCACAGCTTGCATTGGCCTGGGTCCATCACCAAGGGAACGATGTCTGTCCCATTCCTGGAACTACCAAGATCGAAAACTTCAATCAGAACATTGGAGCTTTGTCCGTGAAATTAACACCCGAAGAGATGGCAGAGCTAGAATCCATTGCTTCAGCAGGTTCGGTGAAGGGAGACCGATATGGTGGCATGATCGCAACCTACTATGAATCGGATACTCCTCCCTTGTCTTCATGGAAACCTTAAATGAGAGCATACTTGTTCAAATCAATACAATCTTCAAGATGAGTTACGGACCTAATGTAAGGCCTCTACTTTGTTTTTAGAATAAATTTTCTGTGAGATTTAATAATAAAAGGGCTTTTGGTGATAGATTGTGCAAGCTTGGTTGTAGCTATATCCACGTTTGTAATATGTTGAGAATGTGGATTCCAGGTTAAAAAAGCAAAAGTTTCTATCAAGTTGCATGATAATATTTACATATATTACTCGTATTTTTTGTTCTTTTACACATGTCTAGCATTTCTGTTCGAAATCATTTAAAAAATAGTTAAATGCATAAATATCAATATTCAATGTTGATGTGGATAATACAAATGATGATTTTTCCCCTAACACCTCTTCTCAATTGCCTGGCAAATCGATTAAATATTCAAATGTAATACATCAACATATTTATTTTAAAAATGATGTTAAAAGGTGAAGCATGTTTGGATATTTGAATCTATCATCAGCAAAAGAAAAATAAGATGTATTCAAATAATACGAGTAATATCTGCGTGTGCTAAAAACGAAAATTATAATTATTAAGGGATTTCCGATAATTTTTTGAAAGAAATTTTTGAAATGTAATCTACTTGAAATCGATAAACCTCTCCATATTTTATGTTCAGGGAAGATTTTAACTTCCAACTTTAATATAAAATCCATGCAATCATCATTAGTTTTACTTAGGCTGATAATGAATGCAAAGAAGAATCCATTTACCTAACCAACATGTGTTAGGTGGATACATAGGTTCGAACTTTGAAGGAAAAGAAATAAAACAATGGGAAATCTTATCAGGAGATTATAAATAAGCAATGTATTAATGTTTGTGTAAGTTTTGTATTTGTAAGCTGATCTTTGTTCTTTAAGGTAATTGCTCCAATGGAGGGTCTCCCATTATTCCAGATAATTTCAACTTCCAACAGTTCCATGCTGCAAATCCAACACTGGGATCCTTTTCTTCGCATCTTTCTTAACTTTCTCAACTCTCTTAATAACTCCCTTACTGCAATCTCAAGTGCATCCTCAATTCCAGACTTGGGGTCCCCATATCACCTTTGGGATTAGCTTTACAACTTCTTTTCTCATAGCTAATACTAGATCCTCCGAAAATCGAGACAGGCTCTCATTTATGCTCACACTGCCATGTTTGATGTCATTTGCAGGAATGCACATCGAGTAGCTGGTGTAATTCTTTGGGAAGTACCATATATATTGTGCATATGCAGAATAAGGATGGAAAAATACGGGAATGCAGCCTGCCAGGATTGAATCGAACATCGAACACCTAGTGTATGAGTCCCCCGGGGGCTGCAAACAGAAGACCGAGTTGCGAAACACCTTTATTACTTGAACTGGAGTGCCACACTTGTTTGCACCGGAGTTGCAATCGAGGAACTTGCATGTGTTTTTTGAGGTTAAACATTGGTTGATAATCTGGACACGGATCGAGTCATTCATGGTTGGATGTGGAGCACTGGCAAAAGAGAACAGGTATCGCCTTTTCCGACTCCTCACTTGTTTCTGCCAATGGATTACATCGATGTAGGTTGATGGATGAAAGTAAGTCGGATATGGTACGGAAAATTCATTGCAATAAGAGTTTGTTTCTGTAGATAACATTGTCATATTCATTGATTCAGGCAATGGCATAAGCTTGTTCCCCCAATCCGGTTGATTTCCGGTTGGTCTACGAAAATACCAAGCAATCCTCCCTGCAACGAAGAAATGGTCTCGACCCCATAACCGCTTCCATTCAGCCTGGTTTCGAAGCCAGTCGACGATATCATAAGGCAAAGAATCTCTTACAGATGTGTTATAGTCCCAAAGATATCGACCAACATCGAGGCCAGCATAGAAGGGTACGAAAACAGCTGAAGCCATCGATGAATTATTATTGGTTAAGCACTTGTATCGTTTCATCCTGTTATGGAAAATAACTTCAAGCAAGAACTGGTTTGTTTCAAACTAATTCATATCAGATAAAGCACCTTGTGGGGTTTCAATCCTAGGTATCGAACCACTTTTTAAGTGTTCGACGATCTTTTAGCGAATTAGAATTGAATCTACTCGGAAGACAATGAACATTTATGTATTTACCTGAACATGGATTATCTCTTTTCCCATAAATGGGAAAATTCTGGGAATCTTTGTCCATGGTAAAGCTATGAAGTAAAAAGGGGACTTCAATGTTGACATGAGATAGAGCTGAATAATCCAAGCAAAACAAAACAAAACAAAACAGAAAACAATGGAAACAAGAATAGCAAACCAGAGTTGATTGTGGCTTTGCTTCACCATTTTTTGCTCACAGCCATAAACAAAAACAAAGCTGAATTAGATTGCTTGTGAAACGAGAAAGAAAAAATGTAATAGGATATCAGTCAGTGGTCTATATTACTTATGATCTAAGGAAGACATTAAAAGGTTAAACTCCATAGCAAGGTTGATTCCGTTGATGGAAACTTCAAACCCCACATATGAATATCCTTTTGATTGCATATACCAAAGTAGTTATTACAATTTACAACTTGTAATTCGTGTTCATATATTTCTATTTGTGGTAATTGTATTTAACTTTTGAATATCACTACTTCACAAAAATTTTAAAAAAATTAATGCTTTTATTTTAATTTATCAAAATTTGAACCTTGTATTTAAAAAAAAAAACTTTAATCATTTTTTAATAAATTCATAAATTTGAATTTTTTAAATTTCGTGGATATAAAGTGTTGATTATTTTCATGTCAATAAGTAAGTTATTAGATTTTATAAAATTCAATAACCAAATTTTGATAAATTAAAATATACCAACTTCTCGGTTCTTCTTTTAAAAAGAATTTCTCAATTTTGTAAAATAAAAAAAATGAATATTAATGTCATCTCATGCTTTTATTTTTTCTTATTATTATTTCATATTATATTTATGTAGTGTAATCATATTGCATATTGTGAGTTTTATTAACAATTGATATGTTTCTTTACACTTTCTGTAAAGTTAAATTAAATGACTCACCACCATTTATTTTGATCTTTTATCACTTAGGATTTCATAATTTAATTTTGCGGACTAAATAACTACTATGGTGAGGGTAATTCCATTTTACTCTCTTTTTTTCAATCTAGCAAATTTGCTATGGGATTAATTTCAGTAGGATTAAGAAAATGATAATAGCAAAATTAATTATTGTATAGTTAATATTAATAGTGGATATGTTGTTATGGATAAAAACAATCTCAAGGAGTCATGATATTTTGTTTTGGTTCAAGTTGTAACACCCCCTACCCGTGTTTGATGTCGGAACAGGGTACGAGGTGTTACCTTAATTAAAAACATGCATACAAACAATTCCGAATTATGAGATTTCATTCAAATTTAAAACCTTTCAAACTTTGTCTTAAATCCCTAATATGAGCCTACGAGGCCCAAAACACACTTTAGAAACGGTTCGGGACTAAACCGAGTTCTTTAGAGAACTTTGGAGAATGTCACTACAAACAAGGGCACACGCCCGTGTGACCTGATAACATGGCCATGTTGAAGGACCGTGTAACTCACACGACCTAAGCATATAGGGACATACCCGTGTCCTGTGCCCGTGTGGATTTATTTCTCAATTCGAACCTACAGGGGTTTTCACACGGCCTAGCACACACCCGTGTCCATGTCCCATGTCCCTCACACGGCCATGACACGCACGTGTCTTGGCCCGTGTGTAAAAACCTTGTCATTCTGTTTCTGACGTCAGCAACATCATATGGTCACACGGCCAAGACACACGCTCGTGTGCTAGGCCGTGTAGCGAATTTAATTTCGCATTTAAGGTGTAGATTTCACACAGCCTAGGCACATGCCCATATATATGGTCGTCTCTTCCACACGGTCTAGACACATGGCCGTGTCTCAGCCCGTGTGGTTACTACTGGACATTCTGTTTTGCCAACTTAGGGTGCATGGGGACACACGGCCGAATTGCACGCTTATGGGGCAGACCGTGTGTCACACACGGCCTAGACACATGCCCGTGTTTCTACCCGCATAAGCAAAAACAAGGCTATTTACCAAGCCCTTTTGCCACCCTTCCTTGCACCAATAAGCCACATCCAGTATGACCAATTCACATACTTTATCAATTCAATCATACAATCTTCTCATTCATGCATTAACATACTAAATACTCAACCATAAAATTTGCTCAATCGTGAAAAACGTCATCATTTTCATATATCAATAACAAGTATTAGCCATCATCCATGGCCTTATACAAAATGTATCAATCTTCAAGACAAGCCAACACCTTTGGCCTAAACAATATGACACTTGACAAAAGACCAAGTCCCTATACATGCCATACCCAAAATGATAAATCTAACTATACCAAATGTTCAGATTGATAGTGTGATCGAGCCTCCAACGTCCTTTGATCCCCGAGCTAGCTTGGCGATACTATAAGAAAATGGAGAGGAGAGGGAGTAAGCATAAAGCTTAGTAAGTCGCATGTAAATAATTAACAACAATTACCATGCATTATCATACTCATAACATATTATAAACTTGCACATAATTCTTGAATGATTAAAGGCATAACTTACTCATTTCTACCCTTACTAATCATACAACATAATTCGAGCTCATTTCTCATGAATTTCATGTAGGTACCTATATCACTTAGAATATAGTCGTAATTTTTCTCACTTTTGACACAAGTTCTAAATTACCCGTTGAACCAGTTAGAATACCAAAGGATACCCGACAAGCCTCACACAAAGAGGTAAAATATCGATGCCATGTCCCAAACATGGTCTTACACTGGTTCACATGTTGAGGCCAATGCCATGTCCCAGACATGGTCTTACACTAGCTCTCGTCTCAATGCTGATGCCATGTCCCAGACATGGTCTTACACTAGCACACATATCATTGCCGATGCCATGTCCCAGGCATGGTCTTACACTAGCACACATATCAACCAAATGTCATGGCTTGGATATCCAATCTATTCCTAAGGTTCAACCGGGAGTATACCACATCAAATTTCATCATGCATATTCATAACAATAATCAAACATTTTATGCAATATCAATTGTTTAATGCATAATAACAATAGAGTTGTATTATTTACTTACCTCGGTATACAAAAGTGGGCGACTAGATTGAATTAGTCTACTAGCTTGGTTTTCCCCTGGTCTAGGTCCGGACTTCGTTTTTCTTGATCTATAATGACAAATTCACTTATTTAATCACTACATAATTCAAGACATTCCAAAATTCTTAGTTTGGCAAAATTATCATTTTGCCCTTAGACTTTTACCTAATTACGATTTACCCCTAGGCTCGTAAAACGATTTTCATCAAATTTCCTCATTAACCAAGCCTAGCAGAATCTATTTTAAGCTTATACAACTCACAAATCCAATTATTTCACACATTTATAACCTATTTTACAACCTTTACAAAAAAAGTCCCTTTTAGGTGTTTTCATGAAAATCACTTAATAGAAGTTGTTTATTTAACAACCGAGATTCATTCTCTTCCATAAAATTTCAGCAAACAACATGAAGACTCACATGGAAAAACACTATATTTTCAACTATTTGCAAAATAGTTCATTAGCTAGATTAAGCTATAAAGGTTTCAAAAACACAAAAATCATCAAAAATGACCATCAAGATGACTTACTTGCAAGGATTAAAAGTTGCTGAAATTTTCAAGCTTCCATGGCCCTTTTCTTGAGTGAAAATCGGTGGAGAAGAAAGAGAGAATGAAAAAGATGAAAACTTTCTTTTATTTTATCAATTAAGTCACCTAATGCCACCAAACCTTTGACTTTTCAATTTCTTTTTCTCCATGTTCAGCCACTAATCACTTTGAGGTCTTTTTATTCAATAAGGACTTCTAATTTAATGGTCCATAGCTAATTAACACCCTTAGCTATTAAAACAAAACTTCCGCCTTTTGTGCGATTCAGTCCTTTTTCAAAATTAAGCAAGCAATCGTTAAAATTAATTTACCAAAATTTTCAAACACTAATATAATCATGCTATAACACATAAACTAATATTAAAAATAATTTCTCCGGTCTCGGATTAGTAATTCCGAAACTACTATTCCAACTAGCCCCAAGGAATATTAGATGGTATAGGTTTATTTTTCTTATAAAGGGTAGAGTTTCGAGTTATTCAATGATTAAATTATGTAACGATGTTAATTGAAGATTTGAATATAAGTCCTTTTGTCATTAGGATTGATGCCAATAGAAGACTTGATTACAAATATTTAGTCACTCTATCTATGATTAAAGGATCCATTTAGATAGTGGTGATAAGATGTATATTTGCATTCAAACTCAGCAATAGAGATAAGATTAAAATAAATTAAAATCTATGTATATATATTTTTTATGGAAGAATGTGTATAATAAATTATCAAAACTTATTAAAAAGTATATTTGAATTAAATAATAAAATAAAATTTATACTATGTTTGACATAAGTATTCAACTAGTTTGTGAAAATGAATATTAATGAAATGTAAGATTGAATTGATAAATTATTTATATATTTTATTAATATTTAAAATTTTAATACTTATTATTTTATATAGTTATTTAAGTATTTTTAATTAGTTAACTATTTACCTTATATATAAATATATATATATATATAAACACTTCTATATTATACTGAATAAAATGTAAATATATATTTAAACAATTCAAAATTTTAAAATAAAAATATTGTATAATAATTATAAAAAGATTGAAAGAAAATGGTATAGCTGCAACATCCATCCTTGAAGTTCAAAGTTGAATGAATAAAACAAACTAAAAACAGATCTTCCCTCTGATTTCTTTCTTTCAAACAGAAAAGTTGCCACTATGTTGCATGTGAATAAAACCATTTTACACAAAGTGGCAATCATTGATTTCCAAATAAGAAAATATCTTATCATTCTAATAAAATTAAAATCACTTCAGGCAACAATTCTTTTAAAATACTCGTATTTCAATGTATATGTGGATGTGGATGTGAAACTATAACCCTTTAAGGACCCTCCAGCTACATGAAAAATAAGCTTTAAAACATTTCAACATACCATCTTGGATGCATATTCATATCTTATACACCCAAATCCGAGTAGCATAGAGTAATGTTGAGTCACTGACAACAGAAAAGGGAGGGACAAACTAGCCAAAGATTGCAAGACTTTATACAGAACCTATATAGTTCCCCTCTATGTTATCTGTCCTCTAGGAGCCATCCACTGAACAACATTGAGAAAGCTGTAAAGAGTTAGATGCTGACAAAGAGGCCAACCTGGTTATACACAGTTCTTCAACGAATCTCCGGCTCCTTGGAAGAAGCAATATGAGAGTGCAAAATCAGCCATGAAAATACCAACAAGAGAAATAACCACAGCTGATGTTGTTGATTCGCCGACACCTTTGGCCCCTCCCATGGTGGTAACTCCCCAAGCACAGCTCACAATAGATATGATCATACCAAACACTTGAGACTTAATCATTGCACTAATTATATCCCATGATCGAAGAGCCCTTTGCGCAGAATCTAAGATGATATTAATGTTAATCCCATAAACACTATCAGCCAGCAGCGCACTTGATGCCATCCCTACTGTGAAACACATTAGAGTCAAAAATGGTAAAGCTAAAGAGGAAGCAATGACTCTGGGTGTCACCAAATAATCAACAGGGTTTGATCCAAGAACTCTCAGCGTGTCTGTTTGCTCGGAGACCTGCATCGTTCCTAATTCTGCGGCAAATGCACTGCCAATACGCCCAGCAACCACAATTGATGTAACCACAGGACTTAGCTCCCTTGAGAACGCTAAGGCCAATACCCCACCAACTGATCGGTTCAAACCCAATCGGGTAAATTCTCTTACAAACTGAATGGTAAAGGCCATGCCAACAAATGCTGAAGTTAGAAGACAAACTCCAACTGATTTAGGTCCAACTCTCTCCAGTTGTTGGAGGGTATTCCTCCAGTGGACTTTACCCTTTAGAGTTCGAATGATAACCTGTCCAGCAAGGACAAGAACAGATAATCCTCTCCATAAGTACTTTGGAGGAGACCATTTGCTAAAGAGTGTTTCAGGTTCTGAGGAGGGTGCATGGTTCGTATTGCTGTCTTCTTCTAGCACAGGGGCATATGCATGGCCATCATCTGCATCGGAAATCACAAACAATCTAGTTTTGCGAATTGGTGTTAGAAATCTAAGACTCTGACCTCTTCCATTGAAGCCAAGTTGACTTGAATTCCAACCTCCGAGTTTCATGCGGCCATTGGATCTGATAGAGCTCCTTCTACAATCAATGTGTTTAAAGATATTAAATCTCACAGATGAAGTTCAAAGAATGAATTTAGGAGCGAGAGAGAAACTGACCTACTAGAAAAGTAATATGTTGGATGAAGTTGAGAAGTTGTTTGCATCTTTGGCCCCTCTTCCTTGAACTTCTATAGTATGAAATTACAAATAAAACCTTAAAAAGTTTGAAGATTACTCCAATCAAGCTAAAGAATTACACAAATATGTTTCTTTTTGGTTCCCAGAGAAATAGCATTTTCACCCAAAAATTAGCAAAAAAATATAAAAAAAAGATTTGTCTAGTACCTTTACAAGGAAAAAAATCAGGTTTTCTTTCCATATGCTATAGCAAGATGCAATGACTACACAAAGAATCAATTAAAAGTATATTTTGGCATTATTCATATTTAAGTTGAAATTTAAAAGTACTAATCTTTGTTAAGTGTTAACTGCTTTGAGAGTTTTTTTTTTTTTAATGAACTAAGAACGTTAGTGTGAGATTGGATTGACCACCCCCTCTTCAAATATCCAAGTTATTGCTCAAATTTAAGCAAAATTGTAGATATAGGCAGTTATTGAAATACCCAGAAGCAAAATTTTAAAGTTTATATCAAGAACGGCTAAAAGTTCAACTAAGCAATCGCCTCAAAATTTATGTGGAAAACTTAATCATAAAGCTTCAACAACAAAAAGAAACCCAGATACATTTCCGCAAATAACACTTAAAAGTAACAAGTTCAAAATGAAAGCAGCAGATAAAACCCCTAAAAATCATGAACAGAAAAGAAGAAAATTTGCCGGAAATAATATAAAAATATGTAATACCTCAGATTAAAGATGGGAGGTAACGATGGCTGTGGAGATAGATGGCTGGCTTTCCTGTTATCGTCCACAATACCTGCGTGGGGTCTTCTAATTTCTTGAAGGGTAAAATGCATTCAAGTTCACTCTAAAATAGTTTTTTCCTATTTTAGTCATTTTAATTCTTTTTTCCCAATTTGATCACTCTAATTAAGATAATTGATTAAACTAGTCACTGCCGTTAAAAATTTCATTAATTCATTAATAGATTACTAATGTGACACATTATCCAATTGAATGAAAACATGTGACACTTTCTTTTTTTTTTTTAACTTTTGACTAAAGTTCAGGGACTTCTTTGTAATTATTCCAAACATTTTAGTCATAAAGTAAAATGAAAAAGTGCTACATGTAGTCATTCAATTGGCTAATGTGCCACGTCAATAATCTATTATTAAATTAATAAAATTTATAACGGAGTGACTAGTTCGATCAATTATCTTAATTAGAGTGGCCAAATTGAGATAAAAAATTTTAGAGTGACCAAAATACGACAAACCTTATTTTAGAGTAACATTGAGTGTAGTTTAACCTTTCTTAAATAATCTCAAATCAAATAACATTAAAAAAATAAATTTAAAGAAAGAAAAACTATAATATCCAAAACCCCTTAATCGTAAATAATGTAATTTCGGAGAAAATATGTGATAGATTCTCGATGATAAATAAAATAAAAATTTATCACTTAAGGAAAGCTAATGAATACGAAAAGAAATTAGAGTGAAAAAGAAGGGCAGGATGTATTAAACTATTAATTTAAGGTAGGACTAAATTGCAATGACATGAAAAGTGATGTAGTCTTAGTGCAACATTGACAGTTTTTGGGAGTTGACATTTGGGTTTTGGTAAACATAGGCTTGGCTTTGATAACTTGGATAAGGTTCGTAGTATTGCTGATATAGGTAAGGCAAGGTGTAGTAATTGTAAGGATCATGGTATTAATTTCCAAAGTTTTGATTTGTTTGGGTTTGGTAGTTTGACGGGTGGGGATGTTAGTTTTTGGGTTTGCCATAAAAAAAAAAATTGCGAGGGTGGAAGTGGTTTATGTTCACTGCACCAATTGTGGATACAAGAATCAGACAAGACAAATATAATGATCATGTAAGGCGGGGTCACCTTGCTTAAGGTAAGGCGAAGAGCCATTGTGTATGTTAGTTCAATAACGATGGTTATGAGGTTAATCAAAAATGGAAAGTGAGCGTATTAAAGAGAGAGAGTGGAAGAGAGAGAGAGATCTTGCCTTTGGTCAAGGTTAAGGGTTTATATACCCGTAGCTATGATTCCGAGGTGCTACGTTTCATCTTCTCGTAGATGAGCCTCAAGCAAGTTAGTCAAGTGGTTTGTCACTATAAGTCTAGTTAGGGTGGTGATTGGACATGATGTCGATCACTTCAGATAGGACATGGTAGTTGGTGTCAAGAGTGGTGATTAATAATGAGGCTTATGTGGTGCGGAGCTGAAAGGTGGATGTGAGTAGTGTCTTCAAGAAGATGTTTTCGAGGAGATTTTTGAGACATGATTCGGAGGAGTGAGCACCCATAAGGTGTGTTTGAAGGGTAGAGGTATAACAAGTACTGGTTTAAATTTATTCCACCAAGCCCAACACCATTATAATCCTTCTTATGGGAGAAAGCCTCTAATGATTCAATGAGTACTATTTGTAAATCAAATTGAGTAGTTCTTGTTATTGCAAAACCCTTGACATGAAGGCTCATTAGTTGTGCTACATCTTCTAGTATTATCGTTCATTCGTTGCATGAGAAATGAAATACATGAACATTAAGTCTTTAATACTAAACTGGAGGACAAAGAAAGTGCGACACACAACTCATCTTACTAAAATAATTAATTGTAAATAAACTAATAATATGTAAGTAACTATAGATTTGCTTGTCTAACATTTTTATTTTCTAATTTTTCGGGCTCATAACATTCTTTTATTTGTTCTTGTTGCAACATAAACAATATGTCCTTGTAATCTCAATAAAGAGATCACTATGAATATTGGGTTTAGAGATTTTTGAATAAAAGATAATAAGGTAGGACATTATAGAATATATACTAGGGTCATGGAATAGGTTATTTATAGAGTTTAAGGTTAATGTTTCTTGAAAGGGTCTTGAGATTCATTTAAATTTTAAATAGTAAAGATTTGAAATTTTAAGGGTTTAAGATTAGAGTTTTAATAAGATATTTAAATGGACATCAACGATTATAGGTGTCAATGTTTGTTTATATTTAAAAAATGTTTAAACTTAGAATTCTATTGGAAAATCTAAATAGTCTTTGAAGCCTGTTGAACTTTTATTAAATTTTTAAAAAATCATTTAGATTTAGGGGTCCATTAGAGTATTTAATTGGGTGTTCAAGTATTTTTAAATGTTGAGATTTTATCTCTTAACCCCCACCATAATTCCAAGGGGCGACCAAATCTTGATTATTTAATAAATACCTTAACACTAATGAGTATTGAGATAGTCTTAAAAAAAACATGTTTTAAGAAACAATCTTAAAACAATAATATTTATAAAATAAATGAAAATATTAAATAAAATTCTTTATTTATTCTTGTAAAATTGATTTTTTTATATTTTATTTGAGCTTTCTATAACAACTTTCTACTTATAAAAAACAACTAAAGTCATGAAGTACATTCTTTACTAAACTAGTTCTCTATAACAACATACTGTTTAAAAAGTAAAATTATAGCTATTTCATTTAAGCAAAACTATTAATTACAATTTATTAGATCAAAATAATCTTAACTAAAACATTATTTCAATAAAATATTTAAATTTCACATGAAAAAAATTATTAATTATATTTTATTAAATAAAATAATCTTCAACTAATGGAATTAAAAATATCAGTCCAATAAACTATTAAGTTCTATAATTAAATATTCTAATATGAATTTGGAACATCATAATCTAATAAATTGATTATTTGAATTTAATAGCTAATAATAAATTAATTGATTAATTTAATTTGATAACTCATACTGATTAATTGAACTTGTTAAATTTATTAAGTTCATAATTGATCATGTGAAAAAATGTAAAATAAAAAATACATACAAGTAATAATACATGCACTTGTTAATTTTATTTATTTTATGGTAAGTTTACAACAATTATTTATCTATAATAGTATTGTTTTAAGTGCATAGAATCATCTCTCTATAACAGTTAAAATCTTGATAAACGAATGAGGTAATTATAAACATAAATTTATATTTATTTTAAAATAAATTTAATAAATTATTTCTTAAAACTAAAAAGATCCTAGTAACGATTAAACTTTATTTTAGTCAATAAATATATTTAATTATGGAAATTGACTTATATAATTTATTTTACTCATCATCTTGAAAATAAAAAAAATTATATAATAAAAATAGACAGTTAAATTATATGAATATAAATATCTTCCAAGGATTCTCATATTTCAAGTATAAACATCTTGGATCTTGGTCATATTTTAATTTAATTAGAGAAAATACGTGAGTAGGAATTTACAAATAGACAATTGGGTTGAGCATCCCACGTGGCGCAAACCCAGCACTTGAGACCAGAAATCCCAATCCATGATTCAGTGAACTGTAAGAGATCAGTATAATAGGCTTCATTTCTTTGTTCTCCGCCTATACAAGCACAACATCTCAATCCCAAGACGTACAAAGGAGGGAAAAAAGGAAAAGAAGCAATGGATTCTATTTCTCTACGCTCACTCCATTTTCAAATCCCAGCTCGGAAGCAACTCAAATTCCTCCCCGACGCTACTATTTTCAGCCCCAGGATTTCTTTTCCTTTCCCGTTTCCGCCAGGAATCAACCGCCACCGTAAATACTCTCATTCTCTTGTTTTCGCCGTTTCCTCTACTCCCACTAGGTACCCTTTTCGCCTTTCTCCTTTCTTCTTCTTTTTACAACATTCGTTGTCTAGGCTTCTCCTTCTCCTTCTTATCATTATTGATATTTAATTATACTTAACTTTTGCTGATGAGAAATGTCTGCAAATGGAAAGGTTGTTTGAGTTTTACTTTTATTATGATTGAAAAATCTAATGACATAGTTTTTTCCTGATTGATTGTTTGAAATGGTATCGAATCCTCTTGAGGATGGAGATTGCTAAAATGGGTTTCTTTTTTTGGAGCAGAGAAGAAGAAAAGAAGAAGAAGATGACGAAAGTGAAACCAATATCTGGAAGTGGCAAAGTAGGGCTTAATGTTTGTTTAGACCACCAAGTTCAATTTGGTGAGCATGTAGTGATCTTGGGGTCCACAAAAGAATTGGGATCCTGGAAGAAACAGGTGCCTATGAACTGGAGTGAGGATGGATGGATATGTGACTTGGAGTTGAAAGGGGGCGAGTCTGTTGAGTTCAAATTTGTGGTTGTCAGTAAGGACAAGAGTGTAGCATGGGAAGGTGGAAATAACCGTGTGCTGAAACTGCCTCAGGGAGGAAGTTTTGGGATGATATGTCACTGGAATTCCACAGAGGAGACGTTGGAATTATTGCCTTTAAGTTCAGAAGAATATGACGACAGTGTGGATGATGCTGGTCATAGTGAATCGACATCTACTACTGATGCCTTGGAGGTTGAGGCAAGTCCTTTTGTTGGACAATGGCAAGGGAGGCCTGCTTCCTTCATGCGGTCAAATGAACATCACAACAGAGAATTGGAGAGGAGATGGGATACGACTGGTCTTGAAGGGTTGGCTTTGAAATTAGTTGAAGGTGATAAAAGTGCAAGGAATTGGTGGAGAAAGGTACACATAGTCATTTTGTTGATTGCAAAATTCATATTCATAAAAAAAATTCTAGAAATGTCATAATCAATATATATACACGCACTTGAATTTGAAATTTACTTCGCATACAGTATAATTTTATGATGTTTAGCATTATGGACATGCGTAGCTTGATAGTGTTAATGCATTTAGTTGAATACCAATTTCATTGAACCTTATATTAGCTGAAACCCTTTTTCATGAGCTCTGAGTATGAAGTTCCATTCAATCTATCTAGCTCACATGCTGGCACTTCATAGTACATGCATCATGCATCAGTGGTTCTGTGGTTGGTGTTGTCATGCCTCAAGCCAGGTCAATAGAAGCTGTGAAGGTGTGATCAAATTGTGGGAATAAGGAAATGAAAAAATCATGAATTGTTATTTTCTTTCCATGAACAAGTAACAGAATGATAGTTTGGATGTATTTACATATAATTTCAAAATTGAAGAACTTGGATATTGCTAATAGTAGTCTTCCCTGTTTCATAAAGTTTTTGAATTTCTTTTTCTTCGGGCATTGGGGTGGTGGCAGTTGGATGCATGGGAGTTTGCACATAGGTAGTTGGAAAGATGGTAATGTAATATATCTCATCTTCCCCGGCCGATCTTCTGAACAAAAAATAAAAATAAAAAATAAAAACGCTTGTATATGCAAATCTTGTTCATCTATTATTTTAAATCATGACTTAGCTTTTAAACTTCTATCTTTGTGGTCGATTATCATGATTTTGATTTATATTTCTTCTTCAGCCAATGACATTTCTCTGTATTTATTTTTCCTATTATGAAAGCTTGAAGTGGTTCGTGAACTATTAGTTGGAAGTTTGCAAAGTGAGGAACGGTTGGAAGCTCTAATATGCTCTGCTATCTATCTGAAGGTTGTTTACATTTCTTTTATGACAGCATGTTTTGGTGTTTATTCTTCCACACTGTTCTTAAATATTCTTTTTATACAGTGGATAAACACAGGGCAAATTCCTTGTTTTGAAGATGGGGGTCATCACCGGCCAAACAGACATGCTGAGATTTCCAGGCTTATATTTCGTGAATTAGAGCGAATCTCTAGTAGGAAAGATTCTTCACCTCAGGTGCTCTATTGCTGCAGTTTGCTGTCTTTATTCATGGTTATTAATTTTTTTTTTTTTTTTTTTAGTCCTTTGCTTTGCACAGGATGGGATTGCTTGATGTCATGTATCCTACTCTAGTTCTCAATGGTGTTAGTGAAAAAATATAACCTTGCCAGTTCTTTGGTTGAATTCCATGGATTCTGGTTCGCCCAATTTAAACTACATTCTGAATAAGATTAATAAAAACACACTCTAGTATAGATTATATGTTTCTTTTCATGTATCAGGATTGATATCATCGTTGCTCTTTGTTTATTTCCCTACTTATCTTGCTTGGAAAATTTATGTTAACTTTATTGGTTTATCCATCCTTTTAGCATGGTCTAAAGACTTTTGCTTGTAACCATTTTTGAGAATCTAGATGATAAATTGGCATTTAGCACAGGATGATAGAAACTGACGTGTTAGATGTTATTTAGGCATTTTCTTATTCTTTTTCCATGGTGGATCACTATAAGAACTTTGGCAAAGTGAGAGTAAGGTGCATTCTGGCAGAAAAGAGGATTAGGTAGTGCTTATCTTTGTCTTTGAATTTGTCAGAACCAAAGCAAAACATGGATGATCCAAACAAAAGATTCCTTGTTTAGTTTATTGGTAGACAGTATGTTCAGTGTTCATAAGGAACTTAAGGTACAGTAGCTGCTGACACCTGTCTGTAGACAATATGTTCAGTGTTCGTATTCAAGTAGCTTTACAAACATTATATCTAAGCTAGTGTTATCCAATGAATAAAAAATGTGTGTTGCTCTTTATAATTGTTAGTAAGTTGTCTGGTAGTCGTTAAATTTTTTTCTTATCACCAATTACTTGGTCTCAGGCTTTAATGGACTAAAGAGCTGGTGTAGCTGAAGCTTATAGTGTTTTGAAATTTGAAAATCACTGGCACCTATGTTGATTCAATAAAAAATTGGGAGGAGTACTTTGATTGGACCTCATACGGTTTTACAGAAAGTGCTGCTCTTAGTTTCTTAAATAATTGAGTTTGCACATCTTCGTGAGAGTATACCTCTGTTCTAAAATTAGCCTATTTTACAGATTGGTCTGCTCTTGATTTTGTATGTTTCTTAAATCTTTTTATTTTAGGAAATTAGAATATGAAACTATTCTAGCTGCAAGCATCAAATTTTGAGGAAAGGAACAAACAAGACAAATCTCATGCACTTTGTAGAAATTCAGAGATTTAGATTCTTCCATATTTCTGCTAGTTAGCTTACAATTATAAAGAGAAAATTATCCTAAGGAAACAATCCCTAAAAAATAGTGACAGCCTAAGAATCAGTAACTAAGATTAGTTTCTATTTACAGAAGATCTCCTAGTGATAAGGTAGGTAACCTGTCCTTAATCTAAGGAATTCTAACACTCCCCCTCAAGCTGGAGAGTAGATGTTTATCAAACCCGACTTTGCCAACAAGTTCCTCAAACATGTTTTACGTTCAAGCTTTTTGTTAACACGTCTACAACTTTGTTGTCCGGTAGGTAGATAGGTAACACACTTCTCCTGAGTGTATTTTCTCTTTTATAAAGTGACGATCTATCTCAACATGCTTGGTACGATCATGATGCACAGGATTGTGAGCTATACTGACAGCTGCTTGGTTGTCACAATACAACTTCATAGGTCTAGTATAAGGAACTTTTAGTTCCCCCATAAGTCTTTATATCCAAATTGCTTCGCAAATACCATGCGCTAGTGCTCGATACTCTGCTTCTGCACTGCTGCGTGCTACAACAGACTGTTTTTTACTCCTCCAAGTCACTAGGTTATCCCAAACATAGCTACAATAACCACTTGTAGATCGTCTGTCGTTGATAGAACCTGCCCAGTCAGCATCAGTGTAGACTTCTACATTTTTGTTGGCATTTTTCTTGAAGTATAGACCTTTGCCAGGAGTCCCTTTTAGATACCTTAGTATTCGATATACAGCTTCTAAGTGCTTCTCCCTTGGGGCATGCATATATTGACTTATAACACTCACACTAAAGGCTATGTCTGGACGGGTGTGAACTAGGTAGATAAGTCTCCCTACTAGACGTTGATATCTCCCTCTGTCGATTTCTTCTCCATCCTCATCAGTACCCAACTTAAGATTAAACTCCATAGGAGTTTCAGTTGGTTTGCAACCCATCAAACCAACTTCTAATAGCAAATCGAGAACATATTTCCTTTGGGAGATGGAAATACCTTTTTGAGACCTTGCTACCTCCATACCAAGAAAGTATTTAAGATTCCCCAAGTCTTTAAGTTCAAATTCTGTTCCAAGGAATTCTTTCAACCTCACAATTTCACTTGTATCATCTCCTGTCACTATTATATCGTCCACATAGACAATGAGAATGCAACATTTTTCTTGTTCCGAGTGCTTGTAGAACATGGTGTAGTCTGCCTGTCCTTGAGTGTAATTTCTGCTCATCATAGCTTTTGCAAATCGACTGAACCACGCCCTTGGAGATTGTTTCAGCCCATACAATAACTTTTTCAATTTACACACTTGGCCCTTGCTTTCTTCAAACCCCGGTGGGAAATCCATGTAAACTTCTTCATTTAACTCCCCATTGAGGGAAGCATTTTTAACATCCAATTGAGTCAAGTGCCAATTAAGACTGACAGCAAGAGATAGGAGGACTCGAATTGTGTTTAGTTTGGCAACCGGTGCAAATGTCTCTTCATAGTCAAGCCCACATAAGTTTGGGTGAAGTCCTTAGCCATAAGTCGAGCCTTGTATCGATCAATATGGCCATCAGGTTTGAATTTACTAGTAAAAATCCATTTGCAGCCTACTGTTTTCTTTCCTTTAGGCAAGTCCGAAACTTCCCATGTTCCATTATTTTTGAGGGCCTTCATTTCTTCCATCACAGCTTGTCTCCATTCAGCTGATTCAAGTGCTTCTTCTATAGTTTTTGGAGTTTTCACAAAATCAACATTAGTCACAAAAGCTTTATAAGATTTAGATAAGTTTCCATAGGATACAAACCGAGAAATAAGATGTTGAGTGCAGCTCCTTGTGCCCTTTCTCACTGCTATTGGAAGATATATGGATGGTGATGGAGGTGAAATTTCAGTTTCAGAACAGTCCTCGGTTGGAGAAGTAATTGGCACTGCTGTATCAGTTTCAGGATTGCGATTTCATCGGGAGTAAACTGCGAGTTCGAACTGTTGTTCTTCTTTGTTTTCCTTAATCGTGGGTTTGTCGGTGATGGTGGTGTTATCGGGTAGGCTTGTGCTAGCTTCTTGTGGCATAGGAGGAACAGTCACAGTATCTAAATTGAGGGTAGCACCTTGGTTGTTAGGTTTATTTGTGATAGTAGAGGTAGGATCGTGAGGTATGATGAGGAGAGTATTAAGGGTCTCATCTTCATTAAAAGTCTCCCTCTGAAGATGAGAAGCTCCAAAGTATGGTTCGGTTTCAAAGAAGGTAACATCCCGAGAGACAAACATCCGGCGCAAGGCTGGTGAGTAACATTTATAGCCTTTTTGAGTGGGGGAATACCCAACAAATATACAGGGGTGGGCTCGAGGATCTAGTTTGGATTGATTGGGTTGATGATTATGGACAAAGGTTTTGCAACCGAATATTTTTGCTGGAAGATTAGGAACACGAAATAAGGGAAAGGATTTTAGAAGAGTGTTTAGAGGTGTTTGGAAGTTTAGGACTTTTGATGGCATTCGATTTATGAGGTAGCAGGCAGTAAGGACAGCTTCTCCCCATAAGTATTTTGGGACATTCATGGTGAACCTTATGGCCCGAGCCACAGCAAGGAGATGTCGATTTTTCCTCTCGGGGATACCGTTTTGTTGAGGAGTGTCAGGACAAGAGCTTTGGTGTATAATGCCTTGGTCTGAAAGGTATGAACTTAGGACAGAATTAAAGTATTCTCTCCCGTTGTCAGTGTGGAGAGTATGGATGGTAGAGTTGAACTGGGTTCGAACCATTGAGTGAAAATTTTGAAAGACTTTGGGTGTTTCAGATTTTTCTTTTAATAGATAGACCCAACAGACCCTAGTGTGATCATCAATAAATGTTATAAACCACTTAGCACCTGTAATGTTTTTCACTCGGCTAGCTCCCCATAAGTCACTATGTATTAATGAAAAAGGTTGGGACTGGGCATATGGTTTTAAAGGGTATGGTACACGGGTATGTTTGGACAATTCACAAATTTCACATTTCAAGGAATTTATACTTTTATTTCGAAATAACAGCGGAAAATGTTTTTTTAAATACAAGAGATTTGGATGCCCTAACCTACGGTGCCATAGCATAATAGTGTTCTCTTTTGAAGTAGATAGGCCAATCCCCCTTGTGTGCTGTCTTTATTCCAAACATATAATCCATCATCAACTTTAGCTGTGCCAATCATCCTCCCCGATTTCTGTTCCTGTATTACACAATCAATTGCAGAAAATTCAGCAAGCATTTTTCCATCTTTAGTAAGTTTACTTATTGAAAGTAAATTACAGGACAAATTTGGAACATGTAGAACTTTATCAAGGGAAAAATTCTCTGTTATTTGTACTTTTCCTACTCTAGCCATAGGTGAGTATGACCCATTAGCTATGCGAATTCGGGACTTGTTATGACAAGTGGTGTAGGTTTGAAACAGAGTGGAGATACCTGTCATGTGATCAGAGGCACCCGAATCTAGTATCCAAGAGGATTGGTTATTAGATTCAAGGGCAATATTAAGAGCAGTACCTTGAGTGGCTAGAGACCCATGACCAGTAGAGGTACTAAGAATCTTATGGAAATTTTCGAGTTGAGTTTTGGTTAGGCGAACATCGATCACATCATCTGCAGCATTGGAGGATAACAGGGTAGTCTTCTTATCTTTCTGTTTTTTATCTGGATAACCATGGAGTTTAAAACACTTTTCCTTTTTGTGACCAACACGGTTGTAGTGGCTACACCATGGTCTGTTAGAATCATTTCCAGCACGTTGTTTTTGTGTCTGTGGACCTTTGGAGACAAGAGCAGAAGATTCAGTAGGGTGGTTTCCAGACGAGATCATCGGTTTAGGTTCCCCCATCATGACAAAACGACGTTTTTCTTCTCTTCTCACTTCTGCAAACGCTTCACCAATGGTTGGGAGAGGTGATCTACCCAAAATTCTGCCCCGGACCTCATCTAACTCACGGTTCAGTCCTGCTAGAAATTCATAGAGACGTTCGTTGTTGAGGTGAGTCATAAACCTAGTGTGTTCTAAGCCTTCACCCCAATCTGCCTCATAGTACATATCTAACTCCTGCCACAAGATTTTCAGATTGTTGTAGTAGTGAGTTACCTCGAGTGTCCCTTGTTGAATCTCTTTTAACTTTAGTTTGATCTCAAATACTTGGGAGGCGTTTCCAAGATCCGAGTAATTTTCTTTAACTGCATCCCACATGTCTTTTGCAGTCTTGAAGAGGAGATAGGTTCGGCTTATATGGCCTTCCATCGAATTAATCAGTCATGCCATAACAATGGAGTTGTTGAGTTCCCAAGTAGCATAAGTAGGGTCAGCTACGTTCGGTCGTGGAAGTTCTCCATTGATGTATCCTAATTTGCCTCGGCCACGGATCACCATAAAGACAGATTGAGACCATTGTAAGAAATTCTTCCCATATAGTCGATGACTAATGATTGTAAGTGAAGAATTAAGATCACTTTGATTGATTCCCTAGTTAACATTCTGAGATATTTGTGAAATCTCAATTTCAGACAGGGTTTTATTGAGGTCACCCATGGGAGAAAAAAAATCTAGACCGGAGGAATTTTTAGGAAGAGTTTTTAGAGATGGATGAGAAGGATCGAATAATCCCTAGAGCTCCGATACCATGTTGAAATTCAGAGATTAGATTCTTCCATATTTCTGCTAGTTAGCTTACAATTATAAAGAGAAAAATTATCCTAAGGAAGGAAACAATCCCTAAAAAATAGTGACAGTCTAAGAATCAGTAACTAAGATTAGTTTCTATTTACAGAAGATCTCCTAGTGATAAGGTAGTTTATTTGTCCTTAATCTAAGGAATTCTAACACACTTTAAATGGCAATATTTGTTTATCATCTGATTTATGCATATCAGACTATCATGTTATATAATTTTCTCAGTTACCTTTTTCTTCCCAAAATCTAGGAATTGCTTGTTATTCGCAAGATCCATCCTTGTTTGCCATCTTTTAAGGCAGAATTTACAGCATCTGTCCCACTTACTCGAATTAGAGACATTGCTCACCGGAATGATATCCCTCACGACCTCAAGGTCAGATTTCACAGGCACCTCGATTTTTATGGGTAAATTACACTGGTAGTCACCCAACTATTAGTAAATTTCATTTTTGGTCACCAACCGTTCAAGTACTGATGGAAAGATAACTTGATAGCTTTTAAAATTGGTATAATAGCAACTTTAACCCTCAACATTTATACCTTGTGTCAATTTAGTCTTGATTTCAAAAAAATTAACCCTCAACATTTAGACATTGTGTTATTTGGTCTTTTTTTTTTTTTCTTTACTTTTATTTGTGACATTGAGGGTTAATTTTAAAAGAATGAGAAACGATGAAAATTATTATCTTGGATTTTCGGGTGTTTCAATTTTTGTATATTTTCGATCAAATTTAGTTGATAGATTCTTTTAGCTTTTTAGGTGGAAGGTTCACAAAGAAAAGCAAAATTGAAAAAAAAAGAGAGGACCAAATTACACAATGTGTAAACGTTATGGGTTTAAGTTTTTTACAATCAAGACTAAATTGATACAATGCATAAATGTTGAGGGTTAAAATTACTATTATGCCAATTTTAAAAGCTGCCACGTCATCTTTCCACCAGCCATTTAACGACTGGTGACCAAAAAAGAAAAAAATCAAATAGTTGGGTGACCATTTTGTAACTTTTCATAGTTCGGTGACCAAAGAAGAAACTTACTAATAGTTGGATGACTACAAGTGTAGTTTACCCTTTTTTTAATTTGAAATTCAAATTAATTACTAAAATTTCAATTTATATGTTCCAGCAAGAAATTAAGCATACAATACAGAACAAGCTTCATCGAAATGCTGGCCCTGAAGACTTAGTTGCAACAGAAGCAATGCTTGCAAGAATCACCAGGGATCCTGGACAATATAGTGAAGCATTTGTGGAACAATTCAAGATATTCCATCGGGAGCTAAAAGATTTTTTCAATGCTGGAAGGTTCAATTTGAATGATTAGTATTTCTTGCTTTTACTTTTCCTTTCCTTCATGGGTTATACATTAATGAAAAAGTCTCACTGAAGATAATAGTAAGCAACATTACAGTAGCATAAAGTCCTCTATGATACTGATACAATACATTGACTTTTTGCTTTGTAAGTAAACTTCTAGAAATTCGAATGGTTCTTGTTGCAACTTCCATTAAATTCTTGGATTACTGCTACATGATCTGAATTTAGCTCCCACTCTATCAGTTATTAACTCATCTCTGTAATTTACCATGTAAAGTTGCCTGCAGCAAACAGAGTGGATTTCCTACTTGCTTTCTTTAGTTATGCATAAATGTAGCTGACCTTTTGAACTTTTTGTATTATCTATGCATATTACTTTGTGTTTTCCAGTTCATGGAGTGGTCCAATTCTTCTTTTGATGCTATGTCTCGATTCTTAAGACTCCTTGCTAGACATTTATGCATCTATCTAAGATTTTATGTTATTTCAGCCTCACTGAGCAACTTGAGTCAATTAGAGAATCGTTTGATGAACGGGGTATTGCAGCTCTTGTAATGTTTGTGGAGTGCAAAAAGGTATCTTTGTAATTGTTTGCTCTTGTTTTTTATTTATTGCTATGGTTTTGTAGTTAGAGTTTTTATCTAGTGATTAATGGAGTTTGACAGAAAGTTCATCGTTGAATAAAAAACATGCATTCAGTTCCTTTAATATTTTTACTTGGATATGTTTCCAAATAGAATATGATAGGAGATTCTGATCCATGCAGCCAGTTAGTTGGAAAAAAGCTTGTTATACAACTGAGAATCCATAGAAAAAGTTCATGGTTGAAAAGTCTTTGTTCTAATTATTTATTTTTAGACGATGAATTTTTGTTGCAGTCCTTATTTTTCTAAGAGGCATTTTTATATTTCCAGAGTCTGGATGCTGCAGAAGGATCGAGTAGCGTTTTGGATTTAATCAAGACAATGCGATCTTTGGGTGCTTTGAGAGAAGTAATTGTGAAGGGTCTTGAAAGTGGTCTTAGAAATGATGCTCCTGATGCTGCAATAGCAATGCGCCAAAAGGTCAGTCCATTCTTTTTAGTTTCTCAGCAAGCGTCAAATAAACAGAAATTTAGCTTGAAGTTTTCTCTTTTTGCACTCGTGGCTTGTTTTAACTGGTGCTGTTGTGTGCAACTATCAGTGGCGACTATGTGAGATTGGTCTTGAGGACTATTCCTTTGTCCTCTTAAGCAGGTACATATCTAAATTTTTGGTCTGCTTTTGATACTTGATGTGCTTGAATTTGTAAAGACAGACAACTCTTTAGAAATATTCCAGATATATAGTGAATGAGTTATGTCATACTTAGTTCAGATGAACCATTGGCATCTTATCCACTTGTTTACTGTAAGATTGTGTTTACATGGGATGACTCCAACCAATACAACGGAACTTTTTCATGCTGAAAACAGAGCGGTTAGGAAAAGTCGAGATTAATTTCCAAGGAGATTTTGAGTGTGGACATTGTTTGATGTGGCTTTAGGGTGTCGTACTGAGTACTATATCTTTTCTCTTCTTTCTTGTCTGTTAATTTACTACATTGTTCACTATATGCTCTACTAGAAACTAACCCCAACCGTATTAACTTCAACTACCAACACTAAAGCCTAAAACTCTTAATTTGTTGTTCAACTGTACCTTCACAGGATCAAAACAGCCACTGGATAGCATCTTAATTTCTTCATTTCTTCTTAAATTTTGAACATTCCACTTATAAACCATTACTTTTCTTTTAGCGTCCTCATTGTTTAACCTCCAATCTTAGTAATTTTGCCAAAATACTAATTAACCTATCATTTTACTTGCCAAATTCTTGTCAGTTTGAGGCAGTGCCTCTTGATGTCCTATGTATGTCACTTGTCTATATTATTTTCCTTGAATAATTTTAGTAGATATCCACGTTTGATATCGAGAACTCATATAAATAGGATGGAGTGATGTCACATTAATGAGTTTTGACAATCTTAAGGGCAATAACCTGAAGCTAGAAAAAGCTATTTCATGTTTTTATTGGGCTGGTTGGGTTGTTAAACTGAGTTTCTAATTTCAGACCTGAAAGTTACTGTTGCTCATTTTTTAGCACATAATAGACATTAGCTTCTTGGTATTCATACATCAAATCTGCAAATCATGCAAAAAGCTAGAGATATGCTCTACCTTGCAACCATACCTGCAGATAGTGGATGCTTTATAAAAGGTGATCATGGTCATGCACTTCATATTTATTCAGCCTCAACAGAAAGCCTTTGTTGCATTTCTAGTGAAAAATTATTCAAGATTTCTGTGGAAACAGAAACAGTGCATTTTCTGGTTTCCCATGTTTCTAGTTAGATTCTGCAAGCAATATGTTTTACTTTTAGTTTTATGCTCTTCTTTCTCCGTTTTTCTCATTCATGCAGTACTTATTTGCATTGACTTAGGCTACTCAACATGCTTGAAGCTGTAGGAGGGGCCAATTGGTTTGCAGATAATCTGGAATCAAAGAACATAAGCTCTTGGAATGATCCACTTGGTGCCTTAATTGTGGGTGTTCATCAGCTTAGTTTATCTGGTTGGAGACCTGAAGAATGTGCTGCTATTCAAAGTGAACTTACTGCCTGGCAAGAGAAAGGTCTCTTTGAGAAGGAAGGTACCTTTATTATCCTTTTATCTCTTAAATCTGGAAAAAAAGTTTAGTAGAATAGCTCTCCTTATATTGCTTTATTTCATTTTCTGGGCCCCTTTTGTCTATTATAAAGGAAGTGAAGATGGCAAAAGAATCTGGGCGTTAAGACTCAAAGCTACACTTGACAGATCAAGGAGGCTGACTGAGGAATATTCTGAAGTCCTTCTCCAATTATTCCCTCAAAAAGTGCAGGTAAAGAAATGTTCTTGTGAAAAGCAAAGTTTTGTGCTATATGATGAAACTTTTGTGAATGTAAATACTTGAGATTGATGTAAGCTTAACAAATGTTTTCTATGGAACCAAATGTTTAAATTCGTTTACTACTAAAGTTAATGAATTGTTTATATTGCAACCTTTGGAGGCAATGTCAGATAAACTCTGGAAGAATAAGCAATTTTCAATATATAGATCAGTTTGTTCCTCAAAGTTCCAACCTCCACTGGTGCAGCTTTATATCATCAGTAATTTAATTTAAGGTTTATAGATGAACTGGAATCCTGAGAAATTGTTTGGTCAATCTTGAAGATGCTAGGGAAAGCTCTTGGAATTCCAGAGAACAGCATAAGGACATATGCTGAAGCTGAAATCCGAGCTGGGTATGGTAACATTTATCTTTCTGATTAATTCCCTGATAATGTTGCTCTTTATGTTTGTGAGATTTTGCTAGTTAAGCTGCACGGAGAAAATCATATTACCTGTGTGTAGTTTACTATTTTCTATTTTCCTAACTTGAAATTTTCATTTGTAGGGTGATTTTTCAGGTTTCAAAACTTTGTTCCCTTCTCCTGAAAGCTGTTAGAACAGCACTTGGTTCTGAAGGGTGGGATGTCCTTGTTCCAGGAGTGGTGTCCGGAACATTGGTACAGGTACCTCAATCACTTTAATGCAACTGACGAGGTTGCACATTCCATTCCTTCTGAATCCATAAACACATTGTCGCATCAAAGAGGTTGCACATTACATTAGGAAGTAAATCCTAGTTATGTTTTTGCAATTGAAAATAAGTTAGTGAAATAAGACAACATGCATTGTCCTAATTGCAACTATCCCTGAGTTAGGTGCACAAAAATATTTAACTTCTATCTAAAAAATTCTTAGTTGGATTTTAAAAATAGAGAAGTAATAGAACAGTGATATCCAGTTACGGTTGATTCCTGATGCAACATGGTTTTTTTAGTCTCTCAAAATATAGCAATATTTAGTAATGGTCCTACAGGCTATAATAATATCTTTCGGGGCTAACCAAAAGTAAATATTATTTGGTACTGACGAGACTGAAGGATGTTTACTTAGATCTTGGCTTTAGAGTTTAAAAAATATAAATAATTCAAAATTCCAGGATTTCAAATTTCCTTTTTCGATGATGGATGTTTTTTAATGTTTTTTAGCCACTAGAAAAAAACCACTGGCACAACCTGTACTCGACCAAAAAAGAGGGGTCAAATGCATATGTTAAGTTCCCGAGTTATTGATTGAGTTACCTAAGAATTAACACAAATTTAGATCCGAAGAAAGGGTCTTTGTCCTTATTCAAATTCCTATTTTTGCCTATAGTTGTGGAACTGTGAGGGAGTTGCCTACCTTGGAACTCCAAGGGAGTTTCCTATAATTTATTGGAACTTTTAAGTTTCAACTTTCTTTATTCATTAATAATTTTCCTCTTAAATAGAGGTTTAAATTTAGGAAATAAGATCCAAAACCCTAGTTTCATTCAAGCTAAACTATGACAGCAAGAAATTCTTGTTTATCAGGAAAGTTTTGTTTAAACTAATAAGTAAATTCTGATAAATCAAATCCTGCTAAAATCTGAATCACGTAAGAACTAAATCCCTAACAATGTCACTAGCAGGTGTTGCACCAAACTCCTCACAGTAAGACTATCAACATTGTATGACATTAAACTGTCATCTGATAATCTGATGTCAACTTTAATTGTTCCAAATTCCAATAAATGCTTGTGAAATTGTGCCCCTTTATTACGTGTGTACCTCTGCAAATTTTTTAGTTCCATGTGATGCTAAATTACTTTTTCTTCAGGTTGAGAACATTGTCCCTGGATCACTGCCATCATCTTTAGAAGGACCTGTTATTCTTGTGGTTAATAAAGCTGATGGAGATGAGGAGGTTTGAGATAGTTTTCAGTTAGCTATTTTTTGTTGTTGTTTTGGGCCATCCAGTTAGCTATTTGTTTGATCCTTGAATATTATTACCATTTTCTCGTTTACAAGCAAAGTGATCATGTAATCTCATTTACATGTTGCAGGTGACAGCAGCTGGATCTAATATTGCAGGAGTTGTACTTTTGCAGGAGCTGCCTCACTTATCTCATCTTGGTGTTAGGGCCAGACAAGCAAGTTCTTTCCTCTTATGATATTAATTTTACCTTAGAATTTGTGATGGAAACATTGATTAGTAGATGACATACTGATAAAGTACATATTTTTTGTTCAGGAAAAGGTCATTTTTGTTACATGTGAAGATGAAGAAAAAGTTTCTTATATACAAAAGCTTGAAGGAAAATGTGTGAGGTTGTTTCTGAACTTTTCTGCAGTATAGTCAATGTTTGTTCTCATCAATCAACTAATGATAGCTAGCTCTAAGCTCTATATACCATTGAGTCTGACACTTGAATGGTTTGTTTTGTTTGCTTCATGATTTCGTAAATTCTTTGAAGATTGGATGCATCGTCAAGTGGTGTGAGCATAAGTCCATCTTCTTTAGATGATCGTGATACTGATTCTGTTGCCAAAAATCTTTCAACTAATGGTTCATCTGCTGTTGACATGCGTGGTCCTCCTGATTTGACAGGGTTGTCTCCTAAAGCCTCTTACTCCAATAAGGCAAGGTTTTCTCTCTTCTATCTTAAGTTGCAAGAAACTAGCAATCTCACAGTTATTTTTTATGTTAGTAATCAAACTGATAATGGTTCTTTATACAGGGTAGTTCTTCAGCTGGACTTATACTGCTTGCTGATGCAGATGCACAAACTTCAGGAGCAAAGGCAGCTGCTTGTGGCCGTTTAGCTTCCTTGGCAGCAGTTTCTGATAAGGGTAACATTTTTGTTCCTGGCAGCTACTTCATTAATCTTTGATCATAAGAAGTATTATATATGAATAAGAATCAATGATTTTTTTTTTTTTGTTTAATCAACCACCTAATTTTTTGATAAATTCATTTGTTATCATTGTATGGACCTTCATCTTCTGTGTTATAAATTGTACATTTATATGTTGTTCTGCATGATTTCCTTTTTCATCTTTTTCTTCTGTTCCTTTATTGCAGTCTACAGTGACCTAGGGGTGCCAGCTTCATTTCGTGTTCCTGCTGGAGTAGTTATACCATTTGGCTCCATGGAATGGGCTTTAGAGCAAAACAAATCCATGGAAACATTCACGTCTCTTCAAGAAAAGATCGAAACAGCAGGTCTGGAGTATGGTGAGCTTGATAATTTATGCCACCAACTCCAGCAGCTGGTCTCTTCCGTACAGCCCCCACAAGACATAATTGATAGCATAATGAGAGTATTTCCAGGCAATGTACGCTTAATTGTTCGTTCAAGTGCCAATGTTGAGGATTTGGCGGGGATGTCAGCTGCTGGACTTTATGAATCCATCCCAAATGTCAGTCCTTCAAATCCAACTGTTTTTGCCAGTGCTGTTAGCCAAGTATGGGCCTCGCTCTATACACGAAGAGCAGTACTAAGTCGGCGAGCTGCTGGTGTGTCCCAGAAAGATGCTACAATGGCTGTCCTGGTTCAGGAAATGCTTTCACCTGATCTTTCATTTGTACTCCACACACTCAGCCCAACAGATCATGACCATAACTATGTTGAGGCTGAGATTGCGCCAGGGCTGGGTGAAACCCTCGCTTCAGGAACTAGGGGCACACCATGGCGTTTATCTTCCGGGAAGTTTGATGGGCTTGTGAAAACAGTAGCATTTGCAAATTTCAGTGAGGAGATGGTGGTATCAGGTGCAAGTCCTGCCGATGGGGAAGTAATCCGTTTGACAGTAGACTACAGCAAAAAACCCTTGACGGTTGATCCGGTATTTCGTCAACAGCTTAGTCAGCGTCTATCTGCGGTTGGATTTTTCCTGGAGAGGAAGTTTGGCTGCCCGCAGGATGTGGAAGGATGTGTTCTTGGAAAAGATATTTATGTGGTTCAGACACGTCCCCAACCCCTGTAACAGCTTTTACCTGAGTAGATAAGCTATCTTATACGCATTTGATCGTTGCCACCCCAAGCATTTGTTGCAGTTTTTCAAGCTTTCTAAGCCCTACATACCCAATATAGATGCAGTTTGGAGCTACCTATGTTTGAATAACCGGCATAGATTGCAAAACTTGTACTTGGAGTCCGATAGATGAGGGATGGAAATGCTGCGACAAATATGTTGAGTAATCTATGTTTTGTTAGTGGAAGACCATAGAATAGTTTGTATGAAAATATAAAGCAGTGCAGGGCCATCCAGTGTTGGAAATCTCTATGTTGTTTTATCTTAAATTTGTTTATATGAAATATATGAAGTTTGCAATTGAGAGCAAAGATATGTCTTCCATTCAGATTGTATTAATATCCCTACTTCTGTTATAAGTTATGTTGGAATAAACAGCTTTGGATTTGAATCCTGTTTAAAATAAAATCTGGGATCGTTATTGTATTTTGTATGAACTCTAGAAATAAAACAAGATTTCATGTTCATTGCATCGTCTCTTCTATTGCAGATTGAATCGATACGTCATTGATTCGACTTTCTATTTGTTGTTCTTTTTACTTATTCTGACACTTCAAGACTGTTTGTTTCAGATTAAAAAGAGAAAAACCACAATGCAAAGAGATTATGACTTATTGAATAACGTTTTTGGCATTAACGGTTTTTTTTTTCAATTTGGTTTTTACCTTTTAAAAAGCACATAAATTTTTTTAATATTTTAAATAAAATCATAAAATTTTACAAATTTAAAAAAAAATTATGAAAGAAATGAAAACTCTTTAAAATTCAAAAAATAAAAAAATTACAAAATTCATTATTATCTAAATCAGACCAATTGGATCGGGAATCGGCTCGGGTATCGATCCGATGAGAAGTAAAAAAACGGTTGACTCGCGAACCAATACAAATTAGCTGAACTGAGCTAAAAACCAGTTGAATCGATTTTGAATTGGTCTGACCAATTGATTCTTAGAACAACTAGTCCGACCGACTCAAAGCAAATAAAATATTAAAAATTAAAATTATCAAAATAAGTTCAACTAGTTTTTTAACTCGGTTCAATAAGTCTGTATCAATTCGCGGGTTAGCTAGTTTTTTACCTCTCTTTGGATCGATACCACTGCCGGGTTCTTGATCCAACCTATCTGATCCAGTTTAAATAACATTGAATTTTTATATATTTTTTAAAAATTTTCATATATTTTTTATTTTTAGAAAATTATAATTTGTTAATTTTTTTTTAAAAATTACATACTTTTAAACGGTAAGGACCAAATTGACAACAAAAATTGTAAATATTGAGGGCTAAAATAGTTTTAAAATTTTAAAAGCCAGTTAACATGTGAACCGGTACGGACTGGTTGAATCAGGTTAAAAACTAGTTGAACTGATTTTTATAATTTTTTAATAATTTATTTGCATTGAACCGGTTGGACCGGTCATTTTCAGAACCCATTAATTAGGCCAGCTTGAAATCAATTTAACTGTCGATTCAATTGATTTTTTTAGCTCGGTTCAACCAGCCCGTACCATATTTGCGGGTCAACCAGTTTTTTGCCTCTCACCGGACTGATATCCCAATCGGTTCTCGGTTCAATTGGTTCAATTTAGATAACAATGAACTTTGGAATTTTTTATATTTTTAAAATTATTTTTTATTTATTTTAAATTTTAAAGAGTTTTTTTTATTTTTTTCATGTATTTTTTATTTTTTAAAAAATTATAAAATTTTGAATTTTTTAAAATATAAATTTTTATGTTTTATTTTAAAAAAGAAAAAATAATTTTTAAAAATTTTTACTTTTTTTTGGTACTTTTAAAGGGTAATGACCAAATTGACAAAAAAAAATTGTAAATGTTGGGAGCTAAAATAGTTTTAAAAATTTTAAAAACAATTAATCCCCGAACCAGTACGGATTGGTTGAACTGGGCTAAAAACTAGTTGAATCGACTTTTATAAAAAAATTAATATTTTTTTATTTTTAATACTTTATTTGCTTTGAACAGGCCAGATCAGTTGTTTTGGGAATCAATTGGTCAGACTAGTTTGAAATCGGTTCAACTATAAATTCAACCAATTTTTAGCTCGATTCAACCAGTTTATACCATGTTTGCGGGCCAGCTGATCTTTTGCCTCTCATTGGGATGATATCCCATCTGGTTCTCAATCCATCCTGTCTGATTTAGATAACAATGAGTTTTGAAAATTTTTATATTTTTAAAATCACTTTTATTTTTTTTTAATTTTAGAGTTTTTTTTCCAGGTTTTTTATTTTCTTTAAAAAATTATAATTTTTTGAACTTTTAAAAAAAATATAGTTTTTATGTTATTATTTAAAATATAAAAAATGTTTTTTAAAATTTATTATGTAATTTTAAAGGGTAAGGAGCAATTCATTATGTAATTTCAATTTTTTTTTTTACTTTGACACCATTATCTTTAATGGTAAAATTGGACAGAAGGACTAACAGTTTTAAATCAGAAAAAATATAGAGATCAAAATTAAGTATAAAAACTCAAATTTAAATTTTAAAAGAGTAAGATGGACGTTTTAACATATTTAAACCTTCTGAAAACGATAGGAAGGATGAAGAGAAATCGAAGAGGAGAGAAAAAATTGTTGTTTCTTCATCTTTACAACAACCCAACTCTAAAAACTATTAGAGTGGTTGATTAAAATATCCTTTTAACTTTAAAGTACATTATTTTTTTTATATATGGAAATTTTTTTATTAAAAATATTTAATTTTATTTAATTATAAAATATTTATTTAATATAAATTCTCTTAAAATTTTAATTTAATTTTATATATTATTAGAATCCTTGAAATTTAAGTTTAATTATTTTTTAAAAAATTCTTGCAATTAGATAGGAGTTTTTTTTGCCTTTTTTTTTCACTTAGATAAGAGGTGAACTTTAAGTTGAAATGGGATAAATTGAAAAAATAAATTGATAATAAATAAATTCATGAAAAGAGAATAAGATGGAATTTATGAGATCATGTCATGCATTTCATTATTAGTGGTTTATTGTTTACATAATTTTTTATATTGATTTAAATTTAATAATTTTAATATTTTTATGATTAGTAAATAATAGAAAATATTGGTGGTAAACTTTGTAATTCTAAATATTAATAATTGTAAACTATAATGCATGTTGAATAAATCTAATTATCCAAACTGTTAAAATTAATTTCTTGAAATATTTGATATCCAAAACATCAAATATCTAAGTGTTTAAACAATCAAGAAATTCTAATCGAAATTGAAAATTTCATAATGTCAAAAAAATATATCAATAATTTTACAAATTTTAGTAACCAAACTGTAAACTTCTCAACATTAAGTTACCTGAATAGAAAATTTTGAAAAATAAGTGATAAAAGTGTTATTTAAATTAAAAAATCATTATGCTATGTGGGTCTTGCCATGTGGCATGTAAAACATTATGACAATGTCATTTAATATTTGATAGATGATGTTATATTATCACACCATTAAACCATTTGTAACACTCCAAAATATATAAGGTTAGATGAAATAAATAACCAAAAAATTAATTTCTAAGTTCTATACACAACCTTGTCATATCTTTTCTTTTAGTTTTCAACAACCTAATATGAAAACCACATTAGAGTAAAAATTTATTAAGTATGGGCAGTAGCATAATGGTTAAGCACTCTTCCTTTCCCTTTAATTCCAAGTTCAATTCATGTTACTCTTTCTCCCCATTTCCCTTTTTATTTCACCAGAATGAATTAATTACCCAAGCAACCCCTAAAGTTTGAAACCACTAGGTATTTAATCTCTTTTCCTAGTCATAATAAAATTATACTTTTCTTTTCCAATTAAACTAAAATTTTACTTTCTTTTTCCTATTTCTTCTCTCTATCCTTTCCCACCTTCTCCTTTGCAAATATTTTCTTTATATTGCTGAAAATATTTTTGCATCTTGAATCCGAAATCAATCTCCGTTCAACTCGTTCTTTCTATCGGTTTAGTGTAACGCCTTCAATTTCATCTCTAACCTTAACAATAATCGGTAAGTGCCTTGTTTCGTCAATTAAATTTCATTTTTTGTAATATCATGGTCCCCACACTAATCTTCCACCCGATTAATAAAATCTTTTACGGTTTCTTGTTGAATTCTTGAAAATCGTGGTAAATCTTGAAAATCGTTATTAATTCTTGCACAAATATCGTTTGAATGACTCAATTTAGGCACCCCGAATCAAACTTGAACATGAGGAACGTCGCTCGAGATCCCAGAGACAAGTGTGTGTTTCTTTACAAGCAAATCGAGGCAAATCGTGCCTTAGGATAAGGCCACATGGCCAACCATACAGGCTTGTGAGCCACACGATCCCCTCACACGATCATGTTTCCCTTAAAACCCCTAGGAAATTCAATTCTCATATAGCCTAGGGCCCTCCACACGGTTGTGCCTCCCCTATAGCTTAATTTTGCAATTTCCACACGACTTCAGTCTATTAAACGGGCTAGCCACACGACCGTGTAACCCCTCCACACGGTCCAGGACTTCCCACACGGTTCAGTCACACAATTGTGTGTCCTCTAATTCTTAGATTTAATAATTTTGCCTAGAATTTTATGTTTTGTGCAATATAGTCCCTGAATGGTTCCCAAACTATTTTTAGTGTTTTATTGTATTCAATTGAGTCCCTAACAATATGATTAATGTTAGAATCCAATGTCTAAATGATTGAATTATTATTATACCTATATGCATCATATGTGAACAATATATATAAATCTATTGTATCAAAATTTGTAAATGTACGTACAACATGCCTTATGATACCATTAAATTGAAACCATTATAAGTATGTCATATGTTATTATAATGATTAGTTAAGGCTATGTTATAGTTGCCTTATCGGTCTATCATAAGCATATTATTCACTCCCATTTTGATCTATTATAAATATGCCATATTGCATTGCATGGGGAGGGAAGATTTGAGGAGGAAGTTCTAACAGATTATTAATCTGCAACTCTGGTGGTTTATCCACATACATCTAGCAGCTTTTATATACAATTATGTTGTGAACTCACAACCATCTGGTAGCGTATTAACCTGCAACACTGGTGGTTCGCCCACCCATTATCAGCCAGCTTTTATATGCAATTATGTTGTGTATTCACATCCATCTGGCAACTATTAACTTGTAACTTATGTGGTTTAACCACAACTCAGGTGTAGGGATGAATGAGTTCTGGGGAACTCTTATTATGGTGTGTAGTGGTGGGGTAAGATCTTTTCTGTTAATTCCGAAACAGTGTTGCATTCACAGGGTATGTGCAAACGATTTTGAGATTTCTGAGATGATATATATGTGTATATGTGTATGATATTGATATGTTAATTCAATATTTTGAAACTGCCATTGCGAGTTATTATATAATGTGTGATTTTGTATGCTAATCGGTTACACCGATTATCTTGTGATGGAACTCACGTTGAGCTTTATAGCTCACTCTCTTTTAATTTCCCCTTTTTCAGATAATCTACTAGGTTAGGATGCGAGCACAACATCAAGTGGGTCTCGGCTCAACTTTTAATTATACATTCACTTTAGGCTCATTATTCGATTTATTTTATTATTCATGGCCCGTAATATGTTATCTTCGAACTGTGACTAATATAATCTTCCAAATTTAGATTTAATGTCTAAGTCGAATTGAGGATGTTACCCCATTAGTAACTAACAACTAAATGATTTCAGCATCCGTAACTTTCGTACTTAAATAAATTACTGTGATAGTTTGATGTCAAATAAAAATCATTGAGTGGTTATATATATATATATTTGTGTAATTTACTTCTTTTTGTTATCAACGTATACTAATTGATTAATGGTTTGCTACAAATATCATTCATCATGCATTATCATTTTATAATAATTATTATTTTTAGTTAAAAATTTTACTATAAATTTTTTCATTATATTTTCTATTAATGGCTAATAAATTTATTTTGAAATATTTTGCAATATTAGAAACATGCAATTTAATGATCTAAGATTCGTGAATTAACTTGCAAAATCAATATAATGTTAATGATAGACATTTATAAATATATAAAAGCTTATTAATAGCTTATGCAAATATTAACATTTTAATGACGACATTTATGACTATTTTCTTATCTATTATAATTTACTACTTTGTTATGAATTATTTATAACTATACCACCAGTTATTTATTACAATATTATTATTTTAAAGTAGTATTTTTTATTTGTAAATATTGTAATTATTTATTAAATTAAATCTTGATATTATAAAAATTTGTGGTATATCATCAATAAATTGATTTATATATCATCAATAAATACAAATTTTCAAAAAATTATAGGTCAAAAGTATTATTTATTTTCTTTTAATTTAAAAATTATGAAAGCAAGCGAACAAGAACATAATAATACCACGCATCATCTATAGGTTTCACGACACTACCACATTATCTTATCATTAGTTTTTAGGCATAATGTTGAAAATAGTCTTAACGTTTAGTTGTTTGGTCACTTTGATTCTTTATATTTTTTAAGCATTTTAACACTTAATGCTTTTTTTTGTTAAATTTATTTTTAACAGACATACTAACGTGACCATTAGTTGACTAACGTTCAACATTAACCGTTGATGTGACGGTCTAAATGTCATTAAATGCTGTCATAATATTATTTTATTTTATATATCACGTCAATAAATAATTTTAAAATTACTAAAAAAACAATAATTCAAATCTGCAATGAAAAAAAGGTTGTTCGTCCAGGCCCAAAATGTATCCCCTAAGTTGCATACTTTTCCATCTCCAATCATTCAAATCTGTAGCTTTACTGTTGCTTCATCAACAACACAATTGTCTGATAATTTAACACCATTGATCGCCACTAGTTCAATGACTATCCTCAAGCTTGTCACTCTTTATCATTGCTTCTGGATGGAACAATAATTCCCCCTTCAATCTTTTGAGACAATCGCATAACTTCAAAATTTCATTAACAAAATGATGACGTCCAACCATATAAGCAAGCAACCATATATGCCACTCAAAAGGAATCTTACAAATTTATGCTTACAAGGCTAGATCGGTTAAACCTCGTTTGCAGTTTCTTCAGTCCTTCTTTTCCCTAAACTCATTGACCAAAATTTCTCGACTCACTCTGTTCACGACCTCGAGATCTGCTACTTACAAGGCTCGGTTTCATAATTTCAAGGTTAGATCTCCTTTCCTTCCTCGCTTTCTTTTTGGGTTCTAGGGTTTGTTACCAACACCCATAGTTTAAAGTTCAAAATCTGAACTTTTCTTTGTTTCCAAATCTGCTTCCAGCATCTAAATGCGAGCATTTTCGGAACTCAACTCGGAGTTTCAAATTTTAAGGGTTTGGAATTTGGTAAAGATTAAAAAAACATAGCAAATGCAGGTGGAAAAATACAACACGAAACAGTAACCGACACAAAAGCAATTCAAAAAATATATATACAACAATTAAATTAAGCTTTAATAAGCTTTTTATCCTAAGTTGCCCCCCAGATATATTCACTAATAAAACCCAGAAAATCGGTAATGAAGAAGTAGAAACGGTGAACGATGGAAAGAAGCAATGGAGAAGAAGAAGCGATGATGATGATGATGAATATTTTAAAATAATTTTAATAATTTAAAAATCAATTGGTAATAAGACATAAAATAGTGTCACATCAACATTTAATTATATTTGAATTTCACATCAACATTTAATTATATTTGAATTACTATATCAGCAGTTAATATTGATCGTTACTTAATTTATAGCCACGTTAATATGTCTGTTAAAAATAGATTAATTTAAAAAAATATATTAAGTGTTAAAATGTTTAAAAAAACCAAAAAGGACCAAAGTGCTTAAATAGTCAAATGTTAAATGTTAAATGTTAGGAGTTATTTTTAATATTATGCCTAGTTTTTAGTACTTAAGTGACCAAATTTTTATGTTGTTAATATTATCGTTTAAATTGATATTTTAATAGTTGGGTGATCAAGTCCAAGCTCCTCAAATTATTGTATAATTATCTATATAATTTATCCATAACATATAATAAACTTCTTAACCAAGATTTTTTTTTTTTAAGTAAAATCGAAAATGCATTAAATGAGAGGATATGTGGTACACTGATCAAAGATTTAAAGTCACCAGCTGTCTAACAGCTGTCAATAGTGAATTTATAGTTGAGGCGGTGCCTCGGGTTTGCCTAAAAATAAAGAAAAAGCAAAAAAAACTAAAAGAAAATGAAACGCCTTTGATAAGACCCTAAATCAAAGCAAAACTAGAGTAAACTGAAAAAAGCCTGAATCCTATCGTCAATCAGAATCCCATTTCCTCTTCTTTGCATTCAGTAGTTGTGGTGGAGTATACTGGTTGTGCCTTTTCTTCACTGCAAAGAGTCTCATTTGGAGCGCTTGTACCAGATTTCTCCTCAACTTGAGTTCATCAGAGAGTGTTAAGGACAGGCGTATTTGTATTGCATCCCCGGACTCGGACAAAATGTCCATATTCTATCGATTCTAGAACCTTCTTTGGTCATTGGCGATGATGGGTTCAATCTCCGTCGGTACTTCTTCAACCCAATAGGATGGGTTATCCAGATTGTATCCTCGACTTGCAAGGGCATGAGCTACTTCATTTGTCTTTCGAGGGGTATACTCAAAGGATAAGGTAATAAAACTGAGTTTTTTTCCTTTGGATTTCATTAATAATGTTGCCAATCACCGATCTATCCACTGTGTCTGACTTAAGCTTTTTAATGACTGTAAGGGCATCACCTTCGACAACCAGATTTCGAAAGCCTATTTCTTCCCAAAAAATGACTGCCTGAGTGCCTGTAGACATGCTTTCGCTTCCGCAGTGGTCGGTCCCCTGACCTTCCTAGTAGAATCCTTCATGGTTTCTTAAAATAACTCCCGCAGTTGCTGTCATGTCTTGTTGTGAATATGCTGCGTCAAAATTTGCTTTGACCTGTCCTTCCATGGGGGGTCTCCAAAATCTCTCTCTTGGAATGAGTCTAGTTTCTGTTGATGATTTAACTTGCTCTAATTCCCTTAAATAAGTTGTAATAAAACCGGCAACCTCTAGTACCTTTTCCTTTTTTCCTTCGTGATAAATTCTTCTCCTACTGTACCATATTGCTCAAACAGTAATTGCCATGACTGTGCATACTTTAGTATTATTCGTATGGAAGAAAAATGCTAACCATTGTTTCCATGTATGTCTTGCATTTAATTACGAGGTGTCCAACCCAAATTCCTGTAGGACCTGTTTCGTGAATTCACAATCTCGAAATAGGTGTTCCACGGTTTCTTCTTCAACTGAGCAGACTGGACATGCAACATCGTTCCTGAGTCTTCGAAATTTAAGGGTACTGAGCGTCGGAAGAAAATTATTGACCACCTTCCACAAATGTATTTTTATTTTACTTGGGATCGGGAGATTCCAAATCTTTGTAAAATATTCTTTATTGGTGATTTGGTCTGTAATATAGTTATGTAGGTGTAGAGTCTTAGACATTAGCCATTTAAAACCACTTTGTACTGTGCATTCCCCTGATTTATTCCTTCTTCATACTAGAACATCCGGCTGCATCTTGTTCACCAAAGGAATCGAAAAATCTGCTTCCGCTTGCTCTCCTTCGAGTAAGTTCCATATTGCCTCTAGTTTCATGAAAATGAATCTTTATTGATTAGATCTGCTACTTTTGAATAGTTGATATTAATATTTTGACTTTTTACTCTTCCATTATCGGGGGTGGGTAGCAAAGCGTCATTCCAGATATTTGTCTATTCACCATTCCCTGTCCTCCAGCTTGTTCCTTCTTCAAGCAAGCTTCGTGCATTCCAAATGCTGCCCCATGTAAAGGGGGGTAAGCTCTTAACCTTGCATTTAAAAAATTATCACGAGGGTAATATTTTAATTTCATAGCGCGCGCAAACAAACAGTCAGGTTGGGTGATTAGTCTCCATTCTTGTTTAGCCAACAGGGCCGTGTTAAATATTGTTAAATCCCTAAACCCCATACCCCCGAACTCTTTGGGACTACACATCACTAGTTTTTAAATTGCGCCACCAAAATTTACTCATCAGATTTTCAAATTCTTTGCAAGGTAAAGTTGGTAACTTAAAAACACTGCATGGCATAAATCGGAATGGCTTGTAATATTGATTTGATAAAAAATTCTTTAAAGGATAAATTGCGAATCCTCCAATTCTTCAATTTTTGGATGAATCTTTTTTTAACTTCAATAAACGCACCTTTCTTTCTTCGCCTAACCATTGTAGGTGAACCCAGATTTTTTTCTGGATTGTTTGAAATTCGAACACCCAAAATTCTCCCTATTTGTCCTTTTATTTCGTCTTGTACATTATTGCTGAAATAGATCAATGACACCTCAAAATTCATTAGTTGTCCAGAGATACTTTCGTATTCATTAACTATTGCCTTCATTGACATTATGCCATCCATTGTTGCCATCCATTGTTGCTTTCCCAAATAAGATGCTGTCATCAGCGAAAAAGAGATGAGTGACAGCTAGCTCTCCTCTTCCCACTTTAGCCCCTTCAATTTGTCTTTCTCTTTTAGCCTTGTTCAGAAGCTTAGAGAATCCTTCTACACGTATGATAAATAAATATGGGCTCTACACATATGATAAATAAATATGGGCTTAGTGGATCTCTTTGTCTGATTCCACATGTTGATTTAAAATTTGCCCCTTGAATCCCATTAATTACAATCCCATTAATTACTACTGAGTATGACATTGTTCATACACATTTCATTATGAGCTCAATCCACCTATTGCAAAAACCTAGCATTTCCATTATGCTTTCAATGAAGTTCCATTCCACTCTCTCAAATGCTTTGTTCATATCCAGCTTTAAAGCAAGATACCCTGTGCCTCTTTTTTTCTTTTTTTTTTTTGAAAGTGTAGTAATTCATAGGCTATCATTATGTTGTCGGTTATTTGTCTTCCTGGAACAAAAGTACATTGTGTTTATTTAATACATAAGGGTAACACCCTTTGAAATCTATTAACCACCATTTTTGAGATAATTTGTATACGACATTACAAAGACTTATGGGCCTGAACTTGAAGGAAATAATTAATAACGTCTTTTCCTATAATATGCTAGAATTTTTGGTAGAAAAACACTGGGTATCCATCTTTTCCTGATGCTTTGAGAGGTGCCATACTCTTTAAAGCTTCCACTACCTCCTCTTCCTTAAAATCTCTAATGAGTTTTTCATTCAGAGATTCCGTAATACATAGTTGGATTTCGCTTCTGAGCCTTTCACAACTTTGTAGTGGATTGGAAGAAAATAGATATCGAAAAAAATTGGTTGCAAGTTTGTTAATGGCGTTGTCACCCTCCACCCATCCATCCCTTCCATCCTCCAATTTCTTTATTGTATTTCTTTTTTTTATGCTGGGTTGCAAAATTATGGAAGAAAGCGGTGTTTCGGTCCCCTATTCTCAACCTATTAGCTTTTTCACTTTGTTCCCAATACAATTTTTCATTGTCGGCTTCCATGTTGAGTGCTAGCTTAACTTCTTTTTATTCTGCGAAAATATCATTATCTAGATCTTCTCTATTTAAATGAATAAGTCATGATTTTAAGTCCTCTCTTGTCTTCCATTTGGATTTGCTACTAAACTTAACCCAATTTTTCAATTTCAATTTCAGATCTTCTAATTTTTGGCAGATTCTTATCTCCCAAATCCCACCCTTGCTTGATTGCCTCTTCGAAATCATTTTCTAGCATCCAATTAGTATTGAATCTAAACAAGTTTTTACTATTCTCAAATCTCCCTATTTCATGATTCACTATGTTAATAAATATGGGACAATGATCAGAAATACTATGACACTTGTGTTGAACTGAGAAATTCGGGAATCTTTCCCACCATAGTGGATTGGCTACCCCCTATCCAATCTTTCATGAATGTTATTACTTGGAAATCTCCCTCGTTCCCATGTAAACCATTGTCCTGAAAACCCTAAATCATTCAGTTCACAATCTTCCAAAGCCTCTCTAAATGCCAACATTTGTCTTTCCTCCCTTAACTTACCCCTATTTTTTCAAACGAGAATAATATTTCATTAAAATCCCCCATTACAAGCCACGACAACTGGTTGTTTCCTTTTAGCTGTTTAAGGAAGTTCCATGAATCTTTCCTTTTTTGTTCAATTGGTGAGCCATAAAAACCTGTAAAACGCCAACACTCTTCTTCCCTATTTTGCATAACTTCTATATCAATATGAGATTTAGAATAACTTCTTAACTTAACATATACTTTTTCCTTCCAACTAAGAGAAAGTCCTCCTTTTGTTCCTTCCGCACACATATCAATCCCATTTGCATATCCATATATTTCCTTATTGCTTTCATCCTTCTTGAACTTTTGTCTCAATTAAAAACAAAATTTGAGGTTGAAGTTGTCTCAAGCTATTTTTGAGACGTTTTACTATTCGTGGCTGCCCTAGGCCACGAACATTCCAACTTAAGATTTTCATTCTGATCGGTCAGCCTGCTTATTAGCGGCTGTCAGTATATCATTATTGGTTAAAGGGCTTGAGTTGGGAATTTGATGAGCTCCTTCTATTTGTTGAATCCTTTGTCTTTTCTGTCTGTCAACGGGTCCGATTGGTGTTTCATTGAGGATCTTATTATCTTCAATTATCATATTATGCGTTGTTTCGATTTCACACCTTCTATTTGTAGTTTCATTAACCTTATTAATTTTGTAGTATCTTCTACTTAATTCCCCCTCTTCGCCTTTTCCTCTCACAATGTTAAAGTCCTCCTCTCTTTGAGATCTCATCAGTCTTCTTCTACAAATTTCGTCGAGGTCCAATTCGCTTTTGATCACCTCCTTTTGTTCCTCTCGGTGCCATTTGCTTCCATTTAATGAATCCCTTCTTGGTGCTGTTCGTAATTGAGATATCCCAACCAAATTCAACTTCTTGAGATCTTAACGAAATACGAAGAGGACAAAAGCTTTCACCATGCCTTAACTGCCCACATAGGAAACAAAATAGTGAAAGTCTTTGATAACATATTAATTTGCATGTTATTTTGTGTTTAATTCGGTTTATTTCTAAATTGATCCTTGCTAAATTAGTACTTTTATGTTTTAATCTTGTCAGGGACGCAATTGGAACACTAAGAGACAAAAACAAGCAGAAAAAGACCAAATTGAAACAAAATCAGTAAAACGAGACCGAATTAAAAATGTAGAGAAAGTCAAGGACTTATCAGAATTTGACTTTGTAAAAAGCCAAAAATAGAAAAATTCTTATTTTATTTATTTTATTTTTGATTTTATGTTAAATTAGTTAAGGGCAAAAATAGTAAATTTTATGTATATAAATAGGGCCTTAGTGTTATTTGGAAATCATCCCTTAATTTTGTATTTCTACTTCAATTTGGAATTGAATTATCTATTTTTTCAATTGGCGTAAGCTTACTGCCATTTTCATTTTCATTTGCTTGCTTTTATAAAATTGGGCCAATTGCCTCTGAAGTCCTTTCATTCACCAATTTCCTCTATTTTCATCAAATCACCTTTTCAAAGTTTACAAAGCATGAATAATTTCATGCTTCACTAAATTTCATCTTAGCTTTAGGCCGGTGTTCTTTTCGGTCGAGAATCGTGAGATACGAATTCGTGCTAAAAATCCTTCCAATCGGTAATCATATTTTTCTTAAGTATCGAGATTGACAACTCATCCTTTAAGGTTAACTCGATTTCAAGTAAAAAAGTGCATGTTGGTGTAACAGTTCGATTTATACTCTAGTCGGAACAGTGGTTTTGGGACCACGAATCTGAGCCCGAATAATATTTTAATATTATTTTTCGTGCCGTTGATATGTGATTAAGCATGTGGTAAATTTCCATGAGTTAATTTGTCCGTCTGTGTGTTTAATTTGACAAAAGGACTAAATTGTATAACTGGTAAAAGTGGCATTTTATTTGATTAATGGCTAAAATGGTGTGGCTTTTAGGTGATGAAGACTTATGTGGCAATTAAGACAATCCTATGTATAGTGGACGACAATGAATGATGATATATATATTTATATTATATGTTTATTACATTTACTTTAATAGTTAATGTTATATTAAATTTATTTTATAAGTTATGTTTATTTTATAATAAAAGAAACATGAGAAAGTGGCATTGTTTCATCACTTTCTTGCCGAAACTCAAAGAAAGAAAAAGAAAGCTTTGAAGCTTTGTATTTTTGGCATTCTAAACTTAAATTCAAGGTATGTTTTAGTCGGTTTTCGATAATTTTTATGTTTTTGTAATCGTTGCTTCGAGAGCTATCAAACCCATGTACTAATTTTGAGTATTGATGATGTTTGTATGAGATGCCATTGTTGATATGTTGAGTTTTGAAATGAGTTTAGTTGATAAATGGAAGATTTAAGCTTGATGAACAAGTTTTGTTCTTGAAGTTTTGATGAATTTAGCTAATCAGGGTTAAATTGAGAAAATAGAAAATTGAAGGACTAATTTGTGAATTTGATGAAAGATGTGGGCTTGTATGTGATGATATATTCGGCTAAGCTTGGTTGTGCATTAATTTTGTGAATTTGATGTTTTGAGAAAAATGGACTAAATTGATAAATTGTGCAAATGTGGGGGTTAATTTGCAAATAGCCCTAAATGTGTGTCTTTGGATTGAATTGAATGAGTTAGTAAATAAAAGGGTTAATTCTGAATATGTTTAGATCAAGAACCGAGGAAAACGGACTTAGATCGCGGAAAAGCGAAAATAATCTAGTAGCCGTTTTCATTCCGACATATCGAATCCGAGGTAAGTTACTATGCAAATAAATGTATATGTATGCATTTGTAATTGTTCATATGATTAATGATGATATTGAATACTTATGAGAGGTTATGTATTTGAATTCCGAGATAAGTTCGGTATAGTGACTAAGTCCGAGAAGCCCCGTACGAACCTAGGAATAGATGAGATTGGTTAAGTCACGTCCTAAATATCTGTTCTGTTTTTATCATGTAAGACCACGTCTGGGACGTTGGCGTTGATTTGAGATTCGTGTAAGACTCTGTCCGGGACAGTGGCATCGATATCTGATTATGTGTAAGACCACGTCTGGGACGTTGGCATCAATATGAGCTTTACGTATAAGACCACGTCTGGGACGTTGGCATCATTATGATCCTTACGTGTAAGACCATGTTTGGGACATCAGCATCGTTCTGATTTGTGTAAGACCACATCCCGAGACGAAGGGCATCGATATCTGAGTACATGTAAGACCTCGTCTGGGACGATGGCATTGTACTATTATTTCGAGCTTCTGAGTATCCTATTGGATTCCTTATGGTTCAACGGGCAAGTCTGAGATACGAATGGCCAATCCGAGCTTTGATAGATTAAGTAAATTAATGTCTGATTCAGGTAGTTGATTATACACTAATTGTGTATACAAGGTAAGTATCTATGTGATCTTACTACGATGTTATGTATATGGAAATGATGATACAATATGTTAAGTTTGATTAGATGAATTATGTGCTTACATGGTATGTGATTTGGAATTTGGTAAGTGATGGTTAAGCAAACAAGTTTAAGAAAGAATGAGATGATTTATATCATGGGAACCAAATCTGTCATTTTATTGAATTGGTTATGTACAATTCATGTTAAGTTTGTTTGTCTATTGACTTACTAAGCTTTTGGAAAGCTTACTCTGTGTGCGTTTTCTTTGTTTTATAGGTCGTCAAAGCTACTGTAGGCGGGACCGTCACGGATCGTCATCACACTACTAAACTTATTTTGGTACACTTTGAAAATGTATATATGGTTAGATATGACATGTATAGGCTAGTTCTTGATATGAATTGTTATGTGAACTTAGCCATGTGATTTGGCTAGTTATGTTTTGGTTATATGCATTAAGAACTATGTTATGTGAAGTATGTTTTGGCTTAATGATATGGTAAGTTTTTGGGTAAGCAAACGAATGAATTATGCTTGTGATGATATGAGTTTTAGTCTTTGAAATTGTCATGGTTGGAATTGATATTGAATGCATGGTTTGAATGACTATTTTGGTATGTTTTTGGCGGTTAAATGTACATGAGATGCCTTGGTAAATATGGCTTGTAGGGTTGACCCTTATGGGTGGCATTTTCGCCTTATAAATGGCCTATAATGTCACACGGTTGTGGCACACGGGCGTGCCTAAAGAGCGTCAGTAAATTGGTAGAATGTAGCTTAGAAAAACACGGCCTTGACCTAGTGGTGTCAGCTAACCGTGGTGTACAAGTCAGTAGCTAACTAAAAGCACACGGCCGTGGCACACGGGCGTGCTTGGTGGCCGTGGGAACCAAGTCAGTATAGGTCCACAGGGAGGACACACGAGGGTGTTTTGAAGCCGTGGGAAGCACACGGTCTGATTACATGGGCGTGTGACCCCTGAAACTTAGAAAAGTTTTTAATTTTCATGAAATTTTGTATGTGTTTCGATTTAGTCCCGACCCGATTTATAAGCATGCTATTGGTCTCAAGGACTCATTCAAGGGACATTATGTTTGTTAATGATGAATGATTGTATGAATTTCTGTAAATGTTTTCCGATCTGTTCGGTAATGCTCCTAACCCTAATCTGGTGACGGACTCGGGATAGTGGTGTTACAGTTGGGTTAAAGTCGTGTTTGCTGACAGTTGGAGAAACGAGTCGGCTGTGCTGTATTCGGATCTCCGAGAACAAATCAAGGAATAAGTGATCGGGTTTAAACGACCCACGCGGTTGAGGCCGTTAACTCAAGTTGGGTTCTTCAGAGTGCAAGGCTGCCGAAATCTTGAATCGGGAACACGTGTATCTTGGTTAGATAATCGGTAAGAGTTGGTTTGCAGGTCATACCGGGACCAGCTATGAGAGAAAGAATTGGTGGTTAGGACTTTTTAACTGCTATAACCAGCTTATCGTTTGGAGGAGAAGATTAATTTCTCGATGATCGATTCTTAACACGAAATTTAACGAGTTTAAGGCTAAGGCTTATTATTTTTGTTTGCAAATTTCTGGATGTATTACCAATTTACATTTATTTTCAATATTCATCAATTGTTTATTTAAGCTGATTAGATTATTTACTTTTTTAAACATTCTCAACCCCCCCGATTTACTTATTTATTTTTGTTACAGATACGTTTGGAGTCGTGGGCGCGACTCTTGCCACGACCCTTGACACGACGTATATTCTGTTCATAGGTGAACACATAAGTTGATTACGACATCCAATCCCTGTGGACTCGACCCTACTGCCACTCTTTACTACTATTTAGAGTTATTTTAGTAGGAATTATGTTTGGTGGTTTCGACGCCCATCAAATTTTGGCACCGTTGCCGAGGATTGGAGATATTTTTCTAATTTTTGTTTGTTTACCTTATGACCAGATCAGAACCGGGAACTCTAGATTTTGAACCAGAAATTGAGAAATTGGCCCGACAACTACGAAGAGAAGCCATACGACGTGGTAAACGATCAAATCTAGGATTTGAAACCATCATACACCGAGGAAATTTTCTCATTTGTCGAACCAAACGAGGTGACTGAACAGACAATACGCCAACTTGCTGCGGCACCGGATGAACAACAACCATTATGTACAACCTATCCGACAGGAGGGACGCCGTTTGAGTTAAAGTTAGGTTTGATCCATTTACTACCTACTTTCCGTGGATTACAGAACGAAAATTCGCACACCCACCTTAAAGAGTTCCATATAGTGTGCACAAGCATGAAGCCTCAGGGAGTAACCGAAGACCAAATCAAACTTCGTGCTTTTCCTTTCTCATTAGCCGACTCTGTAACACCTTTTACTCGTATTCGACACCAGAATAAGGTACGAGGCATTATCGAACGTAAACATAAGTAAATATACATTTTTGAGTCATAAATTTCCATCCAAATTAAAACTTTTCACACACCTTCATATCGTCCCTAAAACGAGCCCACGAGGTCCAAAACATACTTTAGAAGTGGTTCGGGACTAAACCGAGCACTCAGGGAATTTTTATAAAACTTAGAAAATTTTTGCTAGAAGTAGGGCTCACACGCCCTTGTGACCCTGGGACATGCTCGTGCTTCAGACCGTGTTCAATTTAGGGGTGATCTCTGACTTGTGCCACATGGTCGTGCCACACGCCTGTGTGCTAGGTCGTGTAGCTCACACGGTTGAGACACACGCCTGTGTGTCTGCTCGTGTGCTCAATTTTGGACTTTCTGTTTTTCCATAATTAAGGTTCAGGGGACACACGGCCGGAACACATGCCCGTGAGGCAGACCGTGTGTCACACACGGCTTAGACTCACGCTCGTGTATCTACCCGTATGGAAAAAAAACAAGGCTATTTACCAAGCCATTTTGCCACCCTCACTTGCACACATCTACACAACATCATATGGAACAAATTCAAGCATATGAATGCAACCAAACAACCACAAATAAGACAATAACATGTCATTCTTATTCCATCATTTATCATGCTTGAATCATCATACTTAGCCCATTAAAAACATACCAATTTCACATTCACAAGAAGGCATTAACATATGAATAAACTTATGATCAACATAAGCCATCATTCATGGTTATATATAAGATGAAGCATTAACAATAACAAGCCAAAACATATGGCCAAATTAATCATGACACATATAACAAATTAACCTAGTCCTTATACATGCCATAGACTCAAAATGCTTAAATTCACTTATACACAAAATGATAGCTTGATAGTGTGATAGGATCTCCGGCGAACTCCAACCCGAGCTAGCTTAATAACCCTATAAGACATAAGAAAAGGAAGGGGGTAAGCTATGTATATAGCTTAATAAGTCTGTATGAAAATAATGAGCAACTCTTACAAATCTTTTATTAAGTCCAACAAATTTAAACACATGATAATACAAATTAGTATAAATCTCACAGTTATAATCCTTATTCAATCATAATATTTGCTCTAACAATTTATAAGCATAACTTAACATATCTTGACATTAGCCTAACAACCATAATCTCTCATTTGTAACATATTACAGCAAATGTAACATCCTAAACGTGGGCCTGCACATTAATGTGATAGTTTAATATGTTAAATTGAGATTTTAAGGATTGGGCTGACTTTTTAATTAAATATATGGATTAGGGTTTAAATTAGTGCTTTGGGTATTTTAAAGTGATATATTGGGCTTTAAAAATTTGGGTTAGGTGGCTAATACATGGTGTTAGCTTATAATTTAAGTAGATAGTTAATTAAGTGACAAAATTCAAGCTTGTGGCCCAAAGAATTGAGGAGCTTTAAGTGGGCATAAGGTGGCGTCATAAGGGAGAAAGAGTTTGGGCCTAGTATGGCCACTTAGAGCCCAAAATTTTAAGACAAAAATTCGGCACTTACAAGCCCTAGGAGTGGACGGCACACTAGCTACAAAATAGGGATTAAAATTCTTTTATTTTCTTGATAAATAGGAAGATAATGAAGAGAAAGATGAGGGCTATTTTTTTAAGGAGATAAGGATTGGGTTATCAGGTAAGATAAAGGCTATCAGGAGAAGGGAAGAGTTGGTCGAAATTCCAACTCTGTGTGTGGATGATATGCCAAAATTTCTCTATAAATAGGGAGTAGTATTCTTCAATTTCGGTATTTTGAAACCCTACTCTTCTCTCATTCTCTGCCGAAATTTCCAAGCCTTCCCTACAGTTTCTCTTTTTCTTTTTCTAAAAGTCGAATTCCTTTTGTTCATATTCTCTTCTCCATAGCCGAATCTACAAGGGAGGTTTCTGTTTCCCGAAGGTGCACCATAAGCCACATACTCCTTAGTAATCTGGTGAGTTTCGGGATTTTATTTTATGCGATTTCACTCTTTCTTTTCATTCAGATCTAACCCGAAACACTTATTTAAGGCCTGTCGGTTTTCCCCTCTGCTTTTAGTAGCCGAATCTGTCTCATTAAAAGTCTCTTGTGCTGATTTGGTGGAAAAGCCGAAGGTAGGAAGGTGACGTTTCCTAGGGATTTTCGGGATTCGATAAATAAGGCTCTACGCTAAGGATAGTAGATTTTCGCGGTAACCAGGTATGTAATACCTCCCCACCATCTAGATCTGCCTATTATTGTATGTTCATATGTTTTATATGTTATGATAAATGCCAAAATCTCGGTTTATTGATGAAAGCCCAAGGAGGGTAAAAGCGGATCCCCAGGTTAGTAAATAATCTGTTTAAATGTTATAAGTAAAATGCTTGTATGTGATTGCATGGGTTGGGTTGATGAAAGGAGGAAGTTATACGTTATATGTGTAGCGGCTAATGCCGTGAACTGTTATACGGGCTTCGGCCATTAAATGTTATACGGGCTTCGGCCATTATATGTTATAAGGGCTTCGGCCATCATATGTGGATGGGCAGCATGACTGCCATCATGGTGTGTAGTGGTGTGGGTCGATTATAGAAATCCCCAATGGTGTGAACGGTTGGTACGGGGGTGTGTAGCGGATGGAAGCCTAGGCAAACGGGTTGGGCCTTTCATATTATTTGCTATTAATGTTTATTATGATTATTACACTGTTTATTTTGTTTAATGGGCTTAAGGCCCAAACTCTAATGGTGCACAAGGGTTGCACATTGAGACTCGCGACTCACCCTTTTAATTAACATTTCAGGTGATACCTAGTGATTCAGACCGGGCTGGAGTGGAACGCAAGGTAGCCATGCAAAAGAATATGTGGATTTGGCAAAAAGACTCAATCTAATTACTTTATATTGTATTTTGATTAATGGATCTGAAGCTTCGATGTAATAAGGCCATGGGCCACTAGTTTTATTCCTTTTCATGGGTTAAAATTTTTTTTTTTGTTATTGGAAACATTTATTTTACTTAAACAAAGACATGTAATTTAAGTTAGGTTTTATTTATAAAGGCATGTTTTATATAAATTATATTTGGGCTTTTTTGAAAATACGACACGTTTGACAAAATTTTTCTTAGTGACATACCAGATCCGATTGTAGTGTTCGGGCCGGGTTTGGGGTGTTACAAATTGGTATCTGAGCCCGGTTCAAAACTCGGCTCTGGGGTTTTTGGGCTCAAAACGTTTTCTAAAAATGGGCTTTTGAAACATATATGTTTTTAAAGGATAACAGGTTTGTTAGCTCAGCATGGCACCTGCGTCTCCGGCCCAAGTCCGTCAGGTAAGTACTCTGAACCATTGTATGATCTTTATATATGTGGGCTTAGTGGGCCTAGTGAGACGTAGGCTAAGTTAGAATTAGAACTTGATGAACTTTAGGCTTAGTACAAACTACTTCTGAAAAATTCATAAAGCTTAATTTCACTGAACAAACCCGTTAACGAGCCGCAAGGCTAGGGTGTGGTAACCGTCATACGCATGTCTAGGAAGGATCCGGAAGAGCCTGGTATTTAAGCAGTCCTAGTGACTCACCTCCTCTTCGCTGGAATCCTACCCGGTGCGTAGTGACTGTTCACCTTAGTCGAGTTAGGGTGTGGTAATAGGCAGACGCATGTCTAGGAGTGGATTCAGGGAGAGCTTGGTATTTACGCAGTCCTAGCGACTCACCTCCTCTTCACTAGAATCCTACCTGGTGCGTAGTGACTATTCACCCTAGTTACGAGGACTGGTTGATGGGCTAAACCCTATGATTAAAACCCGAAAGGGATCAGCCATCTTTTTAATAAAAAATAAAAAAAGATTCCCAAGTTTTGTAAAATTTTCAAAAAATACCTTTGTTTTATGAAAAAAAAAACAACAAACCCCATCAAAGTTTGAAAAATTACCAAATTACCATTGTTTTGCGAAATGACCAAAATAACCCTAACTTGTAAAATTACCAAATTACCCTTGTTTTGCGAAATAACCAAAATAACCCTGATTTGTAAAATTACCGAAATACCCCCGAATTTCCAAAATTACTGAAATACCCCCAGATTTCAAAATCTCCGAAATACCCTCGAGTTTTTAAAATTACCGAAGTACCCCCGAATTTCCAAAATTACCTAAGTACCCCCGAATTTCCAAAATTTCTGAAGTACCCCGAATTTTCAAAATTTTCGAAATACCCCCGGGACTACAAAATTACCAAAATACCCTTACTTCACAAAATCACCAAGAACCTTATTTTGAAAAATTACGAAAATACCCCTGTAGGACAAAATTATAAAAATACCCCTGGGTAGTGAAAACGACAACAACAACAACAACAACAACACTTTTCTGTAATGAACGTGAGTTCATGAATGTTGATGATTGAATGAACTTGAGACTGTATGGTCTGTATGAATTCAAAAGAACTACTTCTAAAAACTACTACTTATAAGACTGTTCGCGATAAATCAGTGGAAAGAACTAATAATCCATAAAACTCTTAATCAGATAAATGCCAATCGGAGGAATGAGTTCAAGGGGTCGAAGACGTCCGTCAATGCGCCAGAGGCTTGAGAGGGGTAGAATGATTGCATTAGAGCCGGTGAGGTCCGCCACGTCGTCGTCGAAACGAAATGCCAAACCGCTACACAGAAGGAGAATTTCGGGATGAGGCGCCGAGATGATGTCTTGTATCTCGAGCGATGTTGAGGGTTTTAGAGGGGGTTGCTGGAGTAGGCATGGGCACAGGAGCCCGGAAATCTGTGCCAGAACGGCTTAAGGCCAATGGAGCGGAAGTGTTTAGGGGAGTTTCTGGGGTAGCTCCTAACACAGCTGAGTACTGGATGGAAGCAACTGAGAGCATAATGGATGACTTAGACTTCATGGTAGAGGAAAAGTTGAAAGGGGTCGTGTCTCTCCTCCGAGATGAGGCCTACTAGTGGTGGCTCACGGTGAAAGAAGGTACTGCCGTAGATCGGATTGACTGGGACTTCTTTAAGGAGTCATTTCAGGGGAAGTATGTCGGGGCCAGCTATATAGATGCCCAAAGGAAGGCATTCTTGAACTTGGTACAGGGAAGTAGGTCTGTAGCTGAATATGAGGCGGAGTTTCTGTGCTTGAGCCGTTATGCTCGAGGAATGGTAGCGACAAAGTATTAACGTTGTGTTTAGTTTGAGGATGGGCTGCGGAGTGAGTTAAGGGTTCTGATAGCCCCGCAGCAAGAGAGAATCTTTGCTGTTTTGGTGGATAATGTTAAAATAGCTGAGGAAGTGAAATGGGTGGAGAAACAAGAAAGTGAAAAGGATCGGGGTAAGAGTAAGAGGAATTTTGGCCCATCAAGAGCATCTGGGAATTTTCAGAAGAGGCCTAGGACTGATGGGCCAGTTCGTGCTCCGATGAGTCAAAAACAGGCATGTTCTACATGTGGCAAGACGCATCATGAGGAATGCAGAGTGAAGACAGGTGGGTGCTTTAAGTGTGGATCCACAGAACATCTGATTAAGGACTGCCCCCAGATGGATCGGGGGCAGCTAGCGGGCCGAGGTGCTGATCAAGTGAGGAGAGGTGATCAGCCCGGACCAAGGGGTCGTGGTGCAGGAAGAGGAGGAAATGGGGCTGGTTGAGGTCATAGAGCACCTGGCAGTGGTGCAGGTAATGTAGAGGCTAGGTAGCTGGGTCTAGTTTATGCAGTTCATCGACAGGAGGATGGTGACGCATCGGATGGCATAACCGGTACGTTTCTTATAGATGACAGCCCTTTTCTTGCTTTGATTGATATTGGGTCAACCCACTCCTATATTGCATGTTCGATATCTGAGACCTTAAGTATAGATCCTGAAACAACTACTAGGAAGATGACTGTGGTTAGTCCCTTAGGATAATCTAGGGTAGTGAACAAGCTGTTTAGGGATGTACCTTTAGAGACTCAAGGGGTAGTGTTTCCGGCAGACTTAATGGAATTGCCATTCTGAGAGTTCGATCTTATCCTAGGAATGGATTGGTTGTCAAAGTATCGTGCTAAATTGGATTATGGGACTAAGCGCATGGTGTTAAGTACCCCGGAAGGCGGGGAGATGGTTGTGTTAGGAGAAAGAAGGAACTATTTGTCCAACGTAATGTCGGCATTGAAAGCTGTTAAGATGATTCGGAAGGGAGGTAACGCCTTTTTAGCTTTTATTAGTGCTTTGGATGCTAAAGAGGTGACTGCTAATAAGGTTCAAACAGTCAAGGATTTTGCAGACGTCTTTCCGGAGGAGTTGCCCGGATTACCCCCGGATCGCGAGATGGAGTTTGGAATAGAACTACTCCCGGGTGTAGCTCTAGTATCTATTGCCCCTTATCAAATGGCACCGAAGGAACTGGTAGAGCTCAAAGCTCAGATTCAGGAATTGTTGGATCGTGGGTTTATTCGACGGAGTGTGTCTCCATGGGGAGCGCCAGTTCTATTCGTGAAGAAGAAGGACGGATCCATGCATATGTGCGTGGATTATCGTCAACTGAATAAGTTGACGATTAAAAATAAGTACCCATTACTAAGAATCGACGATTTGTTCGACCAGCTCAAAGGAGCTTCGGTCTTTTCTAAGATTGATTTAAGGTCGGGATATCATCAATTAAGGGTTAAAGAGGGAGATATTCATAAGACGACGTTTCGGACACGCTACGGTCATTATGAGTTTTTGGTAATGCCGTTCGATTTGACGAATGCGCCAGCAACATTTATGGATATGATGAATCGGGTATTTCAGCCATACCTTGATCAGTTTGTCGTAGTATTTATCGACGATATATTGGTTTATTCCAAGTCTGAGGAGGAACATGATGCACAACTTCGAGTGGTGTTGCAAATTCTGAGGGAAAAGTAGCTGTACGCAAAGTTCAGTAAGTGTGAGTTCTGGTTGAAGGAGGTGACTTTTCTAGGGCATGTAGTTTCCGCAGAGGGAATTAGGGTAGACCCTCAGAAAATAGAAGCTGTGTTAAATTGGAAACCGCCAAAGTCTGTAGCAGAAATTCAAAGTTTCTTAGGATTAGCAGGATATTATCGAAGGTTCGTTGAGGGTTTCTCTTCCATAGCAGCACTTTTAACTAAGTTGTTGAGGAAGGGAGTATCTTTTGTGTGGACTGACAAACAACAGGAGAGCTTTGAGAAACTGAAAGGAATTTTGACGGAAGCGCCGGTGTTAATTCAGGCAGAGGAAGGAAAAGAATTTATCGTCTACTGTGACGCGTCATACACAGGTTTAGGGTGTGTGTTGATGCAGGATGGAAAAGTTGTGGCGTATGCATCTCGCCAGTTGAGGCTGCATGAGTTGAACTACCCTACGCATGACTTGGAATTGGCGGCGGTAGTGTTTTCTCTAAAGATTTAGAGGCACTACCTGTACGGGGAAAAGTCGGTAATTTACACCGACCATAAAAGTTTGAAGTATCTCCTTACTCAGAAGGAGTTAAATTTACGACAACGTAGGTGGATCGAGCTCTTGAAGGACTATGATTGCCCAATTGAATACCATTCTGGTAAGGCGAATGTGGTGGTGGATGCGTTGAGTAGAAAGGTGATAGCAGACCTAAGGGCGATGTTCGCTCATCTTAGTTTGTATGAGGATGGTAGCTTGGTAGCTGAACTACAAGTAAGACCTATGTGGACAAGTCTAATCAAGGAGAAACAACTTTTGGATGATGTCTTAAGCACTCGAATCCAACAAGTGCAGGAGGGTGAAGTAGAGGACTATAACCTGAATAATGATGGAGTTTTGTGTTTCCGTGGGAAGGTTTGTATGCCAAAACATGAGGAGCTAAGGCAGATGATTCTTCGGGAATCGTATAGTAGCCCCTATGCCATGTATCCTGGAGGAGTTAAGATGTATCGGGATTTGCGAGAGCAATTCTGGTTGCCAGGTCTGAAGCGAGAAGTTACGAAATTCGTAGGTAAATGTTTGACGTGTGAGCATGTGAAGGCGACACATCAGCTGCCTTCGGGATTGTTACAGCCGATAAAGATTCTGCAATAGAAATGGGAGAGAATTACAATGGATTTTGTTAGTGGGTTACCCCTTACACCCACCAAGAAAGATGCAATTTGGGTAATTGTGTATCGGCTAACGAAGTCTGCTCAGTTCATACCGGTTCGGGTCGACTACTATTTGCAAAAGTTGGCTAAGTTGTACGTGGCTGAGGTTGTAAGATTACATGGTGTACCGGTGTTGATCATATCGTATAGGGACCCTAGGTTCACTTCACGATTTTGGAAGGCTCTTCATCAAGCAATGGGAACAAGGTTAGACTTCAGTACCGCTTTTCACCCACAGTCTGATGGTCAGTCTGAGAGGGTAATTCAGATCATGGAGGACATGCTAAGGGGTTGCATCATCGATTTTAGGGGTAGTTGGGAGGAGTATCTACCCTTGGCAGAATTCGCGTACAATAATAGCTATCAAGCTAGTATTCAAATGGCGCCGTATGAAGCCTTATATGGAAGGAGATGTCGTACTCCAACTTGTTGGACAGAGTTAGGTGAACGTCAAGTATTGGGTCCTAAACTAGTTTCGGAAACGGAGGAAAAAGTTAAGTTAATACGGAATCGATTGAAGGAAGCGTCTGATCGGCAGAAATCTTATGCGGATCTAAAGCGGAAGGAGGTGGAATTCGCAGTAGGAGACCAAGTCTTCTTGAAGGTATCTCCGTGGAAGAAAGTAATGAGGTTTGGACGAAAAGGTAAGCTAAGTCCTCGATTTATTGCGCCTTATAGGGTGTTAGAACATGTGGGCCTAGTGGCTTATCATTTGGAGTTGGCTTCAGAGTTGGAGCAGATACATGATGTGTTCCATGTCTCGATGCTGAGACGTTATCGATCTGATCCATCGCACATAGTACCAGTGGAAGAAATTGAAGTAAGGCCAGATTTATCCTTTGAGGAGGAACCCGTACGAATTTTGGATCGAGACGTAAAAGTGTTGAGAAGGAAGCCCGTTCCTTTGGTCAAAGTCTTGTGGAGAAACCATGGCGCAGAAGAGGCGACGTGGGAACCGGAGGAGGTTATGCGACAGCAATATCCCCATCTTTTCTAATCAGGTAAATTTCGAGGCCGAAATTTATTTTAAGGGGGTAGAATTGTAACATCCTAAACGTGGGCCTGCACATTAATGTGATAGTTTAATATGTTAAATTGAGATTTTAAGGATTGGGCTGACTTTTTAATTAAATATATGGATTAGGGTTTAAATTAGTGCTTTGGGTATTTTAAAGTGATATATTGGGCTTTAAAAATTTGGGTTAGGTGGCTAATATATGGTGTTAGCTTATAATTCAAGTAGATAGTTAATTAAGTGACAAGATGGGCTTGTGGCCCAAAGAATTGAGGAGCTTTAAGTGGGCATAAGGTGGCGTCATAAGGGAGAAAGAGTTTGGGCCTAGTATGGCCACTTAGAGCCCAAAATTTTAAGACAAAAATTCGGCACTTACAAGCCCTAGGAGTGGACGGCACACTAGCTACAAAATAGGGATTAAAATTCTTTTATTTTCTTGATAAATAGGAAGATAATGAAGAGAAAGATGAGGGCTATTTTTTTGAGGAGATAAGGATTGGGTTATCAGGTAAGATAAAGGCTATCAAGAGAAGGGAAGAGTTGGCCGAAATTCCAACTCTGTGTGTGGATGATATGCCGAAATATCTCTATAAATAGGGAGTAGTATTATTCAATTTCGGTATTTTGAAACCCTATTCTTCTCTCATTCTCTACCGAAATTTCCAAGCCATCCCTACAGTTTCTCTTTTTCTTTTTCTAAAAGCCGAATTCCTTTTGTTTATATTCTCTTCTCCATAGCCGAATCTACAAGGGAGGTTTCTGTTTCCCGAAGGTGCACCATAAGCCACATACTCCTTAGTAATCTGGTGAGTTTCGGGATTTTATTCTATGCAATTTCACTCTTTCTTTTCATTCAGATCTATCCTGAAACATTTATCTAAGGCCTGTCGATTTTCCCTCTCTGCTTTTTGTAGCCGAATCTGTCTCTTTAAAAGTCTCTTGTGCCGATTTGGTGGAAAAGCCGAAGGTAGGAAGGTGACGTTTCCTAGGGATTTTCGGGATTCGATAAATAAGGCTCTACGCTAAGGATAGTAGATTTTCGCGGTAACTGGTTTGTGTAATACCTCCCACCATCTAGATCCGCCTATTATTGTATGTTCATATGTTTTATATGTTATGATAAATGCCAAATCTCGGTTTATTGATGAAAGCCCAAGGAGGGTAAAAGCGAATCCCGTGTTAGTAAATAATCTGCTTAAATGTTATAAGTAAAATGCTTGTATGTGATTGCATGGGTTGGGTTGATGAAAGGAGGAAGTTATACGTTATATGTGTAGCGGCTAATGCCGTGAATCATTATACTGAGCTTCGCCATTAAATGTTATACGAAGCTTCGCCATTATATGTTATAAGGGCTTCGGCCATCATATGTGGATGAGTAGCATGACTGCCATCATGGTGTGTAGCGGTGTGGGTCGATTGTAGAAATCCCCAATGGTGTGAACGGTTGGTACGAGGGTGTGTAGCGGATGGAAACCTAGGCAAACGGGTTGGGCCTTGCATATTATTTGCTATTAATTTTTATTATGATTATTACACTGTTTATTTTGTTTAATGGGCTTAAGGCCCAAACTCTAATGGTGCACGAGGGTTGCACACTGAGACTCGCAACTCACCCTTTTAATTAACATTTCAGGTGATACCTAGTGATTCGGACCGGGCTGGAGAGGAACGCAAGGTGGCCATGCAGAAGAATATGTGGATTTGGCAAAAAAGACTCAATCTAATTACTTTATATTGTATTTTGATTAATGGATCTGAAGCTTCGATGTAATAAGGCCATGGGCCACTAGTTTTATTCCTTTTCATGGGTTTAAATTTTTTTTTTGTTATTGGAAACATTTATTTTACTTAAACAAAGACATGTAATTTAAGTTGGGTTTTATTTACAAAGGCATGTTTTATATAAATTATATTTGGGCTTTTCTGAAAATACGACACGTTTGACAAAATTTTTCTTGGTGACATACCAGATCCGGTTGTAGTGTTTGGGCCGGGTTTGGGGTGTTACAGCAAATAACAATCATTTCAAACCTCATAGTAAACATGCACATTAACTATGAGTATTTACATTTCAAGCATATACTTTAACATCTTTCAATTGCCTAAGTTCTTATCTTCCCATTTTCTCATATCCGATAAATCAAAATTTGCATGAATAAAACATGTTATATCATAACTCAATTTGGCCCGAAAGCCAATCACATAATCGTCACCTGAATTTATCATGAATTTCATGCATCACAAGTATAGACTAATAATCACAAGGTTTTCACAAAATCATTCTCGTGGAAATCATGAACTCACAATTTCATGAACATAACACACTCAATCACATTCTTACTAATGGTTCATCATATATCGAATTCATTTCCTTTAAGTTTTTCGTACATACCTGTAGCAACTCGTAACATATCATACTCTTTCTCGTCTTTGACATACCCGTTGAACACTTGGAATACTAATCAGATACACGAAGAGTCTTGCACAAAAGTGCCACATACGTAGCTAATGCTACCTCATATCTCATAACACATAAGGGCTCGCTCTCGAGCTAATCATGGGCCTGTAACTACGCAGTATTGCTCACACAAGCTGTCAGGTATCCGCAAAACATGCCGGACTACCCAACCACTGGTAGACGTACGAGACCAGCACCCAGCTCACATAAATCACATCTAACACATGGTTTCCTAGTGACTTGCCACTCGTATCCTAATTTATTCTTAAGGTTCAAACGGGATTTCTCACTTGTCATTTCGTTGTCAAACGTAAACACATTGTCATTAATACAACTCACATATAATAAAACATATAAAAATACAAATATAATATTGCCTTTATTTACACACGAACTCACCTTGACATAAAAATGGCGAAAATGACTAAATCGTCAAATACTCGTTTTTCCCCCGTTCTAGGTCCAAACCTCATTTTTCTTGATCTATAATATCACATTTAACTCATTTATTATTCACATTATTCAATTCAATCCAAAAATCACATTATGGAAAAATTACATTTTTGCCCCTAAACTTTGACATATTTACAATTTAGTCCCTAGGCTCGTAAAATGAAATCTATTTAATTTATTTAATATACAAGCCTAGCTGAACCATTTTTATAACTATGACAGCGCACAATTTCCATTAAAATACACTTTTACTCCATATTTTATAACTTTTACAAAACAAGTCCTTTTTGGCATTTTCACCGAAAATCACTTAGAAAATGTCGTTTAACAAGTCATAAACATGCATTTTCTACCATAAAACATCAAAATACACAAATATCCATCATGGGTAAAGTTTTAGACTTTGATTATGTCTTAAATTAGTGGTAGAAATAGATAGATCATGTTACGAGCATTTCAAAAACGTAAAAATAAATAAAAATGAGGCTAGAACGGACTTATAATCGAGCTTGGAAGCTTGAAAATCCCTAGCTATGTCTTATCCAAGCAGGTTTCAGCCATGAGGAAGAAGATGGACAAAAATTGGCTGTTAATTTGGCTTTTTAATTCATTTAATTACCAAATTACCAAAATGCCCTTAATGAAAAACTTTGAAAACATACCAAACCATATCCATTTTTGTCCACCAACTTAGCCAATGGTCTAATTACCATTAAAGGACATCTAATTTAAAATGTCATAGCAATTGGACACCTCTAACATATCGAATTCAAGTTTTTCACTTTTTGCAATTTAGTCCTTTTGACTAAACTGAATGCCCAAACGTCAAAATTTTCGAACAAAATTTTCACGAAATCGTTCCATAAAATCGTAGACCATAAAAATATAATAAAAATGAAATTTTATTCGTCAGATTTGTGGTCCTGAAACCACTGTTCCTACTAGACCCAAAATCGGGCTGTTACATACTCTGCTAGAGAGTGGCTATTTTATTTACCTTCGGGATCTGTCAACATATGGTCTGACATGTCTCGTTTGTTTCTTGACCGGTTCTTCCTTGCAGCTCAAGCAACCAAACTAAGGTGAGACATTGTGGGAATCCGTCAAAAAGAGACTGAATCGCTCTACGATTACTAGGAGCGATACAAAAAGTTATATGCTAGTTGCCCACAACATGGACTGACTGAACAATCACTCTTGCAGTATTTCTATGAGGGATTACTCCCAATGGAAATGAAAATGATAGATGCTACAAGTGGAGGGGCACTCGTTAATATGACGCCTCAAAGAGCGAGAGAGTTGATTTCAACCATGGCTACTAACTCTCAACAACTCCGATTGGCTACAGAACCTACGAGAAGGGTTCTTGGGCTAAGTTCTTTATCCTTAGAAGATAAAATTGATAAGCTAACTAACATTGTTCAAACTTTGCTTACAGATAAAACGAGCCTAGCACGGTTGTGTGAATTTTGCGCTAAACAAGATCATCCAATGGACTCATATCCAATTTTACATGAGGATTCGACAGAATAAGAAAATGTTGTCGAAAACTTTCCAGGGCTGCCATGAAGGCGATATGATCCCTACTCGAACTCGTATAATGTGGGGTGGAAAGAACACCCGAATCTTAGTTATGGGTCGAATCCGCGGTTCAATCAACCGTACCAACAAAGGTCGCATCAGAATCAACAGTTACCACCCCCAAAGTCGCCTTTGGAAGCCGTAGTGGAAAGGATAACCAATAGTATGGAGAAATTTCAACAAATAACTGACATGAATCTGTAGGAATTGGATAAGCAAGTGAGCAAACTCGCGCTCACAGTTAGCCGTTTGGAGTCTCAAGGTAAGCTGCCATCCCAAACTGAGCCGAATCCTCAACACAATGCAAGTGCTATGGCATTAAGGAGTTAGAAGGTTTTGGATCCCGTACCTGACACGAGTCGTGCCCACGACACTAGTCAAGATAAAGAGAAACTTAACAATGAGGCTTCAGTAGAATCAGCACCACAAAAATCATTTTCAGTACAACATCCGTTTCCTGGAAGACTTGTCCAGTCCAAAAAGGAGCGAGAAGAGAAGGATATCTTCGACACCTTTAGAAAGGTAGAAATCAACATACCTCTTCTTGATGCGATTAAGCAGATTGCACGATACGTAAAATTCTTGAAAGAATTATGCACGAGTAAGAGGAAACTCCTAGGCAATGAAATGGTAAGTGTCAGAAAAAATGTCTCTGTCGTTCTGCAAAGGAAAATACTACCCAAATGTATGGACTAAGGTATGTATTTCATATCTTGTAAAATAGGTAGTGTCGAAATAAAAGAAGTAATGTGTGACTTAGGCACATCAATTAATGTTATGCCTTTGTCAATTTATAAACTACTTAATGCGGGTCCTTTAAAGGAAACATGTGTAATTATTCAGCTTGTAGATAGATCTGTGGTGCATCCAAATAGAGTATTGGAGGACGCACTTGTAAAGGTAAACGAGCTAATATTTCCTGCAGTTTTCTACATTATTAACATGGAGGATGACAATTTGACCAATTTGTTCGACATACTCTTCGGGAGGCCATTTTTGAGTACCGTACAAATGAAGATTGACGTACGAAGTGGGATACTCATTATGGAATTCAATGGCGAAGTAGTGAAATTCAATGTCTATAAGGCCATGAATCGCCCTAGCATGATTTCTAATGTTTCTAATATTGATATAATCGATCCTTTAACTAAATTACATTTAGAATATCATGACGAGGATGAATTATGAATTATTCTTTGCAAAAGTCTAGACTTTGATGCCATGAAGAAATTGGAGAGGTGGATAACCTTTGAAAAGTATGTTCATGAAACAGTGGCTCATATGGAGGCATCGCAATTACGGAAAAATTTAGGTAAAGTTTTTGAATTATCTCCTTCACAAACTAAGCTTGTACCATCTGTTTTGCAGGCTCGAGAGTTGGAACTCAAACCACTTTCAGACCAATTAAAGTACACTTTTGTTTTTAAAAGAAATACCTTACCGGTAATAATCTCGAGTAAACTCTCAAAGGTAGAAGAGGAAAACTTGGTATGAGTTCTCAAAGACTATAAAGAGGTAATTGGATGGACGATAGCCGATATTAAGGGGTTGAGCCCTTCAACTTGCATGCACAAAATTCAAGTGGTGGATAATGCTATTCCCAAAAGGGACGCTCAAAGGCGTCTCAATCCACCCATGATGGAGGTGGTAAGGAAAGAAGTCCAAAATTTACTTGATGCTGGGATGATCTATCCCATTTTTGACAGTAATTGGGTCAGCCCAGTCCATGTAGTACCGAAAAAGACTGGCGTAACCGTAATTGAGAATTCAGTAGGTGAGATGGTTCCCACTCGGTCCGAAATGGGGGGAGAGTTTGCATCGATTACAGGAAGTTGAATTCTTTAACTCAGAAAGATCATTTTCCACTTCCTTTTATTGACCAGATGGTAGAACGTTTAGCTGGGAAGTCTCATTATTATTGTCTTGATGGTTACTCAGGGTTTTTCCAGATTTATGTGGCACAGGAGGATCAAGAAAAGATGACATTTACGTGTCCATTTGGCGCGTTCGCTTACAGACGGATGCCGTCCAGACTTTGCAATACACCAGCCACGTTTCAGAGGTGCATGGTAAGTATATTTTTCGACTACGTCGAGAAAATAATTGAGGTGTTCATGGATGACTTTACTGTGTATGGGCAGTCTTTTGAGGTATGTTTATCAAATCTTGCAAAAATGTTGGAAAGATGCTTTGAATTTAATCTTGTTCTAGATTATGAGAAATACCATTTTATGATAGATAAATGATTAGTTCTAGGACATATCATCTCTGTTGAGGGAATTTCTTTCGATAAAGCCATACCCCACAACTGTGAGGGAGATTCGTTCTTTCCTTGGTCATACAGGTTTCTACAGGCAGTTCATTAAAGACTTTTCAAAAATTGCGCAACCGCTTTGTAATCTACCACAGAAGGACAAGGAGTTCGAGTTTGACCAATCATGCAGAGATGCGTTCGACGCGCTCAAACATAAGCTCATTTTGGCACCTATTGTTCAACCACCAAATTGGAATTATCCTTTTGAGATAATGTACAACGCAAGTGACCATAACGTAGGAGCAGTCCTTGGGCAAAGAATTGAGAAAGAACCACACGTTATCTCCTATGCGTCTAAGACTTTGGATGCTGCCCAAAGCAATTACTCGACTACTGAAAAATAGTTTCTAGCTATAGTTTTTGCTTTGGAAAAAAATTGTTCGTATTTATTAGGGACTAAGATTGTCATTCTTTCTGATCATGCAGCTCTGAAATATCTGATCGGGAAAAAGGAAGCCAAACCGAAGCTTATTAGGTGGATATCACTTTTGCAGCAGTTCGATCTCAAAATAAAGGATAAAAAAGGATGCGAAAATTTGGTAGCTGACCATCTAAGCCGAATGCCTCCATCAAAGGATGTAACACCACTTACAGACGATTTTTCGGACGAAAGTCTACTTACTACTCTGACAATTTTTCCTTGGTACGTAGACATGGTGAACTACCTTGCCACAGGTATAGTCTCTTCTAACTTATCGTGTTCTGAAAAATATAAGATCAAACGTGAATCGCGATACTATATTTGGGACGACCCCTACCTTTGGAAATACTGTTCTGATCAGGTAATTCGACGATGTGTTACAGAAACTGAGGTAAAATCAATTTTATCTTTTTGTTATTCTTATGCATGTGGTGGACATTTTGGCCCTAAACGGACTGCGCATAAAGTACTTGAATGTGTACTATATTGGCCATATATTTTTCGAGATGCATATTTGTTCTGTAAAACATGCGAAAAGTGTCAAAGGGTAGGAAACTAGAGCCGAAAAAATGAAATGCTTCTAACCCCTGTACATGCTTGTGAAATATTTGATATATGGGGCATTGATTTTATGGGACTTTTTGTCTCATCATATGGTAACATGTATATTTTACTTTCATTTGACTATGTGTCAAGGTGGGTGAAAACAAAAGCCACTCGTCATGCTAATGCCAAAATAGTAGTCGATTTTCTAAAGAGTTACATCTCTTTCAGATTTGGCACACCGCGAGTGTTGATCAATGATCGTGGAACGCATTTTTGTATTAAGGTAATTGACACACTTTTGAAAAAGTAAAGGGTAGTGCAATGAGTCGCTACGGCTTACCACCCTTAATCAAACGGTCAAGCGAAAGTGTTGAATCGAGAAATCAAGTTGATTTTGGAGAAGACCATCAAGCCAAGTAGAAAAGATTGGAGTTTGCGACTAAACGATGCACTGTGGGCATACTGTATGGCTTATAAAGGACCCAAAGCTATGTCTCCTTATCGACTAATTTTTGGTAAACCATGTCATCTTCCTGTTGAACTAGAACATAAAGCGTTTTGGGCGGTCAAGCAATGCAATATGGAATTGGAAGCTGCAGGTAAGCATAGTAAGTTACATATTAAGGAACTTGAGGAAATACGATGAGAAGCGTATGAAAGTGCCCAAATTTATAAGGATAAGGTCAAAGCATATCATGACCAAAAGATAACCCGTAAACAATTTATGGTAGGACAGAAAGTATTACTTTATGACCCTACATTGTGAATTTTTGCAGGTAAACTTCGGACTAAGTTGTTAGGACCTTTTGTTGTTACTCACGTGTTTCCACATGGTGCAGTCGAGGTTAAAAGCGAAGAATCCAAATTTTTTTTTATGGTCAACGGACAGTGATTAAAGCCTTTCTACAAGAATTTTCAAGTCCACATGGTTGAGGAGTTAGTCCTCGAAGAGCCAGTTAAATAAATTTCCAGGTCATCGAGCTAACGAAGTTAAACAAAAACAGTTTTTGGGAGGCAACCCAAGTTTATTTTCATTTATTTATTTTTGAGTTTTAGTAAAATTTAGGTTGTAAATAAATAAAATTTTATTTAGTTCAATTAATTTGATTTTTTTTCAGGAACATAATGGGGGCTATGAATTTTTTCTGAAAGTCGGATAATAGAGGTGGCGTGGGCACGGCATGATAATTGGTGACAATTGTTTACCTACAAATAAAAAAGAAAAAAGAAAAAAGAAAAAAGAAGAAAGAAAAAAGAAAAAAAAGAAAAAGAAAAAAAAGAAAAAAAGAAAAAAAAAGAAAAAAGAAACCCAACATCCCTAACCTTTATAAAAACCCCAAAACTCAAAACCAATACCCATCCACCAACCCAATACCTACCCTAAATCCACTTACCCAAATACCAAATTACCCACAAAATATACACAAAATAAGCCAAGCCTAATACCCTTACAAAGCCGTAGAAAAAAAAGGATAATCGGACTGTACGGCCTAGGAGGCCTAAAAAGAGAAATGATGAAGATTGGGCCTATTGGCCCAGTTAGCCCAAAATGAAAAGAAGAAGAAGAAGAAATAAGCAAGGCCTAACTGACCACAAAGGGAAAAAAAAGGAAAAAGAAAAAATTATTAAAACACCCCAATCCCTAATTCCCCATCCCTTTTTCTCCGTCTTCTTTCAAAACAAAAAAAAAACCCTAACCCAACACTAAGACCCTTATTCACTGTCCGAGGACCTTCTTCCTCACCACCACATTGCATTGCCGTTGCCCATCAGAGCCCTCACCCGTGCGCTGTCGCTCTTTTCTTCCCCATCTCCTCCATTTCGTTTTTTTCTCCATCACCAAACACCCAAACCACTCTCCCACCACCTTAACCGATGCCAAAACTGAGATCCTGACCATCACCATTCAAAAACAATCGGCCCAAACCACACCATCACCGTTCACTGCCGTCGCCACCACCATTGGTACCGCCACCATAGTGAACAGAACCAGTTATTCGTGACACCTACATGAAAATAATGGTTCGAACTCGGAACCAAATGGCTGACAATATTCTGGCTTCACTCAATCGAAGTCGACATTGATTTTTAGCGTCTTCAGTCATCGATATAGCTGACGGCGACTCCAAGCCTTCTCCACCTCGTCTAAGTCGAACGATCACCCCAATGAGAACTCATCGCTGACAAAGTCCAACTCTAGTCGAAGCAGAACACTCGAACATCAGCCCCGCTACCCCCGAAAGGTCGATTCTCAACCCTCAGCCTGATTTACCTTTACTGACATATTATGCAGGTTGTTCGGAGGAAGTCGAGACTTCTAACGACAATTTTGAAGGTCTCTTAAATGCAAACGAGTGTGTCTCTCAATGCCAAACACGATCGTCTACCACTCGTGCCCATCGACGACCGACTCAAAAGTCGGCGACACCCCCAAACAGTAATACTGATGCTGCTGGAAATTCAAGTCCACCTGACTTGCCTAACGAATATGTTCGACCATCACGAGACGGTCAACGCAATAGATGAGGTCGTGCAAAAACTATTCCTATCGAAGGTCGATTACGAGGTTTTTTAGACTTTTCAACCTTGGAGCGTCGCACAAGATATGATGACATCCGACAACATCCGCTTGATAAACCGTAAAAGTAACATATTTTTATCCCACATTTAGTATGCTTTTGGATGATTTATCCCTTGATTTATGTAAAAAGGTGCTCTTAATCCTTTCTTTTCATGTCTTATACCCAGGAAAGCACCTGAGGATGAAAAGAACGTAAAATGGGCCCAAAACAGAGTAAATGGGCCATATCACGAAATTGACATGGCCTGGCCCAAAGAACACAAGGCCGTGCCTTGTTGAGCATCTAGAAACGACCTCTCCCTCGATTTAAACGGCCGTGCCTCAAAGAAGAAATCCGAACACGGCTTGAAGTTGAGCCACACGGACGTGTGCCATGGCCGTGCCTCTGTCGCTGGAATGAGCAATTTCAGTCGGAAAAAGATACTTAGGGAGAAAGATTCGCATTCCAAAGAGCCTATATATATCCCCTAAGTGCCACCATTGAGGGGGAGTCGAGCTAGGCCATTGAGCCAAGCCAGAAAGGTCAGAATAGTGGGAATCGCTCGAAGTTAGCCAGTTGGTCCATCCCAAGAAGCCAGAGTTATACTCAAGACGGCAGAATTCTCCTTCAATTCCTTCAGGGAGTTTTAGGGATTTCTTATGTTTTGTTTTATCTTGTCTCTTGAGATGTTTTCTTTCTTAGTTATGAACTAAACCCCTCAGATACCTGAAGGGGATGAAACCTAGATGAATCTTGTTAATTGATTTCTGAATTTTATGATAAGTACTTTGTTTGTTCTTAATTATGCATGCTTAATCCAAATCTTATGTGCTTAGGTGGAGGGGAATAGACCCTGCTTAAGAGTAGATCTAGCGTAATTAAGTGGATTTGATCGAATGCCTAGAGATAGGGTTACGAGATTTTGTCGAATTAGGGTGAAACCTAATATGGGAATCCACAGATCGATTTACTGCTATTCTAGGGGGTTATTATAAGAGAACGAGAGTTTTAGTAATTAACCTAGGGTTAGACATTATTTGCCTCTAGAGAGGGTTTAATATAGGTTAGGGAGTCCTACGGATCAAGCTAAGTAAATAAATCATATGATTCAGGTTTAGATAACAAGTGAAGTCTAGGTGGATTCTTCCTGAAGGTATCATCGTGATCAATTGAGTATTTCTTCAACTTATTTCCCAATTCGCTCTTTTTTGTCTTTGTGTCCTCAGCTTAGTTGTCGTTAAATTTAGATTAAAACAACTTCATTTTAAGGCTAAATAATAAAAAAAAAGTTAGTATTAATACTTTTGGTTCCTTTAGGTTCGATATCCGGTCTTGCCTAAGCTATACTACTATTCGATAGGTACACTTGCCTTTAATCGTTGTCAGAGTTAGTTTCCAGGTTTGATCATTCTTTTATAAATTTTAAAGCAGTGATTTCAGCGATCAAGTTTTTGGCGCCGTTGCCGGGGAAGTAAAATATGAAGAAAACTCTATTTTTATTACTTTAGCCATTATTTTTATTTTCAGCAATTTATTTTGTTTTTAATTTAATTTTTAATTTTTAATTTTGCTAATTTTTCTTTCTTTCTTTTCTTTCCAGGTACCTCTAGTTTATGACTAGAAGGAACCCCAGAGGACCTTTAGTATACGACAGTAATATTGAAGCTACCGCTTGAAAGAATTGCCGAGAAATCAGGCGAGCCCTAAACTATACAAAAAGAGAGGAAGACAGATCCAATCTTACTGAAGGGATGGACGAAACTAATCCACCACCACACGATGTGGGGGAATGCAACGCTCCACACATCATGTTTGATTATGCTAAACCACATCTAACAGGAGCAGAATCAAGTACTGTTAGGCCTGCTATAGCTACTAATAATTTTGAATTAATGCCTAACACAATACAAATGATTCAACAGTTTGTTCAATTTGATGGTTTGCAGGACGAAGATCCAAATACTCATATAGCTAATTTCTTAGAATTCTGTGATACCTTAAAAAATAATGGCGTTTCTGATAATGCCATACGTCTTCGGTTATTCCCTTTTTCATTAAGAAATAAAGCCAAACAGTGGTTAAACTCGTTACAACGAGGGTCAATCACTATATGGGGTCAAATGACCGAAAAGTTTTTAATGAACTATTTTCCACCGGTAAAAATGGCCAAATTACGGAATGATATCTGTTCTTTGTGCAGATAGATGTAGAAACATTATACGACGCATGAGTGAGATACAAAGATCTCTTCAGGAGATGTCCACACCATGGCTTACCTTTGTGGCTTCAAGTGCAAACATTCTATAATGGCGTAAACCCTTCAACGAGGCAACTAATCGACTCGGCCGCCGGTGAAACCTTGAACAACAAAACTCTTGAACCAGCGTACGAGTTCATTGAAGAGATGTCACTGAATAATTATCAGTGGCAAGTTACAAGGATGAAACTGACGAAATCAGCAGGAGCCTTCAACATAGACACAGTAACCATGCTATCAACACAAATGGAAATAATGAATAAAAAGCTTGATAATTTGTGTTCTTCGCAGGTACATCCAGTGATCCAGTGCGACGCAAGTGGAACTGTGGCGAATTCTGAGTACCCACCCTACCAACCGGAAGCAGAGAGCGAACAGATGAACTCTATAGGTAATAATTTCAGATCCAATAATAATCCATATAGTAATACTTACAATCCAGGTTGGAGGAACCGCCCAAATTTTTCATGGCGAGGCCAAGGAAATCAAGGAAGTCAAGGGCGACAACCTCCTTAAAACTTCCAAAATCAACCTTATCCACAAGAGAAGAAACCAACCATCGAAGAGATGCTGATAAAATTCACGACAGATACAGAAAAACGTTTGCAAGAAACAGAAAGAACACTTAAAGATCAATGAACGTCAGCTGAAAAACTTACTGAGTCATTCGGGGAGATCACTAAGTCGATTGGACTACTTACTGGGATGATTTGTGAAATACAGGCAGAAATTTTTTCTAAAGGGATAGAACAAGTAAAAGCAGTTATATTACGAAGTGGAAAGGAATTATTCGAACCAAAGAAACAAATCCCACACGTAAATAACAAAACAAGAGATGAGGGAGTTGACGATGTAAATCCAGTACCTAAAGAAAGTAAACCAACAATCCCATATCCAGCAAAGTTACAAAAGGAACGATTAGATGCCCAATACGGTAAGTTTCTTGAACTTTTTAAACAAATACATATTAACTTACCTTTTGTTGAAGCCATTTCACAGATGCCGAAGTACGCAAAATTCTTAAAGGAAATCCTGACGAATAAAAGGAAGCTTGAAGAAGTGTCGAAGGTGGAACTTAATCGGAGTGCTCAGCTGTCCTCCAAAATAAGTTAGCAACCAAATTAAAAGACCCAGGAAGTTTTACTATCCCTTGTTTAATTGGTAGCTTAAATATAAAAAAAAGCACTAGCTCATCTAGGCGCCAGTATTAATTTAATGCCTTATAAAATGTTTAAACAACTAGATCTAGAGGAACCAAAACCCACTAGGATGAGTATTCAGTTAGCAGATAGATCTATTAAATATTCTAGAGGAGTTATTGAAGATATCTTGGTGAAAATTGATAAATTCATTTTCTCTATCGATTTTGTTGTGTTAGACATGGATAAAGATATTAATGTTCCCTTAATTTTGGGGCACCTTTTTTTAGCTACTGCTAGAGCCGTTATTGATGTAGGTGACGGTAAACTTGCATTAAGGATAGGCGATGAAGAAATTATTTTTCAGATTTATGATGCCATGCGATATTCTAAAGAGCAAGAAGATTCCTGTTATTTTGTTGATACTACTGATCATATTATTCAAAATTCATTACAGGAAATCATAAATGCCGACACGATGGAACTGTGCCTGACTCAAGAAGAGAGGGAAAAATATGAAGGCGATGAGTTGAATCTGAATACATCGTTATTCAGAAAAATAAAAGAAGAAAGCATTGAAAACAATGATGAAATAGAGCAGAAATCCTCCATCGATGAGCCACCCAAAATGGAATTAAAACAATTTCCAAAACACTTAGAATATGCATTCCTCGGTGACAATTCTACACTACCAGTAATTATCTCATCAGAGCTAGAACCTAAGGAAAAAATGGAGTTGGTAAAGGTACTAAGAGAACATAAAAAAGCCATAGCCTAGAAAATCACTGACATCAAGGGTATAAACCCATCATTCTGCACACACAAAATCCTAATGGAAGAAGAATACAAACCGTGTGTGCAACCCCAGAGACGGTTAAACCCATATAAAAGAAGTGGTTAAATCCGAGATAATTAAACTTCTAGATGCAGGAATAATTTATCTTATTTCTGATAGCACTTGGGTAAGTCCTGTGCAGGTAGTTCCAAAGAAAGGAGGGATGACGGTGGTACCCAATGAAAAGAATGAGCTAATTCCCACAAGAACAGTTACAGGCTGGAGAGTCTGTATAGACTATAGGAAACTGAATGATGCCACAAGAAAAGATCACTTCCCTTTGCCCTTCATAGATCAAATGTTAGAAAGACTATCTGGACATATGTACTACTGCTTTTTGGACGGACTTTCCGGCTACTTCCAAATCCCTATAGCTCCTGAAGACCAAGAGAAGACAATATTTACATGCCCATACGGTAGATTTGCTTATCGAAGAATGCCTTTTGGGTTATGTAATGCTCCAATATTTTTCAGCGTTGTATGTTGGCGATCTTTGACGAACTCGTGGAAGACATCATGGAGGTATTTATGGATGATTTCTCGGTATTTTGTAATTCTTTCCATCTTTGCCTTAAAAATTTAAAACGAGTTCTAAAGAGATGTAAGGAAACAAACCTTGTTTTGAATTGGGAAAAATGTCATTTTATGGTTAAAGAAGGAATTGTGTTAGGACACAAGATTTCTAGTAAAGGGATTGAGGTAGGTAAAGCAAAAGTTGAAACCATAGAAAACTACCTCCCCCTAGTTCTGTTAAGGCTATTAGAAGCTTTTTACGACATGCAGGGTTCTATAGAAGATTTATTAAAGATTTTTCTAAAATAGCTAAGCCTTTGAAAAAATTACTAGAAAAAGATGTTCCTTTCAATTTCAATCAGGAATGTTTAGATGCTTTTAATATCCTTAAAGATAAATTGATAAATGCTCCGATTATAATTGCACCTGATTGGAACTTACCCTTTGAACTAATGTGTGATGTAAGTGCCTTTGCAGTGGGAGCGGTTTTGGGACAACGAAGAGCCAAGCATTTCCAGCCAATTTACTATGCCAGCAGAACATTAACACCCGCACAAGAAAACTACACCACCACAGAGAAAGAATTACTAGTTGTAGTTTTTGCTTTTGATAAATTTAGACAGTATTTAATATTATCTAAAGTTGTCGTTTACACTGACCATTCTGCTCTTCGTTATCTTTTAAACAAACCTGATGCAAAGCCCAGACTCATACGATGGATTATACTCTTACAGGAATTTGACTTGGAAATACAAGATAAGAAGGGGGCTGAGAATCTTGCAGCAGATCACCTTTCTAGACTCGAAAATCCACACACCAAAGAGCTAGATGAAAGTGAAATAAACGATTCGTTCCCCGAAGAACAACTCTTCTCTATAACGTATTCTGAGGTACCATGGTTGCAAATATTGCAAATTATGTAGCAGCTAACATCTTGCCAAAAAAACTAACACATCACCAAAAGAAGCGATTCTTTGTTGATGCGAAAAATTATTTTTGGGAAGACCCCTTTCTTTTCTGCATATGTGCAGATCAGGTAATTCGAAGATGCATTACAAAGGCAGAAGCAAACAAAATCATGGAACATTGTGATTCAGGACCTTCAGGAAGACACTACAGTGGTATTAAGACAGCACACAAAATACTTGAATCAGGTTTTTATTGGCCCACTTTATTTAAAGATACCATCAGGTATCTTACCTCGTGTGATAGATGCCAAAGAATAGGTAATATTTCTAAACGTGATGAACTGCCTCAAACATATATGTTGTCATGTGAAATATTTGATGTATGGGGTACTGATTTTATGGGACCATTCCCCAGTTCGTTTGGAAACAAGTACATCCTAGTGGCACTAGATTACATGTCAAAATGGGTAGAAGTGGAAGCTTTACCTACCAATGATACCAGGGTAGTAGTTAAGTTTCTCAAGAAACTGTTTTCCCAATTTGGGACACCTAGAGCCATCATTAGTGATAGGGGTACTCATTTCTATAATACTCAATTTGAAAAAGATCTAAGGAAATATGGAGTATACCACAGGACAGCCACCCCATATCACCCTCAAACCAGTGGGCAAGTTGAGGTAGCGAATCGAGAACTTAAGTGCATACTAGAAAAAACAGTTGAATCAAACAGAAAAGATTGGGCATTAAAAGTAGATGATGCTTTATGGGCCTATAGAACAACATTTAAAACACCTCCAGGGACATCCCCATACAAACTTGTATACGGGAAAAGCTGTCATCTACCATTTGAATTAGAACACAAAGCTTTTTGGGCAATAAAATTCTTGAATTCTGACCTCAAAATTACAGGAAAGAAAAGAATGATACAGATGAACGAGCTGGACGAATGGAGAATGGAAGCCTATGAGAACCCAAAACAATACAAGGAAGTAACAAAGGGACGCCACGATGCTCGTCTCAAGAGATCAAAACAATTCAAAGAAGGGGACTTGGTCCTACTATATAACTCAAGGCTTAAACTATTCCCGGGAAAGCTGAAATCAAGATGGTCAGGCCCATTCAAGATCAAAACAATTTTTCCATATGGCACCATTGAGGTAACTCATCCCACTAAGGGTACATTCAAGGTAAATGATCATCGACTCAAAATTTATAATGGTGCAGATTTTGGAGATATGAGAGAGGAGCTTCTGCTCCATGAACCTTCTTTTTATAACCAAAAATAGGGAAAGTCTAGCTTAAGACTATAAACAAGCGCTTCTCGGGAGGCAACCTGAGCACTAACATACTAACATTTTATTTCCATTCTTATTCTAACACCACACTAAAATAGTCCAATAGAAGTGCAAGTTTTTAAACACGACCTTGAACACGGGCGTGTCAATGGCCGTGTGCAAGACAGGGGAAGAACCACGGGCGTGCCAAAAGTCGTGCCAAACAGGAAAAATTTCTTTCGTTAACACGGGCTGCGATACCAGACTACGCCCGTGCTACCTAACCGTGCGAGGCCACTGACTTATCGAGCACAGGCATCACATGCCCGTGCTTCATAACCGTGTGAAGCTGCTGACTTACACAACACAGGCATACCACGCCCGTGCTAACTAATCATGTGAGGTTAAGCACGGGACAAACACAGCCGTGCCCAACGACTGTGTGAAGATACTGACTTGCCACACACGGGCTACACAGGCCCGTGCTACCCTACCGTGCCAACATACTGACTTATCGAACACGGGCGTGCTAATTTACCCACGGCCGTGCCAAGAATCCTGAACGCACCCAAATTTTGGAAATCGCAAAAAGCACGAGCGATTTAAAATTCACACGGGCGTGGCTATGGACCGTACCCCCTCCCTTATATATAAAATTTAACTGTCCCTTCCCCAAACCCTAAACCTAAAATTAGTTTTCAACATCCTTTCTCCCCAAATCCAACCGCATCTGCATTATCCTTCACCTAAAATTGCCCTCATTGCCGTCTCTCTCTAGAAATCATCCAAAAACCGTTCACACACCCGCACCACAGCTGTGCTACCGAGCGCCACGCCCCCGCCACCGCCGTGTTCGTTCTGCAGAACCCGTACCACCGCTGTGCTCCACCCATGTCTGATCATCTCACACCATCCCAACCCCTAGTTCCTTTCACTACTTTAACTCAAAAACTTGAATATTATGCCATTTTGCTTTATTTTTTCCCCTTTTGTTTAGTATTAGGCATGATTTATAGTTAATGATTTCTCTCAAAAACTCATGAATACTCTGATGAATTGGTTACTGTTTGACTCCATTTTTAGGCGTAAACTTTTGCAATGTTGATGTACTCTTTGATTAAAAGAATCACTGCTGTCAAGTAATATCCATTGATTATCGTTTTGCTTGATTTAATACGAATTACTTTGGCCATATTACTGTAAGGAACTTACTTTTTATTTGCTTATTTCTTAGGTACCATGTCGACATCACGAACCAGACGGTCTGCCCCAAGCAAGAAAAGAAAGGGGCCTGGATCATTCTCCGCAAGTTCCTCTTCCGAGCTTCGACACCCATTCCTCAGATTCTCTCAAGCAACTCAAGAAGAACGTTACAAAACAATTTGAGACAGACACATCGGCACCGGTAGGTGCATCGACTGGCCAGCAGTAGAACAAGTAGGGCTCGCACCCGATATTCGAGCCTTCCTCTCGACTGGCCCGTGGGAGCAGTTCTTCTCAATCAATGAGCCCACATACTTGGAGCTCACATTGGAATTCTACACTACTTTCACATTGCAGACTGTGATGGCGCAGTTTGACGATCCGAGTACTATCTAATTTCGCCTAGGGGGAATGGTGCGTTGATTGAGCGTACCGCAATTCCGTTCGGCACTAGGACCTTATACACAAGAATTCATAGAAGCTAACCCACTATCCGAGTTGAACCGAGAGCTCTACTGTACCCCCTCCAAAGCTGGAAAAACTTAAAACCCATCACAAACGTCTACGACCCCAGTCGCTCAAAGGCAACAACCCTTCTACCACTCCTAAGGTATCTCCATGCCATCCTCGCCCATACCATCACAGGGCACCGAGAGAGCACCGGCGTAGTAAACAAACACGATGTTTACTACCTATCGTGCATGGCTGAAGGGCACATTTTTGACTTGGCATACTTTATCTCCTATGCAATTCAACACCAGACAGAGCCGCACAGGAAGGGGATCTTATCAATAGGGCCGTACATCAGAAGGTTGGCTCGATACTTTGGCCTCCTCCACACTAAGGCCCAGACCACTTCCCTTACACTGTTAGGTAACATGGCACCTCAAGGCATTCAGACGATGTTGCATATGAGAATGATTAAACAAAGCCGAGGGACCAAGCCCCCTCAGTACCGAATAGTGGCACACATAGACGAAGGGGAGCCCGAGGACATTACTGATGATGTCCCACCATCACAGGAGGCACCAAGTCAGAGCCAGCGGCCAGCCCGTACAGCACCCTCATTAGCAGACATCTCTGCACGGCTCGACCAGTTCGAGCTGTATTTTGCTGAAAATTCTCGACGTCTTGATGGGATAGAGACTATAGTTCAACAGATATACCAGCATCTTCACATCTCATCAGCCGAACCGTCGCAGGACCTGGCCGATGATGAGGACCTTTGAGTCCCTTTATTTAGATTTTCTTTTCTTATTTTTAAGTTTTTATTTGTGTATTTTCTCGTTATTTTAATTCATCTTAAGTTTGAACATTTCCTCATACATTGACAATTCTTTATGATTCTCATAAACATCTAAATTTCGAGTATTCCTAACATCTATTTAATTACGCCTCCAAAAGACTTCTAATTGATGACTTAGCAGTTTCAAAAACACCAATAGGAGCAATAAACCACTACACAAGTCATCAGACAAACGACATCTACTGTCCTCCAAGGATATCATCCATTAATTCAGGGAGTGCCACTTTCTCCCCTCTTTTAGGTGTTGCATATTAATTTCATTATCTATCTTTGTACATTGAGCGCAATGTACATCTTAAGTGTGGGGGTGAATAATTATTTTGAGAAAAATGCCTAACTTTCTGCATTGTTCTCAAATCCCTGAATTTGATCTTGTTTGAAAGTAATTTTCTCATATTACTAATTAAGATGGAATTTCTAATGATTTATGGTTTTTATTGATATGTTTTTGAATAAGTCATAGTTAATTGTGCATTGATGATTAAAATTAAAGAATACTAGAGAATCAAGCATGATAAGTCTATTTTTCAAAGGTTAAAATTTTTTTTAGGTTGTTAACCTGAATTTAAATATTACTTTGAAGTTTGAGATTTACAAGGTTGATGTCAAAAACACCCATAATTTTTGTGAGATTTTGAGCCTTATAGAGCATACATTCTTTTTCATGCTCACCTCTTAATTATGAGTGTTCAACTATGAACTGTTATTCTAGAACTTGCCTTGATTATACATGTCAGGACCACAGTTATGATTTGATATACCGAGATGATAAAGGCACCTAGGTTTTAACCCACTTACACAACTAAAAAGCCTACCCTCATAATTAACCCTTAGTGAACCCCATCGAGCCTAACAACCCTTTTATTGACTCACCCACTAATATTAACCCAAAACCCTTTGTATTTGTTATCACCCTTCTTTTTAACTACCCTTTAATCTAGATATGATTTGATTAGTTACCTAAGTTTTTATGAATTATTATTATTTGAAGTTGTCTTTACTTAGTTTGTTCGTTAAAAAAAAATCAAAGTATAGTCAGTATTAGTATTATGAAGAGTGAGCTTATACAAGTTAAAATCTAATTATCGAAAGAAAAAAAACTCGTATTAGTAGGTTTATTATTATTTTCAGTTGATGTAATTAGTATCTCAGAAATTTTTAGGTAGGTAATTTATCAAATTAATCTCGATTCTAACCTTCTAATTTTAGCCTTTATCCACACCTTTAACCCTAGCTCCGTTACAACCCTAACAAAGACCTTTTGATCTATTTATCATTTCATTTTACAGTGGTGGAAATTTGATTTTCAGGCAAGCCTAGGGGATTAACTTTTCAAGTTCGACTTATGAGTGCTTAATTTTGACCTTTAAACACTTTAAGTGATTTGAGTGAATCTTTTGTGAGGATGTCAATCCTTGTCAATTTTGAATCAAGTGGTAATTATTTAGATGAAGGGAAACACCTATGTTTTCGTGCTATAAATGAATGACTTATCTTGTTTGAATCTTTAGGACCCTTTGAATTGAATTATCCATGTATAAATTATCTATGAATTAGGATAAGGCATTGTTGATAGGAATTATGAATCATGGAAAGTTCGTTTTAATTGTAAGTTGAGAATTTTGCTTGAGGACAAGCAAAAGCTTAAGTGTGGGGGTATTTGATAAACCGTAAAAGTAACATATTTTTATCCCACATTTAGTACGCTTTTGGATAATTTATCCCTTGATTTATGTAAAAAGGTGCTCTTAATCCTTTCTTTTCATGTCTTATACCGAGGAAAGCACCAGAGGATGAAAAGAACGTAAAACGGGCCCAAAATGGAGTAAATGGGCTATATCACGAAATCGACAAGGCCTGGCCCAAAGACCACACGGCCGTGCCTTGTTGAGATCTAGAACACGACCTCTCCCCAGATTTACACGGTCGTGCCTCAAAGAAGAAATCCAAACACTGCTTGAAGTCGAGCCACACGGGCGTGTGCCATGGCCGCGCCTCTGTCGCTGGAATGAGCAATTTTAGTCGGAAAAGGATACTTAGGGAGAAAGAATCGCATTCCAAAGAGCCTGTATATATTCCCTAAGTGCCACCATTGAGGGGGAGTCGAGCTAGGCCAAGGAGCCAAGCCGGAAAGGTCAGAATAGTGGGAATCGCTCGAAGTTAGCCAGTTGATCCATCCCAAAAAGCCGGAGTTATACTCAAGACGGCAGAGCTCTCCTTCAATTCCTTCAGAGAGTTTTAGGGATTTCTTATGTTTTGTTTTATCTGTTCTTTTGAGATGTTTTCTTTCTTAGTTATGAACTAAACCCCTCAGATACCTGAAGGGGATGAAACCTAGATGAATCTTGTTAATTGATTTATGAATTTTATGATAAGTACTTTGTTTGTTCTTAATAATGCATGCTTAATCCAAATCTGATGTACTTAGGTAGAGGGGGAATAGACCCTGCTTAAGAGTAGATCTAGCGTGATTAAGCAGATTTGATCGAACGCCTAGAGATAGGGTTACAAGATTTTACTGGATTAGGGTGAAACCTAATATGGGAATCCACAGATCGATTTACTGCTATTCTAGGGGGTTATTATAAGAGAACGAGAGTTCCACTAATTAACCTAGGGTTAGACGTTATTCGCCTCGAGAGAGGGTTTAATATAGGTTAGGGAGTCCTACGGATCAAGCTAAGTAAATAAATCATATGATTCAGGGTTAGATAACAAGTGAAGTCTAGGTGGATTCTTCCTGAAGGTATCATCGTGATCAATTGAGTCTTTCTTCAAGTTATTTCCCAATTCGCTCTTTTTTGTCTTTATGTCCTCAGCTTAGTCGTCGTTAAATTTAGATTAAAACAACTTCACTTTATTTTTAAGGCTAAATAATAAAAAAGAAAGTTAGTATTAATACTTTTGGTTCCTTTGGGTTCGATATCCGGTCTTGCCTAAGCTATACTACTGTTCGATAGGTACACTTGCCTTTAATCGTTGTCAGAGTTAGTTTACAGGTTTGATCATTCTTTTATAAATTTTGAAAGCTCTGATTTCACCGATCACCACTCCTGGTCTGTAAACAAATCAATCTGTCTACTTTTGATATGTTAAATATTCGCGATGCTGTGATTGGCTACTTTGATGCTATTGGTTGGAATTCATTTGCTAACATTTCCTGTAATGCATATTATGAGTTGATTTATGAATTCTTCACTACATTTAGCTTCGATATTAATGCATTACTCATTGTTGAAACACATAACATTATCTATTTTCGTTTGCTTGGTAAGGACTTTCGGATGTCAATTTCTGAATTTAACATTGCCATGGGTTTCGCCGACCCTGACAATGTTCAATCCGATTCCTATCATACTACTATGTTAGATATTCCAAGTAACTTTGATGCTCAAGATGTTTATTGTGTTTTAACTCATTCTAATCAGCTTTATAATCCGAAGACCACAAAAGACTTATTGGTGTATGAACCAGCTTTAAGATATATTCACAGATTTTTAGCCTTTAGTTTTTCAAGCAGAAATGATTCATCATCTGTTCTAACTAAAACTGAATTGTTCTTTTTGTGGTGTATGAATTTTTGGTTTTAAAGTTAATTTAGGATATTGGTTTGCATGAAATTTTCATGCTGTTTTGCGATGTAATCGTCCACTAATACTTGGGTTATATATTTGCAAATTTAATCTCTTGACTTTTTCCTTCTGAAATTGATTTCTCATCCTTAACATGTGCATATAGTATGGATAGCTTAGATAAATATTGCTTGGATTCTATGGGATTGCTTGCTGGCACCCTACTTCGTGTTATTTTGTTCCTCAAGGTACACGGACTACTCGCGGAAATATGGTCTTTCGCCAACGTCCACACATCAATACTAGAGAGCTAGAGGAACAACCTCTATCAGTGGAAGCACGTTTAAGCCGAATCGAAGCTCGACTTGGAACAATGGAAAATCAAGTCTCAACAATCCTTGACATCCTACAAAGTCGTTATCCCCAACACCGATAAAATCGTTAAAAGACACCTGGGGAGTATTCTGAACTTTTCTTTTTACCTGTTATTTGAGCTACTATTTTTTTTATTATCTCATATGACACATGCTTGAGGGCAAACAAAGTTTAAGTAGGGGGTTGAAATTGGTGATGAATATGCATGATTTTTGCTGAATGTCTCTCTTTTGCATGTGTTCAATCTTATGCTAGAATTATTAAATAGTTTATTCTGACATTGAGCCTCTAAATCTCATTACTTATTCAATTTGGACAATTGGGAAAATTTTAAATAAAAGTTTTCGAGTATCTAGATTAGTTGACATTTGTGTTTTAAGGTTGATATATGTAATTAGAATTTTCATATAAATTGATTGTTTGAAAAAAAATGTTCGCTTGTACATAAATAATTTGCTTGTACATAAATAAATAAATAAAATGAATAAATAAATAAAGGCTCAAGTTATGAGTGAAAGTTTTGAAAATGTGACCGAATTGAGTAACCGAGATAGGGTGCTTGGGTTTTCATTTTATCTCGCGTAAAAAGGTTCAAATTGCATGTCATTTTATCAAACGTGACCGAATTTGATAACATATTAATTTGCATGTTATTTTGTGTTTAATTCAGTTAATTTTTGAACTGATCCCTGCTAAATTAGTACTTTTATGTTTTAATCTTGTCAGGGACGCAATTGGAACGCTAAGAGACAAAAACAAGCAGAAAAGGACCAAATTGAAACAAAAATCAGTAAAATGAGGTCGGATTAAAAGTGTGGAGAAAGCCAAGGACTTATCGGAATTTTTTGACTTTGTAAAAAGCTAAAAATAAAAAATTCTTATTTTATTTATTTTATTTTTGATTTTATGTTAAATTAGTTAAGGGAAAAATAGTAAATTTTATGTATATAAATAGGGCCTTAATGTTCTTTGGAAATCATTCCTTAATTTTGTATTCCTACTTCAATTTGGAATTGAATTATCTTTTTTTCCAGTTGGCGTAAGCTTACTGCCATTTTCATTTACATTTACTTACTCTTATAAAATTGGGTCAATTGCCTCTCAAGTCCTTTCATTCACTAATTTCCCCTATTTTCATCAAACCACCTTTCCAAAGTTTACAAAGCATGAATAATTTCATGCTTCACTAAATTTCATCTTAGCTTTAGGCCGGTGTTCTTTCCGGTAGGGAATCATGAGATTCGAATTCGCGCTAAAAATCCTTCCAATCGGTATTCATATTTTTCCTAGGTATCGAGATCGACAACTCATCCCTTAAGGTTAACTCGATTTCAAGACAAAAAGTGCATGTTGGGTTGAAGTCATGTTTGCTGACAGTTGGAGAAACGAGTTAGCTGTGTTGTATTCGAATATCCGAGAACAAAGCAAAGAAGAAGTGATCGGGTTTAAACGACCCACGCGGCTGAGGCCATTAACTCGAGTTGGGTTCTTTATAGCGCAATTTTGTCGGAATCTTGAATCGGGAGCACGTGTATCTTGATTAGATAATCGGTAAGGGTTGGTTTGCAGGTTGTATCGGGACCAGCTACGAGAGGAAGAATTTGTGGTTAGGACGTTCTTAACTGCTATAACTAGCTTATCGTTTGGATGAGAAGATTAATTTTTCGAGGATCAGTTCTTAACATGGAATTTATAGAGTCTAAGGCTAAGGCTTATTATTTTTGTTTGCAAATTTCTAAATTTATTACCAATTTACATTTATTTTCAATATTCATCAATTATTTATTTAAGCTGATTAGATTATTTACTTTCTTAAACATTCCCAAACTCCCCGATTTACTTATTTATTTTTGTTGCAGGTATGTTTGGAGTCGTGGGCACGACTCTTGCTACAACCCTTGACACGATGAATATTCTGTTCATAAGTGAACACAGAAATTGATTACGACATTTAATCCCTGTGGTCTCGACCCTACTACGACTCTTTACTACTATTTAGAGTTATTTTAGTAGGAATTATTTTTGGTGGTTTCGACGCCCATCAGTCTTTCATATTGGAAAGTAGTGTAAGTTGATTTATCTTTGCCATACACTATTTGTTTCTTTATTTTTAAAGGACTTCGGGCATCCAAAAAAACTCTGATTTGCATGATCTTACGTAGACCCTTTGTTAAAATTTTTGTATCAAAATCCAAGAATTCCCCAATAAAATTACCCAATTGTCTTTCCATTCCTTCCGAAATTGATCCCAATGGTAGATCATGTACTTGTACCCAAAAGCTTGTGTGTTGAAGAGGAACAATTAATGGGTCCTCCGCTCTCAATAACCTATGGAAAATAATTAGATGCCGATTGAAAAAGCAGGGAATCCCATCGATCAACCTCTTTAAATCAACTTCATTGTAGAATCTGAATAGAATCCTTTTTTCCTCAATCTCTGTTATGGTGACTCCTTCAGTCAGATGCCATAATTCAGAAAGAATATTCCTTAGGGAAGGGAAGTGGATTGAACTATCTGTTAAAACATTACCTACTAGGCATATCTTGAACTCGGCGTCTCCTTCGTCGATATCCTCGCTTCCTACAACAGGGTCGTCTTCCAAGTCGTCTAAATCCAGATTTGCGAGATCTGATTCGATTTTTTTGTATATGATTCTTCTTAATAATTTCTATAATCGAAACGTAAACCCCATAAATCTGGGTGCAAATTGGGTATATCCCAAACCTACAAGTCGGCAGACAGAAAGCAGAGAAAAAACCTAATCGTAGGTACTTTTAACTTTTAAATTTTACTTCTTAACTAAAATTAAATAATTATAAAATAGTAAAATAGGATAAATAATATAAAAAATAAATTATTGATAAATAGAAGTAAATGATTAATAACACAATAATGACATATAAAGTTGTAGTAAAAATGCTATAATTGTACATCATAGATATTTGAAGTATATAAATAAATTGTTGAATACATGCCATAAATTTTTAATACCAAAGTTTAAGGTTTGTAATGTAGTATTTAATAGGTCAATTCATTAAATTGCATTTTTTAGATTAAACAATGATTAATATGTTAACTCATAATTATTTTCAAAAAAAATATTAGTAAAAAGTTATATATATCATTTTTATAATACCTAATTGAAAATAGATTATTTATTTATATTATAATTATAATTTTAAAAATAAACTTGTAATTAAATTATAAATTTTACGCTTTTTAACGTATTACATCAAATTAATTAATAATTTTTATTATAAAATATTATAATAATTATATTCTAAATAATTCACATGTAAATGCATATAGAAAGTTATCAAATAAAGAAAAATTATATATTTCCTTTAATTGATATTATGCTTTAATAATTTTTATATTTATTCATATTTTGAATTTAAATTTAAAATTTTATATAATGTAGTATAATGAATATCATTTTAATTATTTTTTATATAAATTAAAGTAAAGGGTTATATAGTAAAGTAATTATATAATTTTAAAATTTATATAAGATATTATTATAAATGATAAGATATTTTTATTTTAATAACATAAACATAGTATGATACAATTATCATTAACTATTTAAATTTTGAAATATGATAATTAAGTTTAACCAGGATGACTCTGTAACGCCCAAAAAATGGGGGGTTTGTAATTTTGCTGAAGTGGCTTAAATTCCATGATGTACTTGAATGGCTAGGTATTTGAGTGTATTTGAGGGTTCTTAGGAGGCCTGGGTTCGAGTCTGGGCCTTGGAAAATTTTTAGTTTTTGCTCTTAAGAGGAATGGGCTGTTAACAGTAAGAATTATGTATAAATGTGTGTGTTTTTGTGTCACAAAAAGAGCTTGTGACTTGGTGGTTGTGGCGTCACTGAGATGGAAAGGGGAGTGGGGTTCGAATCCCATGGCATGCAAATATGAGGCTTTTATTTTATGACTTGATGGTACAAGAGGTAGAGTTTGGATCAAACTTAGCAGAAGAGGTTGAAGACTTGGTCAACAAATTCGAATGGGAGGCTGTGAGCAATTCAAGGAGGATTCGGTGGAGAGTTTGAGGGAGATTGAATGTGAGGAGGAGTTTGGCCGAATTTGGAGAGCTTGGGTAGGGGGAATTTCGGCTAAGGGTTTTCATTTGGGAGCATTTGTGACAGCTTGGTGGTAGGATAGAATCGAAAACTTTCTCTGCATTTTGGGGCCTTTCTTTATTCTTTTTCATTTCGGTTTCTGGATTTACTTCTTCGTGGCATTTTGTGCAACTTTTCGACCATTCAAGTCTCTTCTCCCTATTTTCTTTTTGGCTCTCAACTGTCATTCTTTTTGTCAAGCACAATACCAACTGCCCATTTGTTGAATTCATTATTGAAACCTACCCTTCTTCTTCACATCCTCCTGCCGAATCACTGTTGCTCCTTTCAGTTTCTCTTTTAGCCGAACATAACCTTTCTTTTTCCTCTTATTATTCTTCTCTTTTCTTTGCAAGAAAAGCCGAACATTAAACCTTGGTTCTTCTTGTGTAGTCCGAATCTATTAAGGCCTAAGCATCTTCTTCTCTTCGTTCCTAACCGTTTCCAAACCTCTGCTGTAACACCCCTAACCCGTATCCGTTGCCAAAATAGGGTTAAGAGGCATTATTGGACAATCAAAAAACTTTTACGGGCATTTCAAAAAATAATTCATCAAATGCAATCAAAATGTCCCTTTAATAGGTCAACGAGACCTTAATCATGCTTCAGAATAAGGTCAGGACTAAACCAAACACATATAGAATTTCTCTGAAATTTAAAAATTTTTCTAAGTTACAGAGGTCACACGCCCGTGTGGGCAAGTCGTATACCTCCCACGGCCTCAACACGCCCATGTGCCTCACCCGTGGTCGATTTTGACTTGCACTACATGGCCAGTCACACGCCCGTGGTCGATCTTGACTTGATTTGTATTTCAACCATGAGAGACAGGGTCGAGCCACACGTCTGTGTGCTCAACCATGTGGGCAATTATAGGCCATTTTCAAGGCTAATTTGCCACTCACACTTGGGTCATTCCTACAAGCTCAAGTAAGCATTATTCCATGCATGATTGGCAACCAAAAATCATGTCAAATAATCAACATATCATCTCATTCAATCTCATTTCTAATCATGCCAATTTGTATACCAATTTTCACAACTAAAAAGCATATATATCCAAGCATGATACGTCAACATTTTTACCTTTCATATAACCATTTCATTAATCAAACATACATACTCATATTGAATTCATATGCTTACCATAGCCTTGACCATTTCATTTGCTATCAAGCCATACCAAAACATGCATCATATACCATATTCACTCATGCATATTACCAACATTTATCTAGCCACATCTTATGGCTATTTATACATATTTCAAACATAATCCAAAATGACTAGCCTATACATGCCATATTTAGCTATATACAAATTCAAAAGTACCAAAGTTGAGTTTGATAGTGTGGTGACGATCCTCAACGGTCCCCGAGCCTCTCGTAGCTTTAACGATCTATAAAATAGAACAAACACATACAATGTAAGCTTTTTAAAATCTTTGTAAGCCATATACAAATAAACTTAACATAAATCATTCATAAGCATAGCTATTTGAATTCATTAACATATCTTCAACTCAAGCACATAAATAAACACTTTACTCACTTGGTTTGCCATTGCTTACCAATTCATCATATCTCAAATATCTCATTTGCTCATATCTCAAACATACATATATCTCAAATGTTCATTTGCATTAATGCACATGCATACTTACCTTTCATGCTTATACAAAGCATATATATATCAACGTACCTGAAACGGATGTACAATTAACATAATCATTCATTTCTAGGACTTGCCCGTTGAACCGTTTGAAACTAAATAGGATAGTCGGAGTGCTCGAAATAGTCGTACAATGCCAATGTCCCAGATGTGGTCTTACATGTAACCAGATATCGATGCCATTGTCCCAGACAGGGTCTTACACGAAGCAACACGATGCCATTGTCCCACACATGGTCTTATACGTAAATCTCATATCGATGCCAACATCCTAGACGTGGTCTTACACGATATCTCAGATCAATGCCAACGCCCCAGACACATGATATCACATAACGGACACCTATGTCATGACATATACTATCCTATCTATCCCTAAGTTTAAACGGGACTTCTCGGACACTGATAACTTGTCAATATATATACATAAACTCAGATTTTGTATACATTCCATCTCAATGCATATTCATAACAAATCAAAATTTCATATATGCACAATTAATTCAATTCGAATACATTTATTTGTATATCGACTTACCTCGAGTTCGGTTTAACAGAAACAGATACGGCTACTCAATTACTTTCAATTTCTCGTGATCTAAGTCCATTTTCTTCGATTCTTGATCTATACATATTCAAATTTAATCCATTTATTCACTAATTCATTCAATTCAATCCAAGAACACACATTTAGGTTAATTTTCAATTTAGCCCTAACATTTTCACATTTTGACACTTTAGTCCCTATTTCATTAAATCATCAAATACACATAATTTCTTTCCATCCATGTCTAGTCGAATTCTTCTAATGTCCATACAAATCCACACATTTCATTTATTTCACAATTTAGTCCCTCAAAATATTATTTTCTCAATTTAATCCAAAATACTCAAAATTAACAAAACTCCAAAGACAAAACATGTTAATCAATTACAAATACATCATATTTCATCATAAAACTTCACAAAGCTTATGTATTCATCAATGGCTCATCTCAAAAACATCATCAATTCTCAAAATTTAAGCATGGGTTTCAAAGTATTCGAAGCAACGATTACAAAAACATAGAAATTATAAAAAACTGAAGTAACACATACCTTGAATCAATCAAAGAACTAGCCGAAACCTAAGTGTTCTTCCTTCTCTTTCTTTTCTTTGATTTTCGATAATATAAGATGATAATGGCTTGTTTTTGTGTTTTGTTCTAATGTAATATACATTAATATCCATTTTACACATTTAACCTTTAAAACAAAATAAGAAAAGTATGTATCCAATGTCCAAAACTGTCCATTAGCCATCCACTACCCTAAAAATGGCTTAATTTCCTCATAAGGCCTCCATATTAAAAAGCCACAGCAAATAGGCACTTAATCAATTAGAAGGACACTTTTACACTTTATGCGATTTACTCCATTTGTCAAATTAAGCACACAAACAGACAAATTAACTTACGAAACCTTATACTGCCTCGATTGATATTGGTTCGATGCACTCTTATGTTGCTAGTACTATAGCGGGAACTCTAAACTTAGACTATGAGACTTCTACTAGGGAGATGACTGTAGTTAGCCCTCTAGGACAATCTGTAGTGGTGAATAAACTGTATAGGGATGTACCTCTGGAAGTTCAAAGGGTAGTTTTTCTGGCTGATCTGATGGAACTGTCGTTTGGGGAGTTCAATTTGATCTTGGGTATGGATTGGTTAGTGAAGTATCAAGCAAATCTGGACTGTGCAGCCAAGCGTATGGTGTTAAGAACTGTTGAGGGTGTAGAGGTGGTGGTGATAGCGAGAGAAGGAATTACCTACCCAATGTGGTATCCGTTTTGAAGGCTGAGAGAATGGTGAGAAAAGGATGTAAGGCGCTCATGGCTTATGTTTGTACTTTGGAGGTCAAGGAATCAGCTGTGGGGGATGTTCGAACGGTAAAGGAATTTTTCGATGTTTTTCCAGAGGAGCTTCCGGGATTGCCTTCGGATCGCGAGGTGGAATTTGGTATTGAACTTCTACCCGGAACAGCGCCAGTGTCTATTGCCCCATATAGAACGGCGCTGAAGGAGATAGTGGAGTTGAAGGCACAGATTCAGGAATTGTTGGATCGGGGTTTTATCCGGCCGAGTGTATCGCCTTGGGGAGCACCGGTGCTAGTCGTTAAGAATAAGGATGAATCAATGCGAATGTGTATTGATTATCGTCAGCTGAATAAGTTAACGATCAAGAATAAGTATCCGTTGCCGAGGATAGTCGACCTGTTCGATCAACTTAAGGGAGCATCTGTTTTCTCCAAGATAGATTTGAGGTCGGGGTATCACCAGCTTAAGGTCAAGGAGGCGGATATTCATAAGACGACGTTTCGTTCTCGCTATGGTCACTACAAATTCTTAGTGATGCCGTTTGGATTAACCAACGCACCAGCAGCGTTTATGGACATGATGAATTGGGTTTTTCAACCATAGTTGGATCGATTCATCGTAGTGTTTATAGACGATATTCTGGTGTATTCGAAGTCCGAGGAGGAGCATGATCACATCTTCGAGTGGTTTTACAAATTCTAAGAGAGAAGCAGTTGTTCGCTAAGTTTAGTAAATGTGAGTTCTGGTTAAGGGAAGTTACCTTTTTGTGTCATGTGGTGTCAGCTTAGTCGATTAGGGTGGACCCTCGGAAAATTGAAGTTGTGTTGGATTGGAAACCACCCAGGTCTGTGGCGGAGATTCGGAGTTTTCTTGGTCTAGTTGGGTATTACAGAAGGTTTGTGGAAGGGTTCTCTTTGATTGCAGCACCGTTAACTAAGTTGTTAAGGAAATGGGTTTCGTTTGTGTGATCTGACAAGCAACAAGAAAGTTTTGAGAAGTTGAAGAAAATTCTGACAGAAGCTCCGGTGTTAATTCAGCCTGAGGCAGGAAAAGAGTTCACTGTCTATTGTGATACGTTGCATACAGGGTTAGGATGTGTGCTGATGCAAGAGGGGAAAGTGGTAGCGTATGCTTCTCGACAGTTGAGGCCTCACGAGGTAAATTATCCGACGCATGACCTGGAGTTGGCTGCAGTAGTTTTTGCCCTGAAGATCTGGAGACACTACTTATATGGGGAGAGGTACATCGTTTACACGGATCATAAGCGTTTAAAATACCTCCTTACCCAGAAGGAGTTGAATTTAAGACAGCAAAAGTGGATCGATCTGTTAAAGGATTATGACTGCTCGATTGAGTACCATCCGGGAAAGGCTAACGTGGTGGCAGACGCGTTGAGCCGTAAAGTGATATCGGACTTAAGAGCAATGTTTGCCCATCTTAGTTTGTATGATGATGAAAGTTTAATAGCGGAACTGCAAGTGAAGCCAACATGGGTGAATCAGGTTAAAGAAAAACAATTAACAGATGATGTCTGGAACGCTCGACTCTTGCAAGTACAGAATGGTGGATTAGAGGGGTACAGTTTGAACAGCGATGGAGTTTTATGTTTCCGTTGGAAGGTTTGCATGCCAAAAGATGTGGATTTGAGGCAGAAGATTCTTCAGGAAGCACATAGCAGCCTATACGCTATGCATCCTAGAGGTAGTAAGATGTACCGAGATTTGCGGGAACAGTTTTTGTGGCCAGGGTTAAAGCGAGAAGTAACTGAATTTGTGGGTAAGTGTTTGACATGTCAGCAGGTAAAGGCAAAACATCAGTTGCCTTCGGGGTTGTTGCAATCAGTTAAGAATCCGCAATGGAAGTGGGAAAGGATCACGATGGATTTTGTTAGTGGGTTACCCTTTACGCCTACTAAGAAGGATTCGGTTTGGGTGATAGTTGACCATTTGACAAAGTCTGCTCATTTCATATCGGTTCGGGTCGATTACTCTCTACAAAGGTTGGCTAAGTTGTATATAGCGGAGATCATAAGGTTGCACGGGGTACCAGTGTCTATCATATCAGACAGGGACCCTAGGTTCACATCAAGATTTTGGAAGGCATTGCATCAAGCATTGGGTACGAAGTTGGACTTTAGTACAACGTTTCATCCACAGTCTGATGGACAGTCAGAGAGAGTAATTCAGATCTTGGAGGATATGTTGAGGGGGTGTGTATTGGACTTCAGAGGAAGTTGGGAAGAATTTCTACCGTTGGCAGAATTCGCGTATAACAACAGCTACCAATCTAGTATTCAGATGGCACCGTATGAAACGTTGTATGGTCAGAAGTGTCGTACTCCTACATGTTGGACAGAATTGAGTGGGCGTCAGTTGTTAGGTCCAGAGTTGGTTGCTGAAACGGAAAATAAGGTTAAGTTAATTCGGGCTCGACTGAAGGAAGCCTCAGACAGATAGAAGTCCTACGCGGATCTAAAGCGTAAAGACATAGAGTTTGAGGTGGGTGACCAGGTGTTCTTAAAGGTGTCACCGTGGAAAAAAGTGCTTAGGCTTGGGCGGAAGGGCAAATTAAGCCCTAGATTTATCGGACCTTATCGCGTGTTGAAGCGTGTGGGACCAGTAGCCTATCAGCTCGAGCTACCTGCAGAGTTAAGTCAAATTCATGATGTGTTTCACGTCTCGATGCTTAGATGCTATCGTTCGAATCTGTCTCATGTTCTACTGGTAGAAGAAATTGAAGTAAGCCCAGACTTATCTTTTGAGGAAGAACCAGTGCAGATCTTGGATCAGGATGTCAAAGTATTTTGTAGGAAATCAGTTCCTTTGGTGAAGGTGTTGTGGCGAAACCATGGATTAGAAGAAGCTACGTGGGATCCAGAGGATCTTATGCGGCAGCAATACCCTCAACTCTTTTGACCAGGTAATTTCGAGGCCGAAATTATTTTAAGGGGGTAGAATTGTAACATCCTGAATTAGGGCCTTTGCATTTTAAGTGTTTGTGTGTGAATTCTATGTTTGTCATACAAGTCTAGGGTACTTTAGGGTTCAAGAATGATTTAGGGGTAAGTCGGAGTCTTGGTGAAAATTTGCTTTTTGAGCACTTTTAAGGGAAGCTAGCTGAATTAGGCCTTAAGGTATATTGTTTGTGTTGGATGACACAAAGAAGTGCCTCAGTAAAGTGGCAAGGAGGCGCCACTTAAAGGTTGAGGTAGGTGACGTCACAAGGGAGCTGGAGGGAGCAGGTTCAAGTCGCGTTATCCTCCTTTTGAGAACTCTTTTTGGCGTCAAGGGGAGCAGAGGTGGAGAGTGGATTGAGTCAAATAATTCAAAGGAATGTTGGAGAGGGTTTTTAGGAGTTTGAATCATTCAAACTTGTTTGAATGAGTGGGGGAGAGGGAATTAAGGAGAAAAAGAAGGGATTGAAGAGGTGTGAGTGTTAGCCGAATTTTGAAAGGAGTTAGGTGGGGTTGGGCATTTGGTTTTTGGGTGTTAGCTTTGGGGTGGCCGATTGTTGGTGGTAGCTTTGGGAGTGTGGAATATTTAGGCTAGTTAGAGAGTACCTAGTGTTTTTCTCTCATTTCTTATGTGCCAAAACCAAAACACTCCCACACTTTTGCCTTGCATTCTTTCTTTTCTCTCAATTACCAAAACCGAGTTGCCTCCTAAGTCTCTTCTTCTTCTTCTTTTCTTCGTTTGTGTTTGGCCGAAACCTACATTGCCTTCCACTTATCATCTTTGTTTTATTTTCTTTGCCAATAACATCATAGCCGAACCCTCATTTACTCTTTGTTTCTTCTCATTTTTGTTCTCCTCATTTTATTCTTTCATTTATTCCTCCTTCTTTAGCCGAAACTCATTAAGACCACCCTCTTGCCAAATCTCTTCTTTTCTCCCTCTTTTCTCTTTTTCATCCATACTTTGTGTTAGCCAAAACTATCAAGGCCATTAGAGATCCATTTTCTTTTTTAGCCGAAACTACCATTATCTTTCTTCTTCTTCTGCAACTCTTACTTTTCCTATTTCTATCTAGTGCTGAATACTCCTTGTTTTATCGATTCATTGTTGGGACAATTGTTGTTTTGGGCAAATCAAATCACCCTTTTGCCGGGAGCGCAAGCCGAATCCTCGGGTGTTATTCGTTAGAAGTTAAGGTATGAGGCGATTTCTCCTATTTCGTTATCTCTCTCTTTTGGGTCTTAGTAGCCAAAGCTGAATGGCTAATTGGCCTAATGTTTGGATGCTTGGCCGAATATAGGTGGAAGAGGTGTCGCATTCTTTTTGGAGATTTTTGGGATTCGCTTGACTTGTGAATCAAGCCTAAAGCTTCGGCTTTTATCGATCTAAGTAAGGGGATCTATTCTACAAAACGTGTAAATCTATTCATATCTTACTCTATGTGTTAACTCAGTCTTCTGACCAAGATTTTTTCCATGGACTCGAATGCCAGCAATTTTAAGGGGGTTGGACCCGTAAATCCAAATTTCAAGTTTAAGAAGCGGCGATGTCGTCGCAGCTCGAGATTGGTCTTTGGTTGTGGGTCGGCCTCTGAGCAGAGTCGTAGGCAGATAGCAGTGGTTTCGATTAACGATAGTGTCGACGTAGAGAGTGTGATATTACATGTTATCAGGTGTGTAACTCTCACACACTTCGTATGCTATCTTTGTTAGTAACTATTATGTCTGAAAAGCCAAAGTGATGTTATGGGTCACTAGAATACCCTTGTGGGTAAAAGCGAGGACTCCGGGTAAGTTCTATTATGTGTTGCTATTAAAGAATGCATGTATTGTATGTCTGAGCATACCATGTTAATTAACTGTTATCCATGACCATGCAATCGGGATATGAGGTGAAGAGGGAGGAATCGTGATCTCTATTAGACTGTCACCAGTGGTTTGGTACCACAAGTGGGTTGGCCCCACATAATCTTATACTTTGTGACTAAGTCTCAGTGGTTTGGAAACACCAGTGTTTTGGAACCACATATATGTTATTTTGTGACTCGTCCCAGTGGTTTGGTACCATGGTGGGTTGGCCCCACATATATATCAATTACGGGATTGTCACCAGTGGTTTGGTACCACAAGTGGGTTGGCCCCATATATTATGATTTGTGACTTTTGTCACCAGTGGTTTAGAACCACCAGTGGTTAGGTACCACCAGTGGCTAGGTGCCAAAGATTGGGTAGATTCAGGAGATATGGAGGCTGAACATTATAGGTGGGTTGGGCTGCATTGCATATTTGCATCATATTTGAAATTGTGTGAGGGCCCAAAGCCTATTCAGACGGGGATTTGCACACTGAGTCTCGGTGACTCACCCCTCCGTTAATCTTTGTAGGTAATCCTTAGACCGCGGATATGGAGCCGAGGTGGACTCGAGGTGGCCATGCATAACGTTTTTAGTTAATTTTATCTTTAATAATTATTTTGGATCATTACTACTTTAATTTGGATTTTGGTATTGTAATAAGGCCTTTTGAACGTTAATTTGGTTTTGTTCTTTAAATTTTGTTTCAATTGTTATGGCATGCCTAATAAATAATCTGTAACATCCTGAATTAATAGGCCTTTGCATTTGTTGTGTGTTACGTGTAATGTGGTAATTAGAGTGTTTAAGGGGTCCAGATCAGGCTCAGGTTTGGGCCGAGGCCTTAGTTAAAAATCTTCTACTTAGGCACTCTAGTGGAAAGCCAATAGGATAGGGCTTAAAAGATGTTATCTGTGTTTTAAGACACAAATGGACTTCTGGCCCAGTGGCAAAGTGGCGCCACTTAGGGGCTTTGAGGTGGCATGATAAGCAGTAAGGGAGGTCCAAGGTTCGAGTCACATTACCCATCTATTTTAATTAATTTTGGCGTCAAGGGAGAGCAGAGTTGGATTCAGTTAGAATGCTTGAAATTAGGAAGAATAATTGATGGATAATGTGGATAATATGGATGATAATGTGGTAGATAAAAGAAGGAAGAGGCGGTGTTATCCATGTCGCTTAAGGATGAGTGATCAGATGAAGATAAATGAGAAAAGATAGGAATTATCTGCTGAGTGCAGTGTTGGCCGAATTTCCATATCTTAGAGGGGTGCCTAATTTTCCCTTTTTATTTGATAATTTTTAGTTATCAGGAAGGGCACTTTCGATTTTTGATAGGTAAGTGTCGAAATTTCTATAAATAGGGGGGAATATCTCTTCAATTCCGGCATTTGGAACCCTAATCTTTTCTTCTTTCCCTGTGCCGAAATTCTTAGTCTCCCTCTGCAAGTTCTTTTCTTTTGATTTCTCCAGAAGCCGAAACCTCCCAATCTTCTCAACATCTTTTCTTTCAAAAGCCGAAACCTTGAACTCTCTTCTCATCTCCATAGCCAAATACTCCTATTTCCTTTTGCCGATTTCTTCAACCAAAAAGCCGAAACTACTTAGATTTCTTCTTCTCTTCTGATCTTCTCAAGAAGCCGGAATCTCTAAGGGGTAGTCGAATTCTTTATGTAAAAGTGAGTGCCGATTTTTCTATCTCTTCACTTTCTCTTTCGGGTTTTGGAAGACAAAGCCGAAAAGCTAATGGTTTAATGGTTTTATGTATTCTCTTATTGGGTGACATTCGGGAATTGAAGTAGATCTCTTAGATCTAAAAGCCGGAAACACTAGCCCCTGAATCTCATATCACTTTTCGGGATTTCAAGGTAAGGATTTCAATTCTCCTTAAGATGATCAACTGTTTCCTTTTCGTTAGTTGTGCCTTAACCTAGTGTTTCGTTACCAGCCTCTGAACAACACCTTAGGCAGATAGCCGTTGTATCGGCTACGGATAGTGTCGACATAGAAAGTCTTGTTCTAATGGTAATCAGGTGTGTAGATCTCTAACATACTAGTTAACTGTATTATGTATGTGTTATGGGCTAAAAAGCCGGAAAGTGGCTGTGTAGACAGTCGAATAAAACCCTAATAGGGTTAGGCAAAGGATGCTAGGTACGTAATCATAGAAATCTCTATGTGTATCGATATATATATGTGAAAGCCTGTTTTCTTAAAGTTGGTATGATGTTTTCAATTTTTCATGTGTGTATGCATAGGGTGGGATTATGATAATGAAGGGGAAGAAGGTCGCATAGCGATCGGTGGCTTTGCCACATAGTGATCAGTCTTTATGACAGGTAGCTCAGCTATCGAAATGCTACGATATATTATTAAGGTCGCATGGCGATTGGTGGCTTTGCCACATAGGTCACACAGTGATCGCTCTTTAAGACAGGCAGCACAGCTGTCGATATGGTGTGTAGCGGATGGATGGTTGATTGTAGAAATCCCCAAGGTGTGATGGTTGGTACGGGTTGGTGTGTAGAGGATGGAATTCTAGGATGGGTTGGGCTATTCATCATTCATTATTATCATGTAATTATGATTGTTGCCTTTATGTATGGGCCGAGGCCCATAATGTGTTTGTGGGTCTCAGGTCGTTGTTTGTTTTGGGATTTATACATTGAGTCTTGGTGACTCACCCTTTTGTTTTTCCTACTCTTCTAAATGAGCAGTAGATCGTGGACATGGGAGCCGAGACGGACTCGAGGGGCCATCAAGTTTTTATTTTTTATAGATTATTTCAGTTTTTCTTTAAGTTTTAATTTTTTGGAATATTTATGTAATAACGCCCCATAGTTTATATTTCACTGCTTATTTTTTAATATTTGCAACTTATGAATTTTTGTCAAAGGTTTAATCATTCAAAATAATAATAATACAAGGTTTTATTTTCAAAAAGTCACCTATTTATTCAAATATTGTCTAATTAACTTACGATTTTCGGAACCAACAAAGCAAAAGTTTTTAATGTACAACCCGTAGCATACCAGATCCGGTCAAAACGTATGGGCCGAGTTTGGGGTGTTACATAATCTAAGTGGATGTTTTTCTATAAGCTAAATACTTTTAATTCTAAGGTTTTTAGTCGGCATATCAAGACTGGGTTTTAGTAATAGGTTAACGTAAAATTTTCGAGCTAAGGTTCAAGATGGGTTCCAACTGATTGCTCAATATACTATCTTTCTAAAATTTGACATTGGATTACGAAAGTTAAATAATTGTTTTTAAATCTTCACCAAAGGTACAGTGATGTGCAAAGATTTTCCTCAATTCATGATTTTTAACTCGGTTTCTAAATTTTTCTTTACTGTAACATGCCAGATTCAGTCGTAGCGTTTTGACTGAGTTTGGGGTGTTACATGAGTAATCAAATCGTACAAGAATAAAATTGGCAGACTTCGTCAATTGATCAACTACAACCCAAATCACATCTTTCTTTCTCGGAGTCAAAGGTAATGCCGAAACAAAATCCATTGTCACTCTATCCCATTTCCACTCGGAATCAGAATCAATTGTAGCAACCCAGATGGAACCTGATGTTCAGCTTTAATTTGCTGACAGATTAAAAATTTTGAAATAAAGTCAGAAATGTCTCGTTTCATACCAGACCACCAATAGTGTTGCTTCAAACCATGATACATCTTTGTACTTCCCGGATGAACAGATAGACAACTGTTATTTGCTTCATTCAAAATCAACTGAATCAACTCTGAGTTTTTCGGAACACATAATCAATCTCGAAATCTCAAGCAATCATGAACATCCACTCGAAATTCAGAATCAGATTTCGAATCACACTGAGCTCGTTTTGCTATCATTTCATTATCAACTTTTTGAGCATCATATATTTGTTGTAAAAACAACGGTTTCGCTTTCAATTCAACTAACACTGAACCATCATCAGATAGATCTAACCGAGCATTCATTGCATGTAATGCAAACAGTGATTTCTGGCTCAGTGCATCGACAACAACATTTGCCTTACTCGGGTGATAATCAATTACAAGCTCGTAGTCATTCAACAGCTCTAACCATCTTCTCTGTCACAGGTTCAAATCTTTCTGGGTCATCAGGTATTTCAGACTTTTATGATCTGAAAACACATGACATTTCTTCCCGAACAGATAATGTCGCCAAATCTTTAATGTAAACACAATCGCAGCTAGCTCAAGGTCGTGTGTCAGATAATTCTTTTCATGAGGCTTTAGTTGTCTTAAGGCATAAGCTATTACTTTGCCCTCTTGCATCAGAACACATCGTAGAACATTTAACGAAGCATCACTGTATATCACAAATTTTTTACCCGATTCTGGCTGTACTAAAATCGGAGCTTCAGTCAACAGAGTTTTCAACCAATCACAACTTTTCTGACATTCATCGGACCATTCATATCTCACAACTTTCTGAAACAATCTAGTCAACGGAGTAGCTATCATCGAGAAGCCTTTTATGAACCTTCGGTAATAACTAGCAAGTCCCAGAAAACTGCGAACCTCAAACACATTCTTTGGAGGTTTCCATTCCAGAATAGCAGATATCTTGCTCGGATCAACTCGTATTCCAGAAGCCGATACAATATTTCCTAGAAAACTGACTTCACGCAACTAGAATTCACATTTACTGAACTTTGCGTATAATTGCTTATCCCGTAGAGTTTGCAACATGATTCTCAAATGTTCAGCATGTTCAGTTTCATCTCGAGAATAAATCAAAATGTAGTCAATGAAAACAACAACAAATTGATCTAGGTACGGTCTGAAAATTCTGTTCATCAGATCCATAAAAATAGCAGGAGCAGACGTTAGTCTGAAAGGCATAACTAAAAACTCATAATACCCGTACCTCGTTCTGAAAGCAGTTTTCTAAATGTCTGAGTCTTTAACTCACAACTGATAATATCTCGATCTCAAATCTATCTTTGAAAACACAGTAGCTCCTTTTAACTGATCAAACAAATCATCAATCCTGAGCAATGGATATTTGCTCTTTATGTCACTTTGTTCAACTGACGATAATCAATGCACATTCTCATCGTGCCATCTTTATTTTTCATAAACAGAACGGGAGCACCTCAAGGTGAGAAACTCAGTCTTGCGAACCCTCTATCAGTCAAGTCTTGCAACTGTGAATTTAACTCTTTCATCTCTGTTGGTGCCATTCTATACAGAGCTATCGAAATAGGTGTCGTACTAGGCAACAGATCAATACCAAATTCAACTTCACGTATCGGAGGCAATCTCGGTAATTCCTCAGGGAATACGTTAGAAAACTCACAAGAACTGGCACTGATTCAACTTTCTTTTCAGACACTTTCGAATCAATCACATAAGCAAAATAAGCTTCATAACCCTTTTTCATATAGTTCTGAGCTTTCATTACTGATATCACAGCAGGCAATCCGTTCAATTCACTAGACTCAATCCAAACTATTTCATCAATAATCTCTATTCGATTGTCCCACATTGGCCTTGGAACGACTATGTTCATCTTTGAATTTCTTCGAAGTAGACTGAAATGATTTGCTTGGAAATCTTTTTCTCGCATCTCTAACTTTAGACTCAGCTTTTCTTTTGTCTTTCCCAAGTTCCTCGGCTTTACATGCTCGATCAACAAGTACAAAAAACTCTTTTATCTCTAGAATCCCAACTAGCAAACGAATATCTTCATTAAGGCCGTCTTCAAATCTTTTGCAAATTATTGCTTCGGACGATACACATTCCCTATAATACTAACTTAGTCTCACAAACTCTCGTTCATATTCCGTAACAGACATGCGGCCCTATTTCAATTCTGAAAATTCCTTTCATTTCTTATTAATGAATCTCTGACTAATATATTTCTTCTGAAACTCATTCTGAAAGAAATCCCATGTGACCCGTTCTTTCAGAACAACAGAAATCAAAGTCTTCCACCACTGATAGGCCGTATCTCGTAACAAAGATACAACACAATTAATAGTTTCTTTCGGAGTCAAAGACATCTCATCAAATACTTGGATAGTGTTTTCTAACCAAAACTAGGCTTTTTCGGCATCGTTGTCACTGGTGGCCCTGAACTCTTTAGCCCCATACTTACGAATTTTATCGACTGGAGGCTTATTCAACAGATTCAGATTCATAGTCGGAGGCATAGCAGATGTCTGAGGGGGATTAGGCGAGGGAAGAGGTTGTGAAATAGCCGAATTATTTCTCATAAACTGAGTGAACCACTCACTCATTATCTGGAAGAAAGCTTGTTTAGCTTCTCCCTCTTGATCACTCGTAGCCGGTCTCGAATTAGATGGCACTATCCCTTGAGTGGGAGCAGGCACATTGCTTTCTACATCGTCAACTACGGCTCTTTCGGGATCCATTACTATACAAAAATCACATTTTACATGTCAAGATTCATCACACTATCACAGTTTAGATATATGGCATGTATAGCTAGACTTTCACATGCTACGTTAGTCCGAGAATCGACTAAATCGTAGCTCTGATACCAATCAAATGTTAAGAGGCATTACCCGACAATTGGAAAACTTTTACGGACATTTCATAAAACAATTCATCAAACGCAATCAAAATGTCCCTTTAATAGGTCAATGAGACCTTAATCATGCTTTAGAATAGGTCAACTTTTACGTAAATCTCATATCGATGCCAACATCCCAGACGTGGTCTTACACGAAATCTCAAATCAATGCCAACGTCCCAGACACATGATATCACATAGCGGACACCTATGTCATGACATATACTATCCTATCTATCCCTAGGTTCAAACGAGACTTCTCGGACACTGATAACTTGTCGATATATATACATAAAATCAAATTTCGTATACTTTCCATCTCAATGGATATTCATAACAAATCAAAATTTCATATATGCACAATTAATTCAATCCGAATACATTTATTTGTATATCGACTTACCTCGAGTTCGGTTTAACAGAAACGGACATGGCTACTCAATTACTTTTGATTTCCCGCGATCTAAGTACATTTTCTTCGGTTCTTGATCTATACATATTCAAATTTAATCCATTTATTCACTAATTAATTCAATTCTATCCAAGAACACACATTTAGGGCAATTTGCAATTTAGCCCTCACATTTTCACATTTCGACACTTTAGTCCCTATTTCATAAAATCTTCAAATACACATACTTTCTTTCCACCCATGCCTAGTCGAATTCTTATAATGTCCATACAAATCCACACATTTCATTTATTTTGCAATTTAGTCCCTCAAAATATTATTTTCTCAATTTAATCCAGAATACTCAAAATTAACAAAACTCCAAAGACAAAACATGTTAATCAATTACAAATACATCATATTTGATCACAAAACTTCACAAAGCTTATGAATTCATCAATGGCTCATCTCAAAAGCATCATCAATTCTCAAAATTTAAGCACGGGTTTCAAAGTATTCGAAGCAACGATTACAAAAACGTAGAAATTATCAAAAACCGAAGTAAAACATACCTTGAATCAATCAAAGAACTAGCCGAAACCTAAGTGTTCTTCCTTCTATTTCTTTTCTTTGATTTTCAGCAATATAAGATGATAATGGCTTGTTTTTGTGTTTTGTTTTAATGTAATATACATTAATATCCATTTTACACATTTAAACTTTAAAACAAAATAAGAAAACTATATATTCAATGTCCAAAACCGTCCATTAGCGCATCCACTACCTTAAAAATGGCTTAATTTCCTCATAAGGCCTCCATATTAAAAAGCCACATCAAATAGGCACTTAATCAATTAGAAGGCCACTTTTACACTTTATGCGATTTAGTCCTTTTGTCAAATTAAGCAAACTAACGAACAAATTAACTTACGAAACTTTAACACATGCTTAATCACATATCAAAGGCACAGAAAATAATATTAAAATATTTTGCTAACTTGGATTTGTGGTCTCGCAACCACTTTTTTGACTAGGGTCTAAATCGGACTGTTACATCTTCGATTGGTTGGTAAGTGGTGACCTTAGCCGAATCTAGGTTGGCTTTATTCTCCTTATTCAATTTTGTTTCTCTTAGGCCGAAAGGTTTTTCCCTAGTTGCCATGGAGATATGTATTGCTAACACTTTCTTTCTCGTCGAATGTTGCTAGGGACTCGTTTTCCTTAACCAAGGCGTAGGCCGATTTCTCTTACACTGCAAGAGATCGTTCGTTTCGTGGTAAGTAAAGTTAGTTTGATTAAAGTGTTTTAATATTATGGATTAACAAGAGTTTGTGACTAATTAATGGGGTGGTTGTTATTATAGGTGTCTTGGAAGCGCTTCAAACTTCAACTCGTAACAGGTGTGTAATCGTACACCCAATACCGAACTATAAATGTTGGATAAAGGTGTTCTCATACCCTTGTGCTACTATGAATCGGCAAAAGTTGAAATGTTGAACTTTCGACTTCTGAGGGCCCTTGAGCGTGTGAACACTCTTAGGGATAAATCGAGCCACAATTGTTGGCGTTAGACCATAGAGGCCGTCACGAACGATTTCGTGGGCTTAGGTCGTAAAAATTACCGAAATATCCTCGATAGGTAAAATTACCATAATACCCTCGAAGGGTAAAATTACCGAAATACCCTCGAGGGTGAAATTATCGTTTTACCCCTAACCGACAAAATGACTATTATACCCCTAGTGGTAGTTTAAGTGATGTGTGTGATATTTATATGATAGATTATGATTGTGACATACTGAATACATGAATTATTTATGACACGACATTTTGCATTGGGGATGGGATTTGTATTTGGAGGAAGTACTGCACTAGTGTCTCTGCCACGTTTTACTAATCTAGTGGCTTCGCCACGTATTCTGATTTTAGTGGCTTGGCCCACGTTTACTGTCATTAGCAGCTTTACTGCGTTACTACTAGCAGCTATGCTGCAATATTGGTGTGTTGGTTGGGTGGGTCGACTTGGTCCCCACATGGTGTGTTGGTTGGTACGGGTGGTGTGTTGGCTAGATTGGGTTGGGTTGCATTACTAGTCTGTTCTGTGATCATTTGGGCTTAGGCCCACACTGCTATTGTATAAGGCTAAAGCCCAGACTGAACTGATACTGAACAGGGATCAAGCCCAGGCTATTATTGCATGATTGGGGATTACACACTGAGTTCTCGGAACTCACCCTTTTCTTTAACTACGCAGGTAATCCCCAGCCTTAGATGATTTGGAGCTACGAGGGACTCAGAGGTGGCCACACGCTCGATATGTTTTCATCTTAGACTTAGTTATTTTATTTTTAATGTTTTGGGTTAATAATTATGTAATAAGGCCATTTGGGGTTTTAATTTTTATTGGTGGTTCTCTTTATTTCAACCTGCTAGTCTAGGAAACACGAGTTTTTAATACAATAATTGTTTTCTTAAAATCACATTTTCAAATCTTAAAGTTTACAACTAGAAAAGGCTTCCGTGGTTTTATTTAAGATTAATAAGCTTATAACAATTGTTACGGCCTATAGTCGGACATCAAGGTTTACAACACTAACATTTTCAAAACAATTGTTAAATGGGATTTAGAATTTAGTAACAAACTTTTATCGACAAACTCGGTTTTCAAACGACACTTTGATGTGACACGTCAAATCCGATCGTAGCGTCTAGGTCGGGTATGGGGTGTTACAGACTCAAGGCGACTATTTCAGGAATAGAAATTAAGGAATAGGATAAATGAGACAAATGGTTGTATGGAACAAAATTGGAAAGAGGATAGATACATTGGCATTTACCTTTGCCTAAGGCAATGGAAAGATCAACATCACTTGGGGTCAGAATTTAAAATGAAGACATCGGTATAGAACATGTATCATCCATCTCTTTTCGTCTAGAATAACTTAAGTGATCAACGACTTTGTCGAAATAGGAGTGATAAGGTTAGGAACAAGAGTAGGTGCCGAAGGTCTAACATTTCGTGGTTGATTAATAGAAAATGAAAAATCCTTTGGTTTGCACTTCATTCTAACTATGTTGTTCCAAATTTTGTTGGAACAAATGTTGGGACAAAACAGTTTATAACAAATTAAAACAAAAAGCGAAGGAAGGAAAGAAATAACATGCAATATTTGTTAACGTAGCTCAGATCAACAATCCTACTCCACAAAGTCACGCTCAGAGAATGATTTTATGCAACAGTTAACCTAATACAGTTACTAGCTTAAACCTAATATACTTATTCCAATGAATAATTGCAACTCCAAAGTTGAATCCAAATTGTTACAAATCACCCTTTCAAATACAATGGTAGAGCTAAACAATTTGGAGTGTGGGGTCAAATAAAAAAAATTAAAACCTTTAAAAATGTCATATAAAAAAATATATAATATTAATTCTTGATAAATCAATGTATAATATCGTTAAATGTAAGAATATTATAAAATTATTAAAATAATAATTAAAAGAAAAGGTACATCAAATAAATTTCAATAACTCCATTTTTTCAGAATTGTTCATGACACTTTCTAATGTGTTGAAATCGTTGAATTATCTTCCCCTTATAAATTTTTTTAAATAAAATATGAAATAAATAATTTTAAGAAAATCAAGATATACTATTATCAATTATATGTAGTTTAGTTTTTGATAATATACCGAACAGTTTTATAATAAAAATTCAATATAAATTTCTATACTAAAAATTCAGTATTTAATTTTTCATCATTTAACTTTTTTTTCATTTATCAAATAACAACTTAGTAAATATAATTACTATGAAAAGTTATACAAAATATAAGATAAATTGAGAACACAAAAATAAATTCTTTATTTATAAAAAAAATTCATGAAGCCAATATATAACTAATATTTAAGTGTTGAGGAGGGGTTGTAACACCCCTTACCAGTATTTAACGCCGGAACAGGGTACGAGGCATTACCGAACTTACAATATAAGCAATCATACAATTTCGAGTCATAAATTTATGTCCAAATTAAAACCACTTGTATTTAATCATAAGGTCCCTAATATGAGCCTACGAGGCCCAAAGCATGCGTTGGAAGTGGTCACACGCCGATGTGGTTTAGGACATCCCCTTGTGGGCAAGCCGTGTGGTTACACGCGCCTGTGTCCCTAACCCGTGTAACTCTCTAACTTGCAAGTCATGAGCAACATGGAGTCACACGGCTAAGTCACACACCCGTGTACTAGGCCGTGTGGTTAATTTAATTTTCATAAAATAGGTGCATACTTCACACGGTCGGGACACAGCCTGTGCTTAAGGCCGTGTCCCTCACACGGCTGAGGCACATGCCCGTGGGCTCAATTTCTGAGCATTCTGTTTCTCAAAATTAAGGTGCAGGGGACACATGGCCAAAACACATGCCCATGGGACATGCCGTGTGTCACACACGGCCTAGACACACGCCCGTGTGTCTACCCATGTGGACAAAATAAAGGCTGTTTAACAAGCCATTTGCCATCCTTATTTGCACATACACATACACAATTTCAATGAAATAAATCATGGTATACTTAGGCATCCAAAACATCCACAATCATGGCTAATACATGTCAATACAATACCATCATCCCTCATGTTCATAACATTTCATTATGCCAAATCAAACATACTAATTGCACATTCCAAAAACTCCTCTAAGACTACTTACAACTTTGCCTTAACTTATTAATATACTCTAGTATACCAATGAACCAACTCATCCATTTCACAACAAGTCATTAGACCACAATCAACATGTAGCAACCCAATATAAACCACATCACCAATAGGCATTTGCACATACATGCATATAAGTAGGCTTACAACCAAGTTAACCAAAATGAGCCAATTTACATGGCCAAATATAAAATCAAGCTATAACTATTACAAGCCAATACTTTTGGCCAAAACATGATGACACATATAACAAAATGACCAAGTCCCTATACATGCCATATACTCAAAATGCTAAATTTCATCAATACCCAAAATGACAATTTGATAGTGTGAGGCAAATCTCCGACGATCCCCAATCCAAGCTAACTTGGTGACACTATAAAACATGGAAAATAAACGGAGTAAGCTATATAGCTTAGTAAGCTCGTATGCAAGAAATAAGCAAACCTTACCATACATTTAACATCCAAATAATTTAATATAATACAATGTAATTTACCATAATATCATAATCATATTTCATTCCATCACAAACTTACCTCGAATTCATCATTTCACAAATTTAATAATTGTAAGCTTTAAGAACATACTTGTACCATCTCATAAAGGTTTCATATTTAATCTCATCTTTGGCATACCCAATGAAGCACTCGGAATAATAATTTCTGATACTCGGGAAACCTTGCACGTAAAGTGCCACATATGTAGCCATTGCTACCTCTATGTCATAACACATAATTGCTTGTTCTCGAGCCATCAACGGGCCTACTCACACAAGCTTTCAGTCTAGACATAGCTACACGGTGCTGCTCACACAAGCTGCCAAGTAACCGCAACATATGCTGGTATACTATAACATCCTAAAATTTGGAATTTTATGTGTTGCATTATTTTGTTGCTAAGCTAGTTAAATTATTAATTGTGTATGTTTAGGGGATCCTGAGAAGGCTCGGGGTTTATTTGGTCTTAGTAAAAAAATTTGGCATTTAGCACTTTAAGGAGATAGAGTAAGTGACCTTAAAGCTTATGGAAATAAAAGAGTAAATTGCTAGCATAAGTGAGCAATTAGTAAAGAGGTTATGGCACCACATGAAGTACCTTGAGGGAAGAGGTTCAAATCCCATTGTGTGCAAATTTTGACTATTATTTTTGCATTCTTTCCCTAAGTGTCGGCTAAGCATGTAAATAAGGCAAGGTGGACTTTTTATTTTTGGCAAGATGGCTAAGGAAAATAGGAAAGAATGAAGGTGAGGAAAGAAATCAAGAGAAAAGGGAAAGTAAGGGGAACATATGGCCTTTTTCAAGGGAAGTGTTATGGAAAGTGTGGTTGGCCAATTTTTGACCATTATGGTCATCTATGTGCACGATTTTGGGGCTAAAGGGAGGTAGCCGAATTTTACTTGTGTTTTGGTAAAACTATAGTGTTTGTTTTGGTCAAAAATACCTTTAGCTTCAATAGTGTCATTTTCTCCAAATTGCTACTCTTGGTGAGTTTTAGTTTTTTTTTTCTTCTTATCTTTCTTCTTTGCCGAAACCTCCTAGCACATTTGTGCCATTTTTTCTTCTCTTTTGTTTGGTCAAAACATTCACCTCATGTCCATCTCCCTTTGATAGCCGAATCACCTAGCATCCATCCAACCTTCCATCTTTTTCTTTTAACCATTCCTCTAATCTTTTCTCTTCTCTAAATCGACACCACCATAACATCACATTTTCTTGTTTGATTATCCTCCATAGCTGAATATCAATATTCATTTTCTTCTATAACCGAACCTTCATCTCTTTTCTATCTTTTCTTCTCATCCGTGTTTACACTCAATCCTTGATTAATCGGTAAGTGTTCTTCTCAACATTCTTTATTTTCTTTCTCTTAATGCCGAATCTATGTTTTGGTTTGGGATGGTCATTTTGACCGAGACCATCACCTTATTCTCTCTCAAACAAGATCTTTTTCTTCTTCGTAGTGATATAGTGGAAGGCCGAAACCTTGATTCTTCCGAAGTCATCGTGTAATCGCTAGGAATCGATCTTAAAAATCTTTAAGGTAAGGAGTTCTTCAAGGATTCTATAAATCGTTCTTATTTCGTTAAAGATGTTATTGGAATAGTGGTCATTAACCGATTATAATTATAGGGATTAAATCGCTTGATCTATCCAACCGTTGATCACTCGAAATTATTAGTAAGCCTATCTTTACCCTTTTGACAATCCATAATTTATCGTAATATCAATCAATATAAGATCTAATCGAATGGAGGCTTGTGGTACCGATTCGAAAGGAAAGTCGAGTGGAGATCTCAAAAGGAGCAGATTAGCGATCCCTACTCCTAAATTCAAGCGAAGGGCTGTTTCGGCAATTCGGGACTTTCCACCGGGTTGTGGACCATTAACTGGGGAAAATCGACAAATCGTGGTCATTCACGATTCCAAGGGTAAGCACCGTAGATCGTTCATTTTAGTGTTGATTAATAAATCGCATATGTCAACTAATCAAGCGTTATAATATTTTAGGTGTCGGCGATCAAGAAAGCTTAGTGCTTACCGTAATCAGGTGTGTAATCTCACACCGTTTTCCATGGGTTAAAGATTAATATCATATTGGTAGTAAATCGCTTGACTAAAATCGTATTATGGTGAAACCAGGAAAATTGGCTTAGATCTCACTATTTTGATAAAATTGACAAAATCGATATTAACACCGTGAAAGATTACGAAAATGCCCCTAACGGGCCAAATCGATATAATTTGCTAAGTGGGCCGATTTGATAATTTGCTATATGGGCCGATTTGATAATCTGCTATATGGGCCAATTTGATAATTTGCTATATGGGCCGATCTGATATTTTGTTATATGGGCCAATCTGATATTTTGTTATATGGGCCGATCTGATATTTTGCTAAAAGGGCTGAAATACGAAATTGCTTATGGGCCGAATTGATATATTGCCTTATAGGCCGAATGGACATATTGATTAATGGGTCAATCTGATATTTTGCTAAATGGGTCAAATCTGATATTTTGCTTAATGGGCCTTTTTGATTAATTGTTATAATGGGCCATAATTTTGTAATAAATATTCGAATAAATTACTGTTGTTATATTGTGATTTGTTATGCATTATATACATGATTTTGCATGGAATGGGATAATATTGAAGAGAAGTTCTGGTGGCTCTGCCACATAATTTTGGTGGCTCTACCACAAATCTATATAGTGGCAATGCCAAGTAAATTCTGTTAATCTGGTGGCTTGTCCACAGTTATATTTGCATAAATGGCTTAATGCCTACGATTGGTGTGTTGGCAGGGTGGGTTGACTTGATCCCCACAGGTGTGTTGGTTGGTACGGGTGGTGTGTAGCGGATGGATTACTAGGTTTGGTTTGGGAATTGCATTTCATACACATGATATAATTGATACATTATTATTATTGTAAATGGGCTTAGGCCCAAATTATTGCTTAATGGGATTTTGGCCCAGTAGACAATGATAAGGGGGTTATACATTGAGTTCTAGTAACTCACCCCGTTTTTCCTTACCCCATTTCAGGTAATGATCAGTGATGGAGACTTGGGCCATGGATGACTCGGTGGAGGCCATACTACAAAAACGGTTTAGTTTGGAATTTGGATTTCTTTTAGTACTTTTAATTACTTTGCTATTTTGAGTTAAGGTTGCAATAAGGCCTCTGGATTAATTTTTGTTTTGTTTATTGTTTGACGAATTTATAATTTGCTCTAAGTACTTCAAATTGATATTTTTTCTAAAAACTTAAATAAACGTTTCCTTAAAATGGATATACAAAAAGGGTTTCATATTAAACTTTCATAAATATATTTTTAACATGGAAATTCTCTTAAAAATTTTCATCAACACTTTTCGAAAATTATTTTCAAATTCTTCTCCAACTATTAACGATATTTTCAAAGTCACGGTTTATAAGATTTTTATATCTCAAATTTATTGATTTATCAATCAACCTTTATTTCAATAATACTTTATCAAAAATTTTTAAATGGAGTTGTTTCATTTGATTTTAAATCTAAATCTATTTATGTACAAATGAAAAAGGACTTAGTAGTATTCTCTCATGTGACATGTCAGATCTGGCCTTATCGCATGGGCCGGGTTTGGGGTGTTACATATACTCAGCCACCGGTAGGACGTATAGGACCAGCACTCGGAACATATAACATAATACCATAGTGACATGTCACTTGTATCCTAATCTATTCCTATGGTTCGATTGGGATTTCTTGCTTACCAAATGTCATCAGACGTGTCCGTAGTGTCATTTACACAATTCATGAAATATTGAAGTATTTAAAATACATTTATAATAAAGCTTATTATCGTATGAACTTACCTCGGTTACAAAAATGGCTATTAGTCTGAATTAGTCCACAACCTTGTTCTTTCCCTGGTCTAAACATGAACTTCGTTTTTCTTGATCTATAATATCAATTTTAACTTATTTAATCATCACATTATTCAATTCAACCCGAAAACACACTATGGCAAAAATTACATTTTCCCCTAACCTTTTCATTTTACATTTTAGTCCTTAGGCTCGTAAAATGATTTTCATTCAAATTCTTCATTACCCAAGCCTAGCCGAACCTTTTTCATGCTCATGACAACCCATATTTTCCATGTATTCACATTTTACCACAATTTTACAACTTTTTACAAATAAGTCTCTATTTGACATTTTCATCAAAAATCACTTTGTAAATGTTGTTTATCTAACATCCAACATACATTTTCTACCATTAGACATCAAAATACACACATATTCATCATGGGTCAAATTTTAGACTTTAATCCTTCTTCAAATTAGTCATTGGAAAGGCTAAATTAGGTTGAGACAACTTCAAAAACATAAAAATCATTCAAAATGGGGCAAGAACGGACTTATAATCGAGCTTGAAAGCTTGGCCAAAACCTAGCTATGGTTTCCCCCAAAATTTCAGCTATATGGGACTAAATTGAAGAAGATGAATCTTTTATTTAGTTATTTTGGCTTTATTTACCAATTTACTAAAATACCCTTAATGCATAACTTTAAAATTTCACCTAACCATGTCCATTTTTGTCTATCCTAAAGTATAATGGTCTAATTACCATTTAAGGACACCCAATTTAAAATTTCATAGCAATTGGACACCTTGACTTCTTGAATTAAAGTTTTACACCTATTGCAATTTAGTCCTTCTAGACAAATTGAATACTCAGTCGATAAAATTTCTTAACGAAATTTTCATACAATCATTCTATCATACTGTAGACCTTAAAGAAATAATAAAATAAATGTTTCTACTTCGGATTTGTGGTCCCAAAACCACTGTTCTAATTTGACCTAAAAACAGGCTGTTACAGGGGTTATGGCTGCTTCTAAGCATTGTATTAGTAGTTTTTTCACAAAAATAAAAATCACATAAGTGCTTTTTGGTATCATACAAATACAACATGTCGAACACAAGATTAACACAACCACAAAATTCACACTAGCAACAACAATTTCTTAAAAAAAAGTTAAATATTTCTAATCAATATTCATGAAATTCAGGATTACAAATATGATTAATATTAATTTCTTCAAGGATTTGTATTAATACAAATCTAAAATTTATCATTGAATCAAGAGGTTAGAAATTTTGTACAAAATCAATATCTCAAAAATCATTTAATTAATAAAAACTGAACTTTGCCAAAAATCCTAATGCATCACAAGTCACAATCTTAACTTTTTAGATATTAACCAATAAATTTTGTAAAGAAAATAAGAGTTGTTATCAAATTAGGAGCGCCAACTTAAAAGTATTAAAATATATTTTACATATCTAGTAAAATTTTTGGAAGATGTGTGTGGAAAATAAGAAAAATTTGGGAAAAGAAGTGATAAATGTTGAGAGAAAAAAATATTAGGAATTTTTGGGTTTGTAACACCCTATACCCGACCTAGACTTTAAGACAAAGTCTGAAGAGTTACATCAAAACATTTAAGAAAAATCCAACCTTAACCATTAAAAATTCGTTATCTGAAAACATTTAAACAATTGAGCCATCAAGTTAATTCAAAGTTAAACACTGTAACCCGAAAGAACATGCGATAGTATAAGTTTATATAAACGATTAATATAATCAGAAAGGAGAGATGACTGAGCTCCTGACACGCCGAGCCTTTTAAGTCGATGATTTACTTGAAAATCAGTAAACAAATAGAATGAGTATAACTCAGTGTGTAACCAACGTACGTAATCAAATCATAAGTCTATATAACTTATATAGGTGTTCATTTTCTCTTTATTAAGGAATTTCTCGATTTCGAATACGAAGTCAGAATAGAGGATATTTGTTGTAGTTATAGAACAGAAAAAATACAGATGCAGAACAGATCAAATACATATGCAATTTCCTACCCCCATCTATTACATACCATCTCTGACCATCCCAACACACCATATAGGGTATTAAATACCCACCCACCCTTACACACCACATAGTGTCGGTATAACATGTTTCAGAATGATTAAAGATTAGCTGTTAGATCAATACGGGGTAAATCACCAGAATCAGATACAGATTTGTGGCTCAGCCACTCAATTCAATAGATCATTAAACTGCCAACAATTTCTTCTTTATATCATTCCCACCCAATGCTGACACAAATTAAAAATGTCAAATATCAATGATGTATATACAGTTATCCATATACAATTCACAATAAGATAATACATATCATTTAACAGTTATCACATCAATTATATGCATAGATAAGCAATTATTCATCATTATAATATTGGATATTAAAATATACAATCTAATTAAGATCATACAGACCCTACAGAAGGCCTACATTCGATTCGAACGACACTTACGACCTTAGGAAAAATTTTAGCATTTTGGCCCACACGCCCGTGTGGATTCACATGGCCTGGGTGTTTGGTCTGTGTGGTCTATACGACCCAGCACACCTCTGTGTGGCCCTCTTAATGCCACACACAACTTGTTACATGACCTAGCACATGACCGTGTTGCTCAAAATAGTGAGTTACACAGTTTGACACACGACCAAGCACACGCCCGTGTGACTAAAATATCAAAAGAACTCTCACACGGCCTAGACAGATGCCCATATCTATGGCTCGTGTGACACTAATTCAAAAACAGTGAGTTACATGGCCTGGACACATGCCTATGTCCTTGGCCCGTGTGACTCTAAATCACAAACAATGAGTTACACGGCCTGTCACATGACCTATCACATGGCCTACCAAAAGACCTGACATATGATCGTGTGGCATTGATAGCCATTGTAACACCCCAAACCCGGCCCAAAACACCACGGCCGAATTCGGAATGTTACTGGGAAATGTTTGAAAAGAAATCGGTTAAATGACGAAAATGTGAGTTCAAAACGGAGTTTGAGTGAAGAGTAAAAACATGTGATCAAAACTAATTCCCCATTTGTGAAATTTAATCTCGTTTATACAAGAGTGTTGATGTTTTTTTTTAAAAAAAATAGTTTGTCGGGAAAATACAAGTCTGAAGGTCATGTGTAGTTCAAAGTAATATGCGTCTGGTAATTTAAGAAAGTCGAATTGTTACAAGTATCCAGATTCGAAAACCTTAGCTTAAGTTTTTAAGTTGTAAAAATTAATTTCGAAATCATTTGTAGTTACTAATCAATAGTCGATCTAGCATAAAACATAATAAGAAGAAAAAAAAACCAAATACTTGAAATGGCCTTATTACAATAAAATCATCTTAAAGAAATCGAAATGAAAAGAAGATGTTTTTAAACAAGTAGAATCGCATCTGCATGGCCATCTCGAATCCCCTCCAAGCCCGGTCCAAGACATCATGTATCACCTGCATTGTTGGTACAAATTGGGTGAGTCAAACTGACTCAGTGTGTAATTAATCCACGAATTTCCACTGTTGGGCTTGGCCCAAAACCACACCAAACCACACGATGTGTAATAATGCAAAATGCACCCAACCCAGCCTAGTGTCCATCCGCTACACACCACCGTATCCAGCCACCACATACCAGGGGATTACTAAATCGACCCTCTGTCCGCTACACACCAATTCGGCAATCAATGTCGTCCACTCAGTGGTCTAGCCACCTGTCCACGTGATTAAATCAAAAACATCCACAACGTGACCCATGGTCAACATCAATCCACGATGAAGCTCAAGGCTAACATCAATCCACGATGTGGCACATAGCCATCACCAACCACGATGTGGCACATAGCCTACACCAACCACGATGTGGCACGAAGCCGATCATCAATCCATGTGAGGCTCGAGGCCATCACTAAACCACGTACATAAATGTACACCCTGTCCTTCATTCGATATATATATACCACCCCATGCAAATGCAACATATTATAATGACATGGCAGGATAATGCATGAACATGTTTAATAGGCATATGACATGCTTACGTATAACCACAGTAGATAACCACAACCATACCAATATTAGGGTACTAACCTGGTTACCGACATACCCATTAAGGGTATCCATTCCACCACAGCCACTGTGTTGGCTATCATGCACATAACGTATACAATTAATTAACTAACAGGGAAATTGCAAATTAAGCACACACCTGATAACTCGAAGCACCACACTCTCGATTTCCCTAGCGTCCTCACTCGAAGAGACTATAGTGATCTGCTTGTCTTTTTCCGACGCTGGCCCACACCCTGGTGGCTAATCCCGAACCGCAGAAACCGAACGTTTCTTGAACTTAGGGGTAGAGACCACCCCTTTCTCTCCTTGACTGGTACTCGCATCCATTGAATAATAACTTAATCAGAAGACCCGGGTTAAACGTTAACTCAAATCTAAACAAGGCTCCAATAATATCTTAATCGAGTAATCCTACCAAAGTCGATCTCAATCCCAGAGATTATCACTTGACCCTGAAAGTTGTCGAAATCCCTACATGACTTATTTTAGATTCGGCTCTAACATTAATGGATGAAAAGAAGTGGCCTTCGGCCTAATGTTATATCCTGCCTACCTCGAATGTCCAAATCCCAGAAGATCTCCACTGCCCCTAACGCTGGCTTCAACAAAAGAGACACGAATCTAAGGCCTTGTATAGATTCGGCCACACATAAAAACACAGGGTTACACTTCTAGATTTCGGCAACCCAAAGAGAAAGAAGAATGAAAAGTTTCTAGAAAACCTTACCACTATTACTAGGAACTGTATTGGAAGAAACGACAAGAGATGACCGACGGCACAGAGGTGAGGCTTGAGAAAATATTCAAATCGAAGAAGAAAAGGGTATAGACGAAAAAGAGAGAAGAAACGGTAAATGGGAGATTCGGCCAAGGTTTAAATAACTAGGAGAGTTATTCGGGTTTTAGCAAAAGAAAAGAGAAGAGAGGGTTGGAGTTTTGAGAGGTTTCAGCTATGGGGAAAATAAAGAGAAAGATTCGACACAAGTATGAAAAGAAAAAGAGAATAGGAAGGAGGGTATAGTTCGGTTTAGAGAAGAAGTAAAGAGGAGCAAAGATGAATCAAGAATGCACCCCAAAGATCACTTACACTTTCAGTTTTAAGTCATCTGAAGAGAAAGCAATTGAAGAGTTTTGACTACCACTTTTCGGCACAAGACTAGAGAAGGAAAAAAAAAGAAAAGTTGCATACTACAACTATTAAGCAAATTCGGCAGTTACTCCCCCCATACATGACCGAAAATGCCACCACCAAGAACCCCTATTTCGGCCAACTCTCACACCCCTCACTTCATCCCTTATTTTTCTCCTATTTTTCCTCCATTCCACTCATTCAAACCCATTTGAATGATTCACACTCCTATCTCCCTTCATAGCCACTCATTTGAAATGTTTGACCATTTCAAACCTCCTATCTTCAAGTGCCATGCTAACTCCAACTCCTCCTCCCTCTGACGCAAAAATGAACTCCAAAATGCTATCTCCGCAGTTCGAACCTCCTCCTCCTTGGAACTCCTCCTGACGCAAACTCTCCCCCTTGCTCCCTTGCGTTACCTTGCCACTCCACCACTACCTTTCTTGTGTCATAAACTCCACCTTTATTCCCTTAAGGCCTAGCTTCCCTAGCCCTCCCCTAATCAGGTTCAACCCAAAAATTTCACTAAGGCCCCTACCTAACCCCAAGGTTTCCCGAAGCCCCCCAACACATACAAACAGCACACAAAGCATACCACCACATAGATTTGAATTAAAATGCATGACCCCCAAATCCTGGATATTACAGCCATGTTTTTCAGTGTTTGAATTTTGTAGAAAATCGGGTTTTTGTTACACACTTGATGTAGATTTGATGTAGAAGAAACAAAGAACACTACAAAACCTAAAAGCGGCAACCAATTTACCAATTCAGAGGAAATAACCACATCAAATGCTAAATCAACAGTCAAACTAACTACGTCGAAAACTTTGATGCAAAACCCCGAAGTGAAACTATTCGCTTACCAACTCTCTAATGGTAATCAATCGAAAATAAACTGATGGAGGACTACTCCTCTTGATATCTTCGCCTAACAAGGAAACAATTTGAAAAATTAATAGAGATTTCAGATGATAGACAAAAACAATCATTCTAAAATGGAACTTGGCGAAATTAACAGAGCAGAAGGAAACAATAAAAGATTTTATACAGAACCCTTTCAATTATAGTAATAGACAACGCGATAACCTCAATTAAACACGATAGCAAAAATCACGGAAGTAAGAAAAAAGAAAAGTGAAGAGGGAAGAAAAGGAAAGAAGGACTAAAAGAAACACAAAAGCATAACCATCAAACCAGCAAGCTCATTCTTAATATAAACTAAAACAAAAATAAACTTAAGTTAAGAATCTGAGGATAGGGGTTAAACCAAAATAAACAAAAAATTCAAGAGGGAAAACTCAAACCCCCAATCTCAAACACATAAGCAAAGTATTTAACCACAGGTTCAGAGACTTGACTATCGACAAAATTTATCAACCAATTGTTCAAAATTTGGAGCGTTACAGGATTTTAGCGAGGGGAGAGAGATTAATTTATTTTCCTATAAAATAATTTATTTTTATAAATTATAATATTTTGTGGGGTAAATTGACCCATGTAGGGTGGCTCCATCCCAGCTCAATACCTCACTTGCAATAAATAATATCTCTTCATGAAAAGCCTAACAAAAGTGTCAAAAATACTAAGCCAACTAGTAGCCTATTTATAGATTGATACAAAAGCTCTTCATTAGCTTTTTAGATAGATTTGAAATACTCATTTAAAATATGGTTTTATTTCTTAAATTATCTCCAATAATTATCCTATAAAATACTTTATAATTTTTTTAAAGTAGCTTCAAATATACTTAAACAATAAGGATAAGGTTCTTCGATAATTCAAAATCTTCTCCTTTCTCCTCCAAGCCAATCAAATGAATGATGATGATCATATTATACTTTGGTACAAAATTTACTTATCATTTGTTGTTTAATAATATTAAAACATAAGCCATGTAGAAGTCAAACATGGCAATACAAAATCTTTGATTGCACCAAAGTTGATTCTCTATTAGTTGTTCGAACATAAAGCTGAATAAGAGTAGCAGTCAAAGTTTCCAATAGAAGAGTTTGGAGCTGTAGCATTACACATTAACCACTCGTCATCCTGTCTCATAACAACTGATGTTGTTTCTGAAAAGAAAGGTAAATGTTTTGAAAAAACATTAGTAAACACCATATACTTGTTGAGATCAAGATTAATAGCATTCATATCCTTTTTGAAGGTGATAATATCCAAAACAACACACAGTTCAAAGACTTAGGATTCACTGTAGTGATGTGAGGCTGAACATCCCAAACAAAGCAAATATATTGAAAGTCCTTGGTTGCACCGAAAATAATGGCTTTAATAGGAATAAAATATTGTATGATTTATCCGCATTTGGTATATAAGAAGGCGTATAATTAATCAGGAAGCAGGCTGTTGAAACAATATCAACCCATAATTATTTAGGAACTCTCTTCATCTGGAATAAAAGAGCCGTTGCTATCTCAAGAAGATAAATTATTACATGTCTTACTTTTTATTACAATTTTATATATTAAATAGTAAATATATGATATTGAGATAAATTTATAAATTATAATTATAATAATTCATGAAATGATTGCATCACCAATCATAATTATAATTATAACCATAATTAATATACTAATAAATAAATTGATAGAGTAAATATAATAATTATTGAATCTTTTTAGCTTAAATTGAGGTCATTCGGTTTAAAAAAAAAATAAAGGTTTTTTCGTAACTCAAAAATTGACACAATTTAAATAAAAGCATAGCAATGAGATAAAAATAATGTTGAAGGCTTTAAAATCACCTTAAAATCTTAGAAACCTTCCATAGGTGTTCAGAAACATCTTGAAACATTCTAAAATATTGACATATGACACTCGTAAGTTACAAATAATTTTAATTCAATTTCTAATCTCATTTAATCATTTTATGAGAGCTAAAATGGAATTTCACCATTTTAATATTTTATGTCTTTATAGATTTTTAAAGGACTAAATTCAGATTTTATCATTTTTAGCGACTAAAGTATAATTTTACCATGTACTAACTTAAAATTTTATAATCTTTAAAGAGCCAAAATTTGAAATTTGCATTTTAGAGGGGGTTGTCAGTCCCTGTGGTATGCCCTAAAATATAGGGGGTTAATTGTAATAGATAAATAAGAAAATAAATGGGCTCGATGGATAAGTGTTACTCCCCTATCTTAGAGGTTTTAAGTTCAAGCTTCCTTCATTTAATTTAATTTTCCTTTTATTTTTTAGAAACCTAGGATAAAAGCCACACTAATATATAAACTGTTAAGAGTAAAAATTAACAAGAAATAGGCGATAGCCCAATGGTTAAATGCTAGTATCTCCTTCCTATTTTTATTTCATAATTTCACCAAAACTCCCCAAAACAGATTTATATGATTAAGTGTAAAAAAATAAACAAGGAATGAGCATTAGGCTCAAATGGTTAAGGTGTTAATCCTCCTTGGAAGCCAAGGTTCAAGCCCTCCTTTTTCTCCTTCTTCCATTTTAATTTCAAGTTCGACAAAAACTTGGGAAAAGTAAAGTCCCAATTAAGAGAGATTCTGATTCTATGGACTCGAGTACTCGTCCCATAAAATGAGCCAAGGAGGGTAGACCGCAACAAGGGGTTGTTGTAACTAATTTTAGGGATAAGACTCCTAGTTGTATGTGTAACGACCCGAATTTGGGCCTAGTAGAATTGGGCCCATTGGGCCTTGGGCAGGGGACCGTTTAAAATTTTATCGGATGAGAGAACAACACTAATGCAAGTTGGACCTATTAGGTGAGTGATTTTGGAAGGTTAGAAGGCTTCTATGAAGTCCCGGGATCAAACTTGGGCTTTAGGAAAATTTTGGTTTTATGTGAATAAAACCCTGGGAGTTAGTAGGTAGGCTTTAAGAATAAAATGTGGATAAAAATGACACAAAAAGGAGTGTGGTGTGGTGGCAAAGTGACGCCACTTAGGGAGCAAGGGAGTGACGCCACAAGGAAGAAAGGGGGTCCAAGGTTCAAGTCTTGGCGCTTGATTTCTTTTTAAGTGAACTTAGACGTTGGCCATAGACTTATATTTAGTTGCACATGTTTTAAGACAACAAGGAGCTAGTTAGTAAAGAGACTAGCGGTGTGGATTATGCTACAAGGGAGCCTGAGTTTGAATCCCATTGCAAGCAAAAAAAGGATATTTATTTTGCTAAGTTGGGGCGGCAAGAGTTTGTGTTGGATTTAAACTTTACTGATGGAAGGATCCCACATCGAAAAGCTAGCAAGAGGGGAGGTGAGAAGCTGGCTATAAATAGAACCAATCTATGAAGGAGGAGACACACCTTGGTTGGCGTTTAGGCACAGGAGTGGTCGGAGCGTGGATTAGCAGCTTCAGATTCCTATTAGGTGTGTATTTCGCACTACTCTAGCTGTAGAGCGGGAAATGTCGAAATACCGGTCACACGACAATGGTAGCCACACGAGCGTGCGAGCGCACGTGTGAGGGCTTCGACGCGATAGTTGAGGCCATCATGAGTGTTCTTGTGGGTTTAGGTTGTTTGGGCTTCGATGGGCCGAAATGGGCCATGTGGGGCCAATGGGCCCATGGGCCCACATGAATAAATTGTATGACTGTGTAGTAGAAATTAGACTAGACTATGTGAATCTCATATCTGTGGCTAGATTTGGGCTAAATGGGCCACACGAGCGTGTGGGCCCATTTGAGTCGAAAATGGGCCCTAGGCACATTCGCATCGTTATCTCTATTTAGAATACCCTTGGTTTACAAAATTACTGAAATACCCCTAATTTGTGAAATTACCAAAATACCCCTGGGTTGCAAAATTACCGAAATACCCCTGGTTTGCAAGATTACCTAAATACCCCTAGTTTGCGAAATTACCAAAATACCCCTAGTTTGCAAAATTACCGAAATACCCCTGGTTTACGAAATTACCGAAACATCCCTACTTTGCGAAATTACCAAAATACCCCTAATTGCAAAATTATCGAAATACCCTTGATTTGTGAAATTACCAAAATACCCTCGGATTGCAAAATTACCGAAACACCCTTAGTGTGTAATCTCAACCTTTAATTCATTTTTGTTTGTGTTATACTATGTGTCGACTAAAAGCTGAAATATCCTTAACGGGAATGCAGTTGAGGTACCTTAATGGGTAAGGGTGGAGATATACCAGGTAAGTAAAATTTATGGCTAAACCATTCGGTAAAATTAGCATGAATGTATGTGTGTTTTGATTACATGATGTACATAGATATATATATGCATTCACCACATTATGATGATGATATGACATGATGCATGGGAAAGGGATATTGTATTGATGAAAGGGGAAGTGTATTTCGGTGGCTCTGCCACATATTTCAGTGACTGTCACAATTTTTTCGGTGACTCTGTCACAATTATTTCGGTGGCACTGCCACAATTTCAGTGATGAGGCGTGACTGCCATCGATGGTGTGTAGCGGATGAGGGTTGATCGTAGAAATCCCCACCGGTGTGTTTTGGTTGGTCGGATGGTGTGTAGCGGATGGATTACTAGGCTGGGCTGGGTTGCATTGCATTGCATTCATTATCTGCTATACCATGCTAATAGGGCTCAGGCCCAGATTGTTCTACAAGGGCTAAGGCCCAGTTCGTTTCGATATGGGCTTCGGCCAGTTTGATTTTGTAAGGGCTAAGGCCCAATTTGTATCTGCATGGGCTCGGGCCCAGTTAATGTTCGTTTAGGGGATTACACACCGAGTTCACGTAACTCACCCCTTTGCTTAATATTTTTTCCAGGTGATCCCCAGCACTTAGGATTTGGAGCCGAGGCAGACTCTGTGGTGGCCATACATCGTTTCTTTAGTAAACTCTATTTTTCGTTACTTTAAGTTTATGTTAATTTGGGATTATGTTCTTAATAAGGCCTTTGGTATTTTGTTTTGGTTTTAGCTTTTAATCTAGATTACTACTCATTAATTTTGAATACTCAACTCGGGATTTTCTAAAACATTAGTAACGGTTTTCCAAAAATGTTAATAAATGGTTACAAATAGCGAGTGATAAAAACTCTGGGTTTTCATAAACAGTGAAAATAGTTTTCAAATTGAGTACATTTTTTCCAAAATGGTCGCTGAATGAGTCGAGCTTTTACATCAAACACCTAAACTCGAGGTTTCAAAAAGAATACGAAGTTTTATCGAACGCGAAGACTCTTTAAACAACCTTTCCATGTGACATGCCAG